>CP092871.1:60176847-60889057 GCA_030710605.1 Cordylochernes scorpioides | reverse complement strand
GCGCTTCTCCTGCAGCCCGAGCTGTGACTCCATCTACAGCACCTCGGCCATCTCCACCTGTGGCCCCGGCCGTACCTATGGAGGAGGCACCCCCTGCCCCTCCACCTGTGACCCCTACTCCGTCCCCGCAGGCACCTGAGGGTCCCGTGCCTGCAGCCCCAACACCGGACGTTGAGATGTCCATCATCGAGGACACATCTGCATCCTCCGCATCATCGACCAAAAACTCAACGAGAGACGGCCTCGTTGCATTCATCGAGACGAACCCCGGCGTCTCCTTTGCTGGGACGGACGCCCTTGGTCTTGGGCGGGAAGAGGTCCTGTACCTCCTCTCCTCGAAGACCAGGGAGCAAAAGAAAGGACCCCTCTGTCACCTCTGCAGAGCGACGCTCTCGCCGGCCTAATCAGCCAATTCCTAGACCTGAGGCCCGGAGGAAGCTCCAACATCTATAAGATCCTTAGAGAAGTTAAAGCGGAGCTGAGGACCACACCAGCCGCAGTGCCTCCTACACCCACACTGCCTGCGCCTCGACCATCTGTGCCAACGCCGCCCACTTCCCACAAGGAAGAACTAACACCTGCTATGATGACACCTCCGCCGCCCGCCCCGACGGATATGGAGGAGGACGATCCGATAACGGAGGAAGAGCGATATGCACCCCCACTGCCTGCGCCTCGGCTCGCTGAGCCGACACCGCCCACTCCCCATGGGGAAGAGACGACACTGGCCATGGCGACACCTCCGCCTCCACTGCCATACCAGCTGACCAAGGCGGACCTGGAGAGAAAGTGCATAGTCCAAATACGTGACCTACTCGAAGAGCTGAACTATCAACAGGCCTTAAAACCCTTAATCAAGAAAGGGATAGATTTAAACGACATCTCATTTGCGTTCGTATGGCGCGAGAATAGGGAGTATCTCCTCGAGATTCTCTCACCTAGACCCAGACACAAAGCTATTCTCGCCGAGTTTCTCGGCATTGTCGCCGAGCATGCTCGCGAACACCATCCCCTGATTCAAAGCGAAAACGAATCTCGTATCCAAGCTCAAGCTGGCTCTGGGCTCCTGACGGTCTAGACAATTGTAAATATTTCTTGTTGACTGTGTTATTGTTGACTAAATAGTCAATAAAACTTGTTTTTATTGTCATTGTCATACATACATACAAACAAAAGGCGAAGCCTGGCCTGCATACCTGTCCTCGGGCATCAGGTGTTCCAGGTGCCACGGACAAGGGCATCGGAGGGCCATCTGCCCCCTGCTTGCAGGGCTAGCCAACAACACCAGATCGGCCCCACCTGCCACTCCTGCTGGCGTCCCATCAACGACCACCTCTGCACCGCCTCAGAGGTCAGCGGCCCAGCCACAGCTACATAACACGTAACGTCGCGCGAGCTCGCATCTTTCGCCTTTGAAAAGCGGAAAATTATCGCTGGAAGCGAAAAATTTGGTATGGGCGGATAGCCCATTTAACGCCGATGAATTACCTGCAAGGTACGGCTTGATTTCTCAAACCACAGCAGAGGTATCTGCGGAAAACTATCTTCTGTTACAAAACTCGAAAGAAATACAAGAAATGGCCAGATATGCAAATTTGCTTACTGGCGAAAAACTTGCAAATTCTGACACTTTGCACGAATTTGCATCAACGATGCCTTCATCTGGCGCAAATCTAGGTCAACTGAACCGGGAAGACATTTTATAGATCAAAATCATGAAATCGGAGACGGTTACACCGTAGTACAAAACAAAAGAAGACGCCGCGACACAGGAGCATCGGGCGTCACGGCCGCACAATCTAACTGTGCTGGATCGGCTGCCAGGCGACAGAGATCCGCGCCTGCACTGATTCCTCTTGTCCAGGAGATCAGGACCACGAGGACGCACATCGCGGAGGCCAGGGCTCGCCAGGCGACCTGCACCGAGGAGCAGTGCTTCTTCTTGGAGTACTGCCCTGACTACGAGCCTTACCACTACCTCAAGGCTATTGGAGGACTGGTCGGAGGAACAAAGAACATCGTCCAATTTTCTAAGGTGAACGGCCAGTACCTGGTGGGTCTCACCAGCAAATCCCTGGCGGAGCGCTTGATCCAGGAGGGCCTCGAGGGCCAGGAGGGCCAGGGGACTCTCCTTAGAACCTTCCCCTTCAGGAGGACCTCAATTAGAATTACAATTGGGAATCTGCCCTTCTTCGTGCGGGACGCCGTTGTAATTGACGCCCTTGCACGCTATGGGCGCGTGACCTCCATCGCCCCCAAACAACTTAAGGTGGGCGAATTTGACTTTACCGACGGCCGCCGGGAGGCCTTCATCCTCCTCCACGACGGCATGACCGTCGAAAGACTTCCCTCCCGATTCGAGATTAAGATCAAAGGTGAAGCCTGGCCAGCCTACCTCACACATGGCATCAAATGCTCTAGATGCCACGGGCAGGGACACAGAAGAGCCAATTGCCCCCTGCTCCATGGGCAATCCACTACCTCCAGACGGGCTTCACCGCCCTCTATCACCAACCTTCCACCATCGACCGCACCTGGGCTGCCTGCACCGTCTCCGGCCGCGCCAACTCCGCCGGTGCCTACCAGCTCTGCTGTCAGGCTTTCCGGCGCTCAACCAGATGCCCGAGCTGCGTCCCCACCATCTACGGCGCCCCGGCCGTCCACACCAGCGCCTCCGGCCTCATCTGTGCCGGTGGCGGCCCCTGTTCCTCCATCAGTGGCCCCTGCACCTGTGGATCCCGGGCCCTCGCTCGGCAGCAACTGAGCCGACGCCTCCCGCCCGGCCGGACTTCATTGCCCCGTGTGGCCCTCTGCCTGCACAGGGGACCTTCGACCTGCAACCCACACACCGGATGTCGACATGACCACCACTGAGGAGCCCTCTGCATCCTCACCAGCCGCAGTGATCCCAACACTCTCACTGCCTGCGCCTCAGCCTGCTGGGCCGACACCATCTGCTTCCCACAAAGAGGAACCGACACCGGCTATGACACCTCCGTCCCCACCACCTGCCCCGATGGAGGAAGACCTGCCGCCGAACCCAGATGAATGCATCTATAGAATTTACAGAGAGATCCACAGTTCCCAAATCAACCTTGGATCCTTGGTCGATGATGAAATCACCTGGACCGACGTCATTGATGCCATCTTACATTCCCAATCTAGGGCGCCTTTCCTTGCGAGACTCTCGCCTAATTTGAAGAAAAACCACGCTGTCTTTCTCGAGGCGGCCATCGAGCGCGCTCAGGACTTCCATCCCAGGATCCTCAGCGGGTTGTCCGAGCTCAGGAGGGCCTTGGCTCCCAAGACTAGACGTCACCGCGGCAAGCGCTACACCTAATTTCTTAATGTAATTTTGACCATTGACCCTCTTCGTTGAGTACTGATATTGACGGGTCGTCAATAAAATCCCTTTAATTGTCAATTGTCATACATACAAACAAAAATAAATTAACACATACATTCATACATACATACACACTTTACATACTTATATTACATACTAACATACATTATATACATACATACATTACATACAAACATACATTATTTACATATACATTACATTCTTACAATACATTCAGGTCTACCTATATACATTCTTACACACATTACATACTTACTTTGCATACTTATGTTCAAATCAATAAGCTTGAGGGATGAGTTTCTTTTCCAAATAAATTATCGAAATATCGATAACCTAGATAATAGATCCCTAATAATGCAGCATATAAATGAAACTGGCCATTCCTTCAACATCACATCCCCTAAAATTCATTATTCCAATATCTCCAGCAAACATCAAAGACTAATCATCGAATCCCTCCTATCAAGTAAAAGTAAAAGATTTACCGGAAACTTATATTGTAATATTCCCTGCAGCCACCCAACCCCCCAATGTATCATGAACGCATGACGCACGAGTAGTCTCACGTGTGTTTGTTTCTATTTATTTTCTATAGTTCGTTATACATTTGCCTCGCCTAATCTCAGTGTAATATAATTTAATTTACTTTATTTTATTTTCCCGTTGAAGGGCGTTGCCCGAATGCTCGAAATAAATTTATTTGGAAAAGAAACTCATCCCTCAAGCTTATTGATTTGAACATTCTATTAAGGGATTAGCCTATTAATTGCATACTTATATTACATATTTGCATAGATTATATACATTCACTACATACTTACTTATTTTGATTGCACATACGTATTACATACATACATATTTCCTTTGCATATTTGTCCTCCTGGTTCAAATTCACATAAATAGGTACCGCTCAGCAAGAGCAACCTAGTTCTTGATAATTGAATAATATGTGAAGGTTATTCACATATTAAACAAATTTTAACGCGGGATTCAATCCCGGTTCATGACTGTCGGGAATCGAGGGGGTTACCAACTCGTCCACCGACTTTTTTTTTGCATATTTGTATTGCATATTTGCTTTATATACATTTTTTAAATATATGAAAACATATATTATATTCAAACACTAGATATAATATCATACACAATACACTACACATACATAAATTATAAAAATGCATAAATAATCCATTACACATTTTAATTTCATACATACATACAATCGCCGACCGTGCGGCCACGCGTCGCGCGAGTTCCGTATCTTTCGCCTTTGAAAAGCGGAAAATTGTCGCTGGAAGTGACTAATTTGGTATGGGCAGATAGCCCATTCAACGCCGATCAATTGCATGTAAGGATTGGCTTGATGTCACAAACTACTGCAGAATTATCTGCGAAAAACCAATTGCAGATTGAAAATTCGATCGAAATGCAAGAATCAGCCATCTATGCAAATCTGTCTACTGGCGAAAGACATGCAAATTCTGCCATGTCGCGCGAATTTGTAACTACGATGCCTTCTTCTGGCGTGCTTCTGGGTCATCAGAACCGGGAAAACATACTAGATGATCAAACCCCTACAATCGGAGACGGTTACACCGTTGTTCAAAACAAGAAGACGCCGCGACACAGGAGTACCCGGCGTCACGGCCGCACAGCCCAACAGTGCTGGATCGGCAGCCAGGCGACAAAGATCCTCGTCTGCATGGACTCCTCGTGTCGAGGAAATCAGGACCACGGGGCGCACATCGTGGAGGCCAGAGCTCGCCAGGCGTCCTGTACCGAGGAGCAGTGCTTCTATCTGGAGTACTGCCCGGACTTTCAGACCTATCAATGCCTTAAGGCTATGAAAAGAGTGGTTGGAGGCCCTAAAAACATCTTCCAATTCACAAAGATGAATGGCCACTACTTAGTGGGGCTCGCCAACAGATCTTTGGCGGAGTGACTGATTCAGGAGGGCCTCGAGGTCGAGTGAACCCTCCTCAAGACCTTCCCCTTCAGGAAGAGATCCATCAGAATTACAGTCGGGAAGTCTGTTCTTTTTTGTAGGAGACGCCGCCATTATAGATGCCCTCTCCCGATATCTATCTATCGCCCTCAAACAGCTGAGGGTTGGTATACTTACATCAATTTTACCTGATCGAGAAAATTTATAAAAAAGATCATTGTCAGTTTTGAACAGACGTAAAGGAATACTTCTTAGATTATCAAATTCGGGTTTTTTTCGTAACCGAAATGATTAAGCTCAAAGAAATTTTGTTCTTTTGGTAATTTTTTAAACCTCTTGTCATTTATATATCAAAAACAAGAATCAATAGTATTTGAAAAATATTGTCAAATAAATCAAAAACTAATCCTTTTTAATATCTTCAAATGATCATTCTTTTAAAATTCTATAAGATTATCTAGACCTCTAGTAGGATCATATTCATATATTTCAGAATTGATATAAAATCAAAAACAAAAGGAGGGTTATTAAGTACTGTGATATTTATAATCTTGCCATCAAAAGGGCATATATATGTTGACTTATCAAAGTTTTGGATTACTTCTTAGATCTATTCCTCCATTCGCTCCAAAATCTGCACTCTTTACAGAAAGAGTTTCATTACCGAAACATATTATTTCCCACACTGTTGGTTTTACAAAATATCCATTATCATTTTTCATCATCATATTATTTGGATATGATTTGTCAATATCTGGTACATATAATCAATTATTTGTGTTCTTTATTGCATTATTTTGTGTTTAAAAAAATTCCTTTTCTATCTACATATCCTTTTGTTGCAGCATTATTATCAAATTTTGGATCTTTTAAGCTTGTGATTTATTTATTTTTCACATCTAACCAGTCGTTACCTGTACTTATGTCTACTAATTTTTCTCATTTTCTTTAGTAATTTCTTCAATTGGTTTTATTAAATCATCTACATATTTTTTAGTTGCAGCATTTCTCTCATTTGAGGACCTTTTAAATTACCAATTCTTTTATTTTTAGCATCAAAAACAATATTTCCTGATAAAACATTATCCTCATTTACTTTTAATTGATTCGATTATCTAATTAGTGTATCTTCGTCTATAGATGTTAATTGTTCTACATATTCTTTATTTACTGCTTCATTTGAATCTATTGGTTTCTCTAAGCCTACGATTCTTTTTTATGTGTATTATATTTATCATTTTCCAATTCTAAACATTTAGGAATATATATTCCATCATTTTTTTCTTTAGAATTATTATCATCGCTTGATATTTTTGTTTTCTTTAAAATAATTCATGGTAATCTTCTTTAGGTTCTTTGACATTGGTTAATTTTTTATCTTCAATATCATAATTACCCTCAAGTGTTATCTTATATCCAATTCCAGGAGGTCCTCTTTTTCCTATTGCACTTCTCTTTGTTCTAAATCCTCTTGTCATTTATTTTATTTTCAAAATTTGTTCTGAACATTAAATTTTTATCTTTGGTCCTATGATCGATAAGAAATAAATTATAGATTTTACTAACAGCCCCTCTTTATATCTTTTGACGAATTCTTCTTTTCTATCATCGTTCCATGATTTCCATATATTCTAGCTATCTCACCTGAATTAGGAATATTGTATAAGACAAAATAATGTTCAGTCTCTTAATTCTTTCAACTGGATAATAACTCTGTGACAAATATATAATTGAAGCATTTTTCTTTCTGCCTCTTATGCATAGATCAATTATTTTACTATGATCTTTCTCTGTTATAAAATCATCGAATGTAATTAAATTTTGCTCTTCAGGATTCAAATCATCAACATATATGATATCATCAGTACTATATCTAGCTATATTTTCATCTGTCTCTTCCTCAAATTCGTCCGTTTTTTCTCTTAAAAATTAGAATATTTTCCTCTAATTCTTTTGCATGGACAAATAACTTATCAAATATAAGTGTTTAATAATTAAATTGGTTTACATATTGGTTTTCCCACATCCTGTATGACCTACAATTAGAGTCTAAAAGGCCATTGAGGAGCATATTTATTTCGATTATAGCAATCGACGGTTTCATGAATGTCTTTTTTTTTTTAATTTCCATTTATTATGATTTTATTTATGAACATGAGGAATTTATTCATGAGCATGAGGAATATATTCATGAGCACGAGGAATTTATTTATGAACATAAGGAATTCATTTATGACCATATAAATGGAAAAAAGATTAAAAGAAAAATAAAATGGAACAAATATTACCCCCACCACCTCTCCTTTCTTTGCCACCTTTAGTAAAAGAAGAAGGAAGTCAAACTAAGAAAATAGAAAAGTTATGTAATTGTTAGTTATAAAAAAAGAAATATATAAAAATATATTGAAAGATTATGATCTTCCAAATGTTAAAGAGTTTGTAGAACAGTAAGATATTGATGAATTAAAAAAAAATTAGATAAATCACAAGGGTCAACGATTCAATCATTAAGCGGAAAAAAAATCTAATGACGAAAAAATAAAACAAGAGGCCTATGAAGATTCAAACACTTTACAATATTATCATAAATTAGTAAAATTGTTGATAGAACATAACTCTATAATAGATATAAAACAAATAAACCATTTAGAGGGCATGGGCGTAATAAAATATTATAATAAACCAAAAGAATTGATTGATCAGCTCGAAATCTTAGACGGCGAGATAGAAGCTGGAAATGATTCAAAAGAACTAAAATATGAAGCATTAGAAATTTTAGATATTTCGAAAAAGAAGATACAAATATCTGCAAATATGCACAGAGAAGCATGCGATAAATATTTAGAACTAAATAAATGCTAATAACAGTGAGTTCAGATCAACCCCACTGTAGTATTCTGTGTTTTTAATATAGAATATATCATCATCATAAACAATAATATACGATGTATAATGTAAACAACGTGTTAATGTAAAATATAAATATAAAGTGTAATAAACAATTTGTAATAAAAATTTCATCTGGTGAGTAATGTTTAATTAAATAATAACTATACAACATAAATTGGCACGAGAATTTGAAAATATAACTGTAGCCCTAAAAAAAACAAGTATGGCAGCCAACCTGACGCCACCGTTACCCATGAATATGAATGCTAGCAATTTATTTGCGGAATATAAGCAATGGATGGAATCCTATGCCATTTTTGAAATAGCATCTGGAATTTCAAAAAAATCGGATGAAATTAAGAGAGCAACTCTATTGCATTGTTTAGGGCCAAATGTACAACGTATATTTTTCAACTTGCCAGATGAAAAGGAAAATTATGAACAAACTAAAATGGCTTTAGATAAATATTTCACACCTCATAAAAAGAGAGATTTAAATTTAGACAAAGAGTCCAGAAAGATGATGAATCGATCGACAACTACCTAATTTCTTTAAGAGAGCTTTCTAAATCTTGTGAATTTGGGAATTTAGAAGCTGATATGATAAGAGACCAAATAATTGAAAAATGTAACAACAAAAACTTAAAGAAAAATTGTTGCAACAAGAAAATTTGACACTGTCAAAAACCATTGTTATTGCTAGAATGTTAGAAATTTCTAGAAGAGAAATTAGACTTCTTGAACCTCAAAATGATCAAACACTAAATAGAGTTCAAAATAAACCTAAAAAGCACTATAATGCTAATAATTTCAACAAAGGTAGATTCACTAATCAAGGTACCCCATCATTTTCAGGTGCCTCAAAGCCTAAATGTTATCGCTGTGGATTAGATACACATTCAGCACAAGAATGTGGTGCTAAAAAAATGACTTGTTCATATTGCAATAAATTAGGACATCTTTTTAGAGATTGCAGGAACCGCCCAAATCAAAATAATAATAGAAACCACAAAAATTTGAATCAAACTAAAGTTAAGACCATACAAGAAGAAAATAAGACTGAAGTAGGTGAAAGTTCAGATGAATATACCTACTATACAGGTGCTGAAAATAAAGAAAAAGTGCAAATAGATGGTAGTGAAATAAATATGATAATTGATACAGGGAGTGATAGAACTTTCATAAGCTATAATAAGATGCTTGAATTATATGGCCATAAAATTATGCCAAAATTACATGACACCACCCGAACCTTTTTTGCCTATGGCCAAGATAGACCTCTTCCATGTTATGGTTATTCAATGCTGTGATTTCTTGGAAAGAAAATTCAGTTTCAGAAGAAATTTATGTGATTGATAAAAAAAGTTGAATCCTTTGTTGGGAGGCAGGCTAGTTTTGAACTAGGTATAATTAAAGGGTAAATCATGTAAATGAATCAATGTCTACTAATATAGAACTCTGTTCAAGAACATGAACATCTTTTCCATGGACTTGGAACTATAAAAGGCTATAGTCATAAAGTGACATTGAAAGACAACTATAGGCCCATTGCCCAGAGATGCCGTCGTATACCTTATGCAATGGTAGAAGCAGTAAATCAAGAGCTTGATAAGATGCTAGAGAATGGAATCATTGAAGAAATGCATCAAGGTTCTGAATGGGTTTCTAACATAATAGTTGTTCCAAAAAAGGATAGTGAGGAAATTAGACTATGCATAGACCTTCGGGAAGTGAATAAAGCAATATTGAGAGAAAGACATCCAATTCCTACAATTGACAATATGTTACATGCCCTTAAAGGTGCTAAAGTATTGCAAAGCTGGATGCAAAAAAAGGGTTTTGGCAGGTTGACTTAGACCCTCAATCAAGACCCCCTTACAACTTTCATCACGCACCGTGGGTTGTTACAGATTTTGTAAAGTTCTTTTGGTCTATCAAGTGCTCCAGAGGCATATCAGAAAGAAATGGATTCAATTTTGCTTGATTTGAAAGGTGTAATTTGTTACTGGACGATGTCGTTGTTACGCCAAAGATAGACAAGAACTAGAAGAAAGGCTTAGAAAAGTCTTACAAAGATTTAATAAAGTAGGCATTAGGTCAACAGGAATAAATGCAAATTTGCCATGGAAGAATAGGATATTTTAGGTCACATTGTTAGTAGTGAAGGTATTAAACCTAATAATAGAAAAATAGAAGCAGTCTTAAATTTTCCAAACCAAAAAATTTATGAGATGTTAAGGTCATTCTTAGGAACTTGTGGGTTTCTGAAGAGCTTCAAGCACTGTCTTTGAAAGAGATAAAAGTTTGTACAGAGCAAGATCCTTTGTTTCAAAAACTGAGAGATATGGTTCAAAAGGGAGTTTGGCCATATCCTTTGAATGAAGAATTCAAATGTTTTTATAAGTTTAAAGATGAACTCTCAATTTTTGATAATCTTATCTTAAAAGGAAGTAGAATTTTACTACCTTCAAAACTAATAAAGAGAGTCTTGAGAATTGCACATGAAACACATCAAGGAATGACAAGAACCAAACAACTGTTAAGAGAAAAATATTTTTGGATAAACATGGACTTTGACATTGAAAATTTGATTAGAAAACTGTCCAATTTGTGTAAGGAATCAACCATTGATAAATGATCAACCATTGCAAATAGTTCCGTTACCATCAAAACCTTGGATGAAACTTGGAATTGACATAGTTGGTCCAATTGGCCTATCATTATGTTTTAACAGTGATCGACTACTATTCTTCATATCCTGAAGCAATGATAATAGAAGACATTTCCAGCAAGACAATTATTAAGAAATCAATGGAGATCTTTGCAAGACATGGTTATCCACATGAAGTTGTAACAGATAATGGCTTACAGTTTGTAAGTAAATCAATGGAAAGATTTTTAAAAGAATGTGGAATCAGGCACATAAAAGCCTCACCCTATTACCCAAAAAGTAATGGGAAGATAGAAAGATTCCATAGATTTCTAAAGAAACAATTCAATTCAAGTTCTGAAGAAGGGAAAGATTGGAAAGAAGATTTATCCAGAATTTTAATGTCTTACCGAACTACTCCAAACAGATCTACAGGAAAGACTCCAGCATTCCTATTATTTTCAAGAGAAATCAAAACTAAATTAAGCTCACTTGTTAATGATGCAGAAGAAGATGAATCCAACATCAAAGAATTCAATATGGTCTACAAAGAAAAAATGAAAACATATAATGATATAATTCGGAAAGCTAGTCCTCATAATTTTGAAATTGGAAATTTAGTTTATGTGGCAAATCCAAATAATGGAAAACTTGATTCAAATTTCAGATCAGAACATCATGTCATTCTTGAAAACACTTCAATAAATTCTTTTAAATTAGTCAACACTAAAAATGGGAAATAATTCATAGAAATGCTAAACATTTGAAACATGTTCCTACTCAAGAGACCAATCAAGGCATTTCTGACTTGATTCCAGAAGAGAGCCAGGAAAATCTTAGTTCAGATTCGACAAGAATTGAACACCTCAACTCTTCTGATGTACAAATACCAGATGATAATTCCCTCAAACCAAGACAAGGACACTTCTTTTAACCGACCAAGTTCAAGTAGAACAGGGTCTACATTTAACCCAGTTGTTTCAGATAGACTTGATGCGAGGCTCTTCACCAGTTGCCACCAGAGGTTTCTCCACCCTTGCCGACTACCAAGGAACCCGTGATCACCAGGAGTGGAAGAGTCGTCAAGCATCATCAAGATATAAAGACATGATTCCTTTCATCTAAAGGAAGGAGGGAATGTAGTATTCTGTGTTTTTAATATAGAATATATCATCATCATAAACAATAATATACGATGTATAATGTAAACAACGTGTTAATGTAAAAATATAATATAAAGTGTAATAAACAATTAGTAATAATAATTTCATCTGGTGAGTAATGTTTAATTAAATAATAAACTATACAACACCCACGATTTAACAGTTTATTATAATCCTCCTATTGAAACAGGATCGAAAATAGCATTAATTGGTTTCAGAGGATGGTATTCTTGGTTTAATATAACTAAAGAAAATAATAAAATCAAATATAAAGATCCTACAAATTCTGAATGGAAAGAATTTTTGATTCCTGAAGGTCTATATAATTTTAAACAATTAAATGAAGAATTCCAAAGTTTTTACCCATAAAATTGGGTAATTTTTACCATTAACCAAAATCTAGAGTAATTTTATTAGTTGAAACAGAAATTGATTTGAATGAAGGAAATTTTCATAAAATATTAGGATTTCCTAAATTTGAACTACGTCGAGAAAATATTTACAAACAAGGGGAGCATATCGCTCCCATTATCTCCAGATATAACAAATTGTATTGTAGTCTTTTAATTCATAATAGTTTGGTAAAAGGCAGTTATTTAGATAGCAATCAATCTCATGTAATCTTTTCGTTTTCCCCCGGAAGCAGATCCTGGTGAACAAATCAAAATAACACCTTGGCACATTTCATATTTAAATATTAATGAGAATGATTTTATAAGCGAAATGAGAATAAGAATAACATATCAATCAGGTAAAGCAGTGAATTTTAATGGTAAAAGGGCTACACTTGTTTTCGAAATTATATAAATGATAGTAAGGAAAAGGTATTATCAACTCTATGGTTCAGGAATTGGAACTATATTTAAAAATATAATTGGAAAACCGATGGTTGAAAAATATTGAAAAAATTTACTCAGAAAAAATAAATGATATAGAACCAAAAAGAAACATGAGTGAGTTTTTAATATGGTTCAGGTAAAAAATATGATGGTAAACTTAAAAAGATTTTATGGGGTAAAGGTTTTAAACTTATATAAATGACGAAAGAAATTGTTGCCCCTTATTGGAATTTAAAGAGCCTTTCTATGAAGATAATTCTACAACTGATCAAGAATATATGAAAAGATAACCTGAAAATCCTATACAAAATAATACTGATGAACTCATAACCTTTATTAATAAAGATAGAAGTAATTATTATAGACCTTCTAAAGATTTAGTTAAGATTACTGCTAAAATAGTAAAATCAGATGGAAGTGCTATCACTGAAAACGACGAGATTACTGTTAATAATAATATTATTGTTGTACATATTTTAATTATTTGTTACCACAGAGTGTGTGTAAGCTCACGGGTAAATAGGCGCTAAAAAACAAGAAGAAAGAGTTCCTTTGTTTTCAATATAAGTTTCCTTTTTATATTTTGTTATCTCTCTTGTTAATCAATAAATATAAATGTTTAATTAATAATTATTGGAATCAGTTTCATTAATAATACTAAGCAAGTCAACAAATGGTAGCAGATGGTGGTTTATTGATATAAAGCTCAAAAACGAAAATATTTAATCTGAAGATTAAGCAAGAAGTTTATTCTAATCGGTAAACTGAAGCACTTATAAGAAGATTAAAGTTATTTATATAGATTAAGTTAAATTATATCTATATATTGCATGTTTAAAAGCTACCCAATATTTAAATAAATTTAAAATATATATTTGTTAAATTATATATTGGTTTGTTTATATTAGCTCAAAAGACGAAAATGGCTGAATATAATGTTTTATCCCAAACAAAAATTGAACCATTAACAGGAAATAATTATCAAATATGGGCGTTGAAAATCGGCGCAGTTCTGAGAGGAAGAAAATTATTTAAATGTGTAATTTCAGATCCAGAACCTGATATGGAAGACAAAAGTTCTTGGGAGATTTGGAGTGATAAAAATGATGAAGCTTTTGGGATAATCATCACTACGTTGACAAATGAACAAGCTGGAATGTTCATAGGAGAAACAAATGCTAAGAAAGTATGGGACTCACTGAAAAAAACATACACAGGCAATTTTGAAGATAAAATTATTGATATAGGCTTAGAATTAAAGAACATTAGAATGAAAGATAATGAAACTGTAGATGAATATATAACAAGGGCAAAAAATATTGCTGCTAGAAGTTCATCATTAGGGCATCAATTTACCTCAAGAGAACTTTCATTTCATATTGTCAGAGGCATACATCCAAGGTATGAAAATATTGCTATTGTCTTACGATCAAAGAGAGAGGCAACAATTGAAGAGATTCAACAAACTCTAAGAGAAGAGGAGTCAAGAAGAAATATGAGATTAAATCAATCGGTTGAGAATGGGCATGAACAAGCATACAGAATTAAAAATAGAAAAGTCCAACAATTTCAGCCAAAAAGATGTTTTGTTTGTAATAAAAAGGGACATCTAGCTAATGATTGCTGGTTTCGAGATAAACAGAAACAAGGATACCAAAAGAAATGGACTCCTGGTGATAGAAATCACAAATACAGTAGGGAACATTCAAATAACCTAGTGGATACTATGAAAAGTGGAATTAATGAGCAAGCATTTGAAACATATGTAAAAGAATTTGAAGATTCACCAGATGAGAGAAATGATAGACAAATATAGTGTATAGATTCAGGATGCACCGCACATTTAACCCCAAACCTAACTTTGATGGAAAATGTGGTAGATTATGAAAGTGAAATCAACCTAGCTGAAAAGGGCAAAACTACCCAAGCCATAGCCAAAGGAGATATGAGACTTACTACATGCACAAGTGAAGGCCAAGAAAATATTCGCATCAAAGATATCTTACATGTACCAAGTTTAAGGAATAATTTCTTGTCAGTATACGAATTAGTCAACAAGGGAAATTCAGTTATTTTCAATAAGGATGGAGCAAAAATTTATAATGAAGGGAATGATTTAGTTGCTGAAGCATATATTAAAGATAGAATGTTTATGATGGAAACAAAACAAAGAAACGTACCAATAGCAAAAAATGAAAATGTCATGGTTATAAATACACATTTATCAAATAAAAATAGCAATATAAGTTTATGGCATAAGAGATTAAACCATATAAATGAAGAATACATTAAAAAAATGATTCAAGGACACATTGTAAGAGGATTGGATCTAAAATTCGAAAGGTTACCAGAGTGCGAAGCATGCATAATGGGAAAACTGGTGCAGAAGCCATATAATATTACAGAAAATTATACAGTTAAGCCCCTGCAGTTGATTCATATGGATTTATGTGGACCAATGCCATGTCAATCTTTAGGAGGATCTAAGTATTTCCTTGTTATAGTAGATGATTACAGTAGAAGAATCTTTGTATATTTCCTGAGATCAAAAGATGAGACCTTTGAAAGATTTGAAGAATTTGAAGCAAGAGCCGAAAACGAATTAAGTCTTAGAATAAAAGATGTAAGAACGGACAATGGAACTGAATTTTGTAACTCTAGATTTGAAGGACTTTTCAAGAGAAGTGGGATCCATCACCAACTCACCACAACATACTCACCACAAAGTAATGGAGTCGCAGAGAGAGTGAATAGGACTCTTATAGATACAGCGAGAACCTTACTAATTGACTCAAAATTACCCATGATGTTTTGGGCAGAGGCAATTGCTACAGCTACATACATTAAGAATTGTACACCCCACAGGTCTATCAAGCAAAATACCCCTATGCAGAGATGGAATGGCAGGAAACCATCGGTCAAACACATTCGAATATTTGGATGTTTGACACATTGGCTTGAGAGCAAACCAAGAAGAAACAAATTTCACCAAAGGGTAGAAAGGGAATATTTATTGGTTATTCCATTAAAAGAAAAGCCTACAGAATATATGATATAATGACAAAGAGAATCCATGAAGTCAGATCAGTAAAATTTAGTGAAGATAAGAGAGGAATTGATTATGCAAATGATATTCAGGAAGATACTACTTGTGATAATTTGACCTATAAAGGAAATTGTGAAGAAATAGTTGCTGAAGACTTTCTTATCTTGAAAGAAGACAATCCTGTCACAGAGAGTAAAATGAAGTCTCAGGAGGATACTTCAGTAAAACTAGGTGGTGACTGTGAAAATGACTCATCACAAACTGAACCGATACAGGAAAGATGTGTTAAAGGAGGAAGAAAGAAAGGAGAAACAAAGAGCATCTTAGAAGAACGGCACAAAGCAAGACTTGAAGAACAAGAAAGGAAATTGATTGAAGAAGGAGTTCGACGCTCACAAAGAATAAAGGATAGGAATAATGCAAACTTAATTATGGAAATTGATCATTATATTCCGGAGAACTTTAAAGAAGCAATGGATAGTGGAGAAAGAAATGAATGGCACAAAGCAATGGAAGATGAGCTCAGTGAGATAGAGAAACATAAAGTATGGACACTAGTACCAAGGGGAAATGGTATGAAAGTCATCAATAGTAAATGGGTCTACAGTACGAAGAAAAACACCAACTGACGGCATATATAAACGAAAGGCCAGACTGGTTGCTGTTGGATGCAATCAAAGATATGGTGTGGACTATAAGGAATCTTTTTCACCTGTACTCAAAAAGGAAAGCTTGCGAACAATAGTAGCTCTTGCAACACAACAGAATTTAACCATAAAGACTTATGATGTGAAGACAGCTTATCTCTATGGTGAGTTAAAAGAGACAGTATACATGAGACAACCAGATGGTTTTATACAAAAAGGAGAAGAAAACAAAGTGTGTAAATTGGAAAAAAGCATGTATGGTCTACCACAATCAGGAAAATGTTGGAACAAAAAGATCAATGAAATTTTATACCAGTTGGGAATGATTAGAACCAAATGTGATCCATGTATCTATAAACTCCAGAGAGGAGAAGAGTATGCAATACTGGGTCTATATGTAGATGATCTCATCATTGCTGGAACTAGTAAGGAAATTAATGACAACCTAGCCTCAGAAATAGAAAATATGTTACTCTAACAGAAAAGAAAGATAGCGAACCATTTATTGGAATTGAAATAAAAAGGGAAGAAGATGGATTTTATCTATCTCAGACTCATTATATTGATACAATTCTTCACAGATTTGGACTGGAAGAATGCAACAGTGTGCAGACACCTGGAGATCAAAATCAAAATTTGGATGAATATTTGGACTCTAAGCCAGTAGATAAAACTGTATACCAGGAAATTATTGGATCACTAATGTACCTCTCTACGGGTACTCGACCAGACATATCCTTCAACGTCAGCAATTTATCACAGTATAGTAATGATCCAAGAGAAATACACTTAACTGGAGTTAAAAGGATTTATAGATATCTGAAGGGAACAAGAGATAACATGTTGACATATAAGTCAAAAGACAACAATATCACAATAAGTACTGATGCGAGCTGGTGCACAACCCGAGACGCAAAATCCTATTCAGGCTATACAGTCAAACTTGGCAACAACTTAATAAACTGGAGAAGTAGAAAGCAAAATTTAGTAGCCTTGTCTACATGTGAAGCAGAACTTATTTCAATATGTGAAGGCATTTCAGAAGTATTATGGTTAAAGGGATTACTAGAAGAACTTTGTGAAAATTTAACTTTCCCAATTACCTTGAAAAGTGACAGCCAGGCTGCAATAAACTGGATACAATCTGACAAGATTACTTCACGAACAAAGCACATAAACCGAAAGTATTATTTTGTGAAAGAGGAAATTCAAAATGGAATCAAGCTGGAATACACTAAAAGTGAAGACATGGAGGCGGATATACTAACGAAGAGTCTACCTAAGGACAAACTACGGAAATGTGCAGATAGCCTTGGACTTGCTGATTAGGGCTTACACACAGGGGAGCGTGTGTTGTACATATTTTAATTATTTGTTACCACAGAGTGTGTGTAAGCTCACGGGTAAATAGGCGCTAAAAAACAAGAAGAAAGAGTTCCTTTGTTTTCAATATAAGTTTCCTTTTTATATTTTGTTATCTCTCTTGTTAATCAATAAATATAATGTTTAATTAATAATTATTGGAATCAGTTTCATTAATAATACTAAGCAAAGTCAACAATTATCAATATTTTTTAAAATGGCAAAAAGTCTTTATAATAATAAAGAGGAAGAAGATATTCGAGAAGCAGGATTAACATCTCTAGGTAGATTTTTAATTGATAAAAATCCTGATTATATAAGGACTAATGCATCACCGTCTATGCTATATCTTGATGCAGCTGATTCGTTGGATAAAGAAGAATTTACATATGAAGAATCAGGAACAGCTCTCAATATTAGTCGCAAAATAAAAAGAAATGTAAATTTTAATAAAGGCTACACAGATAGGTGAATACAAACTAAAGCAGGAAAAGAATTGAATGCTTAAATAAAATTGTGTGATCTATTCTGTAATTTCCGCGATAATGATAAAGCTAGAATTGGTTTTGAACATAAACTAGAATTAACTAGAAATGATGATAGTAATATACTAATTGTAAACGATACAAATTATAAATTTTTAATTGAAAAAATTGAATGGTGGATTAGAAAATAACACCTAGTCTTAATATAAGAGCTGATTTAGCACTTATATTGAAAGATGAATTTAATGTGAAATATGAAACAATGAATGTAAATATATCTCACAATAAAACATTAAGGGAGGAGGATGTTGAAATTGCATCTACAGCTATCATACCTTCGATGGTATTCTTAATATTTCAGAAAACAGAACGTCAAAGAAATATTGAAAAGAATAATATGATTTTTGATAATATGAATGTTGCATCTCTTTATTTAGAAGGCAATGGTCAAAAATATCCTAGATATCCTCTCAAATGTGACTTCAGACCAACCGTTATGAATTATTTTGAAGCTTATAAGAATTATGAAGACGCTTGTGAAAGATTTGGAAATGAAACGGCTATTTTAGATAAAATAGTATTTGAACGCATCTATCCGATATTTTGTTTTGATCTCAATTATTATGAAAAGTGTTTTAATATATAATTTAGAAAAAAGATTTTATGTTACATTTTACGAATTAAGAGACGATAATCCTCCAGCATTTAATATTATATCAATTATATGTTATGAAAAGGATGTTACATATAATTTTGCTGATAATCTAGGAAATTAATATTACATAAATGGTAAAATTAACAGAATCACAAATTCAAAAAGTTCAAAGTGTTTTTAGAAATAGATGTGGATGTGAATTTAAATTGGGAGAACATCTTGTTGAATTTAAGTATCCTGAGCTAGTTTCTATTAGAAATGGAAGAGTAGGAGGCTTCTTACCTTTTTTAGCTCCATTTATTCCAGCAATTACTGCTGCACTTAAAGCAGCAACATTAGGAGCTGTAGGTGCAGCAGGTGCATATGGAGCTAAAAATCACTAGGCAAAGGTAAAAAAAAAAAAGGCTCTGATTTATACCTTCCAGGTCGAAAATATTATTGAGTAATATAGATTTAGAAAATATATGAAAACTGAAAAATGATTTAAGGGTGTATATTCTAAAAATTAAATGTCGGTGAATATAAATCTTTTGAAAATTATCAGTAAATTTAGATGATGATACTGGAACTCATTGGGTTTGGTATTATAATTCACCTAATTTTCCTTATGTTGAGTATTTTGATTAGTTTGGTATTTCACCCCCTGAATCAATAATTAAATATTTAAAAACCTCTAAAAAGAAAATTTCATAAAATACTAGAAAGATACAAGATTTAGAATCAACAAAATGTGGGTATTATTGTATGTCTTTGGATGTGAACGCTTCCAGTACTATATTTGGGGAAATTATGTTATTGTGGAAACTGACCACAAACCTCTCCTGAGTATTGTTAAGAAACCTTTTGAAAAGCTTTCCCCAAGACTGCAAAGAATGGTCTTACCTCTCATGAGATTTCAAATATCTTTGAAGTTTACACCAGGGAAAAACATGTTTGTAGCTGACCATCTGTCTAGAGATCCATTAAAAGATGAGGTGGACACAAGCTATTTAGAAGGTCAAACTGAATCAGTGCACATGTTGCTGGTTACCACAGATGGAAAAATAAAGAGACTACAAAAGGAAACTCATGGGGACCACACCTTGATACAACTAATAGAGTATGCGAAGAATGGATGGCCGAAATATAAAACTAAGGTCTGTGATGAAGCAAAACCCTACTGGCAATTTCAAGATGAAATTCATGTGAGTGACGGAATTGTTTACAAAGGAAATTGCATCATGGTGCCATCGACTCTTCGAAAAGAAATCCTGCAGGTTGTTCATTCATCACACCAGGGCATAGCAGCTTCCAAAGAAAAAGCAAGATCAGCATTTTACTGGCCAGGCATGATAACACAAGTAGAAAATGAAGTGGAAAAGTGCAGAACATGTCAGGAATATTCAAGAAAGAATCCTGAGGAGTCAAGAATAGCTCATGAAATACCTGAATTTCCATGGGAAAAAATGGCTGTAGATTTCATGGAGGTGAGTGGAACCAACCATGTTGTTTATGTTGTTCTTTGTGCCTCTTCGATCACGCAGACTGGAACTGAACTAAGTTCTTTATTTATTAACTTATATTTTTATAACATGGTTATATATCTAAGAATGTTTACAAGTCGAGTCTGCAGTGTTGCCGGATCAACTTGTCAGTTCCATCATAACAATTATATTTGCATTTTTTTTTCTATTTCAATTCAATGGATGCAAAGATATTATATTTAATAAAAAGTATAATGTGTAAAAAATTATACAGCATACAAAAATAAAATGTAAATCAAAACAAACAATGCCGCTAAATATTTTGTTTTGAAATCACGATCCGCGAGCTGAAACATGCTAAAAATTTTGTTGTTTTAATTTTTTTTTAATTACAATTCTAAGTTCGTTATAAGCATAGTATTTTAAATAGATTTTATTATTTTGGGACCGAAAATAGGTTTGTAATAGGGGTAGTTCTTTATTTTAAAAATCGCAAAGTTCGTTATAACGATGGTATTTTCAACGGAATGGAATTGGGAATCGCCTTAGGTTCGTTTTAAGGGAAGGTGGGAAGGTTCATTATATCCAGGGTTCGTATTAGCGGGGTTTTACTGTGGTAAAATTTCTTGCAAACTTTTGGTTTATAAATGGTAATGTGATAAATTTGGCTTCTTTTTTTTTGCACTTTAGATTTGCATTTTAGATTATTTTTCTCATATTTTTGGTTCATCGCTTCTATTATTCTATCTATAAATTTGATGGGAAATCTTCATTGATTAGTTCTTTTCTGATTTTGTTAATTTCTATATATATTTTACCTGTATCATTAATGAGTGTAAAAGTTCTATATATAAGAGCTTTCACTAATCCTACTTTTTGGCTGGAATGGTGCTGTGAGCTATAGTTCCAATAAGTTCCTGTATGTGTTGGTTTTTTATATATAGAGGTTGTAATATTGTTATTATTGTATGATAAGTTCATGTCCAAAAAAAATATTGATTTGCTGTTATCTACTTCCATAGAGTAATGGATATCGGGACATAGGTTGTTAAAAGTATCTACTCGTACTATTTTTGTTCACTTCCATGATTAATAAATAAAATGGAGTCATCCACTTATCTTTTGAAATAATAAACATTATTTTAAAGTGAATTTAGAACTTTGATTTCTAATTTCCCTATAGTAATACAAGCTGCATTTGGTGATATTGGACTACCCATTGTTGCACCTTTTATTTTGAGATATATTTGGTCATCATAAATAAAGTACAGTAATACCCCGCTAATACGAACCACGGATATAGCGAACCTTCCCTTATAACGAACCGATTCCATTCCATTGAAAATACCATCGTTATAGCGAACTTTGCGATTTTTAATATAACGAACCTATTTCAGGTCCCAAAATAATAAAATCTATTAAAAATAATATGCTTATAACGAACTTAAAATTGTAATTGAAAAAAAAAATTAAAACAACGAAATTTTTAGCATGTTTCAGCTCGCGGATCGCGATTTCAAAACATAAATTTAGCGTCATTGTTTGTTTTCAATTACATTCTATTTTTGCTGTATGTTGTATAAATTTTTACACATCATACCTTTTATTAAATAGAATATCTTTGAAACCATCAAATTTGAAATAGAAAAAAAATGCAAATGGCTTCCAAAATAAAGCCATTCTAAAAACAAAAACGTTATTAATAATAAAAAAAAAAGCCACTTTCAAAACTTTTCAAAGTGAAACAATACAGACAAAATTTCAGGACATGTTAAAATAAGAAAATATATCTTTTCTATTATAAGAGATAAATTAGAAGGCTATTATAATTTTTTTACAAAGAGAAATCAAACTCAACTTTTGCCGCGATCGCAAGTGGCAGGTCTAAAAAAAAAAAAAAAAGCCCAAATAAACGGGCCCGTTATGCAACAATGGCAATTTTAAAGACATGGTTTGCATGACAGGTTCAAGACAAAAATAAATCTAGACTTAAGAAAAATATTGAAACATGAAAGAAAATGGAAGAAAAACCCTGATTAACTTTATTTGAAAGGTACAATGCTTTAAGAGTGCTTTAACCCTTAGTTACTCGCGCCTATTTTACTGATGTTAGTACTTGCGCGGAGTCTCGTAGACCCCAATATTGTACAATGAATAAGATCCTTAAAAAATAAAATATGGAAATAAATTTTGCTTGCAGCCAAAATAATAGTGTCTAGTTTACAAATATATCAATTTATTATAAAAATTACACTAATAATTATTTGTATCTGATAAAATTAGTAATACGGCAAAAATTCTAAACTATCAATATATAGAAACAATTTCCTTAAAATTATAAATGAAAATCTAAATTATTTTTGTGTACACTTCTTACTGCAAATTGTTGTTGAGTGTTCAGTATAAATGTGCTTAGCGCATTTATAGCACATATATAATTTTGGATTTTCCGTCTTTGTATCGATCACAAAATTGGCAACCCCTCCGTTTCGCTGACGATGACTCTGGCTTATTTTCTTCCTAAAGAAACAATAACTTAATATCTCTCAATTAATTATGGCATTTCATGACTTTGCTTGTAGTGGCTTATCTGTAGAAGTATGTGCAGATATAATATTTTTGATAAATTTTGGCAAAAACAATTTATTTTCCCGTTTTGTTAGGTTCGGGCCAATTAGCCCAAATGCAATCTCTTCAATAAACGATCTTCTTTTAAATATTTCCAATTTTTGTTCCTTTTATATACAACTTTTGTTGAAACATTGATGAAATAAAAAGAGACACAATGGCCACCTCCTTGTCCTCCTACTTACTGTGGAATTTTACACAATTGATCAACTACATCAACACCTGATTTTGTTTCATTACAATACAGGGTGATCCAAAAGTCCCGCACAACTTTAAAAATTAATAACTCCGCGAATATTTGCGCTAGAGCAATGCGGTAAACACCATTGTGTTCAGGATGCAGTGGGATTTTTTATGGCAAATAATGAAAAATTCGAAATTGATTTTAGTTACAACTTTATTCGCTAGATGGCGCTCTACCAGAATCAGAGATTCAGCGGCCAAATTGTTTGATAAATTGAAAAATATAACTGAACGACACGTATTTTTCCTTTTTGAATACCAGGAAAGAACCCTAATAATATTAAATGATAAATTAATAAAACACCATTTCGCCAAAAGTTAGAAGAAATGGTTAACGATTTTTAAATACAATCTGAGATATGTAAAATAGGTATATGCAAATTAAAACATGTAGTAAAAAAAAAAAAAAAAACTGATATTTTAGATGCGGTTTGCTGGAATCCTCTCAGTATTTAAATTTCGAAAATAATAATTTTCTAATTTTCTTAATTCAACTCTCTCTCAGTATCGATTATATTTATTTTAATTAATTTGAAAAATATTTATCTATCTATGATGATTTATTTTACTCTGGAATGCCGTTGTTGTTTTTGTCGCGTCCAATAAAGAGCCTCAGATGTCTCCATGCCTTTCTATCACAGCAGCAACAGCATTGTCCTCTATTTTGGGTGTGTAAAGCAGCTGCTCTGGGTCTATGTCAATTTTCTGCAAGGCTGCGGGCACGAGAATATGTGGGTAGGTGTTAGTTCCACACAAGGATAGTTGTTGCATGTTCTATAGGTTCTTGTGCCATCTGGATGTATTGTCATCCTTTATAATGTTTTGTTCTAAATCTTGTTATAGTTTTGTCATTATTCTCTCGGAGTTTATTTCACATTTTGATCTTTTCTTATTTTTTGTTTAATTATCTTGTATTTTGCAAAAGCATTAGCATCAAATAATGACATTTGTTCTTTACTTTGACTCAACTTTATGGCTTCCTTTGCAAATTCAACTGCCATTTCATTACCCCCTATCCAAACACTGGCAGGAATCCATTGTAGAATGCAGTTATTCTCCAATGATATCAGTTGAGTAAGTAACGAATGTATTTTCTGTGTGATTATAGTAGTGCCCTTCTGAATTGCATCTAGATCGGATATGAAGTCGTTGTACGGTATATTATAATTCCTTCTGCCTGATGCAGGGATGGTTGGTTAAGGCATACATCAAGAACTTTCCAGATAGCTGTCAGTTCACAAGTGAAGTTTGACGAAATATTTCTTGCTCCTTCTTTGATTTTGATGTATGTTCCATCTTGCACTATTATCTTAATTCCAGCCCCTCCATTACTTATGGTGAGGTCTGATGATCCATCTGTGTATGCTGTTAAATAATTTATCTGATCGCATAAACCAATTGTGTCAATTCCTTTCTTCTTAAGTATGTTTTTGTTCTCTTTTTTTTATTGCAGGGTTTATTCAGGTTAAGATTGATGATTACATTTGATGGCAATGGGGTAGGAAATATTGGTTATTCTCGAATTTGAAATTCATTATGTTTCATATTTATGCTCTTTCTAATATTGTTGTCGTACTGAAGTGTTGAAGATCTTTTGAGCCTTTCTTTTTGTGTCCAGTTTAAATAGGTTCTATGGGATATGTGTTCGGTTTCTTTAGTTTTTAAGCTATTGCTGAATTTTATTGTTTTTAATTGTCTTATGCTTTCAAGTAGGTTCAGACCACATTCTCTCTGAATTTTCTAATTGTTGGTATTTGAAACAGAACCAGTGATTAAATCGGCCGCTTTTGCTTGAACACTGTCTAGTCTTCTTTTTAGTGATGAACTTGAGGGAGCCCAAACAGGTGTTGCATATTCCATTATTGGCCTTATTAAGTTGATATATGTTGTTCTGAGAATTTTAGGTTTTGCTCCCTAATTTGTTCCACATAGCCTTCTCAGAATGTTTAGGTTTCTGGTACCTCTATTTGAGGTGCTAATTATGTGTTCTGTAAATCGCAATTCATCATCAAGTAACACACCTAGGTATTTTGGAGATCTAATTTTATAAATTATATGGTTGTTTATGCTTATTTTGGACTTAAATTCATGCCTTTTTTCCTGTCAGTGAAGGAGACCTATAGGTTTGTGTTTATTGGGTTTATGGTCATTTTGAGTTTCATTGCCCACTTCTCCAGTCCTCTCATTGATGTGTTCAGTATTTTTCTGATATTTCTATACTGCTACTTGTGTGCCATATGGCTATATAATCTGCATAACAGGCAACTTTTGTGTCTTCAGTGAGGATGGATGTTGTTAAGGTTGTGTCGTAATTAGATGTACAACAACTCAAACTTGAACATGACTCTTTTTTTAGGTCTTATTCTTTTCGTTTGGCCAACAAAAAATGTCCAATTTATATACACATACGAGGGGTGTTCAAAAAGTATCGCGACTTTTGAATTTTCGCGGGTTACGTATATTCGAATTTCGATCTTTTTGTGGCTTTATGTTGGTACTCATGTCTCTCACTTATGCCGACAAGCTCGGCCATTTTGAATGTTCACTTAATTGTTGACAGCTGCTTTGCTTGCAGGTGTTTTGGATCGTCTTCGATTTTTACCTATTAAAAAAATGGATCAAAGAACCTGTATCAAATTTTGTGTGAAAAACGAAATTAAGTGCGCGGATGCATTCCGAATGTTGACTGTGGCATACGGAGAAGCTACCTTGGACCGAAGCCACGTTTATCGGTGGTACAAAATGTTCTCAGAAGGCCGAGAAGATGTGAACGACGAAGAGCGTGCCGGACGCCCGAGCACTTCAACAACAGACGAAAAAATTAATGAAGTGGGGAAAATGATATTGGCCAATCGTCGAATCACCGTTAGAGAAGTTGCTGAGGACCTAAACATATCGATTGGCTCGTGCCATTCGATTTTTATCAATGATTTGGGCATGAGACGGGTCGCCGCGAAATTCGTACCAAAATTGCTCAATTGCGACCAAAAACAGCATCGCATGAACATTGCTAATGCGATGTTGGACTCTGTCCGCGACGACCCAAATTTGCTCCAGAGGGTCATAACTGGTGACGAAGCGTGGGTTTATGGTTATGACGTGGAAACCAAAGCTCAATCATCTCAATGGAAGCTGCCGCACGAACCAAGACCGAAAAAAGCGCGCCAAGTTCGGTCGAATGTGAAAGTTTTGCTCACAGTTTTCTTCGATTGCAGGGACGTAGTGCATCATGAGTTCTTGCCACAGGGTAGAACGGTCAATAAAGAATATTACCTGCAAGTTATGCGCAATTTGCGCGAAGCAATCCGCCAGAAACGCCCGGATTTGTGGAAGAACAAAAATTGGCTTTTGCACCACGATAACGCCCCTGCTCACACATCGTTGTTTGTGCGTGACTTTTTGGCCAAAACAACACACTAATGATGCCGCAGCCACCGTATTCCCCAGAACTGGCCCCCTGTGACTTTTTCTTGTTCCCTAAACTGAAGAGGCCCATGAAAGGACGACGTTACGCTACGCTTGACGAGATAAAGACGGCATCGAAGGAGGAGCTGAAAAAGATTTTAAAAAATGATTTTTTGAAGTGCTTCGAAGTATGGAAAAACCGTTGGCTAAAGTGTATAATATCTCATGGGGATTACTTTGAAGGGGACAAAATAGGTATTCATGAATAAATAAATAATTTTTGAAAAAACACAAAAGTCGCGATACTTTTTGAACACACCTCGTATATTCTTACATAATGAGACTTTAAAGAATGCAAATAATCTTCATCTATTTACATACACAACAGACTCCCCCCTTAATAATACTTCAGTCGGTCTGGGGGTTTCCTGGCTCTCTGAGGTCTAGGACTGCGGACGGGCACTTGCACAGCGGCTGGCTCCGGTTTAGGAGTGCAAGAGGGACGTGCACAGCAGCAGGCCCTGGTCTAGGAGTGCAAGAGGGTACGTGCACAGAAGCGGTCTCCTCCTTGTTTCCTGATGTAACCTCTGGAACCTCCTCTTCACTTTATTTATGACTTCCACCTACAGGCTTCTCTCCTGATGTTCGAGGAAGTATCAAATTTCTTGTCTCCACTTGTTTCTTTCTCACAGGTCGCAATTGATTGTATAAACACGACGCCCTAGCAACTTATAAGGTAGTGACGGTAGCTCAATAATTTCAAAATGGTACCTTTTTACCGTTTAGGTCCAGTTGCATAGTTGCGGAAATAAACCTCGCAACCTGTAGTAAACTGCTCCTGCCTTCTTACGGCCTCATGAAATACCTCTCGCGGATTTCCCATATTGGTATTAAATTCGAGAATCTTGATCTTAAACTTCTCTTCATTAGCAGTTCCGCGGGGGAATTCCTTTATTACAGTTTGGGGGAATGCTCTATGAGCAAATAGGAATCTTTGCAGATTCGTCTCTAAATCATCCTTCCCATTATTCTTTCTCAAAATGTTTTTAAACTCTCTTACATATCTCTCAGCTAAACCATTTGTACTAGGATTATACGGACTGGTCTTAGTGTGCTGTATACCATTCATTTTGGTAAATTGCTCGAATTCACCAGAGACAAACTTTCTTCCGTTATCTGTAACCAAATATTAGGGCAATCCAAATCTGGCAAAAATTTCTCTAAGATGTTTTATAATCGTTTTGCTGGTAATATCTTTGATGATAAAAATTTCTATCCACTTTGAGTATGCATCCACGAGAACCAAAAACATTCTTCCCAAGAACGGACCTGCTAGATCAAGATGAAGTCGATGCCACGGTTTTTTCGGGCCAGTCCATTCCGAGATGGTAGCCGGGGGCATGCTTGCCGATTCTTGGCATATTCTACATTCTCTAGTTAACTCCTCGATGTTACTGTCTATGCCTGACCACCAGAAAATACCGTCTGGCAATCATCTTCATTTTAACAATCCCCATGTGTATTTCATGCAAGTCATTTAAAATTAAAGATATCAATTTTTGGGGAATTACCACTCTTTCACGCCATTGAAGACAACCAAACTCCAAACTTAATTCCTCATTGATTTTATAATAAGGAGTTAGTGGGTTTTCCCTCAGTATACCCTTGTAAATTTCCACAGTTGCCTTCTCTAACATTCCTTAATACTATAGACAGTATTTTATCTCAGGACGTCTCATATGCCACCTCCCTAAAATAGAACGGTACCTCATTCAACTTCCTGAGAAGAAGTACCTGGTCTTCATCAAGAGACTCCCTGACACTCGATTCTAAAGGAAGACGTGACAATGCGTCAACATTGGAATTATCACTAGTTTTTCGAAAATCCACAGTATAATTAAATGCAGCTAATTTTAAGGACCATCTTTTAATTCTGATTGATGCACATATGGGAATTGGTTTATGAGGTGAAAATATATGAATTAAGGGTAGGTTGTCTGTGACCAATACAAATTTTAGTTCCAGTAAGGATTGTCGGAATATCTCAACGTCAAAAGTTATGCTCAACGCTTTCTTTTTAGTTGAGAGAAACGTTTTACCGCTTCAGTTAATGTTCTAGAAGCAAAAGCTATAGGACATTCTTCCTTTCTATCATTTCTATGACTCAGAATTACGTCTAGTCCATACTCCATTAATAATGATTTACATTTTAAAAATAACATTCGATATTCTTTCGTCTCTCCAATTCCATCTACAATTTTATTCAAAAGTTGATAGAATAGCGCTGAAATGTTTGCTATATTCTTTATGAATATATAATAATAAATTAAGAGTCCTATGAAAGATATTAATTGCGAAACATTCTTGAGGTTCAGGCGCCTCTATCACTGCTTTAATCTTATTTTCTAAGGGATGCAGTCCATATTTATCCATTTTAAACCCTAAATATTCCACCGATTTCTTTTTAAATTTACATTTATATCTGTTTAACTTTAAACCTTTTTATAGCAATCATCTAAACACTTGATCCAACTTTTGTTCATGATCTTTAAAGTATTTTCCTGCAACAAAAATATTATATATGTAGCAGGCCACACCTGGCAAATCAGCAAATAGACCTTCCATATTCCTCTTAAATTTATTTGGTGCTACCGCTACGTCATATGGTAGTCTCTTATAAGAAAACAACCTCTTTGTTGTGTTTATATCAACAACAGCTTCGGCTTCTTCCGCTAACATTACTTGTAAGTAAGCCTGTGATAGGTCTAGAGTCGAAAGTAGTTAGCATGTCCTCAACCTGCTGACCTTTGTTATCCTGGACAGGTGATCCCCAAGTTGGTCTTTCGGCGTTAAAATCACCAAGTATGATTGCGATATCCGAAGACGCTTCACTTAATGTCTCTATCAGGCCTGTATTGATGCTAGTATCATCGTGGTGATAAACATTTATGATTGAAATTGTTTCATCTGGAAGATAGATTTCTATTGCCTGAGCTTCTGTCGTGCTTTCTCTAGGCTTACTCTGATTATAGGCGATTTCCTTAAATTTGATTTCTAGAGTTTTAATCAAAACAGCAAGTCCTCCTCCGAATTTTCCCGGTCTGTCCTTTCGTAGTGTTGTATAATCTTTGATATTGATTCTCAGATTCTGATTCAATTTTGTCTCCTGAGGACGAGTAATATGTTCATTGTTGTCACAGAGAAGACAAGTCAGCTCTTTATTTTCCTCTGGGTACCATTTATATTGAGTTGTAGTAGTTTGAATTGTGTCCTCGTAGTAGATTTCTCATCATGAGCTCGAGCTGCAGCTCCTGACGCGGCGGTTACCACGGACGCGGTAGAATTACTGGAGATATCAGTTTTGCTCTTCATTTGAAAATGGGTGCCGTTGCAACGTTAGTCACCTTGGAAACGAACCAGAATTTGGTCAAATATTCCAAGGGTCCAGGGGGGCCCGCAAGGAGGTGTGGTCGGACTTCTCCCCTTCCCCCTGGAATGCCGTCACTACAGGATAAAGCACTCTTGGTGAATTTTTTTAATTGTGATTCAGAATCTGCCACTGAAGCTTTACGAGCGTTACGTTCCTTTAAAGATATTCGAAGCGGTAAAGGACCAATGAGTTGCTACTCTCTAAAGCGATTGATTAAAAGTTTTGAGGAAACTGGATCTCTGGAAGCAAAACCTCGGAGTGAAAGACCATCGACATGCAAGTCAGTGGCTGTTACGGTTTTGCAGAATGCTGAAGCTATTGAAACGTTATCCACGTATGGAGAAGTAAGTGCTAGACAAGTTTCTCGACAAACGGGGATTTCGTATGGAACAGTTTGGAGAGAACACACATTTAGAATTTTTCTATAAAAACACCCTAACAAAATTTAAAGTTTTCACGAATTGAAAGTCAGCGTTTTTGAGAAGCGTCAAGAATTCGCTGCATGGGTTTTCCGGCAAATTGATATTGATGAAAACTGGCTGTCAAATGTTCTAAGAACAGATGATGCTCACTTTTATCTAAAGGGAGAATTTAACACTCAAAACTGCCTCATTTTGGCAACAGAAATCCCTAGGAATTTTACAGAAATACAATTTCATCAGCCCAGAGTTACAGTTTTGTGTGAGTTCACTTCTTCTTTTATTATTGGGGCATTTTTCTTTGAAAAAATCAACGGAAGAACTTTTAAAACCGTTTATGTAACTGGTGAACGTTATGTTCAACTTTGAGAGAAAAGGTTATTCTCATATTGCAGGACAGACAAGCACTAAGCGAAATAACATTCATGCAAGATGGAGGACCTCCTCATATCTCCCGCGGTGCCAAACAATTGCTGAAGGATACGTTCGGTGAAATTCGTTGATAAGTCGACACTTTATATACCAGTGGCCTCCAATATCACCAGACTTGACGCCTTACAATTTCGGTTATGGGGGTACATTAAGTCGCGTTTTTATCGATGCCGGCCTACCACATTGGCCATATTGAAGGCTTCTATCAGATGACACGTTTTATAAATTTCAACTATTTAATTGTGACCGTTCTGTCATCTATCGTCTGCAGGCGGTGTTTGAGAATGAAGGGCGCCACATTGAGCAAGGATTGTGACCTAATACAAGAGAGAAGGCAGTTACCTCATGTGTTATATTTTGCAGCTCTTTGTTTTGGGTTATGGGAATAATAAATGCTGTCCTCACATCTTGACTCTTTTTTTTTTTTGTGAACAGTAATTTTTTTGTTTGTCATTTGTCCACATCTTGTATTATGTCGTGCAGGCCAAAGTGTTATAACTTCTCGAATAACACTGGTATACGCAATTTTACCCCTTATGTTTAGTTTATCGCTTTTCGCTCATTAGAAGAAATAGCATAAGGAATATTCTCTGTATCCCTCCCCCCCCCCCCCACTTTAGAAATTTTGCGCAAAAAATAATACAAAATGATTTTACTACCACGTTTTTCAACGCAAAAGGTCGATTTAAAAATGATTTTTTTTGAGGGGATACATTTTCAAAATTATGTACAGTATAATAAACAATGATAACATTTGACAAACCCATAGGATATTTGGAATAAAGTATGACAAATATATTTTGTCACTCCCCTCTATATTTCATTTTTGGATTATGACAAATATCCAGTTAAATAGTCAAGTGTCGCCAATTAGTCAAGAAACTACACATTCCTTATAGCAAAAAATCCTTTTAGTAGTGCCATCATAATTTTTGGTACTATATTGTGACGAAGAAATATTTTATTATTTAATTTAATATTATTCAATGAAAATATATTCAACAGATTAAAAAAATATCTCTGTATTTGTGAAATCATCTTTAAAATATTTCTTTGCTTACTTGCTTAAGATTCCCTAGCTGTAAATAGTTTGGCTGACTTGTTAATAATTGTCGACTCGTCGCTGTGACGTCATCAATAAATACTTTTACATCTTAGGATATTTCAAGGCTTGATTTCTACGCTACAACTGGTGGAGAGACTGGACCGATACCCATTAAGAAATAAAAGAAAAATTGATTCTGTTGAACCAGAAGAAACTTCTATGAATGTAAAGATGGAAGGTACTCAGGTAAGCAACTACGTTGTTCTACATCTGCCAAGGAACCCTTCCATTTTCTCCGGGGAGGATGGTGAAGATCTTCAAAAATGGTTAAAAGGGTATGCACGTGTGGCAAGGTACAACCATTGGGACGAAACCCTTTGTCTTACTAAAGTTTACTTTTATCTGTCTGGAGCTGCTCTCAAATGGTTTGAGACCAACGAAGAAAGCATACAGACACTTGGAAGGAATTCACATCTCAATTAGAGAATGTGTTCGGAAAAAAAGAAAATTCAAAATTGCAAGCGGAGAAGAAACTTAAAACACGGGCACAATTAAAAGGTGAAAGTACCGAATTTTACATCCAGGATGTCCTGTCCTTGTGCAAAGAGGTTGATCCTCAAATGAGCGAGGAAGATAAAATCTCCCACCTCATGAAGGGGATAGCTGAGGAGCTTTATCGAGCACTCCTACCGAGGGATGTACAGAGCACCGAGCAATTCATTACAGAATGTCGCCGTGTTGAGGCGCTCCGTTGTAGGCGAGTTACCCCAACCAGGTACGAGCGCCTACCAAATGTAGCCTCTCTCTGTGACCAGGATGACGGAGAAGATCTTTCATCTATGATTAGGCAAATTGTTCGTGAGGAGGTACAGCGGGCATTAGGCTCTCCTCGGGAGGAACCAAAAAATGCTACAATCGAAGAAATTGTGAAAGAGGAGATTGGAAGAACCCTGGCGCCAATCTCAAAGTCTAGGAGAAGTCCCCCTCAGAAGGAAAGACTCCGACAGTTTTTAAATACCAGATATGAGGCCGAAACGATAAAACCGCACCCTGAACCTCGATACCCAAAACAAGGAGGAAGACGCGACACCAATGATTGGCGTACAACTGAGGGAAGGCCAATCTGTTTCTACTGCGGACGCCCAGGTCACGTCGTCCGCTATTGCCGTGACAGGAAGAGACACAATGAGGAAAGGAGAAATGACTATTTCCAAAGAAAGCAAGACGCAATGGTATCCTACAACTCTCAAGCTGAATCTCAGGACCCCAATGACGAATCATCGAGGAAAACTTTCACTCGCTACCGAAGCCCTACTTCATATCGCGGTCGAAACAGACAACATTTCTCACCTGCTAGAAGATCTAGCTGGACGCCCCGCCATTAAAACTAGATGATAGACCACATTGGAGGTGAGGCCGCAAAGTTATAAAATCCCCCCTTGCCGACCACATTAGAAATGAGAAAAAGCTACCTTGACGTAAACATAGACCTACCAAGTCCTCATAAAGAAGATATCTCAACTGAAAGAAGACATCCACCGCAGTCACCTGAAAATATCCCTGGCTATAGTACTAGTTCTTAAGACTGACGACGTAAGTCTCCTGCTGAGCATCGGGTCGATGCTCTCTATAGGAGGAGGCTATGTGACGAAGAAATATTTTATTATTTAATTTAATATTATTCAATGAAAATATATTCAACATATTATAAAAATATCTCTGTATTTGTGAAATCATCTTTAAAATATTTCTTTGCTTACTTGCTTAAGATTCCCTAGCTGTAAATAGTTTGGCTGACTTGTTAATAATTGTCGACTCGTCGCTGTGACGTCATCAATAAATACTTTTACATCTTTGGATATTTCAAGGCTTGATTTCTACGCTACAATATTAACATTTCAAAAATCGTGTATTGATATCGGTAGTTATTTTCAAACATTCAATCTAATTCACAAAACTCCATCTAAAATATAAATATTTTTGCTACATGCTTTAATTTGCATATACCTATTTTACATATCTCAGATTGTATTTAAAAATCGTCAACCAATTCTTCTAACTTTTGGCGAAATGGTGATTAATTAATTTATCATTTGATATTATTAGGGTTCTTTCCTGGTATTCAAAATAGAAAAATACATGTCGTTCAGTTATATTTTTCAATTTATCAAACAAATAGCCGCTGAATCTCTGATTCTGGTAGAGCGTCATCTCTAGCGAATAAAGTTGTAACTAAAATCAATTTCGAATTTTTCATTATTTGCCATAAAAAACCCCATTGTATCCTTAACACAATGGTGTTTACCGCATTGCTCTAGCGCAAATATTCGCGGAGTTATTAATTTTTAAAGTTGTGCGGGACTTTTGGATCACCCTGTATTTTCCACCAGATTCAGAATCTATTTGTTTTGTGGAGTCCTTGTTTAAAATTAAAATAACTGCTTTAGACTTTTTTGTGGTACATACGAAACCAGTCTACTCTCTCTTTCCTTGACTCCAAAAATGAAAGTGTGGGTTGAACGTAGCTTTTGTAGCAAAATATTGGGGGAGATTTTCGTTTTATTTTTATTCAATATTCCTAAAAACTAAGTCAAAGTCATAGATAAAGAATATAAATTATTTCAGAACTATAAGGTAGCTTACCTATTTCCCCATACTTTAAAATTGAAGTTACGTTATTACACTCGCGCGGGGTACAATGGACCCTAATTCCATTGTATAGTCTATAATAGGGTAAAAAAATTAAGATAATATAGGTTTGAATATTTATTGTCATATAAAATTAAGCTACCAAACACAAGGTAATAAGACCAAATCCAAATAAATAAATAGTTATATAATATATAATATATATATATATATATATAAAAATAAAAAGTTGTATAGTTTTATAGTTAAGTATTCTATTAAAATTATCTTCATTATTTTGATTATTTAAATTTACACTATATATATATATATATATATAGTGTTTGAATAAAAAGACCGTTTTGCGTTTATATATATATATATATATATATATATATATATAATAGATAGTTTCTTCTTATCTGTTATCTTGTTTACACACTTGATAACAGGAACTATTTAAAAACATGGTGTGGTAAAATTTTTCTTTCGATACTTTTGTCTGAAGATGGTAACAACGTTGTTACCGAAACGTCACACACTATTTATTTATTTGGATTTGGTCTTATTACCTTGTGTTTATAATCTATAATTCAAATTGTGCCTTATCAATTAAGCTACTAAAGTTTTGATCTCAAAATGTTTTATAGAATCCTAGATATTTAATGAAATAAGTTTGTCTGGGGTCTATCAGACCCCACACGAGTACTTAAGGGTTAAAGCAACAAGGTATTAGAGCAATATATTCAAGTAAACATTTTATTATATAATGTGATAAAGATGTTTTAAAATAATTTTATATCTTTAATATATATTTAATAAAACTTTGCCTAGGATTTGTCTTGATTTTGAAATTAGACATAGAGATACATGTATGTTAATGATAAAAAGAACCTATCATCTAATACTTTCTATTATTATTCAGTATTAATGTAAGGAATTTGGTTAATTAAGGGAATTAAAACAAGGTGACCACTATTAAGAGGCAGCCTCTTCCTGTGTGTATGGCTGCCCTTTAATTATACAGTCTGAAATTTTTGAAAAGTAAAAACAAAAAAAATGGCCAAACCGTGTATTACAGTCGAACCTCTTTAATTCAACACCCCAAGGGATCAGATCTTTCGGTTGAATTAAAGGAAGTGTTGAATTAAAGTCAGATGATTAGGTATTCATCTAACTCGCTAAAATAATATATTTTTTTAAAAATAGCCTTGTAATATAAATTAATGATATTAATTGAAACCATTGTGTGTTTTTATATTATTTTCATGATTAACTTTTAGTATCAGTGACAAAATGGCATTAATACATATTTTAGAACCATAAAAAATTGTAACAAATAAATTTACTGGTAATGTATTTGTTTTCAGTAATATAATCAAATATTACCTCTACAGACTGTTGGCTTCCGTAGGCGTTTCTTACTGGGAAAAAGAAGAGAGAGGATCCAATGAAATAATTTAGTAGCGTTTATTAAAACAAAATCATAATAGTGAACAACACATATAACAGAGAGTACCGTCGTCTTCCGGGTATTCCTTCTACTGGGGAGCTCGGATTCTATATTCTGTGCGTTTATAATCTGTTTATCTGTGGCTCTCTGGTCGGGATGGCGCCTACATTCGGCCATTCCTGGATTTCAATCGTCCTCGATTGAACCTTGCGTTGCAGGAACGTCGTGGGTTGCGTCGGGGGGTATCTTCTACTTCTGGCTCCTCGTCCGGACTTTCTTCTGTAGCTGAATCATCTTCTTCACTGTGCCAAGACTTCAGTTGACTGATATGGGCCGTTGTCGTGTAGAACCGTCCACTGGTTCTTTCGCTTAACTGAGTCACTCTAAACGTGTCGCTTGGCAGAACCTCGGTAATTATCAAGGGTCCTCGATATTTGGGTTGTGCCTTGGTTGGTTCACCCGTCATTTTGGGTACATGCCTCATCACTACAATTTCTCCTACTTCGAATTGGATTGTACGGCACTTCTTCTTATCGTAGTATGTCTTCATAATTTCTTGTTTATTCTCAATTTGGGTTCTCACACTCTCTTGAATTCTATCCGGCTCGGTCCATGGGTCCACGTCTTCGTCGGCTAATCTTCTAAGTATCCCATCGTGGAATCGGGGGGAATAGCCGTGGAGTGTTTCGAACGGTGTTTTATTCGTCGTCTTGTTCACCGCATTGTTCAGGTCTCGCTCTACCTCCTTGATCTTCAGGTCCCAATCCTTCCGTCGCGGATCCTCGATACTGGTTGCTATAGTGGACAATACTGTTCGGTTCACTCTTTCGACCATCCCGTTCCCTTGCGGATGTTTCGTAGAGTTCAGAGTATGATGTATTCCATTTCCTCGACAGAATTCTTCAAATTGCCTTGAGGTAAAACATGACCCTCTGTCGCTGATGATCTTGTCGGGTAGTCCGAAATCATTCACAAAACTTTTCATTACCTTCAGGACGTTCTGCGTCGATGTATTCCTTACAGGGCTTAATCGGACAAATCTTGTCAGATTATCGACAATCACTAAAAGTTCCTGGTTACCTTTTGTACTTCTCACGAAGGGGCCTACGTGGTCCATGTGTACGATGGAAAACGGTCTCTTGCCTGACTTAATGGGATGTAGGAAGCCTTGTTGTTTTCCACCGGGAACTTTGTTAAATAGACACTCGAGACACATAGCCACATGGCGTCGAACGTACCTCTTCATTGAAGGAAACCAGTACAATTCCTTAATTTTGTTGACAGTCCTATCAGTCGCAAAATGTCCCATTAGATCATGGAATTTGACAACTAAGCTTTTCCTCATACTTTTGGGTATAACATACAGGGCTCGTTCCCTCTTCTCCATTTTTCACCATGCGGAAAAGTCTGCCTCCTTTGTAGCTGTAGTCGTTAATTCTATTTTGTTCTCCTACTGTCCTATCACACGGGTCCTTTCGAAAGATCTGGATCAGGTCTCTCAATTCAGGGTCGGAATGCTGAATCATCAAGATTTGTTCTTCCAGTGTGATTGTGAGGCACACTTCAAGGTTTTTCTCCACGATTTCCTCCATCGTGTCTCTAGGGTCGTCGACTGGAGCTCTACTCATTCCGTCTACGTGGGCCATCTTCTCCCCTGGTTTATGTCGAATTTCGAAATCGTATTCCTGAATCAGATTGTACCATCGCGCTATCTGAGGATTTGTAGTCTTCTTCGCGTTCATGTAGACCAGTGCTTGGCAATCTGTAACCACTGTAAACTTGATTCCTACGAGGAACTGACGTAGTCGATCCAAGGTCCACACTATCGCCATCAGCTCCAATTTGCTTGAGTGGTACATCTTCTCGGCCTCTGTTGTCTTCTTGCTCACACAGTAGACCAAGCGCCATTTGCCGTCTTCGTCCATCTGTAGCACCATTCCTGCTAATCCCTCAGCACTCGCATCGCAATGTACTTCTGTCTTGAGTTCAGGGTTGTAATGAGCTAGTACCGGATATTCGACCAGATCCTTTCGTAGTCCTCCAAATGACCTTCGCTGTTCTTCCTTCCATTCAAATTGTGAACCTTTCTTCGTAAGTCTGCTTAGCGGTTCTGCTTTCCTCGCGAAGTCCTTTACAAATCGTCTGAAGAAGTTCGTCAGTCCCAGAAAGCGTCGTATGTCGTGGACATTCTTGGGTTCTGGAAATTCTTCTATCGCCTTGATCTTTCTTGGGCCTGGCTTAAGTCCGCCTGTACTGATGACATACCCTAAGAACTCAACTTCCCTCCTTCCGAACTCACATTTAGAGGGTTTCAGTGTCAACTTCGCTGATCTTATTCTTTCGAGGACTTCCCTCAACCTTTCGATCATCTCCCGCCAATCCTTTGCCGGGATAATCACGTCGTCGAGATAGCAGAATGCCTTCTTGTTCAGCAGCGGACCTAGGACAGTGTGCATCAGTCTTTGGAATTCAGCTGGTGCGTCCAAAAATCATCCTTTCGAATTGACCTGTATCATCTGGGGTGATAAATGCTGTCTTTAATTTTGCCTTATCGGTCAGTGGTATCTGCAGATATCCATGCGCCAGATCCAGAGTGGTGAAGAATTTCGCATTCCTTAGGCCTTCCAGAAGGTCGTCTATCCTTGGTAATGGGAACTTGTCCTTAACTGTTTGAATGTTGAGTCTCCTATAATCTACCACCAGACGATGATCTCCAGTTTTCTTCCTCACAAGTAGGACGGGACTAGCGTAGGGTGATCTAGTTTCCGTGACTATTCCATTGTCCTTCCACTCTCTGACAATCTCCCTGATTGCTTCGCGTTCACTTGCAGTCGTCTTATACGGTCTCAGACAGACTGGCTTGCTTCCATCAACCTCCTTAATGTCCATCTTGGTGACATCGGTGCACCCTAATTCCTCCATGCCAAGAGCGAAACAGTCTCTATACTCGTTTACTACATCTAGGATTTCTTGTCTCTCTTTCGAAGTCAGAGAATGATTGACGTTGATGTCCTCAGGCAGTATGGGGCGCTTACGTTTCATTTGGTCTTGTCCTTCCCTCTTCTCTTCATTTTTAGTCTGAAACAAATCCTCTGCGACGTCCAGGTTAACAACAATATCATCAAGGTTCAGTAGTTCAACTCGCCCTACACATTGGTTCTTCCTTACTCTCAACTTGCCCTTGCCAGCTGAGATGATGGGTACGGTCGTCTTTCCATCGACCACTTCCAATAGGGAATCGACACAGGCGTCATCTACTCCTGTGAACAATACATATCCGTCCTTTACCTCGTCTGTGATTGCACTTGTAAAGTTAATGGAGTCGCTCTCCAACTGAACAGTTTCGGTTGCTCTCAGTTCGATGCGACGCGACTTGATTTCTTCTTGCAGATTAGCAAACGGAAATTCGGATGAATAGCCAATATGCAAGTTTTTACCAATTCTGGCGAAGGATACGTAGGGCAGATCTGTCCATGTTCTTCCAATTAATAGGTCATAGGGTTGGGCATCATCGTTGACAATGAATACAGTGATTTCCCTTCCGACGATGCCATCAATCTCCAGGTCGACTGTCGTCTTCCCAACGGTCCTGGCAGCTGGTGCAGTCTGGTTACCGATGCCGTACAGACTAGTCGAGTCTGGTTCGATGTCGACGCTGATCCTCCTTGCGACCGATTCTCTCATTAGACAACTGCTGCTCCCGGTGTCTATCATTGCCTTCACGGTTTCCTTGTTGTCGATCTTGACATCCTTCAAATATACATCTGGCGGGACAGTCTCCAGTCCTTCGACTTCCAGGTTGGCTACTTTTAGTCCTTCTTTGGGTCTTGTGCAATTCCTTTCCTTGTGTCCCGTTTGACCGCATCCTCGGCATGTCAACGTAGTCCTGGGTGCTGGGCAGTCTCTGGCAATGTGTCCAAACTGATTGCAGTTGAAGCACTTCGGTTCTCCCTTGTCGTTTCTGATCGTACGGTTGACCATTCTCCTCAAGGTGTTAGGGTACGTTTCACTGATTTCGTTCCTTGCAGCGTCTTGACCCGAAACATTCGTTCCTTGTTTAGTCTCTTTAACTTCGCTTTGGTTGGGGAATCTCGCAGATTTCTGCTGAAACGACGGTGGTATGAGGTGTTTCGCATTCCAATGCGGAGGTCCCATCTCGGTGCGAACATTTTCGTACTCGTCCAGTTTATCCGCCAACTCATCTGGGTTGTTTAACTTGGTCCAATCGTCAATGAGATGATTACGCAGCACATTTGGAACTTTTTTCTTTAGCTGGTTAGTAACGGACAAATCCTTTAGGGCGTCGAAATTTTCCACGTTCATTCCTTCGATCCATTCGTTGAAATATCCTCGCAATTCGAAAGCGAAGTCTCTCCAGGAACCCTTTTGAGATCTCTCGTGCTTCTCGAATTTTTGTCTGAATTGTTCGGGTCTCAACTTGTACCGTTTTAGGAGCAACCTTTTCACGAACCTATAATCGCTGCTTTGTTCTTCTGTCTCCCAAGCGATTAATTGAGTCATTTTGTAAGGTAGCAATCCTAGGAGGCTGAACGCCCATTGGTCTTCATCCAATCCTAGTCGCTTTGCCTGTCTTTCGAAAAGAATTAGGTAAAAACTCAAATCATTGTCCTTCGACTCGTACTTGGGCATCAGTTTACGTATCTCGTAATGTGCGTCATTGCTGGTACTTCGAGACGTATCGTTGTTTCCGCGTGTAGTCTGGATGCGCAGCTTCTCAAGCTCGAATTCCATTACCATTTGTTCTTTTCGTTCCCGTTCGATTCGTTCCCGATCCTCGATCAGAGTCTCCAACAGTTGCTTTGCGAACTCTTCTTCGTAAGATTGGCTATTCAAAATAAGGTGTTTTAAGTCGACGATCCTGCTCTCTGGCGGTGTTACCTCGCCGAGTTCATACGCCAACTTGCTCAAATCGCATTTCCTTACTTTCGCTAAATAAGTCATGTTTTTCAAAAGGAAAAATAAACAAAGCAAAAATTTTAAAATAAACAAATAAAACTGACTAAACCAGATACGTACTGTTTCAATTATTTCTTTAAACGAAATCAACTTTTCTTTAGTAATTTTGAGACAATACTATTTTTTTCTTTTTACCGCGATACTTTGCGATAATACTTTTTATCGAGATGATTTTGCAATAATACTTTTACCGCGATACTTTGCGATAATACTTTTGTCGAGGTGACTTGTAATAATACTTTTACCGCGATACTTTGCGATAATACTTTTAGGAATAGGTAATTAAATTTCGTACATACCATGCAACTCCTCTTACGTTGATCGGTCACCGTCCTTCTCGTTTCCAAATTATTCCAGTGAATCTTCAATTTTCTTCAGGACCATCCCACTTCTGAATTTCTGTTGGCTTCCGTAGGCGTTTCTTACTGGGAAAAAGAAGAGAGAGGATCCAATGAAATAATTTAGTAGCGTTTATTAAAACAAAATCATAATAGTGAACAACACATATAACAGAGAGTACCGTCGTCTTCCGGGTATTCCTTCTACTGGGGAGCTCAGATTCTATATTCTGTGCGTTTATAATCTGTTTATCTGTGGCTCTCTGGTCGGGATGGCGCCTACAAGACATTAAAATATTAAATATAATATTGTCACGTTTTATTTTTGCTTTCACTTTTAAAGAAATGTTTTATTTTAAATCTTTATCTAATTTGTTTGTTTGTTTTAAATAAAGAGGCAAATTTTCCATGTTGTTGTTCTTTTGTTTATTAATTGTTCTTTTTTTCCAATGATGATAAGAGTTATTGATCACACATTAAAAATCAATGAAAAACCAATTACAAAATTAATTACAAAATTCAGAAACGTGTCATATCCCTCGGCTTGAAGGATTTATTTTCGCAAAATAAATGGTTTCAATTGTGACACATGAACTTTAACCAAGGAGGAATCATCTTTCAATAATTCACACGTAACACTAGATATTATTCTTGTTATTTGAAAAGGACCCTCATACTTTGGGGATGTTTTGACCATACTTGGATCATTACTAGCTATTTTACGAAGGACCAGATCACCAACTTTGAATGACGACTGCGGATGTTTTGCATCGTGTCGTGCTTTCCACTTTTCTCTATGCTTTGCGCTATTTTCTATTGCTTTCTTCCTTGCATTTTCTATGGTGAAATGTGGTGATTCAGAAAATTCTGGTATTGCACAATCACCAAAAAGTAGGAAATTTGGAGAAAACCCAGTGACATCATGGGGTGTGCTATTATAATCTTTCACAATTTTGGCAAGTAATGATGACCATTTTAGTCTTGGATTCTCTTGAAGGTTTGTTCTTAATTTGGTGAGTATAGTGTCATTCATCTTTTCACACAGTCCATTACTCTGCGGATGATATGGCGTCGAATAGGTGTGTTGAACTTGATGCTCATTCAAAAACTTGTTAAATTCTTTTGATGTAAAATTCTTTCCGTTGTCGGTTAAAATACATTTGATTTGGGGAACAGTTTTGTTGATTTTGTCTAAACATTGAATTACTGCTTGAGAAGTGTTGGTGACAGTAGGGAAAGCCCAAACAAATCTTGTTAGGTGGTCAATTATTACTTGAATGTATTTGTGCTTGGTTTCATTTGCTGCAGAGCCTAGCACAATAGTATCCATTGATATTAATTCCAGTGGTTTCAGATCAGAGTTTGGTGCAACATATTCTCCAATAAATGGTTTATGACTGCATTTAGTTATTTGACATATTTTACATGAGCGAACATAGTCTTTGATGCATCTGATAGCATTCGGCCACCAATAAAATGGTGTTATCAATCTTACTGTCTTGTTAATTGAGGGGTGAGAATGATTATCGTGGTATTCTTTGAGAATTTCTTCTTGGAATGATTCTGGAACAACTGTTTTTAGAACTCCATTATGTTTCACCATAATAAGATCTCGATGAATATGAGAGTTCTTTACAAAACTGAGACCCGCTTTTTGTTGGTGTAGTCGAAGAGTGGGGATTGATATATGAAATGACACTGGTGATCTTGACAATGCATCAACATGCGTTTGCTTTGATCCTGATCTGTGAACTATTTTCATTGACTTGGTTGATAATTCAATTATCCATCGGAGATATTTTGCCTTTGGTTTCTTTACGTTGAAGAGCCATTCCAAAGCCAAATGATCTGTAATGACTTCAAATGTATTGTTCTCAAGATAAACTTCAAAGTATTCAACTGATTGAACTACAGCAAAGCATTCCAACTCAAATGCAGAATAGTTCTGTTGATGTGGTAGAAGTTTCCCTGAATAATAGGAAATTACATGTTCTTGATTATCATTTCCAATTTGTGCTAAAATAGCACCAATTCCCAGTTTAGATGCATCTGTATAAAGCTTACATGGTAATGAAGGATCATATGTAGAAAGAACTGGATCTGTGGATAAATGAGACTTTAGTTCCTGAAATGATTTGTTAACTTCAGTAGTCCATTTGAATAACTTATTTTTTCTTGTGAGGCTTGTTAAAGGATCTGCAATTTCACTAAATTTAGGAATAAATTTCCTGTAGTAACCTGCTAAACCCAAAAACTGCCTTACTTGCTTCACTGTTTTAGGTTGAGGGAACTCATTTATTGCCTTTGTTTTTTCAGGGTCAGGTTTAATCTTGTTATGTCCTATGATATGACCTAAATATCTTATTTCTTGTTTTGCAAAGGAGCATTTCTTCAACTTGAGTTTGATATTGTTTTCTTTAAGCTTGTCAAATATTTTCTTCATGAGTTCAATATGATCTTTAAAAGTACTGCTGTAAATTAGAATATCATCTTGATAATTACAAACACCGTTCCATAGAAGATTTCCAATAATATGCTGAATTATTCGCTGAAAAGTACTTGGAGCATTTTTCAAGCCAAATAGCATAACCAAAAATTCATAATGCCCGTCATTTGTAATGAAAGCAGTTTTCTCAACAGAGTCTGGATGTATTTCAACATGCCAATAGCCCCATGCTATGTTAAGTGTTGTGAAGTATTTCGCATTATGTAAGCGATCAAACATATCTTGGATGTATGGAAGAGGCTGCTTGTCATCAATTGTAATTGCATTCAGTTTTCGGTAATCTATGCACATCCTTTGTGAACCATCCTTTTTAGAGACCAACACTACGGGGAAGGCCCAAGGTGACTGAGATTCTCTTATTAGTCCCTTTTTACTCAATTCTTCAACTTGTCTTTTTATTTCATCATATTCGGCAAGTGGTCTTCTATATGGTCTACAACTGATGGGTGGATGTTCAATTGTATGGATCTTGTGTTGAACAGCAATCCTTCCGATGTCAGTTTCATGCTGGCTGAACAATGCTTGATTTTCTTTAAGTAATTGATTAAGCTCTTTTTGCTGAACAGATGGAAGATGCGTTTCAGGAGATATATAAAAACATTCATTTCCTCTAACATACACCGCTTTGTCTTTTGTGTCAATTATTAATCCAATTTTTCCTGCTACATCAAGTCCAATAAGCAATGGATAGCTAAAGTTTTTCACTACATGAAGCTTACACCCGACAAGTTTAGAATGGATTTTCAAAAATACTTCTACTGATCCTAAAGTATATGCAAAACTATCTACTTGTTTAATTTTGATTCTATCGTTTACATTCAATTTTAACTTATGTTGTTTTAAAAGCGAACAGCTCATTAATGAAATAGTTGACCCCGTATCAATAAAAGATGAAACTGGAATATTATTAAGTAAAACTTCAACATTAACAAATCTATAAGGAAAATTGGTATTTGCTATGCAAAGTGAATCAGCTATGGTTTGTTTAACATCTGTGGTGATATTAGTTGCTTGGTGTTTAAGCTTGTCTTTATAATTAGGATCATAATCTTCCACGGTTTCTTCTTTTTTAAGTCTTCTTTTTGATGCTGCAACTATAGGGCTTTCAACTTTATAACCAAAGCGCTGAATTAATTTGAGTTTAACAGTATCCCATTTTTTAATGGATGCGTTGCTCAATATTTCATCAGCAACCCATTCTAAAGCATCTTTTGATAAATAATAAATTAGATTATTGATTCTATCGACTTCATCTAGTTTACTAGTTTCCAATTCATATAGTTTAAGCCATGATTCAGGCCGAATTGAACCTTTATCACCGCTAAATTTCTCTAATTTGTTTACATTTACTGCCATTGTACTTACTTTTTCTTTCGTCGAAGCCTTTTTTGATTTATATTTTAATCCTTTCGTAGCTGCGCCAAATATTTTATGTAACATTTTATTTTTGCTTTAACTTTTAAAAAAATGTTTTATTTTAAATCTTTATCTAATAAAACAAACAAAACAACAAACAAAAAGCCTTTATTGGGGCCACTCGCCCCATACAGGATTCGCCAGTTCACAAGGGATAGGGAGAACACTGTGAGGCCTTTTTCCGGGATATAGTCTTGTGGAATCCAAATATCGCCATCGCTATATACCTATTCTTTGATATTTCATTAATCAGTGCCGGGAATGAAGGACAAAGTTGCCCCGTTTTATCATTTAATTTTCGTCTTTCCTCAGACAGAGCAGCACAGTCAAATAAGTAATGCAGCATCTCCGTTGTTATTCCTGATCCACAGAAAGTGCATTTCAGGTCTTCACGCCTCAATAAAATCAAATGGTGTTCTCTGAAAAAAATTGAAAGGGTTCTAAATTGTGCAATTAATCTGATGATAGGAAAAGGGAGTTCAGTTAAGAAGTATTCTTCGGTGGTAAAGGTTGTATATATGTCTCTATAGTGGGAATATAACTTTGATTGGGTTATTCTTGTTAGGTCGTTTTGTATTGTTTGCTCTATCGCAGTTCTTAATATTCCAGGGATAGCTTTCCTTAGTGAGTCAGGATCATTACAATAAGTAAGCCACGAGGATCCGTTATTATTAAGTAAATTGCTTAATTGTTTTATAAAACCGATGGGCGCACCTGTAGCACAGGATAATTGCCTCATTCTAGTTAAACAAATTCGAGGCAGTCTATTTGTATCCATACCCAGCACCCTCAGCCAATATTTCAAGGTCAATTTCAGAGCTGTTATTATTAATGAGACGCGGCCTGTTTCTGGTCTTATTATGTATCCTGGTGTATATCTAGGCAAATTCAAAAACCTACGAATAAATGTATCTTGTATATGGTCTAATAAATCTTTATACTCTGTTGCCCAAATTGGAGCAGCATACATCAAAACCGCCATCACAATTGAGTCAAACAGTTTCATTGCAGAGTTTAGTGAATTAATTTTTGATTTCGCCAATAATGGGGTTGTAGCATTTATTGCCGCAAGTGCTTTTCCTTTGAAAAAGTTTGCGGCTTGAGTGGTTTTAGTTGTACTGACCAGAGGGTATCCCAAGTAGATATATCTTCTTGTTACCATCAGAGGTTTACCATTCCAGTACCATCTATCTTCTCTTGAGGGTTTACCACCATTGCGAAATACCATAACCTTCGATTTGGACTCGTTCAGTGTCATTTCGTTCACACCAAGATATTCCTTCAATAAATTAATCTTTTTTTGGAGGTTTACCCTCGACTCCCCTATAATAGCAATATCATCTGCATACATCAGCAGGTGAACATCACCAAATTCCGGAAGGTATACACTCGTCAGATCTGAGTTGTCATACATTTTAATCAGGTCCGTCATGAATAATATAAAAAGTAATGGCGATAGTGGCTCTCCTTGTAAAACGCCCGAATGTATCTTAATATTTTCTGTAATTGAACCCCTCCATCTGACTGCCACAGTCGCCTGTTCGTAGTAATTTCTAATTGCATGTATAAATTGATAGCTTACGCCCAGATTGGTTAATTTCTTCCAGAGTAATGAGTGAGGAACTGTGTCAAATGCTTTTCTCAAATCAACAAAAAATACATATAATTTTCCTCTCTTTTTCCTCAGTGAAAGTTGTATTAGAGAGGTCAATGTGAATATCAGGTCCACACACGATCGGCCCCTTCGGAAACCCGCCTGATTTTCTGGAATGACGTTTCTTCTTTCTACCCATTCATTCAGTCTTGATCTTAGTATTGTTGTAAAAAGTTTCGAAAAATTACTTATCAGTGCTATACCACGGTAATTTGAAGGGTTGTCTTTGTCACCGCTTTTAAAGATTGGATGTATGATCGATTTAGTCCATATTGTAGGATAGTGTCCCATTATCAGAGCTCTATTGTAAAATTGTTCTAATAAACCCATGTATGAGTCTGGGAGTACTTTTATTATTTCATTGGGGATGTCATCAGGTCCACTTGCCTTGTTTTTTTTTCAAATCTCTGATTGCCCTGCCTATCTCTTCAGAAGTTATCTCTGGATCAAGTATTGGGTCACTCGGCGAGATCCTCACTTCTATATTACAGATCTTCTCTTTTTCCTCAATACTCATTAATTCGCAATAAAATTCGTGCCATTCCTGTACAGTAATTTCTCCTTGAATTTTTGTTGCTCCTTTAAATAGCGCAATGGTCTTCCAAAAGGACTTTGAATCTTTAATATTTCTCAATATTTCTTGTTTTTCCTGAATATATTTCCTTCTTTTATCATCTAATAAACCGAGATATTTCTTTCTATGGAGAGCATAGCTTTCAAGGTCTTCCTTCCTGTTGGTTCTACGGAATTCCTTCAGACTTTCTTTTGTTAGCTTTTTCATATCGTAACAGTTTTTGTCAAACCATGGCTTAGATTTTCCGGTGGCACTCTTAGTTGAGTACATTATTCCTGATGTTGACATTGCCTCGGTAATTCTTTGAGTGAAAGTATTTACGGAGCTATCGAGATTTGATATTTTTACTACTTGCAATTCCTTTAATTCCTGTTTAAATGTCTTAATTCCCCCAGCTGTCCATCTGTATCTCGTAACACCATATTCTTCTCCCTTAGATTTGTTTTCATAGGAGTTTTGGACTGTTAACTTCAGGATAAGAGGAAGGTGATCTGAGTACATCTGGGTTTCTATCCTGAAGTCTGATATTTTTTCCAGTATTCCTTGGGAAACTATGCAGTAATCAATAGTTGATGAGCCTCTCTCCGAAACATATGTAAAGTCACCCTCTCTGTCTCCTGTTGATCGTCCGTTGATTATTGTCAGCGAATTGTCCTCGAGAAACTCAAGGAGTCCTTCAGCCAGTGGTGAAATTATTGGATCTCTTGCTTTTCTTTCGGAAACTAAAGAGAGTTGAAGATTTGTTGGATTATACAGTCCCCCGAGCCCTCCAGTTCTAATATTTAAATCCCCAATCAGAATTAGTTCTTTCCCGTCAGTTATCTGTTTTTCCATATATTTAGTTAATCTAACTAAGTTGTTCTGGTACAGTTCGTTTGGAGGGAGATATACAAATATCAAGCAGGTGGTGGGTTTGTCGGTTCCTATGTTTTGTGATAAAAAAATCGATATCCAGATGTTATCCTTTTCTGTACTGTGCAATCTGTAATGCCCCCCTTTTTTGACGCCCACAATTATTCCTCCTGATCCCCTTCCTGTGGTCTTAGTTGCCGGCTGTTCAAAAATTTGGAAATCCTTTAATGTTATATTTGTGATGTTTGAACACCATGTTTCAAGTATAGCGAAAATCTCGTAATTTTTAATGTACTCGAGAAGTGGAAAAACAGAGAGCAACCTAAAAAGTCCATTTATATTCCAGCATATTATTGTGTCTATCGTAACTTTTGGATTTTTAATGCTTATAGTTTTAAAACTTTTTTGTGAATCTTTATTTATATGTATTTTATTATCGCCATATTTAATTCTTCCATTTACAATCTTGTGACTAGTATTCGCTTCCCTAGCATGATTTTGCTTTGAAATATTTTTAGGAGCGAATTTGCATATTTCATTATTTAAAGTATTTACATATGGTACAACGCCAGTATTTGAATCTTTATTTTTACATATTTTTTCAATCTTATTAAAATGTGGCTCAACATTTCCTTTCGGAACCGTGATCACCGTTTCTTGTTGCTATATGGTATTTCCCCTAGAATTCACGATCTCACCGTTCACCACACTATAAGTCGTATCATCTATGATGAGTTTGTTGTCCCTTAATTTAGCTTTTATACCCCTCCCAAACAGTTCTTTTCTCTTCGCAATTAGAATTCTTCTTTGGTCTCTTACTTTGAGGCTATAGTCTTTACTGATAAATATTTTTGACCCTTTGAGTTTAATTGCATTAGAAAGCACTCTTGCTCTTTCTTCATGGTCCGGTATTACCGCCAGTACTGGTGAATTCTCAGCTCGGGATAGCCTATGGCATTTTGTTATTTTGACTTCATCGGTGAATCCCATTTTATCAATGATTATGCTTTTGACCTTGCGGTTACAGTCGAATGGGTTTTCATTTTCCTCTCTTACAATGCCATAGAAAATAAGATTCTGTTCGCGAAGTCTCGCCTCTGTGTATTCCATTCTAGCCTCCAGTTCGCGCAGTTGCAGAGTGTTGCCGTCAACCCTTTTATCGGTGTTGCATTGTGCCTCCATACTTTGAGTTATTTTCGACTCCATCTCTTGAGCTCTCTTATCCCATTCTTCCAAACGTCTTTCGATTTGCACCAATCCCGAATCTAGTCTTTCTCGCATACCTTTCATTTCAATTGACAAATTCAATATCAGCACCTTTAAATCACTGTCTGCCGATTCATGTGTTGCCGGTGAAATCGCGGGTGTAAGAGTTGTTTGTCTCTTAGGTCCAGGATTGAGTTCAATACCTCCAATTATAAGCAAAATAGCTAAAACCCTAGCAAGAAACATTTGGGAAAGTTTTGACGAAGGTAGAGGGGAGCAGTAAATATTGTGCAATAATTTCCTATAGATTTTCATCCTTAAATTAGCATATTTTTGTAACAGAAAGTTTGGCGTTTGTATGCAAATTAGCAAATACAAGACAAAAGTAATATTGGCGCCAGACAGAATTTTCATCTTTTTCTGAATGCTTTATGAAAGAGTGACAGTCTAACAATGTATATTATATGAAAAAAAATTAAAATAATTACTAGTTTAGAGAAATAAAAAGTACTTAGCTGGGAGCGATGTTAAGCGCGGCCGTCTCTCGTAGCCACCTGGCGGCGAATCAATCTTTATCTAATTTGTTTGTTTGTTTAAAATAAAGAGGCAAATTTACCATGTTGTTGTTCTTTTGTTTATTAATTGTTCTTTTTTTCCAATGATGATAAGAGTTTTTGATCACATATTAAAAATCAATGAAAAACCAATTACAAAATTCAGAAACGTGTCAATATATTAAATAATATTTTATTCTAATTGAAAAATATAGCAGTTGAAAGGGAATAAATATGGAAAGTAAAAAGAAAATTAAAAAAAAATATTTAAAAATAATCATGAAGATATTTTTAAAAATTCCTTTATAGATGTCTGTTTTTGCACTGAAATCCTATTCAGGATGTATTCCAGATGGTCATTTTTAAAAAACATGCATGCCATTCTTCCTCTGAAATGTATTTTAATAAATAATTTTTAATGTATTAAAGTCATCCACTGCTGCTGCAGGTATTATTGATTTTGTGTTTAAATATTTTCTAATAACACAGAAATGGAATATTGAAATAAAATGTTATCATAATCATTGTGGATACATTTTATAAAGATTTATTTATTTAAAAGGAAATTATTTGTAAATTTTAAAATAACTAAAATATTTTAATGCTTAAATTTAAAAATAAAATATTATTGTTAATTAGCGCACGAAGCCTCAATCCCAGCGTAAAAAAAAAAAAATAATAATAATAACACTCGCGACATTGCGCAACGGCACTGCAAAGTGAAACTTAAACTAACCAGGAGGTAAAAGTGCGCGCGCGCGATCCTATCGGCGCTCGCCGATCGCCTCCGTAATACCTTTTTAGTCGAAAGTTGTAAGTAAAAAACATTCAACTGTCGAAATTCGAATTTTAAAATGGTAGAACTATCGGAAGTGTCGTATTATCGATATGTCGAATTACGGTTTGTCATTTGATAGGCCGTAGGTCGGGACATCAAAACATGGTCGAATTGGGGTGTGTCGAATTAACGAGGTTATACTGTATAGTGAACCAAAAGCTCTGTCCCATTGGGGTTCACTATAGAGGGGTTTTACTCTATGTTGTTTTCAAACAAAATTCTATTCCAATTGAAAATTCAGATTTTGGCAAATGATTTATTTCTGTGTCTTTTATCACATGGTTTAATGTGTCATTAATTGTGAGTATAGGGATTGTTGTCATTCAATACTTTTGTCTGAAGATGGTAACAACGCTGTTACTGACACATCACACACTATTTATTTATTTGGATTTGGTCATATTACCTTGTGTTTATAATCTATAATCCAAATTGTGCATTCTCATTGTTACAAATAATATAGCCATTGTTATGCCATTGCAGAGAAGATATTCATTGTTATAAAAGAAAATAAGACCTAATCCAAATAATAAATTAGTGTGTAACGTTTCGGCAACAACATTGTCACACACTAATAAATTATTTGGATTAGGTCTTCTTTTATTATAATCTATAATCCAAATTGTGCTTTATCATATTCATTGTTGTTAAAAGAGTTTCATTTTGAGAATGAAGTTGTGTATTGTTCTGATTTGACATTTTTGTGAATAAATTGAGAATGAAGTTGTTTAATTGTTGCAAATAAAGATCTTATTGTTCTGATTTGCCATTTTTGGAATAAATTGTTGATATTTATTCCGATAGATGGCGCAAGCCATCAGCAACTTTCAGTTGCATGATAAGGAGATGCGTTTTTTCATAAATTTATGCACCTTATCCCAGTACAATATCACATTTGTACTATTTTTTCACATTGTGTCGCGGTTTCAGGCAATTTTGACCTTATCTACCCGTTTCCTGATTTTTCAGGATGCCTGAATGACCAATTTTTTGGTCGTTGAGGTACAGCTTGCACCACACTGATGAGGGCCAACAGCCCAAAACGCGTCCGTGATTAGCTTTTCTTGATTAATCAAGAGTGAGTATTTGGTCAATTTGGAATAATTAAAAATCAACAAGAATAGTTGATATTTATTCCGATAGATGGCGCAAGCCATCAGCAACTTTCAGTTGCACGATAAGGAGATGCCAATCTTTCAGAATTTATGCACCTTATCCCAGTACAATATCACATTTGTACTATTTTTTCATAAATTAGTCATTGTTTTTGTTAAATGTTAATGGACAAAACTTAAGGAAGTTTTGATAAGGCACAATTTGGATTATAGATATATAGATAATAAGACCAAATCTAAATAAATAAATAGTGTATGACGTTTCGGTAACAGCGTTGTTACCGAAACGTCATACACTATTTATTTATTTGGATTTGGTCTTATTATCTATATATCTTTTAAGGAAGTTTTATATATTGATGTCACCTATCATCTATTTTTTGAAGGAGACAGAGGAAATTTATTCACACTTAGTTATCTTGGGTGACAATTGACAATTAAAACATTTTTATTGTCATCTCGACAATATTACAAGTTCAAAGAGAACAACAGTTTAAGAAAAGAAATAGAAATAATATACAAAATTGAAATATATACAAAATTGAAATATATACATATTTATATAGTGATGAGGGATGAAGGAAGGCATCCCTGGCGCTGGAGCGTTCTGGTCCAGGCGATGAGCGGGTCCTCCACTCCACCGAGCCCAACCTGGACAAAGTGGCGATAGACGCGCAGCTTTGCTGCGCCAGGATGGTCAGGGCGTCGTCCTCAAGGCCGGACCCGCCGAAGATCCAAGCCTGCAGGTCAGGGGGCTGCCCGGTGATGTTGAAGGCATCTCTGATGAGGGGCCTGTTGGAACGGCAGCTCCAGTAGCGGTGGCCGAGGGAGCGGTCGACGTACCCACAGGCAGGACACGAGGGGCCGGCCGAGGCAGGATGGGCCGGATGGGGTAGAGTGTGGAGGGCCAACTTGAAGGCGGCATCGGCCTCATGGCCCAAGAAAGCGCAGTGCCGCAGCGAGGCCCAGTCGATCCTGGATGGTGGGCTGATGGTGGGTGCCCATCTCGCCAGGAATCGGGAGATCGGCGTGGCCGCGAGGCGCGGACAATCCAGGGCCTGTCGGGCCGAGCGGGTCGTGAGGTTATCTTGTTTATAGTTATCTTGTGTGTCTTTAATAAAAGTCAGTGTATATCAAATATCTTTTATTGTCTGAATTCGGATATACATGCTAAAAGGCACAACTTCCTTAAGTTTTGTCCATGAGTGTATATTTTTGTTTCAGATAAGTCATTGTTTTGGATGAATGTCATAATAAACTATAATCACTACAATGAATACTTTATTATCAACAATGACTAATCCAAACCATGACTACTTCATCTACAATAATCATCACTTTATCTACAACAATGAATCTTTTCCACAATAATTATTATAATATGCGCAACAATAAAACTTTTCCACAACAATAAATTAAACTTGATCCAAACAGATGACTACCTCATTTGTGAATATGATATCTATTCCAAGACAATGACTACTATATTTACAATAATGATTACTTTATATGCAACAAGGAAACCTCACCCACAAAAATGACTACTTTATCAGCGCAACAATGAAATTTTATCCAAACAATATACCTTTATTTTCAACAATGAGTACTTTATAGCCACAATTCATCTTCATCCTCAACAATGAATATTTTAGCCGCAACAGCCGCCACAACAATTAGTAATTTATCCCAAACAATTAAGCATTATCTCCAAAACAATGAACACCTAATTTACAAAATTGAAACTATTTCCATAACTAGGTCTGGAATGTCAATACTGGAAGCCCCTAACCTTGACGGCATTTATGTTGTACATGGAAGCATTGCTTCAACCAGTTCAACATTTAATTTCAGGCCAATTATCCTGACCTGAGCAATAGTATAGCTGGCCAAGATTCATCCATCCATTTTTTCCCCCAAGGCACTTTTGGAATATTTTCCTTTTTCTGCTCAAAGATACAATGTACCTTTGGAAAATATTCTGAAAAAAAAAAAAAAAAAGCATTAAATATTTCTTAATTTTTATACAAATATAAATTCACTAATCTTGATCTATTTTATGATAGAACATATGATCTGGAGTCCATATCAAACAATACCTTTTTGTGATAAGGCACAATTTGGATCATAGATTATAAACAAAAGGTAATAAGACCAAATTTGCTGTTACCGAAATGTCACACACTATTTAATTATTTGGATTTGGTCTTATTACCTTGTGTTTAATACCCTTTTGTGTAAAACATACACAATTCCTGAGGTAATAAAAATCTTGTGGATTATTTGTAATGAAGTTCACATGTTTCTCTAATTTTATTCCTAACAATTTGTTGTGAACATCTTAGATTTTTTTGATAATTGAGATGTTTGACTTTTTCATAATTAACTAATATAATGCTAAATCATACAGAAATTGGACCAGTTTCAAAAATGGTAGAAAAATAGAGTGATCTTTGAATGATTTTGACCATTCACTCAAATTTGTGAATCTTGGAATAGTTATGACCATTAGGCTCCCATATAAACTCCCCCAAAATTTGTCAAAAGAAAAAATTCAGGAATTTTCAAAAGGCAAACTGGTCTCTCTTTCAAAATCATATTGACAATCAACTCAATTCACTACTCCCAGCAAGAGATATAAACGATAACTGGAATCAATTTAAAAATATCATCCATAATACAACCAAAGCTTCGATCCCTCATGGCACTAGAAGAAACTGGATCTCTTCATATACAAAAAACTTCAACAAGGTCTCCCCCCTCATCAAAGAGAGAAACTCCACCCTTGGCAGAGCTGACTGCTATAGGGCGCGTCCCCAGGTGGCGGCTAGGGGAACGACCTTCAGATATGAAGGCCAGCTGCGAAACAAGCAGAATAACTCTGACGAATAAGCAGTCGCAGACCAACAGCAGCATTGTTAGAAGAGGAGTAGACCTCTTTAAAAACCTGACTTCAACTGACCTAGTTGATAGACCTCAGCAAGGGTCCCACTCCAGGGATACGGAGGAGCTGCGTCTGTACTCATGTTAGAGTCGGCAGCAAAGGCGTCTGCTTCCATGTTAGGAATGGCCTCAAACTACAGGCAAAGTCAGACTTTCACCAAAGTGTGCCTGGATCATGGAGCCATGATCAACGAAAGCTGCACCCCTACACCCCATTCCATGAGATCAGATGTTGATTTGCATGCTGCATCGCCCGTCGCGCAGAATAAACAGGGGCGCCGTCAGGACTTAGGTAGAGGGTTCTGTCCGATAAGTATAATACAGTCTCCACAAACTTCTATTTTTGCAGCTTCCAAGCAATTGAGAATTTTACAGTGCAACATAAATGGATTGTGCTCAACAGCAACAAAAATAAAATTAGAAGAAATAATGGAAATAGCTGAAAAAGAAAAGATACAAATTATAGCCCTACAAGAAACCAAATTAAATGAAAAGTACAATCTCAAATATAAAAACTATAATATCCTCAGAAAAGACAGAAATAAAGAAGGGGGTGGCCTTGCATTTTTAATCAAGAATTTGTACTAGGAAGACATAGCCATTAATATTCCAAATACATCAGACCTCGAAGCCCAAGGTATCAAAGTCTACCTCAGTCAAAATAAAACCATCAACATATTCAATATGTATCACCCACCAAACAATAAACTTATTGACAATGGAACAATGGCTCAATTTCTTACAGACAACACTATTATTGTAGGTGACCTTAATGCCAAACATCAACTATGGGGATGTTCCATGCCAAACCCAAGAGGCAAAATACTTTCAAACTTATTTGACGACAATGCCTTCATGTGCTTAAATGATGGGAATCCTACCCACCATTCCTACAGCTATAATACTGCACAAGCACTTGATATAAGTTTCTCCAGTCCTGACATTTTCCACAAATGCAAATGGCAAATATTAAAAAGTATTGGAAGTGATCATTTGCCTATTTTGATAGAAATTAGCACCAAGACCAAAACCAGCTCAATTAAAGAAAAATTCTGGAACTTCAAAAAGGCTAATTGGAATCTTTACCAGCAAAACACCAAAGAAGACTTTAGAAAAGCACCCACTAGAATAAAAGATGTGGAACAAAATTGGATATCTTTCAAAAACACCATTATTAAAGCAGCCAAAGTTTCAATACCAAGAGGTAATATTAAGAAATGGATTCCAAATTACACACACCAGGCAAAAGATATTCAAACACTTATAACTAAAAGAAATGAACTACAAAAAAAGTACACCCAAAACCAAACAAATTGTAGAACTGAACTGAACATTGTGAATGCAAAAATAAAAAGATTATACGTAAATATGAAAAGGGAAAAATGGAAACAAACTTGTGAAAACCTGAACCCAAGAAACCCAAATACAAAACTTTGGCATTTGGCAAAAAAAAATTGACAGAGCCCAGCCACAAACTGAAAACACAAATATGATTAAGAATACAGATGGTACCCCAGCAACTAATGACAAAAATGCCGCTAATCTTTTAGGTAATTCATATCAAATAAGTAGTAAAATCAAATTTAAAATAAAAGATAAGAAAGTTGAAAAAAAGGCCTGAAAGATTATTCATGACTGTAAAAATTTCACCAGCACTCATAATATTTTCCATGAAAAAATCAATATGAAAGAGCTAGATTATGCATTAGAAAAACACTGACCTAAACAAGACGCCTGGGCCAGATGGAATCCATGGCCAAATGATATCAAACTTGGGCAAAAATGGCAAAGAAATACTTCTCGATATTTTCAATAACTCCTGGAAAACTGGAAAATTGCCTCAAGACTGGAAAACTGCAACAATAATTCCTATTAAAAAACTTGACAAATCTGCTGATGACCCAAAAAACTATCGACCTATCTCCCTCACAAGTATTTGCTGCAAATTAATGGAAAAAAATTATACTCAGACGACTTACCTACCACCTTGACACAATAAATCTCTTACCAGAAGAACAATATGGATTTAGGAAAGGACATGGGACAATAGACCAACTCTTATTTTTCACACAAAAGGTAAAAGATGCACAAAACAGAAAACCCACTAACCACACCATAGCTGCTTTTTAGACCTACACAAGCTTTTGATAAGGTGTGGAAAAACAAGTTAATTACAAAATTATACAAGCATTTCAAAATTGATGGAAAAGCTATCACTTGGATAAATGATTTCCTTAAAAATAGATACATCAGGGTCAAATATAATGGAACTCTATCTAAAACCTTCAAATTGTACCAAGGATTACCACAAGGATCAGTCCTTAGCCCAACTCTCTTCACCCTATTTATTGCAGGCATAGAAGAAAAATTTTCACATAAAACCAATATTGGACTTTTCGCTGATGATATTATTCTATGGAGCAGTAACACTAACTGGAAAAAAGCTGAAAGGGATTTGAACAAGACTCTTCTCCACCTAGAAAAATTTGCTAATAAACATAAATTAGAATTTAACCCCCAAAAATCTGAAACCTGTCTTTTTACTACCGATAAGAAACTATACAAAATAAGGCCAAATATTATTCTGAAAGAACAACAATTACAATATAATAAACATCCTAAATATCTTGGCTACACCCTGGATCCAGAAATTAACTCCAGTAAACATATCGAAGAAGTTATTAGAAAAGGAAGAGACCGACAAAAAATGCTGAAATATATTTCAGGAAGAGAGTGGGGAGCCGATGCAACCACACTAAAATTAACTTACACATCTCTAATTAGACCGATCCTGGAATATGGATATCAAATCTATGGTACAGCATCTGAAACAAATCTAAAATCACTGGAAAGGATACAACTAAGTGCAGCTAGAATTATTACAGGTCTTCGAAATACCTGCCCTAACGATATTGTACTTTACGAGGCAGACATTATGCCCCTTAAAGGATAGAAGAAGCTACAATCTGCCAAAATATATAAACAAAATCAAGAGTTATGGAAACAAACACAGAACTTCCAATTACATACTTAATTGGGAATCCAATCTAAGACTCAAAAAAGAAGGCCCTCTCCACCTGGCCAAAAGAAATGGATTTTTAAAATATAAAGTAGAAAAAAATTATTTAGCAGAAAAAATTTCTCCATGCGAACCACTACAAAATGTTATTTTTAATGCCTCTTTAAATGAACCCACCAACAAACAATGCCAAAATCCAGAATACTTAAAACAATTATCATTAGAAATAATTAATAACATTCCTAAACATGCAATAACTATTTATACCGATGGTAGCAGAGACGAGCTAGGACACACTGGCATTGGCTGTCTCATCAAAACCACAAATGGCATTGAGAAAATGAACAGAAGAAACCCAGATTTTTGCTCAGTCTTCAGATCAGAACTTATAGCCATCTATGAAGCCTTAAAATCCATCAGAAATACTAATTATCAAGATATCTGGATTCTTACTGATAGTAGAAGTGCCATACAACACTTGAGTCACACAGGGGAACTTAGAGACAAAGTAAGCAGGAACATAATTGGCTATCTCCAAAAACTATCAAAAACCTCAAAAATTCACCTTCAATGGATACCCTCACATGTTGGAATTGAAGGCAATGAAGCTGCTGATGTGCTAGCAAAAAAAGGCACAAAATAACCCTTGCCACAGAAAAATAAACTTACTTTTAAAGAAATAGAAACAGTAGCCAAAACAAAAATAAACAAGAACTGGAGGATCCCACCTAAGCACAGTTGGTACAGTGGAGTGAACCCAGGAGGAGCTCTGAACATCAGAAATAGACAGCATCAAACAACACTAACAAGACTTAGAACAGGCCATCTCAAGCCATTGAAGATAGAAAATAATAACAAAATCTACCCCACTTGCCCAAAATGTAGCTTGGCACCTGCAGCGCCAGAACACATTTTGGCTTGCATTAGATGCACTAAACAGGACCTTGGGGAGAGGCCGCTGCTCATCATAAAACAGCTCGAGGAGCATGACCTCATGGAATTTGTGTAATCTTTACACAAGGGGATAAGAAACAACAACAACAAGAAACTCCATCACAAATCAAATGAAGTCATCCAGTGATCCCTCCCTTACACCCTCTCTTAATAAAATTACAGACAAGATCTTTGTCACATATGCATCCTTTAAAAGCGAAAGCTGGAAAGAACTCTGCTCCAAACTCAATCACTGAACTCCAAACACAAAACTCTGGAAACTTGCAAAGCAAATTGATCAAGAACAAGATCAAAAAGTCAGATCAAATGCCCTACTAAAACCAGATGGATCTCTTACCTGCAATGAATCCGAAATCGCAGAAGTACTTAAAAATCATTACCAAAACTCTTTCAAACTAAAATAAAACAAAGAAGATTAAAAAATCGCACTAGCAGCCAGAAAAATAATCAAATACTGTCATGACAAAATGAGCGAAAACACCCTCTTTCATAGCTCTATCACTCAAAAAGAAATAGATGAAACATTAAAATCGATAAATCCAAATAGCTCTCCAGGCCCTGATCTAATTCATGGTCACTTCTTGATAAGGCAAAGACAGGCTCCTTGAAATCTTTAACTTATCCTGGAAAAAAGGAAAAACCACAGTTATCCCTTTTCTAAAACCCAACAAAGACAGACAATCCACTTCAAGCTACAGGCCAATCGCTCTTACTTCCAGTGCAAGCAAATTACTAGAAAAAATATTACACAAAAGACTCTTGTACTACCTACAACAAGAAGACCTAATACCTCAAGAGCAAAGCGGCTTCCGCCCAGGACACTCAACAATTGATCAAATTCTCTACTTCACTCAAAACATTTTAGACAATCAAAATAAAACCCCAACTAATAGTACCATCGCTGCCTTTCTGGACCTTTCACAGGCATTTGATCTTGTCTGGCACAATAAACTCATAGTAAAACTATTTTAAAAATTCAGCATAGATGGACACATGCTCTGCTGGATAAAGAATCTGATCAAAAATCATTCATATAAGGTCAAAATTAACAACACAAACAAACACTTTCTCAAAGCAGTATAAACTTCAACAGGAGTTAATAGTTTGGAATAGTTATAATAGTTTGGAACAGTCATCACAAAATCCAAAAAATTGAAGATCATCTAACAAGATCTATGAACAACTTAGCAAAATTCATAATGTTGTCAATTCATCTTGTTGTAAACACCCTTAAAACAGAAACCAGTCTATTTACAACTAATAGAAGACTTCAAAACTACAAACCCAACATATACTTCAATGATAATCTTCTCCCAGTAAGTAAAAACCCCAAATACTTAGGCATTACACTAGATCCAGAAATTAGATGTAACAAACATATAGATATTCTTATACAAAAAGCATGTTCAAGACTTAACATTCTAAAATATATCGGCAGCAGAACTTGGAGGACAGATTTTGAAACCTTAAAAATTACATACCAAACAATTATTCGACCAATCCTAGATATGGCTTACAGGTATTCACCAATTCATTTACCACAAACCTTGGGGGCCTTGATAGCATTCAGAAGGCAGCAGCAAAAACTATAACAGGCAACAAACACTCCTGCAATAACCACATAGTACAACGTAAAGCAGATCTTCGGCCACTGAACCTTAGAAGAGATATAGTAATGGAAAAATACTTAAATAGAATCTGTAGCTATGGATCTGATCACAGAACAGGAAATTATACAAACCAATTAAAAGTAACCAAAGATTAAAACATGAATTCCCCCTATTCAATGCTTTCAAAAAGAATATGGTTTATCACAGTATAGAAAGAACCTATCTCAGAAACAAAATCCAACCCAACCTCAATTTACCCAACATCACCTTTCAAACTTCTCTAGGGCAACCAATAACCAAAAACCAAGAAAACCCACATATTCTCTTACAGCTTAGCCTCCAAATTATCAGTACAATCCCTCCTAACACCATCACAATTTATACAGATGGAAGCAGATTTGATGATGGATCCTGAGCAAGCGGAGTCTTCATCGTTAATGAATCAGAAAAGAAAAATTTGGAATTTAGGAACCCCAATAACTGCTCTAATTTTCGAGCAGAATTACTAGCCATTGAAAAAGGCCTGCCAGAATATAAAAGCTCCAACAAAAACACCAGGATTCTCTCTGACAGCCTCAGTGCTATACAACACATAAAAGATATTCTGCCAAACACAAAACAATAACAAAAATAATCAAAATCCTCAAAAAAATCTCACAGGAAAACCAAATCACATTCCAATGGATCCCCTCTCACGTTAACATAGACGGCAACGAGATGGCTGACCAGTTGACTAAAGAAGGCTGTAAGGGCCAGCCTGAAAACTCCCAACTCACCTATTCAGAAATTTCTTTCATCCACAAACAAAGAATAACCTCTCTCTGGAAATTCACCTTAAACCACTTCTGGTACAACCCCATTCCTAACAAATCTTCTTTCCACACCCTTACTAGGGAAGAACAAACGGCGATTTCAAGATTATGAACAGGACATCTTAGAATGCATAGAATTTAATGGAAAAATCAAAACATTCCCCAAAATGCCCCAAATGCGATTCCCAGCCTGCCAGTCCTGAACATCAATTAAATTGTATCAAATCCTCCAAAAAAGACCTCTGGGAAAACCCCAAGGACTATAATAGAAAAGTTGAGACAATAGGTCCTAATGGAGATCATTTAACCCGGCATTGCGCGCGCCGGGTGAAAATTACCCATGGCAACATTTGAATGGAGAATTAACCAATAAAAAATCGGTTGGCGGAGATGTGGTTTCGTTTAGCTTCCTGACTCATCAATTATTATAAAGTTTTGGTTTCACATTTTGACAGCTCCCACTGAAATTCCATCTATTGTCACTGTCGGGTAAAAAATACCCGGCGCGCGCACTCACGTAATTTTTTTGTTGCATTTTTTTTTATAACATTTTTTAAAGTGAGATAAATAATTCGAATTAATAATTTAAAAAATAACCATAATAGGTTGATATATTTATCAGCCTATAATTATATATAAAATGGAGGGAAGAAGGTCATATTTATTAGATCAAGAAGATATTATTGTAGAAGGTGATATTGAAGAAGATCATCTAAATGAACATTTTTATGGAAGTGACACTGGAATATATTCAGATATAGGAATTTTGTGGAATAAGGGAATTATCCCACAAACATATTTTTATATAGGGAGAGCCTCGAAAATCAAATGGTTCAAAAATTGTCCTTCACAAACAGTAAAGCTGAGAACGCCTAATGTCATTACACATTTACTAGGCTTGAAAGGTGAAGAAGCAAAAAATTAAAATACACCTTTAGAAGCTCTTTTGAAGAAAATTCTTGAAGTGTTTGGCCCTTGAACTCATCAAAGAGCAACTAAATCAAAGAAAAATCATTTCTTCACTGCCTAAAAGACTATTAAAAATTTCCTTTTTTTACAGATAAGTTAATTTAAATTATAAATGTATACTCTAAATATTTATTTCAATTTTTTTTTTAGAAGGCACTTCAAGCCATAAAGAAGGTCAGGAACCGCAAGATAAAGCTTCCTACCAGATGTAGTGTGTCCCTCCAGTAAGGACAGGAAGACCTCGACTTTGTGCCATAAATGTGCAAAACCAATTTATAAAGGACATACAATTTACAGTTTGCAATGATTTGTCTAAAATATCCTCATGGAATTTTATATATTTAATATTGAAAAGGAGCAATAGTTTCATATTTTATATGCCATTACCAATTTTGAGGATAATTCAAGAATAGTTTTTAAAATGTTTAATCTGTGTAAAAAATATAAATATTTTATTAATAATTGCCTTTTTTGAAAATTAAAATGTTATTACTTTGAAATAGAAAAGGTTTTGTTTTTCCTCAGTTAATATTTATATTCAAAATATGTAATTTTAATTTCGGGTAAATTTCACCCAGCGCGCGCAAGTACGTTACATTTTTAGCGCGCGCGCTCGAGGGTTGAAGTCATTTGACTTGAGGAATAAGCAACAACAACAACTACAACAGGCTCCCCAGGGCAGCTATGACTGCCCTGGATACCGCAATATTTTAATACTTTAACAATGTTTAAAAAAAAACCTATCTTGTATATAACAGTGCGCAAAATATAAGTATTTATAATAATTTTTGGTTACAATTTTAGTACATTTTAATAAGGAGTGTAGGATTTCATGGCAAAGAGAACCTTAATCTTATTTCCATGCCCAGCTTGTTCTGGATTTGAAACTTTTTGCCATATTCTCTCTAATGTTTTTGATATTACTGGAGATTGAGAGATGATATAAATCCAATTAGTAAATAAACATCACTAGCAGGAGTTGAAACTAATGTAAATTCATCTCGGTGAGAGAGAATATCACTTTTTAAAAGCTTTTATTTAACTTGCCTCCATGTCTGTCTGTCTGGATGTCTGTCACCAAATCTTGTAATCAATTTTTAATATACTTATAGGGCACCTAGAAATATGAAATTTGGTACACATGTTCAAACCTGATGACAATGCTAGCTGACCAATTTTTAGACTTCTGGGTTGTAAGGTTGGCCAAGAACGGACAAATTTCCAAATTTCCTTTCAACTTTTGTATATTTAATTTTAATATGCTTCCAGACGATATAGAATAATGAAACTCACAATACTCGCTCAGTCCAATTAACAATGAAAGTGTACTAATTTTCAGACTTCTGGGTGGTCGGGAAGGCGGGAAATGAACCATTATCTATATTTCTTTTTAAAAGCTTTTATTTAACTTGCCTCCATGTCTGTCTGTCTGGATGTCTGTCGCCAAATCTTGTAATCAATTTTTAATATACTTATAGGGCACCTAGAAATATGAAATTTGGTACACATGTTCAAACCTGATGACAATGCGCGCACAGCACAGGAGGCTCACGAAGGGGAACTCAAGGGAAAACGCTGCTTCGGTAACACTACTTTGAGCCCTAATTCTTTGGCGCGCGGCATGTGAAGAACTTTGCTCTCTTCGGTAAATATTATTTTAAGCCTAATTATCTTTTTATATTATAACATTTAATTGTATTTAATCTCTTATACTGTATAAAATTATATATCTTATTTAATCTTTATTATATTGTTATCCCCATGGCCCTCCATTTGTTAGTACTACAAAAACATTTTGTTTGAAGGCTGACACAAGTTGCTGTTTACTTCTGTGCGCTCCAGGAAATTCGGTGAACCGAATATGAAGAAAGTACTTGTTAAGGCTATAAATTCGGATTCCATAGAACTTAATGTAATACACTTTTGTTTTTTCGAATTCCATGTAAATGGGGTATCATCTAGATATAGTATGTATCCACTTGTAGAGTGTCTATTGGTCAAATGACTTCCCCAGTTTGCATCAGAATATGCATTTAAGATGCCTCTATTAACATTTGTTAGGTTTATTTTATAATGTTTTGTCCTAAAGACATAATTCATTAGGTCTACAACGATTTTCCAATGCTGATATGTGTATCCATTACAGAATTGAGCCATTGTGTTTACTGAAAAAGAAATATCTGGTCGGCTTCTGTCTGCAAGGAAAGATAAACAACCTATTATTGATTATTTTCTTATAAGTTCAGTCTCAATAATTTCATCTTCCTTAATTTTTGGTGGTAACCAGCACCCTGTTTTAAAAGGTAAATTCACCAATGTCTTAGGTAGATCTGTAAAACTAGTTATAAGTCTGTATATATATGTTTCTTGATGTAAGTATATGCCCTTGTCTGTAGTTTCAAAGTTAACTCCCAACAGATATTTGACCTTTCCTAATTCCTCTATATCTAACTTTTCTTTAATAATTTGAATAGTTTTTCCAATTACAGATGTTTCTATTCCAAATAACAAGATATCATCAACATATACTATCAGGATAACACTATTTTTCATTTTATATACACAATTGCACCATTTAATGGTCTCAAATCCTATTGAATTCAAAATTGAATCCAATTCTTTATTCCATTCTCTTCCACTCTGATGTAACCCATAAATAGTCTTTTCTAAAAGACAAACTTTATCTTCACTACCTTTTATTTTGAATCCATCAGGTTGTTGCATGTAAATTTTTTCTTTCAAATTTCCATAAAGATAGGCTGATTTAACATCTAACTGGACATGCTTCCATCTTAGCAAATATTCTAATATTATAAACAGGAATCTAATTATTGAAAAAGTTACAACTGGTGAAAAAATGTCAGCGTAATCTATTCCATATTTCTGTCTATAACCTTGTGCCACAAGCCTAGCTTTATATCTTTTTATATTATTTTTATCATCCCTTTTTACGCTATATATCCATTTATTACCTAATATTTTAACACCTTGAGGTGGGGGATCTACTAATTTCCATACTTTCCTATCTTTCATCACCTCAAGTTCATCCTCTATTGCTTTAATCCAATTCCTTTTTTCCTGTGATTGTTGTACATCATTAAAGTTTTTAGGAAGTTCTACATTATAGATTTCCTCATGGAAAATACTTTCGTTAAAAATCATCTTCTAAACAGTTTGTTTCTATTTTAACTTCATTTTCCTCGCTTATATCTGGTTTTTGTGGTCTAAATGAAAACATTTCAGAATTAAATTCAAGCTTTTGTGTTTCGCAATATTTTTGTACACCATTAAATTATCTTAATTTTTGATCACTAGAAGGTGATGATAGTATACATCTACTCGTGGTCCTGTCTTTCTAGGTACTTCTAGTCTTTTCCATTTAGTTATGTCTATTGGGGTAAGTGTATGTAAATTATGGTTACCACTATCATTATTTTCATAAGGGTAGTTATGATCCTGTGGATAGAAAACATATTGTACTCTAGAAGCAGTACCAAATAAAGTATCTACACCTTTCTTAGCTTCATCAATATATACATGTGTGTGTGTTTGTGTGAATGTGGTTTCTATTACTTTTCTATCTGCTGGTAACCAGATTCTATAAACTTTTGTTTTGGTTGCATAACCTACCATTATGCCTGAATTGGCCTTAGGTTGTAACTTATTTCTTTTTATTTTAGGGACATGTACATAAGCTAATGAGCCAAAAATTTTAAAATGTCTTACAGATGGTTTATGCCCTAACCATAATTTCATTGGACTTACTCCTTTAGTTAGAGCATGTTCACATCTATTTTTAGTGTATGTAAAGGTATTTAGGGCTTCTGCCCAGAATCTGGGTTGTAACCCACTATCTAAAAGCATTGCTCGAACACCTTCAATAGCAGTTCGATTAAACCTTTCAGCAATTCCATTTTGTTCAGGACTATAAGTTGATGTTCTTTCTATTTTAATACCCATATTTACTAGAAAATTTTCAAATTCTTTGTTACAGAATTCTAATCCATTATCTGTCCTAATACATTTTAATTTGGCATTTAATGCTCTCTCAGACTCATGCAAGTATTGCTTAAAATAGTTAAAAACTTCTTACTTTTCTTTTAGGAAATAAACATTAACCTTTCTAGAGTAGTCATCTATGATAGAAAGAAAATATCTACTGCCCCCAAGTGATCTCACTGGTGCAGGACCCCAGATATCCATATGCACTTTTTCTAAAGGTTTTCTAGTCAGAATTGTATAGCTAAATTTAAATGATGATCTGGTGATCTTAGCTATTTTACATATATCACATCTGGTTGGATTACCCTTAACTTTTTCTAATCCTTTGACAGTATTCTTTTTACTCATAGAATTCAGTATTTCTGAGTTAATATGACAAAATCTTAAAATGAAAACATAAAACTTCCAGGGAAAAGTTTCTTTTAAAATATTTTTTATTTAAAAAATATCTCGAGCTTTCAGGCAAGTACGCCCTTCTACGGGAGAAATTGCATTTTATGATTAATACGCCAATAAAATATGATTTAAAATTAAATTTTAAAAGAAACTTTTTCCTGGAAGTTTTATATTTTTATTTTAATATTAATTCAAGGGATTATTTTATCGAATTATGACAAAATCTCTTATGAAGAAAATTAAGATTTGAGTTATAAGGAACTGAATAATTTTGAGCTTTGGCTTTATTAGGGTATCCATTTACAATATATAATTTATCTACTCGTCTTGCTGTGAAGAAATATTCCCCATTATTTTTAAAGATTGTCATTTTACCGTTTTTCAATATAATCATATTTCCTGCTATGTCTATGCATGATCCACTAATGAGATTCATTCTCATGTTTGGTGCATATAAAACATTAAGTAGAGTTACCTCTACAAAGGTGTTATTTGTGTCTCTTAAAACAAAGTTGATATCTCCCTTACCTAAGATTGTTGACTTGCAGTCGACATCTCCAATCAAAGCGTCCATCGGTGGGATATCCTGGTAGTTCACAAACCAATCCTTTACTTTGCAAAAATGAGATGTAGCTGCGCTGTCTATCAGCCATTCTCCCAATTCACTAGTTGGATCACTTGCTCTTTCACAAATGTGGTGGAAGCTTAGAATTTTTGAGTGAAATGCAGAAGATTTTCCCTTGTAGTTCTGATCCTTTCTGTAGTGTTGCCATTGAGAGTTTTTGTTTCTAAGAAAACAGTCTTTTAAAAGATGGCCAGTTTTCCCACAGAAGGAGCAATTCCTTATATCATGGGTTCTTGCTGTTCTTGGATGCACTGTTGGCTCCAGCATGCTTCCACTGCTATACTGTGCTTTTGCAGAAAAATAATTTTTCTTTTTATTTCCTTGGTACATCCTGGGAGTTTTTGTTTGATAAGCGTTTGCCACAATATCAAGTCCATCATCTTTTTTCTTTTGTTGAACTCTTCCCGATTCATTTATTAAGTGGGCTTCAATGTTTTCAACATTGAATTGTTTTTCTTCTAGTCTGTATAGAACTTGGACAATGCCATCATAATCTTGAGGTAACTTCCTTATCAATTGAAAACGCACTAGTACTTCAGGTAGATCGAATCCAGCTTCTTTAATCAGTTATTTTTCTCTTGGACTCTTTTAATAAATATTCCAATAGTTTCTTCATCGGGAGTAAATTTCAGTTCATAAAATTCATCAATCAAACCAGCCAGTCTGGCCCTTGAATTTGGTTCAAAATTCTGCTTTAATATATTCCAAGCTTCTTTTCCATCAGCAGCATTGGCAATCAAAGTTTGGTAGTTTCTTTCTACTCCTTGGTAAATTGTAGTGAGAGCCCTATCCTTCCTCCATTTGAATTCTCTTATATCTTTGGCTGTTGCCTCAGCTGGAAGATCATGTTCATCTTCTATGATAAAATCCCAGCTTCCTCTATCAATTAGAAGGACCTTCATATCCACTTTCCAGATAATATAATTAAAAGCATTCAGCTTTGGAAAAGGGAAAATTGTATCATTCATTTTCAAACTTTTAATACAGCCCCAAAAGCTTAGCCAATTATTTTCTTAAATTGCTATAGTATTCAGCTAAAAGCTTGCAAGTAGGCCCATAACCAATGTTGGGTGCATGGAGGATAGAGATGGAACCTTTGTAATATTTTCTATTCTTGAAGTCCTCAAAGAGAAAAAAATATATATATATACTTTTACGATGAAATTAATTTTTCATTTTATTAATGAAATTAAATTAAATTAAAGCAGAAAATCTTAAGACATTATACCAACATATCTACAATCAGAAGGCAACCAACCTGAGAGCATCTAGCCTCTCAGCTAAAACTATTATTCTTCACTTTTTTTAACCTACAAGACATATGCAAATCATCTGTATTAGATTAATCTGGCACAAGAATTTACATATATAAATTTTCTGAAAATAGAGCAATCCATATTGTTATATTTGTTCATAAAGGGCACATCTTGGATTCAATAAATAATCTTTTTATTTCCGATATTTCGATGGGCTAAACGACCATCTTTTTCTAGGATCTCATCCCTTTTCGCGGCAAGCCGCGCGTTTCACTTGAGACACGGGCGTCTCACAATCTCTCGGGCGAAAATCATCCAAATGAAAATGTAATGTATGCAAATAAATATCGTACAATACTAATTAAAATAAATAAATAAATAGAGTAAAAAGTAAACATCTATATATACAAAATAAATATTCGGCTATTGCATTATGAATGAAGACATTTCACTGAAGTTCATATATACATAAAGGTTCCTATTCTAGAGCATCTAAATTGTGTGTACATGTCCGGTATATCGATCTTTCGGTTTATACTATTTCTGTCTTCCAAAGAACTCCAACTCTCCAAGAATAGCCTGCTGTGCTTTTCTTTTATATCTTGGTATATTATTGATGTTTGTTCAAAGTCTGGAATGTGGCTATTGATGAGAGCATGATCTACTAATAAGGAGGTCGGGTTATGGTGTTTTAGGGCTGATTTGTGCTGGTTGATTCTTTCTATTAATTGTTTACCGGTTTCTCCTATGTAGACGGCTTGGCAAGACTTGCATGGTATTTTGTATATGACATTGGTTCTATTGTTTGGTTCAGTGATCTTTTTTGTATCAGGATGGCGGAGGATGTTGTTAAGATTCGAAAAGATTATTTATTGAATCCAAGATGTGACCTTTATGAACATATATAAATTTACAAATTTTTTACAATTAAATTTAAAAATACAAATTTTAAACAGTAGAATTTACAAATATTAAAGTATTTAACATCTACTTATATATTTGCCTTATTCTGTCTGTTTGTCTGAAGCTCACGGATAGAATGCGCGCTCATTGGCTGCAAGGGAACACGTGTCCTCCCTGCCCCCCTCTAGACAACCCTGTTATTCAAAAACCATACATCCAATCGCCATGAAATTCTGGGATATTATTAGGTATATCCCCGGAAAGGTTTTCGAAAAATAATTTCTTGAATATCTTGAATATCCTTAGAGTTATTTGCAGAATTGTAGATATAACTCGCAAGCAGTGCCGCCAGACGGTGATAGGCTTAAGCTTGCTGCTCCACCCCTGTTGACCTTGGGTCGTCGTGTGAGTCTCAGCATGATGCAACAAAAAACACTCTCTCTGGGGATTGCGGCGTCAACAACCTGTAAGTTTGTGCCTCTCTCATAAACCTGTCTATACAGACCACCCTGTCTATAGCGACCACTCTAGACAACCCTGTTATCAGCTGTGTGATACATCCACCTGTCTATACAGACCACCCTGTTAATAGCGACCACCCAAGTCAACGTTTTTAGAATATATTCGCACTCGGGTAAACCCCGGGCGTTGCCCGGGCCATTCGTCTAGTTTAATATAAAGATGATCACCTCCAACATTTAATATCACATTTCTACCTTGTCTACGTAACGATATACCAGATAAATGAATATAAAATTACAATTTCCTTCACCTCCCAATCGAGCTTATTTAATTTTAGAAAGTGAGCACTACCCACTAGAAAAATAAAAATGAAAAATAAACAACGAAAAGAAAAGGCTACACAGCGTAAGAGACGACTAGGGAAGGAAAAAATTAAGCGTCAGGAGAAATTGAGCAACGCACATGAAGGGGCTAGGCGAATAAGACTCGAAAAAAAATGTTTGCATAAATCTCTTGCAAGAGCAGCTGAAACCTCAGCAGAACGTAAAGCTCGCCAAGAAAAGGATCGCCATTTTAAATCTATGCCCAGTGCCATGGAAACCTCAGCAGAACGTGAAACTTGCCTAGAAAACAATCGTCATTTTAAATCCACGTCCAGAGCCATGGAAACCTCAGCAGAACATGAAGCTCGCCTAGAAAATGATTGTCATTTTAAATCCACGTCCAGAGCCAAGGAAACCTCAGCAGAACGTGAAGCTCGCCTAGAACACGATCGTCATTTTAAGTCCACGTCCAGAGCCAAGGAAACCTCAGCAGAATGTGAAGTTCGCCTAGAACACAATCGTCATTTTAAATCTACCTTCAGAGCCATGGAAACCTCAGCAGAACATTTCTATTTCTATTTAATCAATTGTTTAATTATAATTCAAATTTTATATGTACCAATTATCCCCTAACAATAATCCACTGGGTGTCTCTAACTTTGTAATATAATTCAATAAATTTAGGGTTCCTAAAAGCAAAGAGACACAGTTATGTTAGTAACGGATTTTGCTTACGTCACTTCCGACCTCCCACAAGGCATTGACCAATCTGCTGCGAGCAGGCTTGCAGCTATTTAAGGCCAACGTCGTCTCAGTGATAAGGCTTTTTTTTTTTGACTGGCATATATACGACTAAAAATAGCGTGAATAATTAATTATAAAAAACGCTTTTTAAAAAAAAGCTTTTATTTAAAATGCACTAAAAATAACAAAATAAATATTTCTGGAGTATTGCTTTTTTTTTTCTGAAGGTACCATTTAACAAATAAAATAATAAGACTTAGAAATAAAAAGCGGTGAGGGATAATAGCCATGGATTTAAGATTTTTGTGATTTTATATGAAGCAAATGATTAGCAAGATTACGCCTTTCATTAAATTTTTGCCTATTTAACGCATAAACGATGATCATCCCCCAATAATAAAATAAATATTTCTGAATGTGCCATTTAACAAATAGATTAATAGAATTAGAAATAAAAGCGGTGGGGTACAATAATAATAAATTTGATATCAATGTGATTTTATATGAAGCAAATGATTAGCAAGATTATGCCTTTCATTAAATTTATACCTATTTGCTGCATAAATGATTATCATCCCCTACCGCTTTTATTTCTAACTAGCCAAATGACCCGGGCAACGCCCGGGTTTTACCCGATTAAATGCTTTTATTCAAATACTATTCGTTACAATTATAAATTGGCGCCGAGGATGTCATTCTTGTATAATATATAAAAAATAAGTTGGTGGATGAGAGGGTAACACGCTCGATTCCCGACAGTCATGAACCGGGATTGAATCCCGCATTAAAAATTGTTTAATATGTGAATAACCTTCACATATTATTCATTGTTCAATTATCATAAACTAGGTTGCTCTTGCTGAGTGGTACCTATTTATGTGAATTTGAACCAGTAATATATAAATGAGTTTTAAAAATTGTAAAAAAAAAAAAAATGCATCAGCTGGGAATCGAACCCGGGCCGCCCGCGTGGCAGGCGAGCATTCTACCACTGAACCACCGATGGTTATGAGAAATGGCCATATTTGGGTATTTATTCCATTCACAAAGCAAACGGTGACAGAATTGATTAAGAATTGTTGCTTGATTATGACGCTGATAACTGTATATATTAATTCAATTAATCTATTTGTTAAATGGCACATTCAGAAATATTTATTTTATTCTTGGGGGATGATCATCGTTTATGCGTTGAAAAGGCAAAAATTTAATGAAAGGCGTAATATTGCTAATCATTTGCTTCATATAAAATCACAAAAATCTCAAATCCATGGCTATTATCCCTCACCACTTTTTATTTCTAAGTCTATTATTTTATTTGTTAAATGGTACCTTCAGAAAAAAAAAGCAATACTTGAGAAATATTTATTTTATTTTTAGTGCATTTTAACTAAAAGCTTTTTTTTAAAAGTGTTTTTTATAATTAATTATTATCTATTAATTCAGAGTTTGAGTATATTAATGTTGTAACACATCAATGTTTTTTAGAATATTTTATCAAATTTTATATCGATTACTTTATTAAATAGTGTCTGTTAATTTTTCTCAAGTGCTTATTGATTTCTGACAGCGAGTCTACTCAGTTTTTACCTTGATTTATCGTAGAAGACAATTGTGTCCTATCATTTTTAGGTATATTTAAGGTTACTTTTGAATTTGTTATCAAAATAAAGAACTATTCCCCAAGTCTTTTCTTTTGAAAGTATATATGTCTTATATTCCGGGTGGAGAGAATAAAAAAAAGTAAATGTTTAGATTGTCGAATGCAAATTTTAATTACAAAAAAATGAAGAATGAAATATCAATTATTAGAAAATATGCTTATTTTATTTTAAACAAATTTAACTATATAATATTATATTTTTGGCAAATGAGTTCATTAAAAAAAACATATTTAACCAACCCAAAAGAAAAAAACAAATCTACGAGGGCAATCCAATAAATAAGTTTCCCTATTTTTTAACAAATAAACAACATTATTTACAATTAGGCAGTTATTTCATTTTCATTATACAACTCATAGACTACTTCTCTACATAATCACCATTTCTGTCCAAACATTTTTGGTACCGTTGTAGCAATTTTTTGATACCACTGTTGTACCAAGCCGTGTCCTGTCTTCGTAGCCAGTGGTTCGCCTCCGCCTGCACTTCGTCATCATTTGCAAAGTGCTTGCCTCCAAGGTGCAACTTGAGTGCTGGAAAAAGATGGAAGTCGCTTGGGGCAAGATCCGGAGAATAAGGTGGATGTGTGAAAATTTCCCATTTAAAGTTTTCCAGCAACGTTTGGGTCGTTCGAGCTGCGTGTGGGCGAGCATTGTCATGGACGAGTAACACTTTCCAAGACAAAAGTCCAGGACGTTTCCGTTTTATTGCAGCTCTGAGTTTAGTGAGGACTTCGCAGTACCTCGCAGCGGTAACCGTAGTGTTTGGGGGCAGGTAGTCAACCAATAAAACACCCTTACAGTCCCAAAAGACGATAGCCATAACTTTGCCTGCAGAGATTGTGACCTTCGCCTTTTTTGGTGCACTTTCCTCAGGCTTCTCCACACCATGCTTTGTCGTTTTGTTGATTCCGTATTTGCATTGTCCGTAGCGTACCGGACCTGCCGCTTCGCTCATCATCATGCACGTTTTGCCGTCCTTCCAAGAACCATGAACGCCATCGGCGAACCATTTGGATGCTCATACATCCTTCACCATACACTGACACTAAATTGGGATGAATATTGACCGCAGTTTCATTTTTCGCCATGAAAAAACGAATTACAGAACGGAGTTCGCAAGTGGACACGTTCACCAGTGGTAGCTCCATGGAAACTGAAGCGCTACGGACTTGCGCGTACGAGTAGCGTGATTTTGAAGGTCACTCGCTTCCAACGCATCCTAGTGACCATTTCTTACACTACTAACTAATTTTTACAATGTTTCGTTCGCAGAAAAAAAAAATAGGGAAACTTATTTATTGGATGGCCCTCGTATATACAACAGAACAAAAATAATTTTAAAAAGCTTTTTGTTTTTTTTGGTCAAATTAGAAAAAATATTTATATATTAAAAAAAAATAAATTGAATATAACATATATATATATATATATATATATATATATATATATATATATATAAAACAAATGAGAATTAAATATATTGGGAGTTTATTTTAGTTTATGCATTTTTTTTCTTCAAAAATTGCTTTATTGTGAAAAATTGGTTAGACCTTCAATGTTCAAAGTAATGTCCGTCGATAGCCACTACTTTTTCCCATATTTCTGTCAATTGACAGATCCCATCGCAGAAAAAGGCCGGCTCTTTGGCCGCTCTCCATTCATCGACCCTTTTTTTGGCTTCATCGTAATTGGAGAAGTGCGGGTCAGCCAGGCCAGGTTGCATTGATCAGAAGAGATGATAACTGGAAGGAGCAATGTCTGGGCTATACGGTGGGTGGGGTAGAACTTCACATTTGAGTGTTTCTAAGTACCTTTTAATGGGTGCTGCATCATGTGGTCGAACTTCATAATCTTTATTCATCATCTATTAGCACTTTGTCGTGTCTATTGGTGTATTGCAGCCGTTTTTCTCGCAATGCTTGGCTCAAACACATCAATTTGTCTTTGGTAGACCTCCCCTGTGATCTGTTCAATCAGTGCAGTTGTAGCAGCTCATAATATACCACTTCTAGCTGGTCCCACCCCCCAAATACACAGCATAATTTTCTTGCCATGAATATTTGGCTTGGCCATCAATGATGAGGCATGGCCAGAGTATCCATACATTGCCTGACGTTTTGGATTATCGTAATTGACCCACTTTTCATCGCAGTTACAATTTGATGTAAAAACCCCTTTCTTTTTTGACGTTGGAGCAGTTGTTCACATGTGAAAAAACTATGACATCTCTTGGCTTCAGTTCATACAACACCCAATTTCCTACCTTTCAGATCATTCCCACTTCTTTTAAGCGATGAAAAATGGCTGGTTGAGTGACTCCAAGTGTTTTTGCGAGTTCCTTTTGTGTTTGTGATGGATCTTCATCATGCCTTGCCTCTAATTCTTCATCCTCAAACTTTGGTGGTGCTCCGGGTGTTTCTTTATCTTCCAAATCAAAATTGCCACTTTTAAATTGGGCAAACCACTTCTGACACATTCGTTCAGCTAGAGCATGGTCACCATAAACTACGATGACTCTCAGCAGCTTTTTTCTCCATATTGAAGTAATGAAGTAAAACACTTCTCAAAAACACATTATTTTGAACAAAAGTTGACACTTTAGGAGCAAACAGAAACTAGGTTGTTTACACTTCAGAGAAATGATGGTTACTTAAAAAGGAAGCCTTATGTTGACGCTTCAAAATGATGGTGTTGCCAGATGAAACAATGAAATAATAAACTAGTTGCGCCATCTTTATCAAAACCGCACATACCTATTTAAACTCCCAATGAGTATTTACAATTGATGAAAATGCCTTTGATAGGATTATAATCGAAAATATTCAGGAACACAATCAAGCTGCAGCCACGTGCACTTTAGCAGCGGCGGATAAGTCGCCCAAAAAAGACACTATATCTTTCTTGATAAAATATTGATAGATTTTTTTTTTATCAACCGCAGTGAAAATGAAATATTAGATACAAATATAAATTGTATCAAAATCAGAATATACATAGTTTAAACCAGCAAATATTTACTTTGACATTTTCCTGTAGTGCCATTAGATATAGAAATAGGGTGCTGTCAGGTTAAGTGAATGCAGCAACTAACATTGTAGATTGAAGTAGACAGGGAATGCTAGACACTTTATTTACAACAAAAGACAGAAGGGGGGGGGGTTGACACAGAGAGGGATATACAGAAGCCTTGGTTAAAATTGAGATCATTATTTTCCTCCGACAGCTAACATTGACAAGGGTATCTACCACTACTCCAGTCTGGCCCGACGCTTCTTAGGGGCATTGTCCTCACTCAGGGAGCTCCTCTTGCGCTTGCTTCTGCCCTCCTCTTCCTGCACAAACATTCCTTGATGTGCTTGCTAGCAATTTTATCTCAGCATAATCTCACTGGAGGATTGTTTCCTTTTAATTTAAACAGTTATTTATTTGGTGATGTATAATATTTTTAATTTTATCATTTAAGTATATTTTAAATTCCAACACACACACATCTTTTAAAAAAATATTATTTCGATAGTTCATTTTCTTTAAAAGTTCTAGATTTGATACCTTTTTAAAGATACAATTTTTTCAACTTTTATTTTCAAATTTCACAATATTATTTAAATATATTATTAATGTCTTAATGACCAACTTTGCACACATTTTATGATGCTTTGTGTTTTATCACTATAGTTTTAGGTTATATATATATTTTTACACATAGTACATAATACAGTCGAACCTCTTTAATTCAACACCCGAAGGGATCAGAGCTTTCGGTTGAATTAAAGGAAGTGTTGAATTAAGGTTAGATGATTAGCTAATCATCTAACTAGCTAAAATAATATATATATTTTTTTATAAATAGCTTTGTAATATAAATTAATGATATTAATTGAAACCATTGTGTGTGTACTTTTTTTAATTTATTTTTTTTATTTTCATGATTAACTTTTAGTATCTGGGACAAATGACAATAATACATATTTTCGAAACAAATAATATCTTATTCCAATTGAATAATAGTTTAAAGAAAATAAATATGGAAAATAAAAAGAAAATTAAAAAATATTATTTGAAAAGAATCAAGATTAAAAAAAAAAATTTTATAGATGTCTATTTTTTCTCTGAAATCCTATTCAGGATGTATTCCAGATAGTCTTTATTTTAAAAGACATGCATGCCTTTCTTCCTCAGAAATGTCTTTTAACCCGGCAGCGGTCGCGCCCTCTTTTATACCTTGAAAGGTCGCGGTGGGTAAAATTTACTCACTTTTAAAAACCTAAATAAATCAAATATTCATTTCAATATTTTTATTGTTTTCTATGTTAGAATAATGATTTGTCTATTAAATAACTTTACATAAAATCCTGAGATATAAAAATCATATTTTATTTATTTTATTAATAACAATCAAAATATCAAATATTTATGATATATTTGACTATTTTATGAAAATAAAAATATATATTGAAGATAGGTTATAAAATATAAATTTGTATGAAAGTTATCACTTCCTTTCATAGAAATTAGGACTTGTTTCGTCCTTTATGACATTCTTGACAAATTATTACAGAGTGTTCCTTACACAAAAAAGCAAAACAGTACTGGCAATGTTGAATAGTTTTTCTGTCCTTTTTTTCTTTCTGGCATTTCTTGCATCGATGTCTTTCTCCTATTTTTGGCTTTTTAGATGGACCAGGCTCTAACAAATTAAAAATATCTGATGCCTTTTCCCTTATTTCACATGGCATTCTTCCGCTTACTGTGCGAACTTTGACCATCTCAGTGAGATCTAAGGATAAGGTTTTCAAAAAATGACATCCTGATTTAACCTTTAATGCGTTGCCATTTGCAAAATGAATTATCTGGGAATTTATTGCCCCAATATTTAAAAGTGAATAAAAAATAACCATGGGCCATCTTCTTGAATTTCTAGCACAGTTATATGTAGCTGTCATTTCGTCCATCATATCTACACCACCCTTTGTCATATTATAAAACATTATCATCTCTGGCTTTTTCAATTCTCCCGTTGAATCATCTATATTTGCATCGTGGTGCAGAGTTGAAAGCATAAGTACAACTTTATTGTCTTTAGGCTTGTATAAAAAGTGTCATTTCACTTTGAAAGCCAAAAACACTAGTGTGTACATTTCTACCTCTGCTGATGACAAACTCTGAGGGGATTTCCTTTTTATTTCTTTTTAAGGTACCAACAATTGTTAGTCTATATTGGTGAACCAGTTATCCATTGTTACATTGTGGCCAGTTCCCTTGATTGGCTCACACAATCGTTCCACAACGTCACTTGGACTGTTGCTGACATTGTAAGGACCTTCAGGGTTTTTTCCTGAATAAATCTCCAAATTACAAGTAAAAAACATTTTTGAATCCACGAGAGAAATTATTTTATTCCATATTTATTGTGTTTACTCGGAATATACTGCCTGAAATTGTATTTCCCTCTGAAAGCGTCAAGCTTTTCCTCCACCGTTATATATTCTGAAGGAGAATAATGCTTTTGGCAATTTTTTACAAAAGTATCAAGAATCAATCTCACAGCTGCTAATTTATCTTGACAAAGTCTTTCATTTCTTGTAGCTTTGTCATCAAAACAAATTACTCTGAGAAGAAATCGGAATCTGTTTTCAGACATAGCTATTCTACACAATTCAAATCCAGTACTATCTCTTGCCCATGCATCATCTGTATTCAATTTATTCGCTTTCATGACCCCAAGAAAGTAAATAATTCCCAATAAAGCTTTAATTTCATGTAGGTTTGTCAAATTATCATCTCTTTCTCTGCTATAGTTCTGCTGAATATTCCTAATGTAAATGTTAGTATTTGTAACTATGCATTCAAGTATATTGTCATCTATAAAGAGATTCCAACAATCTAATATCGATTTAGCATTTTTTGCTTCACCCTTTACCCCTGGTAGATGGGTGATAATATTTTCACTGCGAGTTCGAACATTTTTTGGGGGAAGAGCTTTCTTCCATTTAGTCTTTTGGTCCTTTCCTATATACCAGGTCTATTAGTATGAAACGCGAAAATGGGCGCCAAAGGCCGCTGTGCAACTTTATTTGAGCCGACGGTGGCGCTGTTGTAGGCGTTTTGTTCTTTGACTCACGTGGCATCAGCATACGTGCAGTTTTAGAAAAATTCAAATCGTGAGAAATTTCTGGAGCCCGTGGAAAATGGCGATTTCCGAGCCAAAAAGTGCCCATTTGCAGGAAGTTTTGTTGTTCGCCTTCAACTGGAAGAAGAGGGCCACTGAAGCCCACCGAATGCTCGAGGAAGTTTACAGCGACCACGCTCTGAGCAAATCGCAGTGTTACAGGTGGTTTAAAAAATTCCAAAGTGGCGATTTTGAACTTGATAATGAACCACATGGAAAACCACCCCAAAAGTTTGAGGACGCTGAACTGCAAGCTTTGTTGGATGGGGACAGTACCCAAATGCAGGAGAAACTCGCAAAACAGCTCCAGGTGTCTCAATGTGCTGTTTCTCTACGTTTAAACAGCCTCAGAATGACCCAAAAGCTTTCCAGATGGGCCCCCACGAGTTGAGCGAAAGGCAGCAATAACGGCGTCTGGTAACCTGCGAAGGGCTGCTCGCCAGGCATGAAAAGAAGTCATTTTTGCACCGAATCGTAACTTCTGATGAGAAATGGATCCATTTCAGCAATCCTATGCGCCAAAAGTCGTGGGGCCTGCCCGGCCAATTTCCAAAACAGACGCCTAGGCCCAATCGCTTCGGAAAAAAGGCAATGCTTTGCATATGGTGGGACCAGACCGGCATAGTATATTTCGAGCTCCTGAAACCTGGCAAAATGGTCAATACTAGTCGCTACGAACAACAAATGCACAGTTTGAGAGAGGCGTTGAATGAAAAAAGACCGGAATGGCGTGAAAAGCACAACAACCTGATACTGCAGCATGACAACGCTCCAGACCACAACTCTTTGGTGGTCAAAAACACCATAAAAGACTTGGGCTGGGAACTCTAACCCCATCCGCCGTACTCACCAGACTTAGCGCCGTCGAACTACCACCTTTTCACATCTTTAGGACTCGCCCTAAAAAAACAGGAATTTTCGAACTCAGACATACTCCGAAAATGACTTGTTGACTGGTTTGACTCAAAAGAAATAGAAATTTTCAGACAAGGAATTCGAAAATTGCCTGAAAAGTGGTCCGAGTGTATAGCTAATCAGGGCAGTTACTTTGAATAAAAAATCTTTTGTTGTATGGAATTGGTGAACTTTTGAATTCACTGATAATTTTCGCGTTTCATACTAATAGACCTGGTAGTAATTGAAGCTTGGATCCTCATTGTTTTCTTCTTCTTATCATGTATACTGTTCAGTGTCTGTACTCCAATTCCTCTCTTCTATATGATCATCAGTTTGATTCCTCATCATTGGGATTTGGAATATTATTATCATCACTGAGAAAATCAGCATTTGAAAGCATTTTATGTAAAATAATGTAAAAAGAGGAAATAAAATATAAATCCTACCTTATTGTTGGAAGAGAGAGAGAGAGAGAATAGATTGTATTATTGCACTTGGGGCAGCAAAACCAAACAACAAGAAGCCAGAAAGTAACTCGAAACTTAATTACGCAAACCAAAACCAAAAGCGTTAAAAGGTCACGCTGGGTAAAAATTACCCAATGACGAGATCTCAAAAGGTCGCACTGGGTAAAATTGACCCAAACATGCTAATAAAATGAATATATGTCATATTATTAAAATTATAGGTTTATTATAATAATCTTTAGATAGATTTAGAAAGGTACTGAGAATATATTTTAAATACAGTATAACCTCGTTAATTCGACACACCCCAATTCGACACTCGGCGATAATTCGACCATGTTCCGATGTCCCGACCTCCGGCCTATCAAATAACAAACCGTAATTCGACAGTATCGATAATACGACAGTTCCGATAGTTCGACCATTTTAAAATTCGAATTTCGACAGTTGAATGTTATTTTACATGCAACTTTACCGCTAAACGGTATTACGGCGGCGACGATCGGCATCGGCGGGCGCCGATACGATCGTGCCTGCGCACTTTTGGTTTCTGGTTAGTTTAAGTTTCACTTTGCAGTGCCGTTGCACAATTTCGCGGATGTTATTGTTGTTTTTTTTACGGGGGAATTTCGGCATCATGCGCTAACTAATAATAATTTTTATTTTTTTATTTTTAACATTGAAATATTTTAGCTATTTTTAAATTTAGAAATAATTTCTTTTTAAATAAATAAATCTTTATAAAATGATCCAACAATGATTATGATAACATTTAAATTCAATATTCTGTGTTCATTTGAATAAATGAGTGGGGCAAGAATGTCAGGTTCTGCCAAAAAAAATTGGAAACGTAGTCAGTATCACCAGCTCACTTATGTGGAAAAAATGAAAATTATAGAAGAAATAGAACAAGGAAAATCACATAGTCAAGTTTCCAGAGAGAGAAATATTCCACGGTCCACCATTAGCACAATTTTTAAAAATAAATTCGCCATAAAATCTGCCTTTTTAAAATCTAATTTTAGCTCTACCTTGAAACGTGATCGTGACGGGGAATTCCCAGAGATTGAAGAAGCCCTGTTTAGGTGGATAAGGCAGGCAAATGCCATGAAACTTGCTATAAATGGCAATATCTTGAAAGAAAAGGCTATACTCTTGGCCTTGAAAATGGGTCAAGATAATTTTGAAGCTAGCAATGGCTGGCTAGAAAAGTTTAAGGCCAGAAGGAATATTGCTTTTAAACGACTTCATGGAGAAGCTGGAAGTGTGAATGCCAATAGTGTAGCCACTTGGAAAGGTGGGATTATTCCTTCACTTTTAGCTAAATACAGCCCACAGGACATTTTCAATGCTGATGAAACAGGGTTATTTTATAAACTTTTGCCTAATCAAACAATGACTATCAGAGGTGAGAAATGTGAAGGGGGTAAGAAGTCTAAAGAGAGAATTACAGTGTTGGTATGCTGTAATATGGATGGAAGTGAAAAACTGCCTTTACTTTATATTGGGAAATATAGAAGACCACGATGCTTCCATGGCATGAATATTCCCTCAAATTATCATTTTAATAAAAAAGCCTGGATGACTGGGGCAATTTTTACGGATTGGCTGAAAAAATTGGACCAAATATTCAAAAGAAGAGAAAGAAAATTTTTATTAATTTTAGATAATTTTTAAGCCCACCAAATACCTGAAGGGTTACAGAACATTGAAATAAGATTTTTGCCCGCCCTAACTACAAGTGCATTACAACCCTGTGATATGGGTATCATTAAAGCCCTAAAAGACCAATATAGGAAACGAATGATAACGTATCTTCTCACTTGCATGGAAGAAAAAAAAATGCTCAAGTACATTTACTCTTTGCAATTAGCTGGCTAGAGGCTGCATGGGTTGGGGTTAGTTCTTCCACAATAAAAAATTGTTTTTCTCATTCAGGATTTGTGATGGATGAAGCAATGGAAGAAGTTGTTGAAGAAGAAATGAACAGTTGTTTTGAGGCATTAAAAAAACATCAAGCCATTGATGTCAACTATATTGACTTCTTGGAAGTTGATAAAGATGTGCAAGTTGCTGGGGAACAGTCCATTGAAGAAATTGTAAAGGAGGTAATGGGTAAAGAAGAAGATGAAGAGGTAGAGCCAACAGAAAAAGATTTAAACAAAACATCAATAACACCTGCAGCAGCAGTGGATGCCTTTAATACAATAAAAACTCTTTGCTATTTAAAAGACATTTCTGAGGAAGAAAGGCATGCATGTCTTTTAAAAATAGACTATCTGGAATACATCCTGAATAGGATTTCAGAGAAAAAACAGACATCTATAAAATATTTTTTTTTTAATCTTGATTCTTTTCAAATAATATTTTTTAATTTTCTTTTTATTTTCCATATTTATTTTCTTTAAACTATTATTCAATTGGAATAAAATATTATTTGTTTCGAAAATATGTATTATTGCCATTTTGTCCCAGATACTAAAAGTTATTCATGAAAATAAAAAATAAATATAAAAAAGTACACACACAATGGTTTCAATTAATATCATTAATTTATATTACAAAGCTATTTATAAAAATATATATATATTATTTTAGCTAGTTAGATGATTAGCTAATCATCTAACCTTAATTCAACACTTCCTTTAATTCAACCGAAAGCTCTGATCCCTTGGGGTGTTGAATTAAAGAGGTTTGACTGTATATATATTTTTTAATATAGAAATATTTTCGAAAAGTTCCTTCTGGGTAATTTTTACCCATTGCGACCGCTTAAGGGTTAAATAACAAATAGTTTTTATTGTATGTGCAGGTGTTATTGATGTTTTGTTTAAATCTTTTTCTGTTGGCTCTACCTCTTCATCTTCTTCTTTTCCCATTACCTCCTTTACAATTTCTTCAATGGACTGTTCCCCAGCAACTTGCACATCTTTATCAACTTCCAAGAAGTCAATATAGTTGACATCAATGGCTTGATGTTTTTTAATGCCTCAAAACATCTGTTCATTTCTTCTTCAACAACTTCTTCCATTGCTTCATCCATCACAAATCCTGAATAAGAAAAACAATTTTTTATTGTGGAAGTGCAGCCTCTAGCCAGCTAATTGCAAAGAGTAAATGTACTTGAGCATTTTTTTTTCTTCCATGCAAGTGAGAAGATATGTTATCATTCATTTCCTATATTGGTCTTTTAGGGCTTTAATGATACCCATATCACACAGGGTTGTAATGCACTTGTAGTTAGGGCGGGCAAAAATCTTATTTCAATGTTCTGTAACCCTTCAGGTATTTGGTGGGCTGGGCAATTATCTAAAATTAATAAACAATTTCTTTCTCTTCTTTTGAATATTTGGTCCAATTTTTTCAGCCAATCCGTAAAAATTGCCCCAGTCATCCAGGCTTTTTTATTAAAATGATAATTTGAGGGAATATTCATGCCATGGAAGCATCGTGGTCTTCTATATTTCCCAATATAAAGTAAAGGCAGTTTTTCACTTCCATCCATATTACAGCATACCAACACTGTAATTCTCTCTTTAGACTTCTTACCCCCTTCACATTTCTCACCTCTGATAGTCATTGTTTGATTAGGCAAAAGTTTATAAAATAACCCTGTTTCATCAGCATTGAAAATGTCCTGTGGGCTGTATTTAGCTAAAAGTGAAGGAATAATCCCACCTTTCCAAGTGGCTACACTATTGGCATCCACACTTCCAGCTTCTCCATGAAGTAGTTTAAAAGCAATATTCCTTCTGGCCTTAAACTTTTCTAGCCAGCCGTTGCTAGCTTCAAAATTATCTTGACCCATTTTCAAGGCCAAGAGTATAGCCTTTTCTTTCAAGATCTTGCCATTTATGGCAAGTTTCATGGCATTTGCCTGCCTTATCCACCTAAACAGGGCTTCTTCAATCTCTGGGAATTCCCCGTCACGATCACGTTTCAAGGTAGAGCTAAAATTAGATTTTAAAAAGGCAGATTTTATGGCGAATTCATTTTTTAAAATTGTGCTAATGGTGGACCGTGGAATATTTCTCTCTCTGGAAACTTGACTATGTGATTTTCCTTGTTATATTTCTTCTATAATTTTCATTTTTTCCACATAAGTGAGCTGGTGATACTGACTACGTTTCTAATTTTTTTTGGCAGAAGCTGACATTCTTGCCCTACTCATTTATTCAAATTAAAACACAGAATATTGAATTAAAATGTTATCATAATCATTGTTGGATCATTTTATAAAGATTTATTTATTTAAAAAGAAATTATTTATAAATTCAAAAATAGCTAAAATATTTCAATGTTAAAAATAAAAATTATTATTAGTTAGCGCATGATGCTGAAATTCCCGCGTAAAAAAACAACAATAACATCCGTGAAATTGCGCAACGGCACTGCAAAGTGAAACTTAAACTAACCAGAAAGCAAAAGTGCGCAGGCGCGATCTTATCGGCGCCCGCCGATGCCGATCGTCGCCGCCGTAATACCGTTTAGCGGTAAAGTTGCATGTAAAATAACATTCAACTGTCGAAATTCTAATTTTAAAATGGTCGAACTATCGGAACTGTCGTATTATCGATAATGTCGAATTACGGTTTGTTATTTGATAGGCCGGAGGTCGGGACATTGGAACATGGTCGAATTATCGCCGAGTGTCGAATTAACGAGGTTATATTGTAATTATAAACAAAAAAAAAAGGTATTTTGTTAATATCTAAAAAATATTCATACCCCCTTTTTACAAAGAATTAAATAGTCAGTAATATATATTTTATTTTCCACCATTTCCTCATTTTCATTGAATCTAAGCAAAACAAATAAAAAAAAAAGATATCCTTTTGACGTTATGTGTCGCTGAGATTGTTGTTTATGCAAAATAATTATGTTGTTGTACATGACAAATGTTGGCATTCGGCCAACTGAAATATTGGTAAATATATATTTTTTAAATCCAATATATGCCTTTTTAAAAGTCTTATTAAAAAGTACTATTTATGGATTGCTCAATTTTCAAAACAATTTGGTTTAGTATATAGGATCCTTTTATGAGAGTGGCTTTTATGACTATTTTATGTAGGGACAACATTTTTTCTCTCTGAAATATCAGCATTAATTTTAAACAAATGAAAAATAAAAAAAAAGGCGAATGGGGATATTTTATTTTTGAACCATGTGGGTTTTTTTTTTATGTAGAAACATCCAAGTTAGTTTGTTTTGTTTCAACCATAATAGAATAGGTCAAAGAGAGATACACAATTTAATAAGAGTCCTAAAAGCTATGTGAAACACCAGTTTTTGGAATTGTGAAAAAAAAAAGTTTTTTTTTTGCTTATACCTAGTACACGTGGGGTACCAGGCCATGGTAATCATTAGGCGACTGCTTTTACTGTAAGTGTACCACATGTCTACACATGTGAAAAACAGTTCGACTTTGCACTTACTAATATGCCAGAGCCCCATTTGGTTACTTGCACTCGCTGGTGGGTTGGACTTTTGCAAGAATCGGGGGCCATTGGAGCATTTTTTAAAACACTTTCGATCCGAGGGATGCGAATTCGCGTCCATGCCGATTTTGCATCGAGCTCAAAGGACGCTAATTATCATCCTCGATTAAATATAAAATCGCTGGCGACTGACACGAATTTACGTCCACCGGGATCTTATGCCATACGTTCTTGGCCATCTATCTGTGGGTTGGGGGGAATGTCAGCTGACCCAATGTACATGTAAAACGTCAAGCTGTCTGCCTATCTTTCTTCTTCGTTTGTTCATTTTTCTTTGTCTGTGCGCTTTTTTAACACTTTTCTATCGCATTTTTTAGATGAAACCTGTACCTTGTACATTCACCACTCAATATTACTTTAAATATCAAATTTTATTAGATGATATAGAGTATATAATTGATTTCAAGTGACTCTGTATGAAGGATGCTTCATAGTTTATCATACTAAGATAAGCTATTGGAAGTAATTTTTATCGTTTTATCTTAAAATAAATATTAAAGAAATGTGTAAATAGCTTATCTGATAATATTTACCTTTTATTTTACCATTTACTCTCTATTTACTGTCTATATAGTACTTGGAGTGAATTTACATTTTGTACGATCTCAATAAATAATTAAGCAACATTTTAAAAAATAAAATCTCTCACTATTTTATATGATTTTAAAAATTTTATTTATTATTGCAAAGTCTATAGATTATATTAAAATGAAAATTGCATTTTTGAAACGAGTTTTTATTTAGTATTTTTTTTTTTTTTAAAAAACAACGCTATTTTCTTATGGCCCAGTAGACTATGTAACTGCGGAATCGTCCGTCCTCATAGTGTTAAATCAGAAAAATTTGCCCAATGCAGGAATCGAACCCGGGTCATAGCGGTCAAAAACCAAAGGTTTAGACCATCCTTTCACCAACCCCCCACACTAAACACATACTACAACACAGGTATTTACTACTTATTTATTGAAAGAGGCTGGAGACGAATTAATGAAACTTACTAAAAGTCAGGAATGAAGCAAATAAAAGAACCACCAAGATGCTAGGTGTCAACATTGACACTCCATGCCATCTACCATTGGTACTGTACCAGTAGAAGTACCATGAGTGACAGCCTAAAAAACATGGACATTGCTGATTTCTCCTGGGGTAGATTAGTCCGTTTGAATCACTTTACTGGTGTAGTTGCTTCCTGATGGCTTACCTGATACAATTAACTATAAAGGAACCATGTTATAATGACATCACACTTGAGAATTTTATGTTGTTGTATGGTGTGTTGTAACTTAAAACTTATGACTTTAAGGATGTTATAACCAAATAGAATGTTCCACTGTATCTAAGTTGGACATCTGGCTGGAATTAGAATATCATCAAGGTTGAACACATTTCAAAAAGGTAGGTGGTTTACCTAGTAGCCATCTTCACTCCTTTTATTATTATTATTTTTTTTTATGTTTTTACCCCTAAGTTCTATGAGTAAAACTATCTTTTACTTGTAGACAATGCATCTAGATGGATAAATAAAATTGAACTTGAAGTCCAAGCTACCTGTTGTTTGTGCCTACTGGATGACAGCTGGAGATTCATTGGGCTGCCTAATTTTCTCTGCACAAAGCAAGCAAACTCTTCTAGTAGCCTTGGGTTGAACTGGGGTGGAGATTACAGCTCCGAGGGACAAAACTCTATGGCTGAGGTTTAACTATGAGGTAAAACTATGGCTGAGGTTTCAGACTATGCATTATTTTCCTTTCCCACATGTCATATTTTAAGACATAAAATAAGTATTTTCCCCCGTGCATTATGCATCATTATTATGTCACATGGAAAAAAAGGAATGACAAACCTAAAGATGACAAGGCCATTTATTTTGAAAACAAAACAAAATTAAAACTTATTCATAAAAAATTATAGGGAGGCAATCACCTATAATATATACCTTAATGCTTATATGTTGTGGTATTTATATATACAGTTAAACCTGTCTATAGCGCTTCCTCTTGGGACTCACCAAAATAGGGTGCTATAGACAGGTCACTTATAATGTAAATCGCATCGTACTACGTATTTAAAATCGGGCACTATAGACAGGTTTAACTGTATATGCTCAGGTGAGTGGTCAGGATATGATTTTTTTTGTTTATATACATATATATATGAAAATATATTAGAAAAAAAAAAAAAAATGTCAGGTGTTGATATTAAAAATAAAGTAGGCATATATCCTTACAGGAGCACAAGTGATTATCAGATGGCAGAGCGCCATCTAGAGGAACAGAAATCAACTAAACATTTATTTAGTCTGTTCCCTGATATTTGGCCAACCCAATTTCTTTATGAATCAAGAAAAGCCATCCACGAACGCGTTTTGCGCTGTTGGCGCTCGTCAGTGTGGAGTAGGCTGTACCACTGCGACCAAAAATATTTTTGGTCCCAGAGGCTTCTTGAGAAACCAAGAAATGGGTATTTAAGGCCAAACTTGAGTAAATATGCTTAACACACGAAAAAATAAGGTAGGCATATCCTGACCAGAAGCACATGTTCTTTTCAGATGGCAGAGCACCATCTAGTGGAACAGAAATCAACTAAACATTGATTTAGCCTGTTCCCTGATATTTGACCAACTCAATTTCTTGATAACTCAAAAAAAGCCATCCACAAAAGTATCATTGATTTATCAATTATTTATCAAGAAATTGGGTTGGCCAAATATCAGGGAACAGGCTAAATCAATATTTGGTTGATTTATGTTCCACTAGATGGCGCTCTGCCATCTGAAAAGCACATGTGCTCCTGGTCAGAATATGCCTACTTTATTTTTAATATCAACACCTGACCTTTTTATTTTTCTATTATTTTCATGTGTTAAGCATATTTTGCAAGTTTGACCTTAAATACCCATTTCTTGGTTTATCAAGAAGCATCTGGGACCAAAAATCTTTTTGGTCGCTGTGGTACAGCCTACTCCATGCTGACGAGCATCAACAATGTGGAACGCCTTCGTGAATGGCTTTTCTTTTTGGGACAGTAAAGGATGCATCTTGGAAGATTATCTTCCTAAAGGCCAAACAGTTAATAACATAGTTTATTCTGAGCTCCTTGAAAAAAATTAAAGCCATAAATTCATTCCAAAAGATGTGGTTTGCTGAGAAAAGGTGTTTGCCTACAGCATGATAATGTTGTGCGACAGGAAGCAGAACTAATCAAAATAAAACAGCAGTCATTCAAAGATGAATCTACTTTAATTGTAGCTTTAAATGATGGTGTACCTAATTCTGATGCACTTTAAAAAAAATTCAAATAATATTAAAAATGTTAGAGAAAAAGGTAAAAATATTAAGATTACTAGAATTATAAATGCGAGAAAAATCTGTAATTATAAAGATTCAAACCAAACTGATAATAAAATACTACTAGACGAATTAAACAAATCAGAAGATTTGAAATTGATTAGTAAAATTTAAATACCGACACTGAGAGATCCGAATATAGTAGTCAAAACGTATTCGTTGCAAAATTAATTCTGATCTGAAAAATTTGGAAAATGAAATAAAAGTTCTATTTACAATGAGATATAACTCTCCATATCACAATGTAGTTTTAAAAGTAACTTTTAAATTCAATCAAATTTCAAGAAAATGAGTAATGAGATATACACAGATTTTGAGCGAAATTCTATATAAGACAGAATATTTTTCAGCCAATGCCAATTTTTTTTTTTTATTTATTTATTTAATCCGAATCGTAAAACAAAATACTGTCAAAGCATTAAAATATGTAAAATATGCGGTGTACAGGGTAGCCACAACTGTACTGAAGCACCAAATTGTCACAATTGCTCTAAGCACCCTGAATTTAAAAACCTTTCTATACAAACCATAAATCAAATTCAAGCGTATGCCCGATTTACAAATCACAAATAGACAGAATTATCCAAAGGACACAATATTCACAAATATACAAGGGAAATGATGTATCAAATACAATTTAAAGTTTAATCTTAAATAGATTAATATCCTATATGATTGAAAATGAGAATTTTATATATATATAAAAAAAAAACTACTAAATTCCATTGGAACGCTTTTATTTAGAAATTAATTCTTTTAGTTTTGTTTTAATTGAATAATTCTCAAATATCTAGCATATTTTCATTCTAAAATATTCCTTAAAACTCTTTTTAATCTGTAAATTGCTTTTCTCTAATACAAACAATACTTTACAATTTGATTTCATTTAACTATATTTGCATACCAAACCTTTGTACATATATCAATTGTGTTGATATACAGTAAAACCCCGCTAAGACGAACCCTGGATATAACGAACCTTCCCTTATAACGAACCCACGCCGATTCCCAATTCCATTCCATTGAAAATACCATCGTTATAACGAACTTTGCGATTTTTAGAATAATGAACTACCCCTATAACGAACCTATTTTCGGTCCCAAAATAATAAAATCTATTTAAAATACTATGCTTATAACAAACTTAGAATTGTTATAAAAAAAAATTAAAACAACCAAATTTTGAGCATGTTTCAGCTCGCGGATCGCGATTTCAAAACAATACATTTAGCGGCATTGTTTGTTTTGAATTTTGCACTTTATTTTTACAGTATGTTGTATAAATTTTAACACATTATACTTTTTATTAAATAGAATATATTTGTATCCATTAAATTTGAAATATAAAATTACAAATGGCTTCCAAAATGAAGAAAACAAAGGCATTTTAAAAACAAAAGCGTTATTTCTTTTTAAAAATAAAAAAAGGCCATTTTCAGAACTTTTCAAAGTGAAACAACACAGGCAAAATGTTAAGAACATATTAAAATAAGATAATATAACTTTTCTATTATAAAAGATAAAATATAAAGCTATTAAAAATTGTTACAAAGAGAAATCAACCTCAACTTTTGCCGCGATCGCGATCGTACGTTTTAGGGCAAAAAAAAAAAAATCCAAATAAATGGTCCCGTGATGAAACAAAAACTATTTTTACGCCATTAACTATAGTGATTTAAAGGCAGCAATGTTTTGCATGACAGGTTAAACAAAAAACGAAATCTAGACCTAGAAGAATATGTGGGAAAATGAAATGGAAGAAAAACACTAACTTTATTGGAATGGTGCAATGCTTGAAGAATGTTTTGAAGCAACAAGGTGTTAGAGCCATTTTTCCAAGTGAACTATGTATTATATAATGTGATAATGATGCTTTAAAATCATTTTATATCTTTGAATATATATTTAATAAAACTTTGCCTAGGATTTGTCTTGATTTTTAAATTAGACATAGAGGTACATGTATGTTAATGATAAGAAGAACCATCATCTAATGATTTCTATTATTATTCAGTATTAATGTAAGGAAATTGGTCAATTAAGGGAATTAAAACAAAGTGACCACTATTAAGAGGAAGCCTCTTCTTGTGTGTATAGCTGTCCTTTAATTATACGGTCTAAAAATTTTGAAAAGTAAAAAAAAAAAGCCAAACCGTGGCTATAGTGAACCAAAAGCTCTGTCCCATTGGGGTTCACTATAGAGGGGTTTTACTGTATTTTGCGGGTTTATTGGGAAGGTACTGCTTGAAACTACATTGGCCTTTGAATGGAATAACCTTTTCATCTGCTGTCAAATATTCTCCAGGATTTTCTATTATTTTGTCTATCAATTTAATAGGAAAATCTTTCTTGATTAGGTCCTCCTCGATGCTGCTAACCTCTTCATTTCTCTTAACCACATCATTGATGAGTGCAAAAGTCCTATATATAAGAGTTTTGACCAATCCCACTTTTTGACTAAAATGGTGCTGTGAACTATAGTTCCAATAAGTTCCTGTATATGTCGGCTTTTTGTAGATAGAGGTGGAAATAATATTATAACTATATGTTAATTTCATGTCCAGGAAAAATTGATTGATCTATTTTTATCTAATTCCATAGAGTAATGGATGTCAGGACAGGTTGTTGAAGGTATCCAATATTCTTTGTTCATTTCCCTGATTAATAATTAAAATAGTCATCCACATCTATATATATATATAATTGAATGTCTGTCTGTACTCTATAGATTCAAAAACCATACATCCAATCGCCGTGAAATTTTGGGATATTATTAGGTATATCCCTGGGAAGGTTTTCGAAAATAATTTCTTGAATATCTTGAATATCCTTAGAGTTATTTGCAGATTTGTAGATTTAACTCGCAAGCAGCGCCCCCTAGCGGGGGATAACAAGTTTTTTTATCTATAAATTTTATTATCACTAAGTTTATTATCTTAAAGATTATTTATCAAAAGTAAGATTTTCTACCTATTAATTGCGCACAAGTCAAAGTTAGTGTTATCATTTATCTACAACATATATATTGGAAGAATAGATAAAATGATGATTTTGTAATGTAGAAAATTAGGAAAGACAAAATTCAGGATGACACGGCAATTTATTTGAGACAAGAATAATGATACAATTCCAAGGCAAGATACTATTCCTTTAACTTCCAATTACCGAGGGAACCAATTAATATTGATTTTATTCAACTTATCGAATATTTTTCAAGGGACCGTGAAAAAATGTTCACTTTATCGAGAGATTCAAATTTACGAGTTTCAAATTATCAAAATATATCTATTATTATTTTTTATAAGTTTATAGAGAATTGTTTTAACAAATGTTCGTTAGACAAACCTTTACTCGGGTAAAACCCGGGTGAAGCCGGGTACATCCGCTAGTATCTTATAAAATAGTAAATATCATTTTTAAGAGAATTCAGAGCCTTAATTTCTAATTGGCCTATAGTGATGCAAGCTGCATTTGGGGATATTGAACTTCCCATTGTTGCACCTTTCATTTGAAGATATATTTGATCATTATAAATAAAATATGTTGTTTTTAAACAAAATTCTACTGCAATTAAAAATTCAGATTTAGGCAAGTTATTTATTTTTGACTCTTTAATCACAAAGTTTAATATATCCATAATTGTGGGTATTTTAGTCAAAAAGTGGGATTGGTCAAAACTCTTATATATAAGACTTTTGTATTCTCCAGGATGATACATAGTTTTGCAGTTTGTAACAAATTCTTCAAATATTTCTTTAATTGGTGCTAGTTTGGCAATTTTTTTCTTATTTCACGTGTGGGCAAATCATCGAAACGCAAACACCTGACTAAAAAGAGAAATTGCTCGCAATTCTGTACAGACTGGAAAATTTCGAATCCGGTTCCATCATCTGCCCATATTTCTTGAAAGGAAAGATGGCAGGCCTTTCTTGCCCCAGAAAGTAACAAAAGTCCAATAAGAGCCCAAATTTCTACATCATTAGTATCTTTTGCATCCCTTTCTCGAGAAAAATTTCCTCGAATCCTTGAGTTATATTGATTGGTGTTACATACTATTTTTTCAACTATTTTATTTGGGATAAATTTTCTGTAAGCTCCAACAGCTGTTATGATGTTCTTTCCATCTCTTTTCGGACCAGGAAGGTGAGACATTATGTTGTATGAGCGAATTCTTACCTTTGTACTTTGCCATTCACTGGTCTTCCACCGCCTTGACTGGTCTCCCCACATAGAAACTGGAAGTTGAACCAAATTCTTTGTTTTTAGATTCCAACTCGGATTCAGAATCATGGTAGCTATATATTTCGGTATTTTCATAAGAAGATATATCCAATGTGACACCAACAACTTCATTTTTGGATTCAGAATTAGAGAGTTGAAGTATCCATGAAATATATTTAACAATTAATAGCAAACAATAGTTTTTGGAGAGCTAGGAATAAAGAGCAAACAAAGAATATATATATATATGTGAACAAAGTCAACAGAAATACATTCGGCTGAATCTGAAACCTAAAAAATATAGGCGAGCTGTCACTCACGGCCTGCCAAAAGTGTTACGTAAACACTCACACTGGGTGTAAACCACCCAGCTTATCTAATTACCAAAAAGTTAAATGTTTATTTTTGAAATCCATTAGGCCAACTATGCATCACCACAAATTATTAAGCTACCGAGACACTCAAGCAGCTATATTTATTATTTACTGTATATTTTTACAGTTTAGTATCTTACTGGGTGTAATACACCCAGCGTGAGTAATTGAGGGTTAAAAATAATGGAGGCATATCCGGACCAAAAGCGCATGTGTTTTCTCATATATATGTGTTGTAATATATTTCAAAATATACCTATAACCCCATATAAACAAAATAATAAAATTAGAATGAGTGACATAGAGGAAGGTCTCGGATTACACCATCGGCCAGTTGAAAACAGCCATTTCCCTGGGATGTCCCCTATTTGCTCAAAAAATAGATCAGTCACGTTGCGACATGGTTTTGGACAGAACCCTCAACCGGCATCCGGCTGCTATCACTCTCTATCACACTCTTTCTAAGGTGACATCCAACATGCCTTGTCCTTTGGTGAAATTCATTTGTGTCTGAAACCACTCTGAAGATTGTGGTCATCACGACTGCATCTAACCAACATGGCACACTACAGTCATCCAACAGGATAAACTACATCACAACATAAAGTCGACAGGATTACCTGTCAAAGACAATCCTGCAAGACATGGAAACTGAGGAGCGGAGTGGCCCCAAACCCGGTGTCAAGTTACCGATCTTTACCCCAAAACGAGACAACCTTCCAGGCGACATGTCTTTGTCATCTCTACCGACACTACAAGCAGCGTCCTACAAGACCTACATCAAGCCCTCCATGTTAGAGAGAAGAAAATCCAAGATCAACTCACCTGACTGAACATTCAAATGTGTGAGTTTTTAAAACTTTATATTTTTGCCTCAAGCGCTCACAACTTGATTCACCTTAAATTTGTAAATGTTTACCTTTTTAATTTTTATTTCCAATTCAATTTTTAATTTTCCTCAACTATGTCATATATCATTTTTATTATTATATTTTAATCAATTTATGAATTGTAATTTATTGATTTCAATTTCACCATGAAAAAGTATTCATCAATCTTGCATTTTACGTTTTCCAATATTTGTATTAATTAACCCGGCAGCGGTCGCGCCCTCTTTTATACCTTGAAAGGTCGCGGTGGGTAAAATTTACCCACTTTTAAAAACCTAAATAAATCAAATATTCTTTTCAATATTTTTATGGTATTCTATGTTAGAATAATGATTTTTCTATTAAATAACTTTACATAAAATCCTGAGATATAAAAATCATATTTTATTTATTTTATTAATAACAATCAAAATATCAAATTTTTATGATATTTCTGACTATTTTATGGAAATAAAAATAAATATTGATTTAGGTTATAAAATATAAATTTGTATGAAAGTTATCACTTCCTTTCATAGAAATTAGGACTTGTTTCGTCCTTTATGACATTCTTGACAAATTATTACAGAGTGTTCCTTACACAGAAAAGGAAAACAGTACTGGCAATATTGAATAGTTTTTCTGTCCTTCTTTTCTTTCTGGCATTTATTGCATCGATGTCTTTCTCCTATTTTTGGCTTTTTAGATGGACCAGGCTCTAACAAATTAAAAATATCTGATGCCTTTTCCTTTATTTCACATGGCATTCTTCCGCTTACTGTGCGAACTTTGACCATCTCTTCAGTGAGATCTAAGGATAAGGTTTTCAAAAAATGACATCCTGATTTAACCTTTAATGCGTTGCCATTTGCAAAATGAATTATCTGGGAATTTATTGGCCCAATATTTAAAAGTGAATAAAAATAGCCATGGCAATCTTGAATTTCTGGAACAGTTATAGGTAGCTGTCATTTCGTCCATCACATCTACACCACCCTTTGTCATATTATAAAACATTATCATCTCTGACTTTTTCAATTCTCCTGTTGAATCATCTATATTTGCATCGTGGTGCATAGTTGAAAGCATAAGTACAACTTTATTCTCTTTAGGCTTGTATGAAAGAAGTGTCATTTCACTTTGAAAGCCAAAAATTCTAGTGTGTACATTTCTACCTCTTCTGATGATAAACTCTGAGGGGATTTCCTTTTTATTTATTTTATAGTACCAACAATTGATAGTCTATATTGGTGTAAAAGTTTTAGAGCTAAAGGATAACTGGTGAACCAGTTATCCTTTGTTTACATTGCGGCCAGTTCCCCTGATTGGCTTACACAATCGTTCCACAACGTCACTTGGACTGTTGCTGACATTATAAGGACCTTCAGGGTTTTTTCCTGAATAAATCTCCAAGTTACAAGTATAAAACATTTTTGAATTGACGAGAGCAAATATTTTATTCCATATTTATTGTGTTTACTCGGAATATACTGCCTAAAGTTGCATTTCCCTCTGAAAGCGTCAAGCTTTTCCTCCACCGTTATATATTCTGAAGGAGAATAATTCATTTGGCATTTTTTTACAAAAGTATCAATAATCAATCTCACTGCTGCTAATTTATCTCGATTAAGTCTTTCATTTCTTGTAGCTTTTCATCAAAACGAATTACTCCGAGAAGAAATTGGAATCTGTTTTCAGACATAGCTATTCTACACAATTCAAATCCAGTACTATCTCTTGTCCATGCATCATCTGTATTCAATTTATTTGCTTTCATGACCCCAAGAAAGTAAATAATTCCCAATAAAGCTTTAATTTCATGTAGGTTTGTCAAATTAGCATCTCTTTCTCTGCTATAGTTATGCTGAATATTCCTAATGTAAATGTTAGTATTTGTAATTTGGCATTCAAGTATATTGTCATCAATAAATAGATTCCAACAATCTAATATCGATTTAGCATTTTTTGCTTCACCCTTCACCCCTGGTAGATGGGTGATAATATTTTCACTGCGAGTTCGAACATTTTGGGTGGGAAGAGCTTTTTTCCATTTAGTCTTTTGGTCCTTTCTTATATAGTAATTGAAGCTTGGATCCTCATTGTTTTCTTCTTCTGATAATGTATACTGCTCAGTGTCTATACTCCAATTCCTCTCTTCTATATTATCATCAGTTTCTGATTCCTCATCATCGGGATTTGGAATATTATTATCATCACGAAGAAAATAAGCGTTTGAAAGCATTTTATGTAAAATAATGTAAAAAAAAAAGAAATAAAATATAAATCCTACCTTATTGTTGGAAGAGAGAGAGAGAGAGAGAGAATAGATGGTATTATTGCACTTGGGGCAGCAAAACCAAACAAGAAGCCAGAAAGTAACTCGAAACTTAATTACGCAAACCAAAAGCGATAAAAGGTCGCGCTGGGTAAAAATTACCCAATGACAAGAACTCAAAGGTCGCACTGGGTAAAATTGACCCAAACATGCTAATAAAATGAATATATGTCATAAAATTTAAATTATAGGTTCATTATAATAATCTTTTGTTTTGAAAATAGAGCAATCCATACTTAATTCATTAGATAATAAAAGGCATATATTGGATTTAATAAAATAATTATTTTGCCAATATTTCGGCTGGCTGAACGCCAACCTTTATCGAGGCATTACATTTTTTGTATACACAAACTCAGCGCCGCATAGTGTTATTAACACTATGTTGCATAACACTATGCGGCGCTGAGTTTGTGTATACAAAAAATGTAATGCTTCGATAAAGGTTGGAGTTCAGCCAGCCGAAATATTGGCAAAATAAATATTTTATTAAATCCAATATATGCCTTTTATTATCTAATAATAATCTTTAAATAGATTTAGAAAGGTACTGAGAATATATTTTAAATATATATATATTTTAATATAGGAATATTTTCTAAAAGTTCCAGCTGGGTAATTTTTACCCATTGCGACCGCTTACGGGTTAAAAATCTACAACATAAAAAATAGTTAATATTATTAACTTGCATTATATTGTAAATTTTAACTAATTTGTTTTTCTTTTTAAAATTTTTGCCTTTTTAATAATGCCCATTTTTATAATCATTATTTTGCAAGATCATTTTTGTCAATGATTATACGTAAATGTCTCAATTTTAAAAATGCATTTGCTACTACCATGCCATTTACTTATTGATCATTTTCGCTACCATAACAATTATCATTCTTTTAAAAACAACATGTTAACACATACTTTTAATGGTGATGGGGCACCTTGGCAATTGTCCACACAACTACCACTAAATACACAACATCCTCTCCATTAAGGAACAAACTTCAAAATGTGATTTTCTGCATTTTGACCAACTCTGATTTCGTGATTGTATTATTTGACAAATCTCCCCTGGCTCACATTCCCAGCTCTGGGCTTGAGTAAAACTAATATTTATTTTTACTCCATCTTCAGAGCACGCTTACCACAATGTTTGATTTTTTTTTACTCACTCCTTCGAAGGCCCCCATCAAATTTTGATTTCTAGGCCATTGCAATCACATACCATCGCATATTATTAGCCCTGTGTAAACTTATTTTTCATCATTTTAATCTGAAATAACCATTTTCTTATTTCTTCGTCTAACATTCACAAAATATCGTTGTATGTTTGTACAACCACTGCCTATGATTTCAGTAAACTAGTTGTTAATGATGAATTTGGTTAGATTTTACATCCAAATAATCACTTCACGTGAACCTTTTCATTTACAAATTTCTCGCGTGTCTCACAGCGACTCAACAAACTTTTGTTTTTTTACTTTTATCAGGCTACAATATGCCTTCACTTTACCTGTGACACATTCTTTTTTTTTTTTCTCACTCGAAAGAGTGTCCACGTCGCAAGTCTCATCTATTAGAACATACAGTCGAACCTCTTTAATTCAACACCCCAAGGGATCAGAGCTTTCGGTTGAATTAAAGGAAGTGTTGAATTAAGGTTAGATGATTAGCTAATCATCTAACTAGCTAAAATAATATATATATTTTTTATAAATAGCTTTGTAATATAAATTAATGATATTAATTGAAACCATTGTGTGTGTACTTTTTTATATTTATTTTCATGATTAAATTGATAAGGCAACAATTTGGATTATAGATTATAAACACAAGGTAATAAGACCAAATCCAAATAAAAAAATAGTGTGACGTTTCGGTAACAGCGTTGTTACCATCTTCAGACAAAAGTACTGAATGAGAGAATTTTACCACAGCATGCTTTTAAATAGTTCCTGGTATCAAGTGTGTAAACAAGATAACAGATAAGAAGATATTTATCTGATAAACAGATGGGATAAACACCTGATGATTATTATTCTTAGAATTAAAAGTTTTTCAAATATAATTGAAAGCATATCTATAAATATCATTTATATTTCCTCTTTCTTCCATTCTGTTAGTTGTAGCACATTTATTTTGAATGAAAAATGCTTCTTTAAATTGTCTCTTAAAATAATTTTTCTCATAATCTAGTATCTTTGTTTCTTTTAGGTTAAAATTATTATGTCCTGTGATTTTTCTAAGTTCTACAAGTGCAGAATTCTCAATTTTATCCCATTTCAGAGCATATTCATGGTTTTTCATTCTTTTTTTTAAAGTTCTGGATGTTTGTCCTACATAACATTGGTCACATTTTTCACATTTCACTTCATAAATTAAACCTGCTCTATTTGGTATGTGAGTGTTCTTATGGTTGTTGATATATTGAGAGATAGGGTTACATGGTTTCCATGCAATGTTTATTTTTTCATACTTTTTGAATATATTAGTAAAATTTCTCTCTTGCAAACTTTTGGTTTATGAATGGCAATGTGATAAATTTGGCTTCTTTGTTTTTGCACTTTAGATTTTGAATTAAAGTATTATTCTCATATTTTTGGTTCATGTCTTCTATTATTCTATTTATCAATTTGATGGGAAAATCTTCATTGATTAGTTCTTTTTTGATGTTGTTAATTTCTATATTTCTTTTAGTTGTATCATTAATGAGTGTGAAAGCTCTATATATAAGAGCTTTTACTAATCCTACTTTTTGTGGCTGAAATGGTGCTGTGAGCTAAAGTTCCAATAAGTTCCTGTATGTGTTGGTTTTTTGTATATAGAGTTTGTAATGTTGTTATTGTTGTATGATAAGTTCATGTCCAGGAAATTTATTGATTTGTTGTTATCTACTTCCATAGAGTAATTGATATCAGGCAATAGATTGTTGAAAGTATCAAAAATTTTTTGTTCACTTCCCTGATTAATAAATAAAATGGAGTCATCCACATATCTTTTAAAATAATAAACATCATTTTTAAGTGAATTTAGAGCTTTTATTTCTAATTGGCCTATAGTAATACAAGCCGCGTTTGGTGATATTGGACTACCCATTGTTGCACTTTTCATTTGGAGATATATTTGGTCATCATAAATAAAGTATGTTGTTTTCAAACAAAATTCTATTCCAATTAAAAATTCAGATTTTGGCAAATTATTTATTTTTGATTCTTTTATCACATGGTTTAATGCATCCATAATTGTGGGTATAGGGATTGAAGTAAACATGGATTCAACATCTAAAGATATAATTCTTTGATTTCCATTTAGCTTCATGTCAATAATATCTTCTTTGAATTCATAGGAGTTAACAATTTCATTTTCATTAAAATATTGGTAGATTTTTAATTGTTGTGCTAACCATTTTGACAAGGCATATGTTGGTGAAGGTCTATTGTTTACTATTGGGCGTAATGGACAGTTAGGCTTGTGGACCTTTGGAGCACCATATATATTGGGCACATGTACATCATAATTTTTCAACTTGGTTAAAAGCCTGTAATTAATATATTTGTTTTTTCTCCAGTTTTTAAGTATGAGGTTCAATTTATTTTTGAAGTTTTTTGTTGGATCATTTTGTATATGAGAAAAGGTGCCATTGTTATTCAATAAAGAAAGTATTTTTGTTTATAGTCTTCTTTTTCCATTAAAACAATTCCATTCCCTTTGTCATATTTTGTTATTACATATTTTGTTTGTAGGTGTTTAAGTTTGGAGGTCAATTTTTTGTTTATATTATTTGATTTATAATTTTGTTTTAGTGTATTAGTAACTTCAAATCTAATATTAGCTGCCTCATTAGGGTGAACAAAAAATTTTGGATACTTTCAACAATCTATTGCCTGATATCAATTACTCTATGGAAGGAGATAACAACAAATCAATAAATTTCCTAGACATGAACTTATCATACAACAATAACAACATTACAACCTCTATATACAAAAAACCAACACATACAGGAACTTATTGGAACTTTAGCTCACAGCACCATTTCAGCCAAAAAGTAGGATTAGTAAAAGCTCTTATATATAGAGCTTTTACACTCATTAATGATACAACTAAAAGAAATATAGAAATTAACAACATCAAAAAAGAACTAATCAATGAAGATTTTCCCATCAAATTGATAAATAGAATAATAGAAGACATGAACCAAAAATATGAGAATAATACTTTAATTCAAAATCTAAAGTGCAAAAACATAGAAAGCCAAATTTATCACATTGCCATTCATAAACCAAAAGTTTGCAAGAAAGAGAGAGAGAGAGAGAGAAATTTTACTAATATATTCGAAAAGTATGAAAAAATAAACATTGCATGTAAACCATGTAACCCTATCTCTCAATATATCAACAACCATAAGAACACTCACATACCAAATAGAGCAGGTTTAATTTATGAAGTGAAATGTGAAAAATGTGACCAATGTTATGTAGGACAAACATCCAGAACTTTAAAAGAAAGAATGAAAAACCATGAATATGCTCTGAAATGGGATAAAATTGAGAATTCTGCACTTGTAGAACATAGAAAAATCACAGGACATAATAATTTTAACCTAAAAGAAACAAAGATACTAGATTATGAGAAAAATTATTTTAAGAGACAATTTAAAGAAGCATTTTTCATTTAAAATAAATGTGCTACAATTAACAGAATGGAAGAAAGAGGAAATATAAATGATATTTATAGATATGCTTTTAATTATATTTGAAAAAACTTTTAATTCTAAGAATAATAATCATCAGGTGTTTATCCCATCTGTTTATCAGATAAATATCTTCTTATCTGTTATCTTGTTTACACACTTGAGATACCAGGAACTATTTAAAAGCATGCTGTGGTAAAATTCTCTCATTCAGTACTTTTGTCTGAAGATGGTAACAACGCTGTTACCGAAACGTCACACATTATTTTTTTTTATTTGGATTTGGTCTTAATACCTTGTGTTTTTCATGATTAACTTTTAGTATCTGGGACAAAATGGCAATAATACATATTTTTGAAACAAATAATATTTTATTCCAATTGTGTGTGTGTGAATAATAGTTTAAAGAAAATAAATATGGAAAATAAAGAGAAAATTAAAAAAATATTATTTGAAAAGAATCAAGATTAAAAAAAAATGTATTTTATAGATGTCTGTTTTTTATCTGAAATCCTATTCAGGATGTATTCCAGATAGTCTATTTTTAAAAGACATGCATGCCTTTCTTCCTCAGAAATGTCTTTTAAATAACAAAGAGTTTTTATTGTATTAAAGGCATCCACGGCTGCTGCAGGTGTTATTGATGTTTTGTTTAAATCTTTTTCTGTTGGCTCTACCTCTTCATCTTCTTCTTTTCCCATTACCTCCTTTACAATTTCTTCAATGGACTGTTCCCCAGCAACTTGCACATCTTTATCAACTTCCAAGAAGTCAATATAGTTGACATCAATGGCTTGATGTTTTTTTAATGCCTCAAAACATCTGTTCATTTCTTCTTCAACAACTTCTTCCATTGCTTCATCCATCACAAATCCTGAATGAGAAAAGCATTTTTTTATTGTGGAAGTGCAGCCTCTAGCCAGCTAATTGCAAAGAGTAAATGTACTTGAGCATTTTTTTTTTCTTCCATGCAAGTGAGAAGATACGTTATCATTCGTTTCCTATATTGGTCTTTTAGGGCTTTAATGATACCCATATCACAGGGTTGTAATGCACTTGTAGTTAGGGCGGGCAAAAATCTTATTTAAATTTTCTGTAACCCTTCAGGTATTTGGTGGGCTGGGCAATTATCTAAAATTAATAAAAAATTTCTTTCTCTTCTTTTGAATATTTGGTCCAATTTTTTCAGCCAATCCATAAAAATTGCCCCAGTCATCCAGGCTTTTTTATTAAAATGATAATTTGAGGGAATATTCATGCCATGGAAGCATCGTCGTCTTCTATATTTTCCAATATAAAGTAAAGGCAGTTTTTCACTTCTATCCATATTACAGCATACCAACACTAATTCTCTCTTCTTACCCCCTTCACATTTCTCACCTCTGATAGTCATTGTTTGTGTTGTGGTAGAGTGTCCTCTACCCCCACTGAATCCAAATTACTCGGTAATTCATTCTCTAGGTCGTTATCATGATTAGTCTCAGGTTTTAGCCAAACGTGGTTGTACCTTTCCGGTTCTGTCTCTTCGACTATTTTGGTCCACTCAAGTCCAATTTTAGACTCATCGAATCTAACATGTTTTGTTTCAATCACCTTTTGTAATTCTGGGCACCAGAGACGATATCCACGTGTTTGAGTTGAGTATCCTACCAGAATACATCTACATGCCCGATGGTCTAATTTTCGCCTTCTTTCTCTTGGTATATGGCTATATGCCAAACATCCAAATGCTTTTAGGTGTCTTACACTAGGATTTCTTTCTAACCAAAGTCCATCAGGTACTTTGTCTTTTAGAGCACTATTATAACATTTGTTTTTAATGTAAGCAGCTGTGTTTACCGCCTCTGCCCAAAATCTTTGGGAGAGATTAGCGCTATGTAAACAAGCGCGGGCCATATCTAAAAGTGTTCGATTTACACGTTCTGCCACACCGTTCATTTGCGGAGAATACACGTTTGTGCGTTCATGCTTTATCCCTAGTTTTTGTAATTTGTCTTGGAATTCTCTATTGCAAAACTCAAGTCCATTATCCGATCGTAACACTTTAATCTTATTACCAGTTTGTCTCTCTACAGTGGCTCTATAGATATCGAAATGTTTTAATACCTCATCTTTGTTTTTCAGAAGATACACAGTAATCCTTCTTGAGAAATCATCAACAAAAGATAGAAAGTATCTATTGCCTCCGGTTGATTTTACCGGTATTGGACCGCAAATATCTGTTTGGATAAGCTCCAAGGTCTGCTTAGATCTAATATTGCCAAGGTTTTTATGTGACGCTTTAGTGGATTTAGCGATACAACAATTGTCGCATAGGCCTTTGTCTCTAGAGGAAATTTCTAAGCCTATTACCAGCTCCTCCCGCGCCATCTTTTCAATGGCGTTACTGTCAATATGGCATAACCTTTGATGCCACGTTCTCAAGGAATTGTTCTGAAAATGGTCCCTTTCACTATTAAATGCTGTTTTACTGGAGTTTAAGGTCTTACCTTTCACAATGTAGAGGCCATTTACATTTGTCGCTTCCGCTATAATCCTGTTTTCTGGGTTGAAAACGCGAGCTACCATATTACGGAAGGTCACACGGTTGCCGTTTTCTTCTATCTTGGAGACTGACAGCAGATTCCTTCGCACATTTGGGACGTATAACACATTGTTTAGCTTGATTTCGATGCTTTCATTATGGATAGACGTCTGGATAAATATGTGTCCATATCCTTTGGCCTCAGTTGTCCCACTCTCAGTCATAATAGGATCAGAAGACACCTCCCGAAGGTCAACGAACCAGTCCTTGTTTCTGCATACATGGTTGGTTGCTCCGCTATCCAGCAGCCACGAATCCTCGTCGCTCGTTAGGTTGAGTGCAGCCAGGAAGTTATCTGATTTGTTTACCTTCCTCTGATAATGCTGATTATCGCGGTTTCTAGTTGTTTGCTTCATTCCTCGGCAGTTGGTGGCAATGTGGCCGATCTTCCCGCATCTGTAGCATTTTCTTCGACTGTCGGTACTGTTGTTATTTTGAAGCTTGTTCACCTGTAGCACCTCCTTGGATGAATCCTCTTTTCTGGTTGTTCTCCTCTCGTGTTCCGTTAGCAGGACCTGCCTCACTTTGGATGACGTGAACTCATCATCCGTCATGTTGCTAAAGTTGATTATAATCCCATGATAGGAGTCTGGTAGTCCAGCTAGCATAGAGTATGCCAGATCTTCATCCTTTACTTCACATCCCGCTTCTCTGAGATGATCACTGCAGGTCTTGAATCTTGATAGGTAATTTATCATATTTTCTTCTTCGATGAACTTGATGTTCACGAATTGTTTCTTGAGTTGAAGAATTCGCGCCCTTGATTTCGGTTCAAATATTTGTTCCAGGGTCGTCCAGGCTTCACTTGCAGTCTTACAGTCGATAACGTGTATTTGTTGCTCTGTAGAAATTGAAAGAGCAATCGTTGCCAGTGCCTTTTCTTGCTTAATTTTTGTCTTCTCATATTTTCTTTGATCCTTATCAGCGTCGATCGTTTCTTCGTTAATTACACATTCCCATAATCCTCTTTCGATCAGGAGCATCTTCATGTTAAATTTCCATGATCGATAATTGCTGCCGGTGAGCTTCTCGACGTTCAGGGCAAGCGCTTGGAAAGACGACGCCATCTTGGTTTCACTTACTTTTCGTTTTTTTAATGCAGCTAACCATGCTCTGCTACCATGTTGTGGGTCGGTGATGCAAAAAGAACAGCCAAAAGAAATGATTTATGAATATAGGATTATTATTTAATATAAGGATATATATGATGACACAGCAGTAAAAACAAAGGCAGGCTTAAGACTAAAATACAAGATGACGCAGGGCAGAAGGGGAGGGGCGTTCCCATTGGTTAGTCATCTCCATGCAGCGCCGCCAAGCGGCCGGTCCACGCTTCTCTCATCAGTTTGATTAGGCAAAAGTTTATAAAATAACCCTGTTTCATCAGCATTGAAAATGTCCTGTGGGCTGTATTTAGCTAAAAGTGAAGGAATAATCCCACCTTTCCAAGTGGCTACACTATTGGCATCCACACTTCCAGCTTCTCCATGAAGTCGTTTAAAAGCAATATTCCTTCTGGCCTTAAACTTTTCTAGCCAGCCATTGCTAGCTTCAAAATAACTTGACCCATTTTCAAGGCCAAGAGTATAGCCTTTTCTTTCAAGTTATTGCCATTTATGGCAAATTTCATGGCATTTGCCTGCCTTATCCACCTAAACAGGGCTTCTTCAATCTCTGGGAATTCCCTGTCACGATCAAGTTTCAAGGTAGAGCTAAAATTAGATTTTAAAAAGGCAGATTTTATGGCGAATTCATTTTTAAAAATTGTGCTAATGGTGGACCGTGAAATATTTCTCTCTCTGCAAACTTGACTATATGATTTTCCCTGTTCTATTTCTTCTATAATTTTCTTTTTTTTCCACATAAGTGAGCTGGTGATACTGACGTTTCCAATTTTTTTTTTTTTTTGGGAGAACCTGACATTCTTGCCCCACTCATTTATTCAAATTAACACAGAATATTGAATTAAAATGTTATCATAATCATTGTTGGATCATTTTATAAAGATTTATTTATTTAAAAAGAAATTATTTATAAATTTAAAAATAGCTAAAATATTTCAATGTTAAAAATAAAAAATATATAAATTATTATTAGTTAGCGCATGATGCTGAAATTCTTGCGTAAAAAAAACGACAATAACATTCGCGAAATTGCGCAACGGCACTGCAAAGTGAAACTTAAACTAACCAGAAACCAAAAGTGCGCAGGCGCGATCCTATCGCCGATGCCGATCGTCGCCGCCGCAATACCGTTTAGCGGTAAAGTTGCATGTAAAATAACATTCAACTGTCGAAATTCGAATTTTAAAATGGTTGAACTATCGGAACTGTCGTATTATCGATACTGTCGAATTACGGTTTGTTATTTGATAGGCCGGAGGTCGGGACATCGGAATATGGTCGAATTATGGCCGAGTGTCGAATTGGGGTGTGTCGAATTAACTAGGTTATACTGTATCTAGCCTAACATCATACTTTTCCCAAGTCAAAACTTATGTCGAAACACACCGACCTACGAATACCGAGATAACTACATTTCCCATGCCATAAACATATAGCACAACAAAACTAACAATTACCATAGGTTCTATCAACTACATCAATGTCAATCCCTGTATACAGTCGAACCTCTTTAATTCAACACCCCAAGGGATCAGAGCTTTCGGTTGAATTAAAGGAAGTGTTGAATTAAAGTTATTCAGATGATTAGGCAATCATCTAACTCGCTAAAATAATATTTTTTTTAAAATAGCCTTGTAATATAAATTAATTATATTAATTGAAACCATTGTGTGTGTACTTTATTTTATTTTCATGATTAACTTTTAGTATCAGTGACAAAATGGCATTAATACATATTTTAGAAACATAAATAATTGTAACAAATAAATTTACTGGTAATGTGTTTCTTTTCAGTAATATAATCGAATATTAACTCTACAGACATTAAAATATTAAATATAATATATTAAATAATATTTTATTCTAATTGAATAATCATGAATAGAGAGATCTTTTAAAAAATTCCTTTATAGATGTCTGTTTTTGCACAGAAATCCTATTCAGGATGTATTCCAGATGGTCCATTTTAAAAAAACATGCATGTCTTTCTTACTCTGGAATGTGTTTTAAATAACTATTGTATTAAAGATATCCACTGCTGCTGCAGGTGTTATTGATTTTGTGTTTAAAAATCTTTTATAATAACACAGAAATGGAATATTGAAATAAAATGTTATCATAATCATTGTGGCTACATTTTATAAAGATTTATTTATTTAACCCTTAGTTACTGGCGCCTATTTTCCTTACACAATTACTGGCGTTCGGCCTCTCAGGCCGTCTTTTAAAATCAATAATAAACCATGTTAATTATAATATTAAAAAGAAATTAAACGTATACACATAATTTCCAAAGAATAAATATTTTGTTTTTTTCGAAGAAACAGAGCTCTAAACAAAATTGAATGAAAATTTACAAGAAACTCTTTCTATCTAAATATCTGAAATATTCTATATATGTAGTCTAAAAAATTCTATCTAAAATATTTTATTCAAGATTAGGTGCACAATTCAAGCATATTTCAATAGAATGATCTTTGCAGATTGGTTCTTTGCATTTTTTTATTTGCATTTGAGTACGACGATCTTTTTTACATAGGTAGCATCTTTTGCGTTTTTTGGGACAAGGACTGTCGCTTGTGGATTCCTAGATAACACACATTGTTGATATTTCGTTTGAATATCAAATAAATATTTCCCTACCTCAAGTGATGAAGTTCCAGCATGCTTCTGAATTAATACTTGCAAATCTCTTGACAAATTTTTGGCTTGATTTCTCATATTCAAGGCATCTCTCATTAGTTGTAGAGCAAGCTGCTTTATAAAATCTTTTCGAGCCATTCCACCGTCTTGCTTGACAGCCTTATAAATTACTGCTGAATTCATTGCAACCACATCCAAAAAGTTAAAAAAAAAATAAACATAGGGGCCATCTTTTGGTTCTTCTTCCAACTGAATACATGTCTGATCAACTACATCCACACCACCTTTGGTCATATTATAAAATGTGATTATATCGGGCTTTTGTTGTTCAGCAGTTTCTTGATCAATTGTTGCGGTCGAATGCATTGTGGAGAGTAATATAACAGATTTTCCAATTTTAGGGACATAGGATACCAAATTTTTGTTTTTTGAAAAACCAAAAGTGGAACCGAACTTCTATGATATTATACAAAATTACAATCACAAAACACAATTTAGAATGCATATAATCGAAGCAAGAGTAATAAAAAAATGAATGCTCAACTTATTTGTTGCGTTTGAACGTCTATAAAACCAAAAGTGAAACGGCCAATAATAGGGGCGCTAAAATTCCCAGTGACGTAATTACTGGCGCTCGGCTTTAAAGGCCGTTTGATTTAATAACTCGGGATATACAAAATAGATTTCTCTTAAAATGAAAAGTTCTTCAAATAAATGCATTTTATTAAGCTACCTAAAATTTTGATGAAAAATGATGCATTTTGAAATTTTCGCAAACATTTTTAATTTTCACACGGCCTTTCAAGCCGAACGGCAGTAATTACGGGTTAAAGATTGTCTTGGCATGAACACCAACTGTTCTAAATATTTCCTACCTTAAAATGTTTTTAATATTGTTATGTTTGTGCTTGTTATTAAAGTTTAAAACACATTTAAAATTTATATATTTTATTCAATGAAGATCAAAATTACATAACCATCACAATTAATTATATAACATTAAGTAATCTATTTACAGTTTTTTTGGTCACCAGCCCAATATTTTTATTTTCACAGACTAAATTATGAGATTATTTTATAAATAAAATATTATGCAAAACAATTAAACAACTATATACATCATGTTACTCATTTTCATATCATAATACTTTTCTATTTTTAATCATTTCAAATACATATTTTTTTTAATATTTCACACACATAATTATAATAATGACTAATTTTAACTATATCTCGAGTTTTTATTTTTTATGTTTGAACATTTGTCTTTTTATTTTCATATAAACAATCATAATACAATAAAATAAGACCTAATCCAAATAATTTATTAGTGTGTGACGTTTTGGCAACAGCATTGTCACCATCATCAGGCAAAAGAATTTAAAAAAAAATGGTTTTAAATTTTTTTTTTAATCCTTTTATCTGATGATGGTGCCAATGCTGTTGCCAAAACGTGACACACTAATAAATTATTTGGATTAGGTCTTATTTTATTGTATATTATCTATAATCCAAATTGTGCTTTAGCATATAAACAATCATGGTGATTCCTTTTATTTTTAATCTTTTACTATATTCATTTTCACATGTTTATACAATGTTGCAATCACTTATTATTTTGGGGGTCGGTGGAAGGCTGGGTAAACCGTTTGGTTTTCGACCATCAGCGAGTGCAAGTAACCAAACGGGGCTCTGGCATTTGTAAGTGCAAAGTCGAACTGCTTTTCACATGTGTAGACATGTGGTGCGCTTACTGTAAAAGCAGTCGCTAACTACCCACCATGATTCATGGCCTGTACCACGTGTACTAGGGATAAGCAAAAAAAAAAAAAAAACTTATTATTTTTAACTTTACCCATTAAAACAAGGTAATAAGACCAAATCCAAATAAATAAATAGTGTGTGACGTTTCGGTAACAACGCTGTTACAGAAACGTCAAACACTATTTATTTGTTTGGATTTGGTCTTATTACCTTGTTTTATAATCTATAATCCAAATTGTGCCTTATTAACTTTACCCATTATTTCAACAATGAACTAATTTAATTTAGAGATTTTTAATTTTAGAAAAATGCATCGGCACACCAACCCTCCAACCTCTCACTTACATCACTACCATACTTTCCCAGAGAGATCGTTAATATCCGCTAAAACTTTGATTTCTACCATGATTATATCTCAACTACGCATGCTTCTTCGGTGTAACTTTCCCAACAGTCGAACTTGAGCAGCTAGTTAGATTTTTTTTTAAATTTCACGGCCCGGTTCGAGCATCAACGCATTTCTCTCTCTCTCTCTTTTTTTTTTTTTTTTTAATTCTCACATTCAGACAATTCACTTTTTTTTCCAATTTTTTCAATCACCTCACCTTCACCACTGCCTTACTGCTGGCCAAATCATTCACTTTTTTTTGGCGACAACGATTCTTTCTCTCTATCACTCTTCCTCTCACTATTTTTCTCGACCAAAGTTTCCACCGCCCATTTCAAAATCTGTCTGATAGGACAACCCATAAGGAATACCTTGATGGACCAATGACTACAATCCCATAATGTCGCAATGCATCTCAGTTCAGAAGCAGTCTATTCTATGTCCATCTATCTAGACTTTCCAATTAGCTCACCCCATGAGTCAATGCACTTTCTATTATTAATTACAACATTCAATTTATCTTTACTTTTTATTTTATCCTTTTTCATATATTTTTATACATTAGGCTTAACATTATTATCAATTATTATTTGTCAACACCTCCTTTTTATTAAAAGCTTTTATTTAACTTGCTTCCCTGTCTGTCCACAAATCTTGCAATCAATTTTTAAAATGCATTTAGAGCACATAGGAAAATGAAATTTGGCACACTTTTCAGAACTCGATGACAATGCAAGTTGACAAATTTCCAAATTGCCTTTCAAATTTTGTAAATTAATTTTGATATACTTCCATATCAGATAGAAGTATGAAACTTTCAACACTAACTCAGTCCAATGAACAATGCAAGTGTACAAATTCTGGGTGGTAGGAATGAACAAATTTCTATATTTCTTTTTAAGTCTTATGTTATGCCCCTTACAAAGAATTTATCAATCCGCCTTGAGCAGGCTTCCCTCTATTTTAAGGCCTAATCCCCAGTGAACTTTTGATTCTCAGTTTTGTAAATTCATGAGACTAAAAAAACTAACTAAATAATAATAATTTAAAAATAAAATAAAAAATATTTTATTCAAATTCACTAAAAAGGAAAAAATGAAATATTTTATCTTCTGTCATTGAGCAATTAGATGTATCTGAGTGAAAATAAAAGCAGCAGGGGACGATCATTTTTGGAAGAGGTAAAAATATAGCAAACACTTATAAAAATCGCTAATCAGCTGCTACATATTAAATCACATTAGGTTCGAAATACATGATCATCCCCCACCGCTTTTATTTTCACACAGATACATATAATTGCTCAATGACAGAAGAAAAAATATTTTATTTTTTCCATTTTAGTGCATTTGAATAAAAGCTTTTTTTTAAAAGTAATTTTATTTATTAATTATTATTAAGCAAAGCATGTCCAATGTTATAATTCTACAACCCCATATTTTACTAGCTAAAACAATCATTATTACCATTAAAACCAATATATTGACCCAATTTGTATAAAAATTATATTTCACCATTATAATTATCTTATGCTTTCATCTACAATCACCATAAGCTAATTTTCATCACCTGGAGCATAAACTGTTATAATATATTTCAATATATACTTATACCTCCATACGTAATATAGATACAGTATAACCTCGTTAATTCGACACACTCCAATTCGACACTCGGCGATAATTCGACCATGTTCCGATGTCCCGACCTCCGGCCTATCTAATAACAAACCGTAATTCGACAGTATCGATAATACGACAGTTCCGATAGTTCGACCATTTTAAAATACGAATTTCGACAGTTGAATGTTATTTTACATGCAACTTTACCGCTAAACGGTATTACGGCGGGCGCCGACCTCCATACGTAATATAGATACAGTATAACCTCGTTAATTCGACACACTCCAATTCGACACTCGGCGATAATTCGACCATGTTCCGATGTCCCGACCTCCGGCCTATCTAATAACAAACCGTAATTCGACAGTATCGATAATACGACAGTTCCGATAGTTCGACCATTTTAAAATTTGAATTTCGACAGTTGAATGTTATTTTACATGCAACTTTACCGCTAAACGGTATTACGGCGGGCGCCGATCGGCATCGGCGGGCGCCGATCGGATTGCGCCTGCGCACTTTTGGTTTCTGGTTAGTTTAAGTTTCACTTTGCAGTGCCGTTGCGCAATTTCGCGGATGTTATTGTTGTTTTTTTTACGCGGAAATTTCGGCATCATGCGCTAACTAATAATAATTTTTATTTTTTTATTTTTAACATTGAAATATTTTAGCTATTTTAAAATCATAAATAATTTCTTTTTAAATAAATAAATCTTTATAAAATGTAGCCACAATGATTATGATAACATTTTATTTCAATATTCCATTTCTGTGTTATTATAAAAGATTTAAACACAAAATCAATAATACCTGCAGCAGCAGTGGATGACTTTAATACATTAAAATTTATTTATTAAAAAAACATTTTAGAAGAAGAAAGACATGCATGTTTTTTCAAAATGACCGTCTGGAATACATCCTGAATAGGATTTCAGTGCAAAAACAGACATCTATAAAGGAATTTTTTAAAAGATCTTCATGATAATTTTTAAATAATATTTTAAAATTTTCTTTTTATTTACCATATTTATTTCCTTTCAACTGCTATATTTTTCAATTAGAATAAAATATATTTAATATATTATATTTAATATTTTAATGTCTGTAGAGTTAATATTTGATTATATTACTGAAAAGAAACACATTGCCAGTAAATTTATTTGTTACAATTATTTTTGTTTCTAAAATATGTATTAATGCCATTTTGTCCCTGATACTAAAAGTTAATCATGTAAATAAAATAAAAACACACAATGGTTTCAATTAATATCATTAATTTATATTACAAGGCTATTTTAAAAAAATATTATTTTAGCGAGTTAGATGATTACCTAATCATCTCACCTTAATTCAACACTTCCTTTAATTCAACCGAAAGCTCTGATCCCTTGGGGTGTTGAATTAAAGAGGTTCGACTGTATAGTGTAATACCAAAACTAAATAATAAAATTAGATTGAGTGACAGCTGGCGCCAGACAGGAGGAAGTTCTTCGATTACACTGTCGGTCCATTAAAAACATAGGCGGATTCTCAGAGGTGCCCCCCTTTTTCTAAAAAAATAGGTCAGTCATGCTGAGTCACGGTTTTGGACAGACCCCCCTCAACTGGCATCCATCACTCTCTATCTCGCCCTTTCTAAGGTGAGATACAACATGCCTCGTCCTTTTGTGCAATTCATTCACGCCTGAAACCACTCTGAACATTGTGGCCACCACAACTGCATCTAACCAACATGCCACATACAGTCATCCAACAGGATAAAACACATCACAATACATACAGTAAAACTCCTCTATAGTGAACCCCATTGGGACTGAGCTTTTGGTTCACTATAGCAACGGTTTGGACATTTTTTTTTTTTACTTTTCGAAATTTCAGACGGTATAATTAAAAAACAGCCATACACAAAGGAAAAGGCAACCACTTAATAATGGTAACTTTCTTTTAATTCACTAAATTGACCTATTTCTTTACATTAATGCTGAATATCAAAAGAAGTCATTTGATAATAGGTTCTTCTTATCATTAGCATACATGTTTATATATATATACCTCTATGTATAATTTAAAAATTAAGCCAAATCCCCTAGGCAAAGCATTATTAATTATATATTTGAAAGGTTTAAGAGTATTTTAGAACATCTTGTCAAATAATATAATACTAAATTTATTTGAAAAAATACCTCTAATACCTTGTTGTTTGAAAGTGAAAGGTAAAATTTGAAAATCAGATTTGTCTTAAAAAATTTTCTTCAAAGAAATAAAGCTCCTTTATTTGAATCAATTGAAGATGAATCAAAAGTATACGATTCAGAAAAATCGGACGAGAAACATGTTGATATGATAGCGCGATGAGAAATGAGAATAAAAAATTGCAATTTGCAAACACAAAAATGTTAGTAAAATGCCCAGCCAGGGGGTATATCTGCGAACCCTGAATGAGTCATATGCCTAACAAGATGTCCATTCTAAAAATAGAACTGTAGTGATAGTTTTTGAGAATATTTAAGTGGATTTGTTTGTGGCCTGTGAGACACGGGGTACTGCTTTTTTTTTTTCCAATTCCAGTTTCCACATATTCTTCTGAAGTATAGATTAAATTTTGTTTTTAACCTATTATTTAAACCATTTCTGGCCTTAAAATTATTTGGAATTATTTTTTAGCTAGGTTAAACTTGATATAGGACGCTTTTAAAAGGACATGCGCCACTGTTTTTTTAGAACGCCATTCTTTGTTTCTTTTCTTTATTTTGGAAGCTTTTTTATTTTTTTCTATTTCTAAATTTTCGAATGCAAAGATATTATATTAAATAAAATTATAATGTGTAAAAATTGATGCAACATGCAGCAAAAATAGAATGGAAATGAAAACAAACAATGCCGCTAATTCTTTGTTTTGAAATCGCGATCCGTGAGCTAAAACATGCCCAAATTTTGTTTTAAATTTTTTTTAAATCCCAATTTCAAGTTTGTTATAAGCCTAGTATTTTTAATAGATTTTATCATTTTGGGACCTAAAATTGGTTTGCTCTAGGGGTAGTTCACTATTTATATCGATGGTATTTTCAATGGAATGGAATTGGGAATCGCCTTAGGTTCGTTATGAGGGAAGGTTCGCTAAATCGCGGGTTCGTATTAGTGGGGTTTTACTGTATATATATATTTTTTAAATCAAAAAGACATATATTGGATCAAAATATCATTTATTTTACCAATATTTCAGTTGGTTGAACACCAACTTTTATCAAGGTATTATAACATATTAATGCGTGAAAAAATAGTACAAATGTGATAATGTGCATAAGGGATAAGGTGCATAAATTATGAAAATGGCATCTCCTTATCGTGCAACTGAAAGTTGCTGATGGCTTGTGCCATCTATCGGAATAAATATCAACTATTCTCGTTGATTTTTAATTATTCCAGAATTGGCCAAATACCCATCCTTTATTAATCAAGAAAAGCTAACCACAGACGCGTTTCGGACTGTTGGCCCTCATCAGCATGGTGCAAGCTGCACCTCAACAACCAAAAAACTGGTCATTCAGGCATCCTGAAAAATCATGACATAGGTAGTTAAGACCAGAATTGCGTGAGACCATGACACAATGTGAAAAAATAGTACAAATGTGATAATGTGCTGGGATAAGGTGCATAAATTATGAAAAATGTGGTCTGTGGTTAGCTTTTCTTAATTAATCAAGAATGGGTATATGGCCAATTTTATCTAGTGAAAATTTTTTCCCGGTCCCTTGAAAAATACTCGATAAGTCGAATAAATTCATGGTCGTTTATGGAAGATGGACGAAGTTCCCGGAGGTCACCCCCGAGGCTTTTTTCTTGTCTACTTGGCACAGCTGTGTCACCAACTCTGCCCCCGCGCGCCAGGACCTCTTGATTCCTCAGATTGGTCGGTGGGAACTTGGACTGTCCATCCGGCCGGCGGGCAGACGATTACATTCTCTCAACGGGGGGGGGGGGGGGTAGGGGGGCAGACCTAAGCCTATCTCTGTCGCAAGGTGGCGCTGCTTGCGAGTTAAAGCTACAAATCTGCAAATAACTCTGAGGATATTCAAGATATTCAAGAAATTATTTTTCGAAAACCTTTCCGGCGATATACCTAATAATATCCCAAAATTTCACGGCGATTGGATGTATGGTTTTTGAATCTATAGAGTACACACACACACAGACATTCATTTTTATATATATCTATATTAGATAATAAACAGCATATATTGGATTTAAAAAATATATATTTTGCCAATATTTCGGCTGGCTGACCTTTATCGAGGCATTACATTTCTAATGTAACAAAAATGTAATGCCTCGATAAAGGTCAGCCAGCCGAAATATTGGCAAAATAAATATTTTTTAAATCCAATATATGCCGTTTATTATCTAATGAATTGAGTATGGATTGCTCTATTTTCAAAACGATATATCTATATGTGTGTGTGTGTGTGTACTCTATAGATTCAAAAACCATACATCCAATCGCCGTGAAATTTTGGGATATTATTAGGTATATGCCCGGAAAGGTTTTCGAAAAATAATTTCTTGAATATCCTTAGAGTTATTTGCAGATTTGTAGCTTTAACTCGCAAGCAGCGCCACCTTGCGACGGAGATAGGCATAGGTCTGCCCCCCCCCCCTGTCGAGAGAATGTAATCGTCCGGCCACAAGCCGGATGGACAGTCCAAGTTCCCACCGACCAATCAGAGGGATCAAGAGGTCCTGGCGCGCGGGGGCAGAGTTGGTGACACAGCTGTGCCAAGTAGACAAGAAAAAAGCCTCGCGGGTGACCTCCGGGAACTTCGTCCATCTTCCATAAACGACCATGATTTTATTCAACTTATCGAGTATTTTTCAAGGGACCGGGAAAAATGTTCACTAGATAAAACGATGATTTTGTAATGTAGAAAATTAGGAACGAAAAAATTCGGGATGACACGGCACACAGGGACCGGGAAAAAATGATCACTTTATCGAGAGATTCAAATTTACGAGTTTCAAATTATCAAAATATATATATATTTTTTTTTTAAGTTTATAGAAAATTGTTTTAACAAATGTTCGTTAGACAAACCTTTACTCGGGTGAAACCCGTTCCAATTACCGAGGCTACCAATTAATATTGATTTTATTCAACTTATCGAGTATTTTTAAAGGGACCGGGAAAAAATTTTCACTTTATCGAGAGATTCGTTAGACAAACCTTTACTCGGGTAAAACCCGGGCGAAGCCGGGTACATCTATACAAGAATAATGATACAATTCCAAGGCAAGATACTAATCCTTTAACTTCCAATTACCGAGGGAACGAATTAATATTAATTTTATTCAAATTATCGAGTATTTTCAAGGGACCGGGAAAAAATGTTCACTTTATCGAGAAATTCGTTAGACAAACCTTTACTCGGGTAAAACCCGGGCGAAGCCAGGTACGTCCGCTAGTTTTGGAATAATTGAAAATCAACGAGAATAGTTGATATTTATTGCGATAGATGGTGCAAGCCATCAGCAACTTTCGGTTGCACGATAAGGAGATGTCTCTCTCTTTTTTATAATATTAATGTGTGGGATATATATTAATATGTAATATATATATAGTATTGTTATGAGAATTTCAAGATTTATAAAATAATAAAATTTAAAAATTTTATAAATCTTGAAATTCTCATAACGATATTATTCGATACAGAATTAGCTTGCTGCTCTGACTCGAAAATAATTCAAATTCTGTAGTTCTTAATATTTTACTTTTCCTCTTTTTTCCACAAAAATAAAAAATTACTATTAATATATATATTGTTGTGTAACAACGGCGTGACCCTGAACGCCGGACACGTGGGCGCGACTAACACACGCCCGCTATCTTAATTAGCAAGGCTCACGATTTTGAAATTTATTTTTTAATTTTAATTAATTTTTTTTTATTTTAATTAATTTTAAACTCTCTCTGTGAGTCATCGAACAACAGAGTTCAGTAAGAAATTGCACTTTGACCACGGACCAACTTTTTTGCTTGCTCGCTTTATTTATATATATATATTTTTTTACTTAAGTTCCATTTTTTGGATCAACGGAAAATGAAGACAGCCCGACCCGCACCGACCGACCCTACAGAGGACCGACCCGAGTGCCAAGAAGCTACAGACAAGATGCATCCCCGGACTAGCCCCAACCGTGGCACCAATAAAAAGTTACATCCCTTAGTACGCCCTGTGACTTCCAGGCTCCCACACAACAATATATATATGTGGAAAATTTGCCGGGAGGAAATTAATCATTAGAAGCAATGGGCGCTTCTCCCGTCAAAGCGTAGGTGGACGCTTATCAGTTTGCCTGGTGTTGTGGCTTTGTCACCGACCCGATGCCGTTAGTTGCGGCGACGGTCAATAGATGGCGTCAGATTCTGACGTTTATTTTGACGGGAGAAGCGCCCATTGCTTCTATATATATACAGTAAAACCCCGCTAATACGAACCCTGGATATAGCGAACCTTCCCTTATAACGAACCCACGGCGATTTCCGATTCCATTCCATTGAAATTACCATCGTTATAACGAACTTTGCGATTTTTGAAATAATGAAATACCCCTATAACGAACCTATTTTCGCTCCCAAAATGATAAAATCTATTAAAAATACTATGCTAATAACGAACTTTAAATTGTGATTTAAAAATATTTTAAAACAACAAAATTTTGAACATGTTTCAGCTCACGGATCGCGATTTCAAAACAAAAAATTTGCGGCATTGTTTGTTTTCATTTCCATTCTATTTTTGCTGTGTGTTGTATAAATTTTTACACATTATACTTTTATTTAATAGAGTATCTTTGCATTCGACAATTTTGAAATAGAATAAAAATACATTTGGCGTCCAAAATAAAGAAAAGAAACAAAGAGTGGCATTCTAAAAAAAAAAAAACAGTGGCAGCATGCCCTTTTAGAAGCGTTCTATATAAAGTTTAACCTAGGCTTAAAAATAATTCTAATTAATTTTAAAGCCAGAAATGGTTTGAATAACAGGTTAAAAACAAAATTTAATATACACTCCAGAAGAATATGTGGAAACTGGAATTTGAAGAAGAAGAAGAAGAAGAAGGAAAAAAAAAAAAAACAGTTCCCCATGTCTTATGGGCTACAAACAAATCGACTTATAAATTCTCAAAAACTACCACTACAGTTCTATTTTTTTAATGGAATTCTTGTTAGGTATATAATTCAATCAGGGTTCGCGGATATTCCCCCTGGCCGGCCGTTTTACCACCGATTTTGTGTTTGCAAATTGGCGTTTTTTATTCGCAATTTTACCGATCGCGATATCATATCAACATGTTTCGCGTCCGATTTTCTGAATTGGATACTTTTGATTCTTCCTCAATTGATTCAGAATACACAGAGCTTTATTCCTTTGATGGAAATAACCATTATTTAAGACAATTCTGATTTTCAAATTTCACTTTTCACTTTCAAACAACAAGGTATTAGAGGCATTTTTTCAAATAAATTTAGCATTATATTATTTGAGAAAGAAATTCTAAAATACTCTTATCCCTTTTAAATATATAATTAATAATGTTTTGCATAGGGGATTTGGCATAATTTTTAAATAATACATAGGTTTATATATAAACATGTATGCTAATGATAAGAAGAACCTATTGTCAAATGACTTCTTTTGATATTAAGCATTACTGTAAAGAAATAGGTCAATTTAGGGAATTAAAACAAAGTACCATTATTAAGTGGCTGCCTTTTCCTGTTTGTATGGCTGTTTTTTAATTACACGGCCTAAAAATTTAGAAAAGTTTTTAAAAAATGGCCAAACCGTGGCTATAGTGAACCAAAAGCTCTGTCTAATTGGGGTTCACTATAGAGGGGTTTTACTGTATATGTGTGTGTGTGTGAAAAAACAATTAAAAAATAAAATATATAAAAATGGCATATCCTGACCAGGCTCATATGAGCATTTCTAGAAAGCAGAGCGCCATCTAGTGGAGGAAAAATAAACTAAACGTTTATTTAACTTTTTCTGTGATATTTGGCCAACCCAATTTCTTGTGTGATAAATCAAGAAAAGTCAACCATGAACACGTTTCGGGCTGTTGGCCCTCATCAGCGTGGTGCAGACTGTAACTCTACGACCAAAATATGGTCCCAGAGGCTTCATGAGAAATCAACAAATGGGTATTTAAGGCCAAATTTGTGTAAATATGCTTTTCATGTGAAAAAAACAATAGAAATGCTCATGTGAGCCTGGTTAGGATATGCCATTTTTATTTTTAATATCAACACCTGACCTTCTTATATTTTTTAGTATTTTTTCACAAAAAAATGCACATTTACACAAATTTGGCCTTAAATACCCATTTGTTGATTTATCATGAAGCCTCTTGGACCAAATTTTGGTCGTAGAGGTACAGTCTGCACCACCTTGACGAGAGCCAACAACTTGAACGCGCTCGTGGTTGACTTTAATTGATTTATCAAGAAATTGGGTTGGCCAAATATCACGGAAAAAGTTAAATAAACGTTTAGTTTATTTTTCCTCCACTAGATGGCGCTCTGCCTTCTAGAAATGCTCATGTGAGCCTGGTCAGGATATGCCATTTTTATATATTTTATTTTTTAATTGTTTTTTCACACACACACACACATATACAGTAAAACCCCTCTATAGTGAACCCCAATTAGACAGAGCTTTTGGTTCACTATAGCCACGGTTTGGCTATTATTATTATTTTTTTTTACATTTAAAAAATTTTAGACCGTATGGTTAAAGGACAGCCATAGACACTGGAAGAAGCTGCCACCTAATAGTGGTCACTTTGTTTAATTCCCATAATTGTCTTATTTTCTTACATTGATACTGAAAAATAAAAGAAATCATTAGATGATAGTTTCATCTTGTCATTAGCATACGTGCACCTCTATGTCTAATTTCAAAATCAAGACAAATCCTAGGCAAAGTTTTATTAAATACAGTAAAACCCCGTTAATATGAACCCTGGATATAGCGAACCTTCCCTTAAAACGAACCCACGGCAATTCCCAATTCCATTCCATTGAAAATACCATCGTTATAACGAACTTTGCAATTTTTAAAAAAGAACTACCCCTATAATGAACCTATTTTCGGTCCCAAAATGATAAAATCAATTGAAAATACTAGGCTTATAACAAACTTGAAATTGTGATTTAAAAAATTTTAGAACAACGAAATTTTGAGCATCTTTCAGCTCACGGATCACGATTTCAAAACAAAAAAATAGCGGCATTGTTTGTTTTCATTTCCATTCTATTTTTGCTGTATGTTGTATAAATTTTTACACATTATACTTTTAAGACGAATAATCCTTTCAATAATTATAATAACGAATAGATTCAAAAAGGATGTTTCTTTATTTGAAAAATCAATTCGAGCTTTCGGGTGCAAGCTGCCCTTCTACAGGAATATTCCTGTAGAAGGGCAGCTTACGCCCGAAAGCTCAAATTGATTTTTCAAATAAAGAAACTTATCCTTTTTGAATCTATTCGTTATTATAACATTATAATTTTATTTAATAGAAAATATTTGCATTCGACAATTTTAAAATAGAAGAAAAATACAAATGGCTTCAAAAATAAAGAAAAGAAACAAAGAATGGCATTCTAAAAAATAACAGTGGCAGCATGCCCTTTTAGAAGCGTTCTATATCAAGTTTAACCTAGGCTAAAAAATAATTCCAAATAATTTTAAAGCTTTAAATGGTTTGAATAACAGTTAAAAAAAAAAAATTAATATACACTTCAGAAGAATATGTGGAAACTGGAATCGGAAGAAGAAGGAAAAAAAAAAATAGTTCCCCCAGTTCCCCGTGCCTCATGAGCCACAAACAAATCGACTTATACATTCTTAAAAACTACCAATCAGTTCTATTTTTAGAATGGAATTCTTGTTAGGTATATGACTCATTCAGGGTTCGCAAATATTCCCCCTGGCCGGCCGTTTTACCACCGATTTTGTGTTTGTAAATTGGCGTTTTTATTCGCAATTTTACCGATAGCGCTATCGTATCAACATGTTTCGCATCCGATTTTTCTGAATTGGATACTTTTGATTCATCCTCAATTGATTCAGAATACACTGAGCTTTATTCCTTTGATGGACATAATGATATTTTAAGACAATTCTGATTTTCACATTTTACTTTTCACTTTCAAACAACAAGGTATTAGTGGCAATTTTTCAAATAAATTTAGTATTATATTATTTGAGAAATATGTTCTAAAATACTCTTATACCTTTTAAATATATAATTAATAATGTTTTGCTTAGGGGATTTGGCTTAATTTTTAAATAATACATAGGTTTATATATAAACATGTATGCTAATGTAAAGAATAACCTATTATCAAATAACTTCTTTTGATATTCAGCATTACTGTAAAGAAATAGGTCAATTTAGGGAATTAAAACAAAGTGACCATTATTAAGTGGCTGCCTTTTCCTGTTTGTATGGCTATTTTTTAATTATACTGTCTAAAAATTTTGAAAAATTTACAAAAAATGGCCAAACCGTGGCTATAGTGAACCAAAAGCTCTGTCCCATTGGGGTTCATTATAGAGGGGTTTTACCGTATATATTAAAGATATAAAATGATTTAAAAACATCTTTATCCCATATATAATACAATGTTTACTTGAAAATATTGCTCTAATACTTTGTTGCTTTAAAGCACTCTTCAAACATTGTACCTTTCAATTAAAGTTAACCCTTAACTGAACGGGTTGATTTTTCTTACGTAACTGGACGGGTTGGGTAGATTCAACCCACTTATGTAACTTTATGAAATAAGCGCTAAATTAGGATTGAAATCATTATTAATAAAAATATTTAATTAATATATGGTTAATATACATATTTTGACTTTTAAAAATTCTGAATATAATCTATTTACAGTTTTCACAAATTTATAAGAAATGTTTTTGCAAACGCTTAATTGACATACAGAGCAAAGGGTTTTTATTTTTTACTGCGTTTTTTGATGGACATTTGTAGCACCTTTTTGGAGTATCATTGTTGTGGCATTGTAGTTTCACTTGGTTTACTTGAACCATCATTCCTTTTGAATTGTCGTCTGTAATTCCAGCGGGATAAAATTGAGATTAGGTGTGGCTAGGTGTTCATCAGTCAATGCTCTCCCAAGAACAACAATAAAATTACTCTTTCTTTTTTATCCTTTTTATCAATCTGATTACCGAATTTATTTTTTTGGGAACATAGGACACTAAGGTAGTTGTGCCAGTGAAACCAAAAATATATGTTCCTGATTATCTATTAGAGTGCAGTTGAAATTGTGATGGAATCTGAGGTTTGTTCTTTCTCATCCTTTCTAAATAAATATGTAACGCCATGTTCTTTCAACTTATCAACAAATTCTACTGAAGTGAATCAATTGTCTGCTGGTGACGCGACCATAGGTACTTTTGGGCCAACCGAGCGCTGGCAACACTGCACCCGCTGCCCCCCGCGCATGCGCGAGCAAAAAAAAGAATACCCCGCATCTCCGGTAAACAAAGCTGTCTCGACGCCAACGTTTGGTTTTGACAAGCCTGAAAAAGAACTATCTCTCATAAATTTTAATAATTGGTTTTGAATAATATATGTATTAATATTAATTTGTGTGATTTTAAATAAATATTTCTTTCAATAAGTATTAAATTATTCATCACTGCTTTCTACTTTAGGCCTCGCCATCCAGCGTTGTGACTCAATTTCTTCTGATCACTGCAACAAAGATATTAATTTATCAATTTATAATTTTCAAGTCAGTTTCCAGCATTACTGTAAAGCTAGGAGCTTTTAGTTCAGGTTAAGCCATCGGGACCTTGTATTGTCTTTTTTTTTTCAAATTTAAGACAAGACAACATTTTGGCGCAGCCGACAGGATACAGATTGAAGAATTACTGATTACACAAAGGTGCAACTGTGAACCAGTGATTACTTCTCAGGATGGCTGACCAACCAGTTAGTAGTGCTGAACTGAAAAAGCTTAGGACGCCAGTGCGTGCAAGGTTTACCAAGGCGTTCAATGAGCTCGAAACCGAGATCAAGAAGAAGGAAGTCAAGAAAGCAGATGTAGAGAAAATCCTCTGCCGACTCCAGACCCACCATGAAAAGCTTTTAATATTGAACATGAGGATGGAAGAAGCTCTGCTACGAGAATCAGCGTCTGAAGACATTTTCACTGCCGAGTATGAATCCGTTTGTGAGTACGAAGATAATTTCAGTAACATTATGACTGATTACGAGGCTCTTGCGGATGCGGAAAAGGTTGACGTTAGTACAATCAGCGGCACAGCAGCAATGAACTATCGACTACCGAAGCTGGAGTTCAAGAAGTTTGGGGGAGAACCAAGAGAATGGATTACATTCTGGAGTCAGTTCAGCACGATTGACCGGGATCCACAGATGCCTCCAGAAACTAAGTTTCAGTATCTCTTTCAAGCCACCGCCGAGAACTCCGAGGCAAGAGAAGCCGTCGAAAGTTTTCCACCAAGTGCCGACAACTACCCTAAAGTCATCGAGTATATCAAATCACGTTTTGGAGAGGATGAAATGCTTGTTGAGATTTATGTACGTGACCTGCTTCAGAATGTGAGAGCCGAAGGTAAGATGTCTGTAGTGAAGCTTTACGATAGACTGGAGACACAACTGCGAGCATTAGAAACATTGGGCGTCGCTCGTGACAAGTTTGCGGCTATGCTGTACCCACTCGTCGAATCAGCGCTACCAGAGGACACCCTTAGAGTATGGGAACGAAGTCAATATACGGTGAGCGGAAGAGGAGTACAGGATAAGTTGACACAACTCATGAGGTTTTTGAAGACAGAAGTGAAGGGCGAGAGTCGAGTGAATATGGCCAAAGCAGCGTTCAAGATCGACAACAATCAAGATGCGAAGGATGATCGATCAAACAGGAAATCTCTTTCTAAGAAGAATACTGGAAGTAAAATGTCGACGGCTACTGACCTCGCCAACACCACTCAGATGCAAAACAACTGCATCTTTTGTGGGAATGGTCACCCGAGTCAAGAATGCTACAGTGGACAGCGGATGCATCTACCAGAGAAGAAAGATAAGGCTAAAGGGAAGAATGTTTGTTTTTGGTGCCTGCTTCCTGGCCACGGATTCAAGAAATGTCGGATTAAGCCACGTTGTCCTGTCTGCGGAGGGAAGCATTACCCCATTATGTGTCCTACTTTGGAAGCCCAGAAGACTTCTCATCTCCAAAAAGCGGAACTAAAGGTTTCAAGGGAAAGTCCTGCAACAAAGCAAGAGACCGCCAATCAATTCACGTCAACAACTTTAAACAACGCTACTGTGGGAGGAGTCTATCTACAAACTCTGATAGTCAAGATAAGCGGACCAAAGGGGAAGCATAATGTTCGAGTGTTGCTTGACTGTGGATCCCAGCGGTCCTATATTTCAAAGAGAATGGTGGACGCACTGGGCCTAAAGAGAGTGCAGCAAGTTACACTTACCCACAATCTGTTTGGAGGCGGAGAAATTCGTCAAAAGAAGCACAATGTGTACAAAGTAAATGTTTCCAGCCTCAACAACGAATACATGGATGATCTCAAATTCTTGGATCAGGAAGTAATTTGCGGACACATCAGTCAAGTACAGGATCGTACTATACTCAATGAGTTAAAAGCTCGAGGGATCAACTTGACTGACATATGCCAAGGTGAAGAGATATCAATCCACATGTTGATTGGTTCAGACTTGCTTAGCAGCATTCTGACAGGCAGAATGCAAATATTGCAAAATGGAGTTGTGGCAACAGAAACCAAGTTGGGGTGGACAGTAATGGGACCAGCAATAGGGAAAGACATGGAAGATTCATGCCTGATCGTGACTTCATTTCATGTTAACAGTTTCGACGTTCAGGATTTATGGAGATTAGATGTGCTTGGCATCATGGATGCAGCAGAAACAAAATCTAGGAAAGATTTAATCGAAGCCTCCAACACTCATTTCAAGGAGTCTGTGAAACGAGACGAAAGCGGAAGGTACATCGTGTCACTACAATGGATAGCTGGACATCCACCAGTTCCGGTCAATCGCCGAACTACAGAAAATAGATTGCTGACTACAACAAGGAATGTCCAGGGCAAGATGCTGTATGAGAAGTATGATACTATTTTTGAGGAGTGGGAAAAAGAGAGATTCATCGAGGAAGTTGAGGATAAATGGGAGGAGTGCAGTTATCTTCCTCATCGCCCAGTGCTCAAGGATAGTCACACCACTCCTATTCGTCCAATATTCGACGCAAGTTGCAAGAAAAAGGGGCTCCCATAATTAAATCAATGTCTGGAAAAAGGAGACAACCTGATTGAGCTCATTCCTGATTTGCTCTTGCGGTTTAGACTTGGAAAGTATGGCATCATTGCAGACATGCGAAAAGCTTTTCTCCAGATTCAGGTTCGAGAAGAAGATCGTGAATTCCTTCCTTTGGTGGAAAAAGGACCAGAAGACACTAAAATTTTACAGGCATTGCTGAGTAGTCTTTGGCCTTACCTCAAGTCCTTTTCTGCTAGCTGCAACCATTAAGTATCATTTGAGCCTGCCGCAGTTTCAAGATAATAGGAGCGCAGAACTTCTTGCCCGAAGTTTTTACGTCGACAACTGCATTCTTAGTTTGTCATCTACACATGATGTCAAAAAATTTATCAAGGAATCCTCTGACATTATGATGCAAGCCAAATTTGAGTTGCGAGACTGGATGTGGAATGAACCTGGAATCACATAACAAGATCCAGCCTCTATTTTGGGTATGAAATGGCACCTTCAGACTGACACTATTGCCATTAATGTGCAGTCATTGAAAAATATAGATGAAGAAAAATCAATCACAAAGAGAAGTATCTTGTCAGCCTGCCATCGCATTTTTGATCCGATTCAATTTACCTGTCCAGCTACAATCAAGATTAAGAAGATGGTTCAAGATGCTTGGAAGGAGAATAAATCATGGGATGAACCGCTGAACGAAGACAGACGGGTCGAGTTCATAAAATGGAGGAAGCAAGCTTTAGAATTGGATCAGATCAAGATACCTCGATGGATCTTACCTATCAAAGGAAGAACAACATTGCACGTGTTTTGTGATGCTTCAGCTATAGCGTACGCAACGGTGATCTTCATGCGAATAGAGAATGCGTCAGTCATAGTAGTGCCATTCGTTGAAGCAAGAAATCGACTGTCAACTATTAAGAGGATCACGATTCGACGACTGGAACTATTAGCCTGTTTGATTGGAGCACGACTGTTGGTGCATGTTCTGGAAAATTTAGAAGAAAGCCCGGAGAAGATTCAATGTTGGACAGACTCCAGTCCTGCCCTATACTGGATACAACAACAAGAGAATTGGGCTCAGTTCGTTTCCAACTGTGTCAAGGAGATCACAACACTTACGAAGAGTGAAGATTGGAACCATGTCGCAGGGGAACACAATCCAGCAGATCTCCCATCCCGTGGTGAATCCCCATCGAAATTCACAAAATCCGGATGGTGGGAGGGACCAAAATGGCTTCAGGAAAAGAAAGAAGACTGGCCAGTATCAAAAGTACAGTATGATCTGGAAGCCATTGAAGAAGAGAGGAGGAAGACTGTGGTGGCTGGATTTGTAGCCGAAAAGCTCGAGGAGAATCCATGGTATCTGAATCTATACGAGGGAAAACGTGAAGTGACTCTAACACAAATACTGAGAGTAATCGCGTGGATGCTACGTTTCAAGCCCTCTGAATACAAAGGAGATATCATCTCACAAGAGGAGCTAGACAGTGCTGAAAAGTCCCTAGTTAAGATAATACAGAGTGAATCGATAAAGAAGGATTATGGAGAGTGAAAACGAGGATAGTGAATCGAAATGACGATGAACTGTTCCGATTGCCAATTTTGATCCCAACGAATCATCCGGTCACAGAGCTAATTGTGAAATCAGTCCACGAGAAAATGTACCACTGTGGAGCCCAGACGCTGCGATCAGTACTAAGAGAGAAGTTCTGGATTCCAAAAGCTCGACAACTAGTTCGTCATGTAATTCATAAATGTCCTCGCTGTCGACGATTTGAAACCAAGCGAGTCGACGTACCAGAAGCATCGTTGCCTCAACATAGCGTACAAGATGTTGTGGTTTTTGAGGTGACAGGAATTGACCTCAGAGGACCTTTATATCTGGAAGATGGACAGGAGGTTTGGTTCGTCATCTTCACCTGTGGCGTATACCGTGCGGTCCACCTCGAACTGGTGACTTCCTTATCAACGGAAGCATTGGTGGGAGCAGTAGAGAGGTTCGTTGCAAGACGAGGTTGCCCTGCAGTCATCTACTCAGATAATGGGACGAATCTAGTTGGACTCCGGAACGAGCTTTATCGAGTTAATTTTGGAGTGAAATGGAAGCTCAATCCTCCGGCAGCACCGTGGTGGGGAGGTTGGATCGAGAGAATTGTTGGACTCACCAAAAAGCTGCTTCGAAGATTGCTGGGAAAACGTGTTGTCAACTACGAAGAAATGGTGACGATCCTCGAAAACTGTGAACGAGTTATCAACGCGCGACCACTCACCTACATTGCTGAGGACAATGATGACCTTGTGCCATTAACCCCAGAGATGTTCCTTCGAGAACCAAGAACTGAAGGAGAGATTGATCTAAATGAATTCAGGTGTAACTTTGGGAAGAGCTATGAGAAACGCAAACGACTCCTGAAGGAATTCCGTAAAAGGTTCAGAAGCGAGTACCTAGGATTGTTGGTGCATCACGACAATCGCAAGAAACAACGACAGTTAAAAGTTGGAGATATCGTCCTTGTGGAGGTTGAAAACAGGAAGCAAATAAACTGGCCTATGGGAAAGATTACGAAGGTGTTTCCTGGAACTGACAATGTGTGAAGACTTGTGGAAGTTAAGACTAAGTCTGGATTCATGAAGTGTGCAGTTCAACGATTGTTCCCACTTGAAGTACCATCTGAGGACGTAGAGCAAGGCGACGGGGAGCTTAAGCCAGCGTAGGATGAGATCGTCAGGGAGAAAACACCCGGTGTGGAGTCCGTGTCAGTGAAAGATAAAACTACTCCAGTAAAAGTAGGAAAAGTTTACACGCGTTCTGGAAGAAAAGTCAAGTTACCGATTAGGTTTAAGTGAAGTTTGAGAGAAAATTTAATCATAAAACATTCTGTTAGATTTGAGATAATTCCTTCTTTGTTTATTTAAATTAATATTGACCTTATAGCAAGGTTCAAAAGGTCAAGGTGGGAGAGTGACGCGACCATAGGTACTTTTGGGCCAACCGAGCGCTGGCAACACTGCACCCGCTGCCCCCTGTGCATGCGCGAGCAAAAAAAAGAATATCCCGCATCTCCGGTAAACAAAGCTGTCTCGATGCCAACGTTTGGTTTTGACAGGCCTGAAAAAGAACTATCTCTCATAAATTTTAATAATTGGTTTTGAATAATATTTGTATTAATATTAATTTGTGTGATTTAAAATAAATATTTCTTTCAATAATTATTAAATTATTCATCACTGCTTTCTACTTTAGGCCTCGCCATCCAGCGTTGTGACTCAATTTCTTCTGATCACTGCAACAAAGATATTGATTTATCAATTTATAATTTTCAAGTCAGTTTCCAGCATTACTGTAAAGCTAGGAGCTTTTAGTTCAGGTTAAGCCATCGGGACCTTGTATCGTCTTTTTTTTTTCAAATTTAAGACAAGACAACAGCTGGAATATTTCTTCCCAAGTGTGGTCGACTAATCTCTAAAACTTATATATATTTTGGGTTGGCAGGGATAGTTCTCTCTGTCGACTTGATTGATAATTATACTTATGCAAAGAAAGAAGAGTTATTTTATAAAAGGAAGCTAAAAATAGTGGAAGATAGAGACTCAAGTATGAGCCACAAGCTATCACTGACACGAAAAATTCTCACGCTTCTGGGCAGAATCCGCCCAACATGCAAATTTAACCCCCCTCCCAAAACTGAAATTTATAAACGATGGATGGAAAATGTTTGTATCACTGTAAAATTAGAATACACGAAAGCTGGCAGCTCTAAGAAAACTAAAAATATATTTTTTCCCTATATTAAGTTTATGCATGGGTAGAGTCTACCCAACCCATCCAGTTAAGGGTTAATAAGTGTTTTTCTTCCATTTTCTTTCATGTTTCAATATTTTTCTTAAGTCTAGATTTCTTTTAGTCTTGAACCTGTCATGCAAACCATTGCTGTCTTTAAAATTGCCATAGTTCATGGCATACAAAATAAATTTTGTTGCATCACGGGCCCGTTTATTTGGGCTTTTTTTTTAGCCCTAACACTTACAATCGCCATCGCGGCAAAAGATGAGGTTGATTTCTCTTTGTAAACAATTATAATAGCCTTCTAATTTATCTCTTATAATAGAAAAGGTATATTTTCTTATTTTAACATGTCCTGAAATTTTGCCTTTGTTTCACTTTGAAAAGTTTTGAAAGTGGCCTTTTTTTTTTTTAAGCAATAACGTTTTTGTTTTTAGAATGGCTTTATATTGGAAGCCATTTGCATTTTTTTCATTTCAAATTTGATGGTTGCAAAAATATTCTATTTAATAAAAGGTATAATGTGTAAAAATTTATACAACATACAGCAAAAAAATAAAATGTATATCAAAACAAAAAAATGCCGCTAAATTTATTGTTTTGAAATTGCGATCCGCGAGCTGAAACATGCTCAAAATTTTGTTCTAATTATTTTTAATTACAATTTTAAGTTCTGAAAAAGGCATCTCCTTATCGCCTTTTTCATAACTTATGCACCTTATCCCAGTACAATGTCACATTTGTACTATTTTTTCAAATTTTAAGTTCGTTATAAGCATAGTATTTTAAATAGATTTTATTATTTTGGGATCTAAAATAGGTTCGTTATAGGGGTAGTTCATTATATTAAAAATCGCAAAGTTGGTATTTTCAATGGAATGGAATTGGGAATCGCCTTAGGTTCATTATAAGGGAAGGTTCGCTATATCCAGAGTTCATATTAGCGGGGTTTTACTGTATATATATATGTATCATTTGAGGAAAAAATTCATCCTGATAAAAGTTTCTTAAAATAATTTTTACTTTCAAATGATATAATGCAGGGGATTATAATTTTATGACTACATGTGTCTAATTTTAAATCAAGACAAGTCTTAGACAAAGCTTTATTAATTATATATTTAAAAATATATTTGAATTTTATAATATTATACACTCTATAACACAAGGCTTACTTGAAAAAATCTATAATATTTCAAGAAAATGGCCTCTCCTGATCGTGCAGCTAAAAGTTGATGATGGCTTGCGCCATCTGTCATCATCAACAACTTTTAGTTGCACAATCAGGAGAGGCCATTTTCTTTATTTATCCACCTGATCCCAGTACAATTTCACTTTTGTACTATTTTCACCCTAATACTTTGTTTACATGAAAGCAAATAAAACTTCAAATGAAGTTAATAAGTATTTTTATTCCACACACAAATTTCGAGTTTCCACATATTCTTCTGAAGACTAGATTTTGTTTTGAACCTGTCATCAAAACAAACAATTGCTGGCTTTCAAAAACCAACATAGTTCATTGCATGAAAATAACATTTTGTTGCATCATGAGCTTATTTATTTGGACATCTTTTAGTCTAGGTCAAAAGCCTAGGATGCTAACACGTACAAACGCAGCATAAGTTGGAATTGTATACTCTTTGCAGCAATTCTTTAGTCTCTTCTATTTAGAGCTCATATAAAATATATTTAATATTTTCCTATTTTTAACTTGTTCTGAAGTTTTTTGCCTGCATTGTTTCACTTTCAAAGGAGTTTAAGGACACCTTTTTCTTCATTTTAGAAACCATTTGCATTTATTTCTTTATTCGAAATTTTCTGAATGCAAAGATATTTATTAACCTTTTGTTGGTGATAACACACAGCTTGGGATTACAAACCATTCCTCAGGAACTGAGAGCATGCAAGCATCGTATCCAAGATATAACATTTATTTAAAAAATGCGTACATGGTTAGCTTTTTTTGATTAATCAAGAATGGGTATTTGGCCAATTCTGGAATACAGTAGAACCTAGTTATTTCGACACACGCCAATTAGACACTATACGATAATTCGACCATGTTTAGATGTCCCGACCTCCGGCCTATCAAATAACAAACCGTAATTCGACAATATCGATAATACGACATGTGAAAAGATTTTGATCAGTTCCTCTGATAATTTAATTGGTATAAATGCAACCTCCCCCCATATGTCAAAAAAAAAAATCAAGAAAAGTATACTTTATATATAAAATTAAATAAAAACTTCATTAATTATATTTTTAAAAATATATTTTAAATAAATAATATTATACTACTGGAGAGGTGACCAAATCTAGCTAAGCTCCCCTGGCGGCGCCACCGCCGGTGAGAAGTGGTACGCCTCTGTGATGAAGAAGAAACAGAGGTGGTGCGCATGCGCGGCGGAAAAAAAGAAGCAGTAGAAATAACTTTTACCAAGAAGAAAAGCGACGCCATTTAAACGCGCGTCCAACATTTTCATATTTAATCCTTATGTTTTAATTAAAGTACCTAAATTTAATCCAATGTCAATCTTAAATTATCCAAGTTAAGTTACACTATTTTGAACATATATTTAAGCAAGTTTTTCTACCAAAATGTTTATAAATAGTGTTTTTATTTACCGATAAGTTTTATTACATCTAAGTTTTTTATCTAAAAGTTTGAATACCAACAAGTTTTTTTATCTATATGTTTGATTACCAACAAGTTTTTTTATCTACAAGTTTTATTATCACTAAGTTTATTATCTTAAAGATTATTTATCAAAAGAAAGATTTTCTACCTATTAATTAAGCACAAGTCAAAGTTATTTTTATCGTTTATCTACACCATAAATTCTGGTCCCTCGAGCTGGATAATTATTGACGACCTATTGGATTAAAGAAATAAAAAAAAAAGATGCCTAAACAAACAAGTAAAGTTAAATCTAAAAAAATTATATTTCGAAATATCGAAGCTTGATGACCTAAAGATCGAATTAGAAAATGTAGAAACTCAAAGGTGGTACAACTGGAAAATATAAACAAAATTAAAGAAAATATTGAACATTATATGATTGAATTAGTTGATTCTGATGAGCATGAATCACATATGCCTATTTATAAAGAAGCTAATAAAGATATAACTGAAATACAATCTACTTTATTAAATTATTTAGAATTAAAATAAAATATAAATACTAAGATAGAAAAAACTAAAATTAATCTCCCTAAGTTTTCTCTACCCTCTTTTAAGGGTGATCTTGATCAATGGTTGGATTTTAACCCTTAGTTACTGGCGCCTATTTTCCTTACACAATTACTGGCGTTCGGCCTCTCGGGCCGACTTTTAAAATCAATAATAAACCATGTTAATTATAATATTAAAAAGAAATTAAACGTATTCACATAATATCCAAAGAATAAATATTTTGTTTTTTTTTTCGAATAAACAGAGCTCTAAACAAAATTAAATGAAAATTTACAAGAAATATTTTATTCAAGATTAGGTGCACAATTCAAGCATATTTCAATAGAATGATCTTTGCAGATTGGTTCTTTGCATTTTTTGAATTGCATTTGAGTTTGACGATCTTTTTTAAATAGGTAGCATCTTTTGCGTTTTTTGGACCAAGGACTGCCGCTTGTTGATTCCTAGATAACACACATTATTGATATTTCGTTTGAATATCAAATAAATATTTGCCTACCTCAAGTGATGAAGTTCCAGCATGCTTCTGAATTAATACTTGCAGATTTCTTGACAATTTTTTGGCTTGATTTCTCATATTCAAGGCATCTCTCATTAGTTGTAGAGCAAGCTGCTTTATAAAATCTTTTCGAGCCATTCCACCGTCTTGCTTGACAGCCTTATAAATTACTGCTGAATTTATTGCAACCACATCCAAAAAGTTAAAAAATAAACACAGGGGCCATCTTTTAGTTCTTCTTCCAACAGAATACATGGCACATTTCTGATCAACTACATCCACACCACCTTTGGTCATATTATAAAATGTGATTATATCGGGCTTTTATTGTTCAGCAGTTTCTTGGTCAATTGTTGTGGTCGAATGCATTGTGGAGAGTAATATACCAGATTTTCCAATTTTAGGGACATAGGAAACCAAATTTTTGTTTTTTGAAAAACCAAAAGTGGAACCGAACTTCTATTATATTATACAGAATTACAATCACAAAACACAATTTAGAATGCATATAATTTAAGCAAGAGTAATAAAAAACGAATGCTCAACTTATTTGTTGCGTTTGAACGTCTATAAAACCAAGAGTGAAACGGCCAATAATAGGGGCGCTAAAATTCCCAGTGACGTAATTACTGGCGCTTGGCTTTAAAGGCCGTTTGATTTAATAACTCGGGATATACAAAATAGATTTCTCTTAAAATGCAAAGTTCTTCAAATAAATGCATTTGATTAAGCTACCTAAAATTTTGATGAAAAATTATGCATTTTGAAATTTTCGCAAACATTTTAAATTTTCACACGGCCTTTCAAGCCGAACGCCAGTAATTACGGGTTAAGACCATATTTGAAGATACCATTATAAACAATTCATCATTAAATAATATTCAAAAGTTTAAATATCTACAAAGTTCTCTTTCTGGAGATGCAGCTAGCATAATTAAGGGTTTTTCTTTAACTCCTGACACTTTTGATAAAGCTTGGCTTGCTCTCAATGAAAGATATCACTGTACAAGAGACCTAGCCTATAAATACTGTAACAATATACTGAATATCAAGTATATAAAAGTGACCAACTCAAGGAATATTATTGAACTAATTGATACTGTTAAATTGAACTTAAGAAATTTAGAATTGTTAGGAATTAATGAAGAACAATTAGGAAACATGCTTCTCACTACTTTTATTTTAAAGAAAATTGATAGCAACATGAACAAGGACTTTGAACTTTCATTAAAGGAAAATACATTTCCTACTCTTCAAGACTTATTAACATTTTTAGAAAAGCATAGAAAGGGATTGGATCACATTAATGGAAAATTATATCAAAAAGAAGATAATGTTAGGAAGACCTTTAAAACTTATCAAGTAAATACTAACCTAATCAAATGCACCTATTGTAATTCATCTCATAAGTTAGGTACCTGCCAAGAATTTGCTAAGTTATCTTTAGATGATAGGATCAAATTTGTAAGGAGCAAAAACCTTTGCATAAACTGCTTAGGTGTAAAGCATTATGCTAATCATTGTAAAATAACTGCCACTTGTAAAGTCTGCAACAAAAAACATCATACTACCCTTCATCATTATAATTATCAAAGACGGCAAGGTCCTATTTCAACTACCGAACACCAAGCTAATACAAGTGAAGAACAAAACCAGCATCAGACAGTAAACAATACTTCAATCTTAGAAACAAATATCTATCTATCTACAGCCTTAATAAAAGTTTTTTAACTCAAATAATGATAAGCTAATGTGCCGAGCCCTGATTGATTCGGGTGCTCAAAAATCATTAATAACTAAGACACTTGCAGACAAATTAAATATAGCTCAAGAACATACAAAAGTAAAAATTGCAGGATTTAATTCAACCATACAATCACAAGTTAATAAGATAATAAAGATAAAACTTTCTTCCATTTATGATAATTTCAAGTTTGAAACTAAAGCTCTAATTGTTAAAGACTTACCTAACAAAATACCTAATTTTTATACGCATAACCCAGTTTGGCCTCATTTAAATAATTTGAAACTTGCTGATCCTGAATTTTATATTCCTAGACATATAGATATAATTATAGGAGCTGATTTATATTTAGATATGATATGATATCTTATTGAACCAGGTTTGATTAAGGGTCCAAAAGATGCACCTTCAGCTATGAATTCAAAGTTAGGTTGGATCATTTCAGGTAGATCAAATATGTCCAATAACACTACTAGCACATCCATTCAACAAATACATGTTAATCGTTCTTCAGCTGAACTAGATGATATTTAAAAATAGAAATGAAAATTAAGGAGAAAAGATTTTTATTCAGATAAACGTGTGACAAGCTTTCGGGCAGTCACGCCCTTCAACAGGACCTGAAAGCTTGTCACACGTTTATCTGAATAAAAATCTTTTCTCCTTAATTTTCATTTCTATTTTAAAATATTCAATGGAGAAAGTTTTCACGTAGTTCTGACTAAATGATATTGTTAAAAAATTTTGGGATGCGGAAAGCATTCCTACGCACAAGGAAGAGTTGAACACAGAAGAATTAAAGGTTGAATTAAAGGAAGTGTTGAATTAAGTTTATATGATTAGGTAATCATCTAACTCGCTAAAATAATATTTTTTTTTAAATAGCTTTGTAATATAAATTAATGATATTAATTGAAACCATTGTGTGTTTTTATATTATTTTCATGATTAACTTTTAGTATCAGTGACAAAATGGCATTAATACATATTTTAGAAACATAAATAATTGTAACAAATAAATTTATTGGCAATGTGTTTCTTTTCAGTAATATAATCAAATATTAACTCTACAGACATTAAAATATTAAATATAATATATTAAATAATATTTTATTCTAATTGAAAAATATAGCAGTTGAAAGGAAATAAATATGGAAAATAAAAAGAAAATTAAAAAAATATATTTAAAAATAATCATGAAGATCTTTTTAAAAATTCCTTTATAGATATCTGTTTTTGCACTGAAATCCTATTCAGGATGTATTCCAGATGGCATTTTGAAAAAACATGCATGCCTTTCTTCCTCTGAAATGTCTTTTAATAAATAAATTTTAATGTATTAAAGGCATCCACTGCTGCTGCAGGTGTTATTGATTTTGTGTTTAAATCTTTTATAATAACACAGAAATGGAATATTGAAATAAAATGTTATCATAATCATTGTTGGATCATTTTATAAAGATTTATTTATTTAAAAAGAAATTATTTATAAATTCAAAAATAGCTAAAATATTTCAATGTTAAAAATAAAAAAATAAAAATTATTATTAGTTAGCGCATGATGCCGAAATTCCCGCGTAAAAAAAAACAACAATAACATCCGCAAAATTGCGCAACGGCACTGCAAAGTGAAACTTAAACTAACCAGAAACCAAAAGTGCGCATGGCGCGATTGTATCGCCGCCCGCCGATGCCGATCGTCGCTGCCGTAATACCGTTTAGCAGTAAAGTTGCATGTAAAATAACATTCAACTGTCAAAATTTGAATTTTAAAATGGTCGAACTATCGGAACTGTCGTATTATCGATACTGTCGAATTACGGTTTGTTATTTGATAGGCCGGAGGTTGGGACATCGGAACATGGTCGAATTATCGCCGAGTGTCGAATTGGGGTGTGTCGAATTAACGAGGTTATACTGTATGTAGTTTCATTGCCATTTATGCTTAACCATAATAAAATTAATTATCAATTAGGAGACTCAAAATCTCAAGCCTTAAGAAGATTCCTTTCTTTGGAAAGACGCTTCCATCAAAACCCGGTATATTCACAACATGTGAGAGAATTCATGCAGGAATATAAATCTTGGCCATATGGAAGTTATCAATGAAATTGAACCTGAGCAACCATTTCATCAAGTATATTATATGCCGTATCATGCAGTATTAAGAGATCAAAGTACAACAACAAAACTCGGGGTGGTGTTCGATGCATCGGCAAGGACTAGCACTGGGTTATCATTAAATGACTTACTTTATTGTGGTCCTAAACTACAAGAAGATATCTTTAACATATTGATAAAGTTCAGAACCTATTCAATAGCACTTACTGCTGACATAGAAAAAATGTACCGACAAATAAGGTTAAACCCAGCTGATAGTTGTTTTCAAAGAATTTTATGGCGAGCATCTCCTAACGAACCAATCAAAGAATACCAATTAGTAACAGTGACTTACGGCACAACCAGTGCACCATACCTAGCTATAAAGACCTTGAAAACATTGGCTCATGATGAACAAGAACAATTTCCTCAAGCAACTAAAGCGCTTCATCTTGAATTAGTGTCAGATCTTTCAACTGGTTCATTTATCGCAGGATTAAGAAGATTCTCATCAAGACGAGGTACTCCCTGAGATATATATTCTGACAATGGAACCAATTTTAAAGGAGCAGCTAAATTTCTCAATGTACAATATGCATTGCTACATGCTTCTGAAATACAAGATTACATAACATATTCAGAGATTAATTGGCATTTTATGCCTCCCCATGCACCCCATTTTGGGGGAATCTGGGAATCAAACATAAAATCTGTAAAAATTATACTCAAGAAAGTTATTGGATCATCACTGTTAACCTTTGAAGAACTCACAACTTTTCTCACCCAGATTGAAGCAACACTAAATCAAAGACCATTAACCCCCTTAAGTGAAGATCCTAATGATCTTGAAGCTCTAACTCCAGCACATTTCCTTTCAGGCCCAAGCACATCTAACTTACCAGAAACAGACAACCAGCAAGCAAATTTAAGTATTAACCTATCTTCAAGATGGAAACATATCCAAGAATTTAAAAAATTATTCATTTTGCGTTGGAAAAAAGAATATGTCATAAATCTCCAGAAAAGAGGAAAGTGGAAATCAGCCAAACCAAATGTAAAAATTGGAGATTTAGTCTTGATCATGGAACAAAGCATCAGTTCTTCTTCATGGATACTTGGTAGAGTATCAAAAACCTTCCACGGTCCTGATATGCTGGTCAGAACTGTAGAATTACGTACAGGTAAAGGACTACTTCGTCGTCCAGTGAACAAGGTAGCTGTTTTGCCTGTGCAGAGTGATTTGACCCTAACCACAAGCCCGGCCGGGAGTATGGAGAGGTTAGATTGACCAAATCTAGCTAAGCTCCCCTGGCGGCGCCACCGCCGGTGAGAAGTGGTATGCCTCTGTGATGACAAAGAATCAGAGGTGGTGCGCATGCGCGGCGGAAAAAAAGAAGCAGTAGAAAGAACTTTTACCAAGAAGAAAAGCGACGCCATTTAAACGCGCGTCCAACCTTTTCATATTTAATCCTTATGTTTTAATTAAAGTACCTAAATTTAATCCAATGTCAATCTTAAATTATCCAAGTTAAGTTACACCATTTTGAACATATATTTAAGCAAGTTTTTCTACCAAAATGTTTATAAATAGTGTTTTTATTTACCAATAAGTTTTATTACATCTAAGTTTTTTATCTAAAAGTTTGATTACCAACAAGTTTTTTATCTACAAGTTTTATTATCACTAAGTTTATTATCTTAAAGATTATTTATCAAAAGAAAGATTTTCTACCTATTAATTAAGCACAAGTCAAAGTTATTTTTATCGTTTATCTACACCAACTACAATATAGGATACAAAGGCTTACTTGAAGAAGTCTGTTATTTTTTTCTGCTTTAACATATTCCTCAAAAATTTGTTTTAATATATAGCCAAGAAATCTTCCATTTTTAAAATTTCTTCTGCAGTGAAGTCAGTGAAGAATATGTCTTCAAACATTTTAAAGATGTCAGCACTTGTGATGACGATGGCATTTCCTCCTCCTCTTCTTCTTCTTCTGCTAATTCAATATCCGGAACATTTATAACCAATTCAATAATATGTCATTTCAGCGAAGACCTGTTCATTCTCATCAATACGGACATATTGCTCAAAATTTGAGGTTGATCTTGATATTTTTCTTCAAGGCTTAATAAATTTGAAGAATCTTGTGGGGCTATTTCAGCTTGAAAGCTTCTGAACCCAGACAAGGAAAAGCAATTTACAATGGTTGATTTAGGGACAGAGTTCCATGACATATTCAACCATTCTATTGAATCTAGTAATGTGATATTGGTCTCTCTATTATATTCCATGTCTAGAAGGCATCTATTGATCAACCTCATTCTGTATTTTCTTTTAATATCAAGAATAATCCTCATATCCATGGGCTGTGGCATTGGGGGGGGGGAGAAATACTACTTGAATATTTTCCAATTTTTCAGGGATCTGGTGTGCTGGACAATTGTCTAGGATGAGCAGCACCTTTCTATTTTCACTGGCAAAATACTCATCTAAATAGTGAAGATAATTTTTGAAAATTAAGGCTGTCATCCAAGCTGTTTTATTTGCCTCATAATGGGTGGAGAGATTTTTTTCCTTTCTAAAACATCATGGCTTAGCATATTTCCCTAAAACCAGGAAAGGAAGCTTATCTGAGCCATCCAAATTAGCCCCAGCCAAAAAGGTAATTCTTTCCTTGGACCTCTTTGTTCCAGAACAAGTGTCTCACTTGAAGGGGAGTGTCTTGCCAGGCAAAAATTTATAAAACAATCCTGATTCATCAATATTATAAATATTGGAGGGAGAATACTTGTCCAAAAAAGAAGGAATTTTCTCTATCCAATCTTCCACCATCAATGGGTTCACTGCCCTTTCCTCTCCACAAATTTTTCTAAAAATAATATTTCTTCTGGCCTTAAATCTATCAAGCCAGCCATTACTGGCTTCAAATTCATCATATTTCATACCCATGGCATATAAAATGGCCTTTTGTTGTAAAATGTATCCATTTAGTGGGATGTTTTTTTAGCCTAGCTTGTACTAGCCATGTATACAAGGCTTCTTCTGAAAGAGGATAATGACACTGACGATAGCGGCAATAGTTGGTATTGATTCCTCTATGTAGCTTTTTTTTTATATAGTCATCTTTTAGCCATATCGTAGAAATGCAATTTTTACTCATTTTCATTTTCTTCCGAAGTTCCGCTTGCGATGTACCACTTTCAAAAGTTTTTATGATGATTAATTTCTTTTCAAGTGATATCTTGGTAGGAGCGACTTTTTCTTTGGCACTTCCATTATCTTTTGAAACTGGTTTTAATAATTTAACCATGTTTTAAGGAATTTTCCTAATGTAGAGTTAAGAAATTTAGTTTTCAATAAGGCATGAAAAATTTATAAAAGTGCGCAGTATAAAAATAGAACATAAATGAAAACACCCAATGTCGCTAAATTCATTGTTTTGAATTGCGATCTGTGAGCTAGAGCTCACACAAAATTTTAATTAGTTTTAAAAATTAGAATTTTGGAATTTAAGAATTAAAATTTATAAAGTTCATTATAAGCATGGTATTTTTGATAGAGTTTAATATTTTGGTACTTAAATTGGGTTTGTTATAGCGATAGTTTGCTAGTTTGAAAAATGAAAAGTTTGTTATAACGATGGTATTTTTAATGGAATGGAATTGGGATTTTCGATGGGTTCGTTATAAGGGAAGGTTCGTTATATCCAGGGTTCATCTTAGCGGGGTTTTACTAAATATGGTAGTATCAGGGGAATAAACATTGTTACCTAGTTGTAAATGACTAGTTTTGAGGTTGTTTTATATATACATTCTTATACTTATTGGATAACCTGTGTTAAAAAAGAATGCCTGCACCTGGGTTAGTCTACTCTTATGGTAGCGGCACTGGATAACAGTGATGTTTAGAAGTCAGAAGCAAAAGGGTTAACACTTTGAAAACGGACGATTCCGCACTTGCAAGGTCCACTGGGGCGTATGAAAATTGAGTTTTTTTTTTTATTATTTAATAAATAAAAACTTGTTTTAAAAATGCAATTATCATTTTAATATAATCAATAGACTTTGAAAATAATAAATAAAAATTTAATAATCATGTACAAATACAGTAAAACTCCTCTATGGGAGAAAGCTTTTGGTTCACTATAGCCACGGTTTGGCAATATTTTTTACTTTTCAAAATTTTTAGGCAGTATAATTGAAGGACAGCTGGACACACAAAAGGCAGCCACTTAATAATGCCATTTTGTTTTAATTCCCTAAATTGACCTATTTCCTTACATTAATGCTGAATATCAAAAGAAGTCTTTTGATAAGAGGTTTTTCTTATGTTGTTGTTGTTGTTTCTTATCCCCTTGTGCAAAGATTACACGAATTCCATGATCTCATACAACATCAGATCTCATGGAATGGGGTGTAGGGGTGCAGCTTTCGTTGATCATGGCACCATGATCCAGGCACACTTTGGTGAAAGTCTGACTTTGCCTGTAGTTTGTGATTAATATATCTACCCTATCTTAATTAAATAAAAAAATTAATATAATTTTAATTGAGTTTACAATCATCTTCTAATTGCTAACTTTCTAAAACAGAAAAGATTACATAAGGCACTTATTCACATACATAGAGTATTTTTTTATCTCACCAATAATAAGAGATATTTCAACCTATGAATAACACTTTATTCCTCAAAAATGAGTACTATATGTAGAAGAGGTGAAATCATAGTAGAAGGTCAGGCATTTAACGATAGCATAAAGCCATCTATCGGAATAAATATCAACTAAAAGCTGATTTAATTTTATTCTTGAGTATTAGCCAAATATCCTTCCTTTATAAAGAAGAGCCAAACACGTACGTGTTTCGGAATGTTGGTCCTTGTTAGTATAGAGTAGGCTGCACATTTTCAACCTAGATATAAGAAACTAAACTTTTTTATATATATGAAAGAAGAAGTCAATATTTATAGTATTATTAATAGGTAATCCCATAATATTATGTTCAAATCAATAAGCTTGAGGGACAAGTCTCTCTTAAATACATCCACTTCAAGCCCTCGGGCCCAACCGCCCTTCGACAGGAAAACCATATTAGCTACTAAAGCCCCCGGATCCAATCCACATTTACATCCGCAAGACGCCCGTGTCTCGAGTGCAATGCGAGGCTTGCCGCGGGAGGGGATGAGATCCCTGAAAAAGCCGGCCGCCCAGCCCATTGAAACATCGGAAATAAAAGATTATTTTTTGAATCGCAGAGTTCATGATACCGAGGGGGGTTTGGTGGCTGCAGGGAATATTACATTGTAAATTTCAGGTAAATCAATTTTTCTATTGAGGCTATGGAATTTGCTTGATAGGATAGATTCAATGATTAGTCTTTGGTGTTTGTTGGCAATATTGGAATAGTGAATTTTCGGTGATGTAATGTTGAAGGAATGGCCAGTTTCGTTTATGTGCTGTACTATTAAGGATCTATGGTCTAAGTTATCAATATTTCTTTTGTGTTCATGAATTATATCAATTCAATAATCTTTTATTTCCGATACCTCAATGGGCCAAACGGCCAGCCCCCTCAAAGATCCCATCCCCTCCCGCGGCAAGCCCCGCACTACACTCGAGACACGGGCGTCCCACAAATGTAAATATAGATCAGATCCGAAAACTTTAGTAGCCAATACAATTTTCCTGTCGAAGGGCGGCCGAGCCCGAAAGCCTGAAACAAATGTATTTAAAAGAGACCCATCCCTCAAGCTTATTGATTTGAACATTTATAGTATTAGTTTTTTTGTTTGTTTTTTTTTTTCCGCTAGATAGTGTCCCGCTATCTTTAGCTGTTCATTTGAGGGATTTCGGCAAGGATCTTTCTCTCTGTGTCCGAATCTTCTTTATTTACCTTCGTGCATTCTTTGAGGACAAAGCAAGTAACATACAGGGCGTATTATTCAACAGTCAACAACAAGGAGGATGAATTCACAGCTGCCCATCAGCTGGGATTCTTCCTTGTTGACTGATCCGTCCAACTTCACCCCCCTCCCTAGCTATTTTTGAGGTGAACACATGGTCAAACTGACCCTGCTTACCACCACTGCATTTGTCGAAGCTTTCTGAAGCAAGAAAATAATTATTCTTTGAGTGTGAAAGCTTGTAAAAAATAGGAATTTACCCTCTATTATTAATTTGTTTATTTTCTTTGTCGTCTGTTTTTCATAAGTTGAATCTGGTTAGAACGATGTATGTAAATTAGATGATTCTTTTGTTGCCTTAAATTTGCCTGTAGTTTGTGATTAATATATCTACCCTATCTTAATTAAATAAAAAAATTATATAATTTTAATTGAGTTTACAATCATCTTCTAATTGCTAACTTTCTAAAACAGAAAAAATTACATAAGGCACTTATTCACATACATAGAGTATTTTTTTATCTCACCAATAATAAGAGATATTTCAACCTATGAATAACACTTTACTCCTCAAAAATGAGTACTATATGTAGAAGAGGTGAAATCATAGTAGAAGGTCAGGCATTTAACGATAGCATAAAGCCATCTATCGGAATAAATATCAACTGAAAGCTGATTTAATTTTATTCTTGAGTATTAGCCAAATATCCTTCCTTTATAAAGAAGAGCCAAACACGTACGTGTTTCGGAATGTTGGTCCTTGTTAGTATAGAGTAGGCTGTACATTTTCAACCTAGATATAAGAAACTAAACTTTTTTATATATATGAAAGAAGAAGTCAATATTTATAGTATTATTAATAGGTAATCCCATAATATTATGTTCAAATCAATAAGCTTGAGGGACAAGTCTCTTTCAAACACATTCATCTCAAGCTTTCGGGCCCAACCGCCCTTCGACAGGAAAACCATATTAGCTACCAAAGCCTTCGGATCTAATCCACATTTACATTTGTAAGACGCCCGTGTCTCGAGTGTAATGCGAGGCCTGCCGCGGGAGGGGATGAGATCCCTGAAAAAGCTGGCCGTTTAGCCCATTGAAATATCGGAAATAAAAGATTATTTTTTGAATCGCAGAGTTCATGATACCGAGGGGGGTTTGGTGGCTGCAGGGAATATTACATTGTAAATTTCAGGTAAATCAATTTTTCTATTGAGGCTATGGAATTTGCTTGATAGGATAGATTCAATGATTAGTCTTTGGTGTTTGTTGGCAATATTGGAATAGTGAATTTTCGGTGATGTAATGTTGAAGGAATGGCCAGTTTCGTTTATGTGCTGTACTATTAAGGATCTATGGTCTAAGTTATCAATATTTCTTTTGTGTTCATGAATTATATCAATTCAATAATCTTTTATTTCCGATATTTCAATGGGCCAAACGGCCAGCCCCCTCAAAGATCTCATCCCCTCCCGCGGCAAGCCTCGCATTACACTCGAGACACGGGCGTCTTACAAATGTAAATATAGATTAGATCCGAAAACTTTAGCAGCCAATATAATTTTCCTGTCGAAGGGCGGCCGAGCCCGAAAGCCCGAAATAAATGCATTCAAAAGAGACCCATCCCTCAAGCTTATTGATTTGAACATTTATAGTATTAGTTTTTTGTTTGTTTTTTTTTTCCGCTAGATAGTGTCCCGCTATCTTTAGCTGTTCATTTGAGGGATTTCGGCAAGGATCTTTCTCTCTGTGTCCGAATCTTCTTTATTTACCTTCGTGCATTCTTTGAGGACAAAGCAAGTAACATACAGGGCGTATTATTCAACAGTCAACAACAAGGAGGATGAATTCACAGCTGCCCATCAGCTGGGATTCTTCCTTGTTGACTGATCCGTCCAACTTCACCCCCCCTCCCTAGCTATTTTTGAGGTGAACACATGGTCAAACTGACCCTGCTTACCACCACGGCATTTGTCGAAGCTTTCTGAAGCAAGAAAATAATTATTCTTTGAGTGTGAAAGCTTGTAAAAAATAGGAATTTACCCTCTATTATTAATTTGTTTATTTTCTTTGTCGTCTGTTTTTCATAAGTTGAATCTGGTTAGAACGATGTATGTAAATTAGATGATTCTTTTGTTGCCTTAAATACGAGGCAATCAACTCGTTTCTCTCTCTATATCTAAAAATGTTTAAAGTTTAATAAATTAATTTTATAAATCTGAGAGTTGTCTTCAAAAACGATCTAACACTTTCTTTCTTTCATCGCCGTAACAATACTGTAATTACCTATTTTCTTTATTATTAAAATTACCTAGCAATTTATACAAACAATATACAGTTAAACCTGTCTATAGCGTCCCCTCTAAATAGCGCCTTCCTCTCTATAGAGCCCGATTTTAAACATTAAAATGTAGACATTTTACATTAAAAGTGACCTGTCTATAGCACCCCCTCTCTATAGCACCCTATTTTGGTGAGTCCCAAGAGTGGGCGCTATAGACAGGCTTAACTGTATCTAGATATTTTTAAAAGCGTTCGGTAATAAACAAATAAAAAATAGGTACTTTCGAAATATTTGCGTTTATAGTCAGAGAATATCTTCTTATATTTGAAAATAACATTTAAAATTTTAAGATAGAGAAACAATATATATTATTTAAATAATAAAGATTTAGAAAAAAGGGTTTCCCCAAAAGAGAAATCTGAAAAAAAAGAAAATCACGTAAAAAGAGAACTTGTAAAAAATGGTGTTTCGAACATTCCATAAAATTTGATATTCGGAATAAACACCCATTTTAGTTTAAAATTGCTTTCCAGAATTGTCAATAGGCAGACCAGGCAATACTTGAATCTAAAAAGATAAAAAAAAATGTCTATGTTGTCTGGAGTTAAATTTTATTGTTGTAATCTTCTGGCACACACTGCTCTAGGTACCAGCACGTATGGAAGCAATCAAAGAAGCTCTAAATAAGCTTTCTTTATGGGATTTCTTTAGATCGTTTGGTAGAATTATGTCTCACTTTCTATCGAGACGAAACAAAACGTTAGCACGTTCGTTTGACATTGAAATAAAAGAAGTTTTTCTTTTAATCTTTTGAATAAATAATATCTGAATTATTTATAAAGTTAATTAACTTTGCTAGTCAATAGCTGTGCTTAGGATAATAATATAAGTTTGAATAAAAGTAAATAATTGAATGGAAAATTTATTAGGTTACATTTTTCTGTTGTTGTTGCTGTTTGGATGGAAAATATGCATTTTAGGATTACATTGTCGGTAATCAATTTTCCTCGCTCGTTAATTTAATCTATCTTTAGCGGTTTTTATATTTTGTTAATAGATCAAACTGGTATTTAATCTATTTTGAATAAAGTGACTATACGTATTTACAAAACACTTATTTACTTCCTAAACTCATTCTAAAGAGAACGTTGAGTGGAGCTTCACAAATGTAAATAATTGTAGATAATCTCCCCCCACCACACACACATCAGTTTATTGTACATTAGTGTTCGTTTTCATATGAAATAAATTTATGAAATTTCTTATAATCTGATAATTTCTATCGTTAAGATAGAGGCTGCCTGGCCGGTATTCATAGTTCTTCAAATAAAAGAAACTTCGGCCAGTAAATATCTCTATTATCCCGACGCCCCGACAAAAATATCTTGTCCTCGTCAGGAGCGAACAAAAATTAAAACATTTGGCAAAGCGTTAGAAATTATTCTAATTATTTTTGTTCACTCCTGACGAGGACAAAAGATCCCCGTCGAAACGTCGAGACAACAAAAGGATTTACTGGCCAAAGTGTCTTTTGTTTGAAGAACTGAAAATTTCTTTTAAAGAAACATGGAAATGTTACATGTCTTTCTTGAAAGGTACAATGACAGCTGACAGTTTAAAATGATTCATATGTAAGAAGATTTAATATATAAATTAAGATTTTGTGTATAATCTGTGAATAGCGTAGACAATACACACACATCATTTTATTGAATATTGATGTGCGTTTTCACATGATATACTGTATATTGATAAAATTTCTTATAATCTGATAATTTCTCTTAAAGAACAGGGAAATGTGACATGTCTTTCTTGAAAGGTACAATGACAGCTGCCAGTTTCAAATGATTGGTATGTAAAAAGATTAAATAATAAAGATTTTGTGTATAATTTGTGAATAGCTTAGACAATACACATACATGATGTTCATGGTAAACGGTTTGCGGATTTCGACAATTTAGAAAGAGGGAATCATATAAAAAAGAGTTGCGGCGATATATGATTCCCTCTTTCTAAATACATGATGTTATTGAAGAGAATCTCTCTTAACGAAACAGGGAAATGTGGCATGGTAGTTTCGAATGATTGGTATGTAAGAAGATTGAATAATTAAGAAATTGTGTATAATTTGTGGATAGCGTAGACAAAGATCCAAGAATAGGCTAGCTTTGTCAGCAGCGGAGGGTTAACTGTCTGCTAACTGAATTACACCACGAAGGCTGGACGAGAGCGCCCAGGTTGTAAATCCTCATTTCAGCAGAAATCCCACAGGACTTCATAGGATTACCTTTGCCGCTCCTTCTGATCCTCTTTTCAATCCTGGCTGGTTACAGTGGGCCAATAATTCAGCCGGAGAACCACCGCCATCAACTTGTTTACCTTGTCGCGTAAAAGTCCTGATTACGAAGTAAAACACATACAATTATATTACCATGCATTAGCGCGTCATCTTTTATCAAAATTCGAAACTATTTGAAAAAATAGTACAAATGTGATATTGTACTGGGATAAGGTTTATAAATTATGAAAATGGCATCTCCTTATCGTATATTGACGAATTGGCCAATTCTAGAATAATTAGAAATCAACGAGAATAGTTGATATTTATTACGATAGATGGCGCAAGCCATCAGCAACTTTCAGTTACACGATAAGGCCTTTTACATAATATTATAAATTATTTTTAAAAATAATCATACGCGTCTATAATAGTTTCGAATTTTGACACATACAATTACACGTTACATGTTCTCATTGCCTACTTACTATATGATAAAATCAACAAGCAATTCACGCTAACATGCCCTTGAATAGGAGCACCTAAAAGTAAAACTTCAAGTCAATTATAACCGCCGCAAATAGAAATGGTTAAATATACATATATACAAATATTTATTCACATATCATAAAAAGTTTAAAACAGCGTGTTAAGATGACCAGAAGATTTATTACTTCCCGTATTATCTATTTAATAAGAATTCGTTAGTAATCTTTTTTATAATAAATAAATTACTTCACGAATTTCTCAATATCGAGATTTTTAAAACCTTTTATCGTTTTTGTTATCTTGTTAATCTCTATAAATATTCACACCATCTATTAAACTATTTTTATTATCACTAATTTATTCTAATTGTACTATTTATTCATCAATTTGTCCCCCTTCTATTGTTCTAAGCAAAACTAATTTTCAACTATAATCTATTCAGGTTATTTGACACATTGAACTTTTTATATACACCCATACTCGTACCTCGCTTTGCGTCGGGGTTACGTTCCAAAAAAACACGACGCAAATTGAAACGACGCAAAGTGAAAATATGTGATGGTGCAATCAAAAACAAAGGTGTTGCCATATTTTAGGGGAAAAAATGTAAAGACTCGAATCCAAAACAACGCAACTTCGAAAATCTAACGATGCACAGTGAAAATCAGTAAAAATTAAGCAGCGACGCAACTTGGAAAAAAACGCAAAACGAAACGACGCAAAGCGAGGTATTAGTGTATAAAACAAATACGTTGTTTTACCTTGATATTGGTTGGCATTCAGCCAAATGAAATATTGATAATAAAATAAAAATTTAATCTGATATATGTTTCAATAAGGAAAATAAAAACGAGTTAAAAATCTTAATGAGGAAAAGTAGAATGCATATGTGAGGCAACGAAGTGATTGCATACGTAAATAATTCCAAGAAATAAAAGAGAAGTATTCCCCAAAGGTTAGTCATAACCTGAATGTAGGTTTTAATAATTAAGGTAACATTAGCGACCTGGGCTAAAAGGTTATAATTTGAAAGTAATTAATGCTGAGGCGCCAAAATGGTCGCCAGATAATTATTACAATTGGCCGTCACCATGGCAACACAAGATCAAGTATCCTATCGAACACCAATTGGCAAATAAGATGGCATTGTGATAATTGCTTCTAATTGCGACCTCACACGATAAAGAGATCTTAATTAATTATTGGTGCATTAACAATCAATTTGTTTTAGTTGTTTATCCCCCTCTCTCCCAATAAATAATTTCGTATTGAAAAATTATTTCATAATTCTCTTATCAGTTTCCTAACTTGGATTAGAAATTTGCTTGTGAGATAAGAATAATTTAAGAAGTACGCTTCAAGTAAAATTCCATTAATTTGAAATGATATAGATGAACTATGGATATATGGAACTATGGATAAAATATTCCTTAAAACTTTCTTCAATCTGTAAATTGTTTTCCTCGAATACACACAATACTTTACAATTTGATTTCATTTAACTATATTTGCCTACCAACCCTTTGTACATATTTAAATATGGTTTATATTTTTTTCTCTTTTCATCTACCTAAAACTTGCGTACTAATTCTTGTACATATTTCAAGGTTTTTCTTATCATTAGCATACGTGTACCTCTATGTATAATTTAAAAATTAAGACAAATCCTAAGCAGAGCTTTATTAATTACTAGACGAATGACCCGGGCAACGCCCGGGTTTACATGATTAAATGTATTATTTAAACACATTAAACATGTGCCCGTTGGCTGCCAGCGAGTAAATGTCTGCGCCCGTTGACTCCCGGCGAGCAAGTGACTGCCCCCGTCGGCTGCCGGCGAGCAAGTGGCTTCCCGGCGCATGCGCGCGCACAGGGAAGCCACGTGCTCGCAGGCAGCGAATGGGCGCGCCCCGCCATCAGATCCACCGCGTTCTAGAGGGCGCTGCTCGTGAGCTAAGTAGAATAATTTGAATATATAGTTTTAATAATTGATTTATATATTTTTTAAAATAGCCTATCGTCATCCTCGTTATTTTTTACCTATGTATTGAAATTTTGGTTTGAATTAGTGAACTACTGCGAATTTGTATACCGGACATACAGACCAACCAACAGACAAACATACAAACATTCATTTTTATATATATAGATATATTTAAAAGGTATACGAGATTTTTGAACATCCTTATCATATAATACTAAATTTACTTGAAGAAATGTTTCTGGTACCTTGTTTGAAATCACTCTCCAAGCATTGCCCCTTTCAAATAAAGTTGACCCTTTGAACAGTAAAATGTGTTTAAAGAGCAATTACAGTGAATACAGTAAAAACAGATCTTGCATTCATTCTATAAAAAAAAATCTTTAAAATACAAAGACCTTTTAGCTTGAAATTGTTCAATTAAAAATTATTTAACAAATATTACTCAAAAATAAGCAGCAACGCTTCTTCAATTATTTGTTTTAAAAAAAGACTGTAAAAATAGAGGGAAATCATAAAATTATTTACTTGATATTGGGTGTTTTTTCATTGGTGAAGTGGAAAAAGATACGTTTTGTGGGTCTTCTGTTACATCCTCCCATTCAAAATTAGAATTGTATAAAATATTATTTCCACCAAAGAAATACATTTCTGTGTATTCTGAATCAATTGAAGATGAATTAAACGTATCTGATCCCAAAAAATCGGACGAGAAACATTGATACGCTAGAGCGATCGTTAAAATCGCCTTCAAAAAATGGGGGATTGAAACACCAAATCGGTATTAAAACAGGTGGACAGCGAGAATATCCGTGACCTTTAATGAGTCATATACCTAACAAGGCTTCCGTTCTAAAAATAGAACTGTATCGGCCGTTTCTGAGAATTTATAAACTGTTTTGTTTGTGGCCCGTGAGACGGGCATGATCGCGTCATTTGTAACAATTTATAATAGTCTTCTATTTTTATCTCTTATAATAGAAAAGTTACATTTTCTTATTTTAACATGTTCTGATAATTTTGAAAAATAGTTCTGACAAAAATAACATAAATGTGAATAATGTCCACAAATTCATTGTTTTGAAATCGCAAAATTTTGTTGTTTTAAAATTTATTAATCACAATTTTAAGTTCGTTATAAGCCTAGTATTTTAAATAAATTTTGTTATTTTAGGACTTGAAATAGGTTCGTTATAAGGATGGTATTTTCAATGGAATGGAATTGCCGTAGCTTCGTTATAAGGGAAGGTTTGCTATATTCGAGGTTCGTATTAGCGGGGTATTCCTGTAGTATGTTTTATTTTAAAATGTTGCTGAATTTTTATTGAGATCGTACAAAATACAAATTCACTCCAAGTACTATATAGACAGTAAGTAGAGAGTAAATGTGGTAAAATAAAAGGTAAATAATGTCACTGAATAATTATTTTAAATATTCTGTGGTATATCATCATTAATATTTGCATAGTCACTCATTACGATTCTTATATATTTTACTTGTAAATAAATTTTTAGATATAGTTTTGCATTTTCTAAATAAACTATGTTTTACTTAAACTTTTGTAGTGCTCGTTTATCTCTACCGTGACAACTGGTGGAGAAGCTGGAATATATCCTCGACGCCCAAGCCATTAGAAGAAGCCGAAGACTACAAAGACTAGAACCTGAGGAAAACATCGCTATGGTCAATCAAGAGACACAGACAAAAATGAGTGAGTACCACTTTCAACCTTTTAGAAACCCTTCTATTTTTACTGGAGAACGCAACCAGAATCCAGAAAAATGGTTGAAGGAGTTCCATCGCGTCGCCCGCTATAATTGCTGGGATGATTCAATGTGCCTCGCAAATGTTTATTTTTTCCTCCAAGGAACAGCGCACAGATGGTACGAAAATGTTAAAGAGAAAATTAGTTCATGGGATATTTTTGTGAAAATGTTTTCTCAGAATTTCGGACATCATGTCACCCAAAAAGATCAGCTCGCAGAGAACCTCAAAACTCGAGCTCAGGGGAAGGAGGAGACCAGTGACTCCTACATTCAAGATGTTCTCCATCTGTGCAGAGAAGTAGATCCGGCTATGATGGAAAATGAAATAATCGCACACTTGACGAAAGGAATATCGGAGGAGATATATCGGTCAATGATCATTTTAGACATCGCAACTATCGATGAGTTCATCAAATGGTGCCGAAAAATCGAGGCTTCAAATAAAAAACGTGTAAATAAACGTGTAGTATTCGACAGACTACCGAATGTTGCTGCCATCGGTTCAGCAGACTCTGAATCAATGGAAGACTTGGTCCGACGCATCGTGCGTGAAGAGGTTCATCGCGCACTAAATCCGGAGTCAACTACCCCTGAACCATCTTCTCTGAAAGAGATTATCCGAGAAGAGATTGAAAAAAACGTAGCTGCAATTTCGAAGCCTATTCAAAGGCCTCCACCACGACAGTCGTACCCCAACCAAACACGTACATTCAACCAGGTTCCACGACGTCAGTACCCTACCCAAACGCCCATATATGACCAGACGCCACCACAGCGAAGAACGGATGAATGGAGGACGCATGACAACATCCCAATATGTTTTAATTGCGGCCGCCCAGGCCATGTTAAGCGATATTGTAGAGAACGCCGACAATGGACGCAGAGACCCGAAGGACATGCACCAAGCACCCAAGAACCTCAAATGGGTGACCACCAAGCCATAAGAAGCCAAACCTACCGCAGACAATCGCCGTATCCAAACAGAGGAAGATCCCCAAGACGCCAGTCCGTTTCCCCAGGCCGCCATGCAAGCCAATCCCCACGCCGCTACAATCTAGAAAAAAACTAAGCGTCGTGTCTTCTTTCGAGGGGGAAGCCGCGGGTGTGAAAAACCCTCCATCGTCGACAGCCGCTAAATTACAACAAAATTATGTCGAAATCATCATTGATGACATTGCGTTTTCTGCTCTAGTCGATTCAGGTTCCTCTTTTTCGGTTATCTCTGATGGATTAAGACGACAATTAAAAAAGACCATGTTCAAGGATAGCGGAATGACTCTGAAATGTGCTGATGGCAAGAATGTTACATCGATCGGCCGATGCACAATCAGCTTGAGCATCAATGGATTGGAACAGCCGCTTGAGTTTATCGTCCTCCCTAATAGTAACCCAAGTATTATCCTCGGATGGGATTTCCTAGAGGCATCAAATGCCGTGATTGATTGTGGACGCGCCGAAATCAGATTGGAAGAGGCCAAAGATGTACTAAATTCACCAGCTTCCAAGGGAAAGGTTGTGGCTAGCAGAAGCGTCGTAATCCCAGCCGAATCTGCCAAACTAATAAATGTTATGAGTGAAGAGCTTAATGGGCAAAATCAGGTACTTTTTGAACCTTCGAAAAAGTTATCAATAGGAAAAGGGTTAACACTTCCCTGTGCATTATTCGGGCTTTCCCATAATAAAGGAAAACTTTGGATCGTAAATTCTAGCACCACAGCTCAAATAGTCCCTAAGGGAATGTGCCTAGGAAAAATTCAAAGGGTTGAAGAAAATAACTTGACGGCTATTTCAGAATGTTCTGAATTTAATAAGGAGGTGAAAGATAGGAATCATGCCAGTCATGCTGATAAAGGTGACTTTAAATTTTTACAAAATCTAATTAGTGATGATTTATCAGAGGAGCAGCAGTCTCAAATCTTATCAATTTTAAAGCGACGTGATAAAATATTTGATAAAAATAATGAACCAGTAAAGCAAACTTCAGTAACCAAGCATAAAATTGAAACTGGAAACCATCAGCCTATTAAGCATAGACCATATCGAGTCTCCCCTACAGAATGCCAAGCAATCCAAACGGAAGTGGACAAAATGCTAGACGCCGGGATTATACGTCATTCAGAAAGTTCATGGTCATCGCCGGTTATTTTAGTGAAGAAGAAGGATGGTAACTGGCGTTTCTGTGTGGATTACAGACGACTAAACAAGGTTACTAAAAAAGACGTTTACCCACTACCTCGAATCGATGATACACTTGACTCCCTGAAAGGAGCCAAATTTTATTCATCAATGGACCTTCGTTCAGGATATTGGCAAATAGAAGTCGACGAAGCAGATAGAGAAAAAACTGCCTTTATTACCCCTGACGGACTCTATGAATTCCTGGTCATGCCCTTTGGCCTATGTAATGCCCCTGCAACATTCGAGCGCATGATGGACAAGATATTGAAAGGCCTGGAATGGACGATGGCCCTCTGTTATTTAGACGACATCGTTGTGTATTCCAAATCGTTCAACGAACATTTACACCGGCTTGAAATCATACTACAATGTCTCGACAAAGCCGAGCTACGCCTCAACCCCAAGAAGTGCCTTTTCGGAACTAAACGAATAAGAGTGTTTGGACACCTCGTCGATAGTAAGGGTATTTATCCCGATCCAGAAAAGATTGAAGCTATCGCCAGGTTTCCGACCCCAAGATCTATAACAGATGTGAGAAGCTTCATTGGCTTATGCTCCTATTATCGTAGATTTATCGAAAATTTTGCTGAGAAAGCTGCTCCTCTACACGAAGTCCTCAAAAAAGATAATAAATTCACGTGGAACTCTGACCAACAGGATGCTTTTGATTCCTTGAAAGAAGCATTGATGTCTGAACCTGTTCTTGCCTATTTCGAAGAACAACTGCCAACCGAGCTTCATACTGACGCCAGCGGTTATGGAATTGGAGCTGTCCTCGTGCAGATCAACGATGGGAAGGAGCGGCCAGTTGGTTATGCTTCAAGAACTTTATCGAAGGCGGAGAAGAATTACTCAACAACGGAAAGAGAATGCTTGGCCGCAATATGGGCCATCAACAAATTTCGACCGTACCTTTTTGGTCGTGAGTTTGTCATCGTCACTGACCACCACGCTCTTTGCTGGTTATCTAACCTGAAGGACCCGACAGGAAGACTAGCAAGATGGGCTTTAAAACTCCAAGAATACAACGTAACAGTTGTTTATAAAAGTGGACGCAAACACCAAGATGCCGACTGTCTTTCTCGAAATCCTCCCCAACTTGAATCGGAGGAAGCATACAATGATGAGGATGATGATATACCCTCAATAACTGCTCTGACGTGCTTTGAGGCTGAACAAAGAAAAGACCCTAAAATTAGTAAATTGATAGAAGAAACAGAAAGATTTGGTGCAGAATCGAAAGCATATGAAATGTTAAAAGGAACCTTATACAAAAAGAATTTTGACCCCCTGGGAAACCAACACCTTTTAGTTGTTCCCAGGCACTTACGCTTAGAACTACTGAAAAGTTTACACGACGCTCCCACAGCAGGTCATCTTGGATTTTCGAAGACATATGAGAGAGTTAAAAACAAATATTTCTGGCCAGGACTTCTCCGGGACATACGGAAGTATGTCACTCATTGTAAAGAGTGCCAAAGAAAGAAACAATCAACTCAAAAGCCACCCGGACTACTTAAGGCAATACCTCCTGCAACCTCCCCTTTTCAGAGAGTTGGAATGGACCTCCTTGGAAGATTTCCCAAGTCTGATACTGGTAATAAATGGATCATAGTCTGCACTGACTATCTTACTCGATTTGCCGTTACTAAAGCCTTACCCACAGGGGAAGCAAAAGAAGCAGCCAAGTTCTTAATGGAAGATGTTGTTCTCAAGCACGGAGCCCCCAGAGAAATCATCACGGACCGAGGACGAGTATTCCAATCCAAGTTGATTGCGGAACTCACCAGTCAATGCTCGTCGATACATCGGTTCACGACAGCGTATCATCCCCAGACGAATGGACTTACGGAGAGATTAAACAAAACCTTAGCCAACATGATCGCTATGTATGTAAGTGTTGAACAGAAGGACTGGGACGTAATCCTGCCCTACGTTACGTTCGCCTACAACACGGCAAAACAAGATACGACAGGTTTTACCCCTTTTGAACTGATTCATGGACGCGAAGCCGAGACAACTGTAGACACTCTTTTCCCAAATCCGCATGAAGATCTCCAAGAGGATTACAGTCAGAGGATTGCCTCGCGAGTCGAAGAGACTAGGCAGCTAGCAAGATTAGAAACCTTGAAAGCCCAAGAAAAGGACAAGGCCAGATATGACTCAAAGCACGAAGCAATGGATTACAACGTTGGTGACCTGGTATGGATTTTCATCCCGATAAGAAAGGTGGGACTCTCAGAAAAACTGATGAAAAGGTACTTCGGGCCATACAGGGTTACTCGGAAACTGTCTGACGTGACCTTCGAAGTTGAACCTGTGGACCAATCAACCAGGAGACGCCAAACAAGAGACCTGGTCCATGTACTGAGAATGAAACCCTACCATGACCCTGAGGACCAAGCTGATCTGTTCAAGTGATAATTACAGCGGGACGCTGTTCATCTAGGAAGGGGGCAATGTCACTGAATAATTATTTTAAATATTCTGTGGTATATCATCATTAATATTTGCATAGTCACTCATTACGATTCTTATATATTTTACTTGTAAATACATTTTTAGATATAGTTTTGCATTTTCTAAATAAACTATTTTTTACTTAAACTTTTGTAGTGCTCGTTATCTCTACCGTGACAATATTATCAAATAAGCTATTTACACATTTCTATAATATTTATTTTACGATAAAACGATAAAAATTACTTCCAATAGCTTATCTTAGTATGATAGACTATGAAGCAGCCTTCATACAAAAGGCACTTGACATCAATTATATACTCTATATCATCTAATAAAATTTCATAATTTAAGTAATGGAATGGTAAATGTACTAGGCACAGGTTTCATCTAAAATATGTGATAGGAAAGTGATAAAAAGTGTGCAAACAAATAAAAATGAACAAACAAGGAAGAAAGACAGGCAGGCAATAGGAGCTGCTATAAACGGCGGAGGACGTGACGTTTTACAGGTTCATTGGGTCATCTGACATCCCCACCCCTCTCAACCCACTGATAGATAGGTTTGGGATAAGATCCCGGTGGGCGTGAATTCGTGTCGGCCGCCGGCAATTTTATATTTAATTTTGAAAATCGAGGATGTGAATTCGCATTCTCGGGTTCAAAGTGTTAAATAATAAATGAATGTAAACATTTATATGACATGTGGCAAAAGTAGAATCCTTGGATGTATACAAATGATGCTGGCAATTTAATCTTTTGAAATCATGATCCGTAATCCACTGAAGCATGCTCAAAATTGTGCAGTTTTAAAAATTGATTGAATTAAAATTTTAGGTTTGTTAAAAGTCTTTTATTTTAGTTAAAATGTATTATTTTGAGATTTAAAGTTCATTATAGGGATAGTTCATTAATTGAAAAATCTCAAAAGTCTTTATAACAATGCTATTCTCAATAGAATGGAATTCGGGATTACTTTAGGTTCGTTATATGGAAAGATTCACTATATTCCAGGTTCATTTTAGTTTGATTGTACTATATAATGATATACTGTTTTAAAAATTATCTCTTCTCAATTTGTGGGAAATCTTGGGGTCTAAGCACCCAGAAAAGGCTAACTTTATATAAATCCATTTTCAGACCAATACTTACATATGGAGCCGAAATTTGGTTCAAATATTTAAATTAAAAAATGTTTACAAAAATTAAATTCAACCCAATATCAAATACTAAAATGGTGTATACAAGCCTATAAATCCACATCATATAGCTGTGTTCATAGTTTGGCCAACATTCCTCTGATCTCAGACTTTATCGAATCCAGAATCATGATATCTGATCTGAGAAACTTATCCACAGATGATCAACAAATTTATGACCCATTTATTCCAAGAATTATAGATACCTTTCTCAAATCAAGAATGAATGTTCTGAAAAACGAAGCAAATAATACTTTCTTAAGCTTTTTTCCCCAAGAAATCCCTAAATACTTTCGTCCAAATTTTTATAATACTCAATTTGTTACAAACCAAGGAAATTTCAAAAGTTTTTAAAATAGAATAAAGGCAGTGGAGGATTCAAGTTGCTTTTGTGGTATGGAGGAACAAACCTCAAGACATCTACTGATCGATTGCCCAGAATTTCAAGATTATAGAATGAAGAATGAACTAGTTGTTTGTGAACTTAACGACTTGATTTCCGATAAAAAATCATATTTAAAGTTCAATTCATTTTGTAAATACATTCTAAACTTTCTACAAAATCTGGATCTCTAATGTTTTCATGCGTTGAATAATGTAAATAACTCATGCAAATAAACTTTTCTCCTTGTTTGGCGCAAGTATCCCTTGCGGGATATAGCGCTTTGGAAATAAAATAATTGTAATAATAATTGTAATATAATGATAGTCTCGTGAAAAATTAAATGATAATTCATATAATTAATAGGTAATCCCATAATATTATGTTTAAATCAATAAGCTTGAGGGATAAGTTTCTTTTAAATACATTTATTTCAAGCTTTCGGGCTCAACCGCCCTTCGACAGGAAAAATTCTATTAGCTACTAAAGTTTTCGGATCTAAACTATAAATACATTTGTGAGACGCCTGAGTCTCGAGTGAATGCGAGGCTTGCCGCGGGAGGGGATGAGATCTTTGAAAAATATAGAATGTTTGAACTGCCCAAAAATCTACGTAGGCGAAACCGGGAGACATGTCAATATTAGAATTCATGAACACAAAAGAAATATTGATAACTTAGACCATAGATCCTTAATAGTACAGCACATAAATGAAACTGGCCATTCCTTCAACATTACATCACCGAAAATTCACTATTCCAATATTGCCAACAAACACCAAAGACTAATCATTGAATCTATCCTATCAAGCAAATTCCATAGCCTCAATAGAAAAATTGATTTACCTGAAATTTACAATGTAATATTCCCTGCAGCCACCAAACCCCCCTCAGTATCATGAACTCTGCGATTCAATAAATGATCTCTTATTTCCGATATTTCAAAGGGCTAAACGGCCATCTTTTTCAAAGATCTCATCCCCTCCCGCGGCAAGCCTCGCATTCACTCGAGACTCAGGCGTCTCACAAATGTATTTATAGTTTAGATCCGAAAACTTTAGTAGCTAATAGAATTTTTCCTGTCGAAGGGCGGTTGAGCCCGAAAGCTTGAAATAAATGTATTTAAAAGAAACTTATCCCTCAAGCTTATTGATTTAAACATAATTCATATAAGTCCTTTAAAAAAAAATCAACTCTGCAAACACGGGGACCACAACCAACCAACTTCAGTAAAATTGTATTTCGATAAAGTAAATAACTAGTTCTATTTGAGAGATTTCATGATTTTAAACAGAAAAAAATTATAATAAAAGAAAACAAGACCTAATCCAAATAATTTATTAGTGTGTGACGTTTCGGCAACAACATTGTCACCATCATCAGACAAAAGAATAAATGATTATTCTTTTGTCTGATGATGGTGACAATGTTGTTGCCGAAACGTCACACACTAATAAATTATTTGGATTAGGTCTTGTTTTCTTTTATTATAATCTATAATCCAAATTGTGCTTTATCAGAAAAAAATTATGTTATAATGCAGGGGGTCGGTAGAAGGATGGTCTAAACCATTGGTTTTTGACCACTACGACCCGGGTTTGATTCCCGCAATGGACACTTTTTCGGATTAAAAAAAAAAAAAATGCTCCAATGGCCCTCGATTCTTGCAAAAGTCCAACCCCACCAGCGAGTGCAAGTAACCAAACAGGGCTCTAACACATTTCTAAGTGCAAAGTCAAACTGCTTTTCACATGTGCACATATGTGGTGCAGTGGTGCACTTACAGTAAAAGCAGTCGCATATTTCTAGCCACCATGAATATCATGGCCTGTATCACATGTACTAGGGATAAGCAAAAAAAAAAGTTATAATGCTCAACATATAGTACTATGCAAATTACTGTACTATTTCTAGTCCTTATTAGATTTCATATATATAATCTTATGAATTGTGCCAAGATACCAAAATAGCCTGTTTGTAACCAAGTTATGCAGCAGGCCACCTACCTCTGTCTTACGGCAACGCAGAACTTTTTGGTCAGGTCCCTGAAGCATCATCTGTGTGGCCTTGAAGGTCTGGACAGGCATAGAAGTGAGAGTAGCACAAATAAAGGCAGCAAGGGCTGGTAACTCCCACCTGAAAGTCATTGATGACCTCGGCCTGCATCTGTTTGGCCAAGGAATAGACATTGTGGTCACAGCAGTTGTACATGATGGCATTGTTGAACATGAGCAGCATGTCCCGCTCCACCTCCAAGGTGGACCTCACACCGCCAACCTCAATGTTCTTTTTGATGAGGCTCAGGTCCATGGGTCGCAATACAATCTGGTGATAGCCAGGGGCCACATCCTCTGTGACGGGGTGCAGGAATGTATTGGCGTATCTGCACCCATACAACTCACTATATTGTCACGGTAGTGATGATGAGGAGTCATTCAATTTAAAATAAATAAAGAGATTTAAGAATTTATTTATAAAATAAAAGTATTTAAAATGCTGTTCAAGATATATTTATTTATAATTAATACTATTAATTATATTTTAATTATATATATTTTTAATTTTTATTTATTTAAATATTATTAATTAATTATATAAATACAATTAATTAAATACAAGGTGATTACCATTGTAGCAAATTAAAAATTACAAATATAAGTTTAAATCTATCAACATATATAGTCACGACTGTCTTTCCACCGTCATGTCACGGATGCGCGCGCATCATCATTATGATCATTATCATTATCTAATGATAATAATAATAATAATTATTATTATATTATTATTATCAACATATATAGTCACGACCGTCTTTCCACCGTCATGTCACGGATGCGCGCGCATCATCATTATGATCATTATCATTATCTAATGATAATAATAATTATTATTATTATAATTTTATTATTATTAATATATATAGTAACGACCGTCTTTCCTCAATTCCTCATCGCTGTCATGGATGCGCGCGCACAGGGAGGTCACGTGCTCGCCGGCAGCCAACGGGCGCACGCAGCCGGCATTACGTCATAGATTATAAACACAAGGTAATAAGGCCAAATAAAAAAATAGTGTGTGATAAGGCACAATTTGGATTATATACTTATATAATTGCCTTATTCTGTCTGTGTGAAGTTCACGAATAGATTTTGGTCAGAATGGATAAAATAAAAAAAGTGTCAAGGGATGGGAATCGAACCCACGACCTTCCGCTTACCGGGCAGATGCCATGACCACTAGGCTACCCTGGACATATTTTTATTTTTATATTTTCAAGACACACACAGTTTGGGGCGGGACGTTTCATAAGAGAGACATCCACGGCGCCAATTTATAATTGTAACAAATAGTATTTTAATTAAAACATTTTTAAAATATATACGCACTCGGGTAAAACCAGGGCGTTGCCCGGGCCATTCGTCTAGTATCTATACAGTGGACCCTCGGTTTGCGAGCATAATCCGTTCCAGAGCCATGCTCGTACTCCAAAACGCTCGTAGTGCGAAACTAATTTCTCATTTTTAATAATTGAAACTCGGGCAATTCTTCTTGCTACGAACAATTGCACAGTTTCCCACATTTTACATATTTCCCGAATCTGATCTGAAGGGAGGGATCCCAGTGAATTTTCATCCATCACGATTACGGGCAACCATCACGAGTTGCTCGTAATGCGAAATTTCACTCGTAATCCGAGGTAAAATTTTTCAAAAAATTTTGCTCGCACTGCGAAAAGCTCGTACTCCAAGGTGCTCGTAAACCGAGGGTCCACTGTATATATAAAATTGAATGTCTGTCTGTCTGTTTGTCTGTACTCTATAGATTCAAAAACCATACATCCAATTGCCGTGAAATTTTGGGATATTATTAGCTATATCCCCGGGAAGGTTTTTGAAAAATAATTTCTTGAATATCCTTAGAGTTATTTGCAGATTTAACTCGAAAGCAGCGCCCCCATTGCGACGATGATAACAAGTTTTTTTATCTATTAATTTTCTTATCACTAAGTTTATTATCTTAAAGATTATTTATCAAAAGTAAGATTTTCTACCTATTAATTGCGCAAAAGTCAAAGTTAGTTTTATCATTTATCTACAACATATATATTGGGAGAATAGATAAAATGATGATTTTGTAATGTAGAAAATTAGGAAAGACAAAATTCAGGATATCACGGCAATTTATTTGAGACAAGAATAATGATACAATTCCAAGGCAAAGATACTATTCCTTTAACTTCCAATTACCGAGGAAACCAATTAATATTGATTTTATTCAACTTATCGAGTATTTTTCAAGGGGCCGGGAAAAAATGTTCACTAGATAAAACGATGATTTTGTAATGTAGAAAATTAGGAAAGACAAAATTCAGGATGACACTGCAATTTATTTGAGACAAGAATAATGATACAATTCCAAGGTAAGATACTATTCCTTTAAATTCCAATTACCGAGGGAACCAATTAATATTGATTTTATTCAACTTATCGAGTATTTTTCAAGGGACCGGGAAAAAATGTTCACTTTATCGAGAGATTCAAATTTACAAGCTTCAAATTATCAAAATATATCTATTATTTTTTTTTATAAGTTTATTATCTTAAAGATTATTTATCAAAAGTAAGATTTTCTAACTATTAATTGCGCACAAGTCAAAGTTAGTTTTATCATTTATCTACAACATACAGTAAAACCCCGCTAATACGAACCCTGGATATAACGAACCTTCCCTTATAATGAACCCACACCGATTCCCAATTCCATTCCATTGAAAATACCATCGTTATAACGAACTTTGCGATTTTTAGAATAACGAACTACCCCTATAACGAACCTATTTTCGGTCCCAAAATGATAAAATCTATTAAAAATACTATGCTTATAACGAACTTAGAATTGTAATTAAAAAAAAAATTAAAACAACAAAATTTTGAGCATGTTTCAGCTCGCAGATCGCGATTTCAAAACAATAAATTTAGCGACATTGTTTGTTTTGATTTTTGCACTTTATTTTTGCTGTATTATGTATAAATTTTTACACATTATACTTTTTATTAAATATAATATCTTTGCATCCATTAAATTCAAAAAATAAAAAATGCAAATGGCTTCCAAAATGAATAAAACAAAGGCATTTTAAAAACAAAAGTGTTATTTCTTAAAAAAAAAAAAAAAAAGGCCATTTTCAGAACTTTTCAAAGTGAAACAACACAGGCAAAATGTTAAGAACATATTAAAATAAGAGAATATAACTTTTCTATTATAAAAGATAAAATATAAAGTTATTAAAAATTGTTACAAAGAAGAATCAACCTCAACTTTTGCCGCGATCGCGATCGTACGTTTTAGGGCTAAAAAAAAAATCCAAATAAACGGTCCCGTGATGAAACAAACATTATTTTTATACCATTAACTATGGTGATTTTTAAAGTCAGCAATGTTTTGCATGACAGGTTAAAAAACGAAATCTAGACCTTGAAGAACATGTGGAAACATGAAATGGAAGAAAAACACTAACTATATTTGAATGGTGCAATGCTTGAAGAATGCTTTGAAGCAACAAGGTGTTAGAGCCATTTTTTCAAGCAAACATTGTATTATATAATGTGATAATGATGTTTTAAAATCATTTTATATCTTTGAATATATATTTAATAAAACTTTGCCTAGGATTTGTCATTATTTTTAAATTAGACATAGAGGTACATGTATGTTAATGATAAGAAGAATCTATCATCTAATGATTTCTATTATTATTCAGTATTAATGTAAGGAAATAGGTCAATTATGGGAATTAATACAAAGTGACCACTATTAAGAGGCAGTCTCTTCTTGTGCGTATGGCCGTCCTTTAATTATACGGTCTAAAAATTTTGAAAAGTAAAAAAAAATAGCCAAACCATGGCTATAGTGAACCAAAAGCTCTGTCCCATTGGAGTTCACTATAGAGGGGTTTTACTGTATATAATGGGAGAATAGATAAAATGATGATTTTGTAATGTAGAAAATTAGGAAAGACAAAATTCAGGGTGACACGGCAATTTATTTGAGACAAGAATAATGATACAATTCCAAGGCAAGATACTATTCCTTTAACTTCCCATTACCGAGGGAACCAATTAATATTGATTTTATTCAACTTATCGAGTATTTTTCAAGGGACCGGGAAAAAATGTTCACTTTATCGAGAGATTCAAATTTACGAGTTTCAAATTATCAAAATATATCTATTATTATTTACATATGTTATATTCAAATGACATTTATGTAGGGATAATTTTATTGTTAATATTCATTTTGATGTATTGTATACATTTGATCATTAATAAATTATTATTTAGGTATTTAAAACTGCCTTTTTGTTCAAAGACAGCAACGTTTGAACAGGTACAGCTAGGTGGAGCAGATAATCAAACATAAAGTTATCTTGCCAATTATAGATTCATTAGGGATTGGATGTTTTCTAGAATTGTTTTAACAAATGTTCGTTAGACAAACCTTTACTCGGGTAAAAACCTGAATATTATTATCATTAATATCATAATATTATGTGTGTTCTGGAATATTATTATTATTAAAATCATAATATTATGTTCCGGAATATTATTATCAATAATATTCGTTAGGCAAACTTTCCCTCGGATAAAACCCGGGCAAAGCCGGGTACATCCGCTAGTATGTTATATTTTTTTAATTGATTAATTATACTCTATGACAATATCCTCAATGTACTTCTTATTTGAAAATTGGACAAGTTTTAATGCCACTTTATAATAATTAAAACTATTTAAGCAGAACTTCTATTTTAATAAAAAGAATAATACAAAAGGAAAAACAGGGTAACGTGGTAAGATTCTTTAATTTCATTAATTAATTAAAGAATCTTACCACGTTACCCTGTTTTTCCTTTTGAATCCTACAACGTGGCTATATGATGGATGTCAAAAAGAATAATAAGTGGACATAGTTCATCAGTGGCGAATACCTATAGCATAGAAACATTTTGGCACAATTTACAATTCACTAAATCCCTTATTGCAGCCACAATGTAGGTGATGTGAATGAAGCATATTGAAGGTCAGAGGCTGGCGACTACCTGGCCCTTTATAGCGGGCTGGCTAGTAATGTGGAACTTTTTGTACTTGGAAAAAGCACAGGTCATGAAACAAACACCCAGTCTGAGACTCAGCTACATCTTCTTATCTTATTTCTTATCTTCACTCAAACATATTAGGGTATCGAACCTGTGGAGATTGAAATGATGTCTGCTGGGGATGAATAGAATTCATCACTGGATGAACCATTGCAGTCAATGATGTTGAGAACTAGGCTACATAGTATAAGAATTAATCTCTTTCATTAAAGTGGTGGTTTTAAACATTTTATAAATGTCTTCCTTCACAAAAGAGTTGCAATGCCTGGCCTGTTGCTAAGGATTTGAAAGAATATAATGTAAAAATTGTATCTTCCAAAAAAAACCTTTTTACCTAAAAGTTTGATTTTGTTTGATCTACACTGGGTGTTCAAGCAAGCAAGGAAAAAAAAAAGAACAAAAAAGTTACAACTATGAAACATTCAATTAAATTTTAACAAAAATAACTTATCTGCCTATTCCAATTCTGTATAAAACAAATTTTAACAAAATAAATATTAAAATAAGAATCCTAACTAATTATAAAACTTATAAAATAAAAGACAATCTAGGCTAGAGATAGGCAAAAAATTAATTAAACACAAAACAAAATAATCAATTTTTCAAAGTTAACCAAAAAAAAGAAGAGAACCCCTTCTATAATTACTCCCAAGCAGCTTGTAGGAAGCTTGTTAGAGATGATTGCTGCTTTCCCTCTTCTCTTAGAGCCACTTGCTGGATCCTTTTCCCCAGATGCTGATTTTCAGAGATTACCCTGTTAAGCGTGTCCCACCACGCACACTAGACTCTGCCTTTACTGCTACTCACCTCCTTTATTGCACGCTCCCTGTATTACCACTTCTACTCGCGCTTCAAGATACTATATAGTTGTGACTGTCAGATGATTGCAAGATTCCTGATTGAACAGCTCTCCAGACAATGCCATTCTCAACAAAGGAGAGGCCGGTTGTTGTTGTTGTTGTGTCCAAAGAAGAGTCTCAGATGTCTCCATGCAGCTCCATCACAGCAGCAGCAATGTCTACTATTTTGGGTGTGTGTAAAGCTGTTGCTCTGGGTCTATGTCAATTTTCTGCAAGGCTGCGGCCATTGCTGGGAATGAGAATATGTGAGTAGGTGTTAGTTCCACACCAGGACAGTTGTTGCATGCTCTATAGGTTCTTGTGCCATCTGGATGTATTGCCATTCCTTTATAGTGTTTTGTTCTAAGTCTTATTATAGTTTTTGTCAGTTTTCTCTCAGAGTTTATTTCAAATATTTGATCTTTTCTTATTTATTTTGTTTAATTATCTTGTATTTTGCCAAAGCATCAGCGTCAAATAACTGACATTTGTTCTTTCCTTTGGCTCCCCTTGCCAATTCATCTGCCATTTCATTACCCCCGATCCCAACATGGGCAGGAATCCATTGTAGAATGCAGTTCTTCTCCAATGTTTCCAGTTGGGTAAATAATGAGTGTATTTTCTGTGTGTTCTGGTATTGCCCTTCTGAATTGCTTCTAGAGCAGATCTGGAGTCGCTGTATATTATAATTCCTTCTGCTTGATGCAGGGATGGTTGGTTCAGGCATACATTAAGGGCTTTCCAGATAGCTGTCACAAGTTCACAAGTGAAGTTTGACGAAATCTTTCCTGCTCCTTCTTTGATTTTGAGAGGCCGGTAAGAAGAGTAACAAATGACAGAAAGATTCTTCGCTAAGAGTTATATACACAAAGCAAAAAGTAACAAGAAAATAATCAAAATATTTACATATACAGTCGAACCTCTTTAATTCAACACCCCAAGGGATCAGAGCTTTCGGTTGAATTAAAGGAAGTGTTGAATTAAGGTTAGATGATTAGCTAATCATCTAACTAGCTGAAATAATATATATTTTTTATAAATAGCTTTGTAATATAAATTAATGATATTAATTGAAACCATTGTGTGTGTACTTTTTTATATTTATTTTTTTATTTTCATGATTAACTTTTAGTATCTGGGACAAAATGGCAATAATACATATTTTCGAAACAAATAATATTTTAATCCAATTGTGTGTGTGAATAATAGTTTAAAGAAAATAAATATGGAAAATAAAAATAAAATTAAAAAATATTATTTGAAAAGAATCAAGATTAAAAAATATATATATTTTATAGATGTCTGATTTTTCTCTGAAATCCTATTCAGGATGTATTCCAGATAGCCTATTTTTAAAAGACATGCATGCCTTTCTTCCTCAGAAATGTCTTTTAAATAACAAAGAGTTTTTATTGTATTAAAGGCATCCACTGCTGCTGCAGGTGTTATTGATGTTTTGTTTAAATCTTTTTCTGTTGGCTCTACCTCTTCATCTTCTTCTTTTCCCATTACCTCCTTTACAATTTCTTCAATGGACTGTTCCCCAGCAACTTGCACATCTTTATCAACTTCCAAGAAGTCAATATAGTTGACATCAATGGCTTGATGTTTTTTTAATGCCTCAAAACATCTGTTCATTTCTTATTCAACAACTTCTTCCATTGCTTCATCCATCACAAATCCTGAATGAGAAAAACAATTTTTCATTGTGGAAGTGCAGCCTCTAGGCAGCTAATTGCAAAGAGTAAATGTACTTGAGCATTTTTTTTTTCTTCCATGCAAGTGAGAAGATACGTTATCATTCGTTTCCTATATTGGTCTTTTAGGGCTTTAATGATACCCATATCACAGGGTTGTAATGCACTTGTAGTTAGGGCGGGCAAAAATCTTATTTCAATGTTCTGTAACCCTTCAGGTATTTGGTGGGCTGGGCAATTATCTAAAATTAATAAAATTTTTCTTTCTCTTCTTTTGAATATTTGGTCCAATTTTTTCAGCCAATCCGTAAAAATTGCCCCAGTCATCCAGGCTTTTTTATTAAAATGATAATTTGAGGGAATATTCATGCCATGGAAGCATCGTGGTCTTCTATATTTCCCAATATAAAGTAAAGGCAGTTTTTCACTTCCATCCATATTACAGCATACCAACACTGTAATTCTCTCTTTAGACTTCTTACCCCCTTCATATTTCTCCCCTCTGATAGTCATTGTTTGATTAGGCAAAAGTTTATAAAATAACCCTGTTTCATCAGCATTGAAAATGTCCTGTGGGCTGTATTTAGCTAAAAGTGAAGGAATAATCCCACCTTTCCAAGTGGCTACACTATTGGCATCCACACTTCCAACTTCTCCATGAAGTCGTTTAAAAGCAATATTCCTTCTGGCCTTAAACTTTTCTAGCCAGCCATTGCTAGCTTCAAAATTATCTTGACCCATTTTTTCAAGGCCAAGAGTATAGCCTTTTCTTTCAAGATATTGCCATTTATGGCAAGTTTCATGGCATTTGCCTGCCTTATCCACCTAAACAGGACTTCTTCAATCTCTGGGAATTCCCTGTCACGATCACGTTTCAAGGTAGAGCTAAAATTAGATTTTAAAAAGGCAGATTTTATGGCGAATTTATTTTTAAAAATTGTGCTAATGGTGGACCGTGGAATATTTCTCTCTCTGGAAACTTGACTATGTGATTTTCCTTGTTCTTCTATAATTTTCATTTTTTCCACATAAGTGAGCTGGTGATACTGACTACGTTTCCAATTTTTTTTTTTGGCAGAACCTGACATTCTTGTCCCACTCATTTATTCAAATTAACACAGAATATTGAATTAAAATGTTATCATAATCATTGTTGGATCATTTTATAAAGATTTATTTATTTAAAACTAGCGGACCCGCCCGGCTTCGCCCGGGTTTTACCCGAGTAAAAGTTTGTCTAACGAATCTCTCGATAAAGTGAACATTTTTTTCCCGGTCCCTTGAAAAATACTCGATAAGTTGAATAAAATCAATATTAATTGGTTCCCTCGGTAATTGGAAGTTAAAGGAATAGTATCTTGCCTTGGAATTGTATCATTATTCTTGTATGGATGTACCCGGCTTCGCCCGGGTTTTACCCGAGTAAAGGTTTGTTTAACAAATATCTCGATAAAGTGAACATTTTTTCCCGGTCCCTTGAAAAATACTCGATAAGTTGAATAAAATCAATATTAATTGGTTCCCTCGGTAATTGGAAGTTAAAGGAATAGTATCTTGCCTTTGAATTGTATCATTATTCTTGTCTCAAATAAATTGCCGTGTCATCCTGAATTTTGTCTTTCCTAATTTTCTACATTACAAAATCATCGTATCATCATGATAATATTTAGAGCAGATTGTTGAATTATAACAGATAAATTAGAATAATTATCTTGATTATTTCTAGGCGAAAAGTTATTTCAAAAATTTTATTTGCTAGAAACCTTCCCAGTACTATACTAAATAACTTCCCAAAGTTTCATGGCGATCCAATGAGTGGTTTGGTCAGGCATAAAGGACAAACAAACAGACATACATTCATTTTTATATATATATATATTAACAGTAATTAAACGTAACAGTAAGAAAATGTTGATTTTAAAATATTTTAATTTTTTCATATTTTAAATATGTAGAGTCTCTTAAGAAAGACCACCTAAAAACATGAATCAACTTGTTTCTCCTGTTGGTGGTCTCTCATTGAAGATTCTAATTGCTATTAAAGAATCTCTAATAGACCTTTAATAAGAGACTGCCTCTTGGAGAGACGGTGTAGCTACGAAATGGATATTCCCGAAATGGATATTCCCGGCTTCGCCCGGATTTTACCCGAGTAAAGGTTTGTCTAACGAATCTCTCGATAAAGTGAACATTTTTTCCCGGTCCCTTGAAAAATACTCGATAAGTTGAATAAAATCATTATTAATTGGTTCCCTCCGTAATTGGAAGTTAAAGGAATAGTATCTTGCCTTGGAATTGTATCATTATTCTTGTCTCAAATAAATTGCCGTGTCATCCTGAATTTTGTCTTTCCTAATTTTCTACATTACAAAATCATCGTATCATCATGATAATATTTAGAGCAGATTGTTGAATTATAACAGATAAATTAGAATATTTATCTTGATTATATCTAGGCGAAAAGTTATTTCAAAAATTTTATTTGCTAGAAACCTTCCCAGTACTATACTAAATAACTTCCCAAAGTTTCATGGCGATCCAATGAGTGGTTTGGGCAGGCATAAAGGACAAACAGACATACATTCATTTTTATATATATAGAAGAAATTATTTGTAAATTCAAAAATAGCTAAAATATTTCAATGTTAAAAATAAATATATACATCCACATAGATTTAATGACACTCATTGAAAATTTATCCAAGAGCTTCTGGAGACCTATAATCAACAACCTATTATACTATGTGGTGACTTCAATTCTAGACACCCAGTCTGGTTTGATCCGACAACAAACTCCAATGGTTTCAAATTCCACTCCATCATAGATGAACATAACCTATTTATTCATAATCTTAAGATACCCACCTGCCGAAATTCTAGCTTTATAGATCTTACGATTTCAAACAAAAAATCAATAAGTTTGGTACAAAACTGGAAGACAACTATATTGACGCACATTTCAGATCACGTAGCAATAACCTTTGACATTTATCACAATTTTAACAGGCAAAGGACAGTTCAAAACTCAACATGGAAATTTATAGAAAAAGATGCTGATTGGAAAACATTTACCGAAAAAATAGCAATACAAGACGTAGATAATATTATCACCATGATAAACCACGCGTCAAACATCAAAGATATTGACAACATTGTAAAGACTCTCACACAAATAATTAAAGAGGCAGCTTATCTGTCACTAAATGTCAAGACAAGAAGCGGAAATCATAAAACAAATACATACTGGTGGGATGGGAAGCTGGAGAAAATGAAAAACGATTTCCACTATATTAGAAATTTGTATTACCGACATGGAAAGGTCCTTGAAAAGACCTATAAATCAATGAGAAATAAATATTTAAATAAAAGTAAAAAGGCAAAAAGAGCGAGTTGGAGAATTTTTATAGAAGAAAGTCATTCAAATAACTCATTTGGTAATGCTTACAGGATATTCAAGTCATTGAGATCGAAAAATAGAAATTTAGGATTACCACTAATAGATAATTTACCAGATAATTTAAAGACCGACAAAATAAAAAGTTTAATGAACGATCTATTTCAGGATGATATTGGAGGTTTGGATAAAGATGATCATATTTTGATTAGAAATTATATGCCTAAATATAAAAATAAAAGTAGTGTTTATATCGAATCTAAGGAAATAGAGGAAACAATTTTATAAACAAATATTAAAAAAGCCCCGGGCCCTGATTACATTAGTAACAATATGATTAGACAGGCTAAAATAAAAATAATCCCAATTCTGCATAAATTATTCAATAAATGTATAGAAATGGGATATTATCCGGATGAATGGAAAAAATCATTCTTAAAAATAATTCCAAAACCAGGCAAAACGAATTATGAAATAAATAAAAGTTATAGACCTATATCATTGACATCTAATCTATCTAAAACATTTGAGAATATAATAAAAAATAAATTAAGTAACTATTATTTAGAGAATAATTTAATGAGCTCAAGGCAGCATGGTTTTATGAAATCTAGATCAACAATTACTGGAATGGATAAAATTATAGAAACTATATTGAAACATAAACAAAAAGAATTGACTTCCTTGATAGCTATAGATATTGCGGGTGCATTCGACAATGCATGGTGGCCTGCTATTATAAAAAGAATGGATAATGATGATGTTCCCTCAGATTTAATAAGGATCATAAAATCTTATTTGAATAATGAAAGGGAGGTGAAATTTACATACGAATCAGAAACTTTTTATAAGAAACTAACTAAAGGATGTCCACAGGGTGGACCTTTATCACCACTTCTATGGAATATTTTGCTAAATGATTTGTTGATAAATTTTGATTCAATGAATGCAGATATTATATGTTATGCAGACGACGTTACAATAATTTGCTGGAATAAGACTATTGAAGGACTAAAAACCTCAAGTGAATACACCTTAAATTATGTGATCCAATGGTGTAATAGAAATAAATTAACAATCAGTACAGAGAAGACTAATATGCTATACCTACATAACAGACAAAAAATACCTATTAAGGTTAATAACAATATAATAATGCCGGTCAAGCAAGTAAAAATTCTGGGAATGAAATTTTCTAATCATAAATGGAAAAACAAAGTTAACTTTACACTGCATGTTAATGATATTCTGTGTAAGGCAGGACGTATGAAAAATTTATTATGTTCACTAAGTGGCAATATGTGGGGTTTAGACACTCAAAAGAGGTTAACTTTATTCAAAACAATCATTAGGCCTGTACTTACATACGGTTCTGAAATTTGGTTCAAATATTTAAACAATCGTTGTAAACAAAAATTGAACTCCATGCAGTACCAGATCATTTTATGGGCAGTTAGAGCGTACAAAACGACTTCATCAAACTGTGTGCATAGCTTGGCAAAAATTCCACTCCTAACAGACTATATAGAATCCAGAATAATCAAATTTGATCTAGCTCAACTGTCCATTGAAGATCTAATTACTTACGAACCCCATGCTTCAAGTATAGTCAAATCATTCTTAAACGCAAAAATGAATGAAATTTTTGAGAACACTAATGAAATTTTCAGAAGCTTTTTCGTATTTGGAATCCAAGATTTTTCCGTCCAAATTTTTATAATATCCAATTCATTACAGATCATGGCAATTTTGGGAAATTTTTTGCAACTATCGGCGCCGTGAAGGAACCAGGATGCTTCTGCGGAGGTGAAATTCAAGACTCGAGACATCTACTTCTGGAGTGCCCAATTTTCCGGGATTTTAGGGAAAATAGATTTGGTCGTATTGGACAGCTTGATGAATTTGTAGACAAAAAAGAAAAGTATAAAAATTTTGATCATTTTTGTAAATACATATAGAACTTTCTCTTGAATTGGAAAAAAGAGAAGGTATCTTAGAAAAAAAAAAAAAAAGAACTGCGATGCTTGCTCTGTGTGTTTTGCTATGTTGTTTGTTTTTCTCTTTGGACAATTTTCTTTAGTTAATTTATGTAAAATAATGAATTGAACAGGATTGTATATAGCCGAATTGCTGTAATGCAGTGAAAGGTAATGACGCAAATATCCCTGAATTTGGGATATCGCGTTTCATGATGTTAATAAAGTTAATTAATTGCTGGATCATTTTATAAAGATTTATTTATTTAAAAAGAAATTATTTGTAAATTCAAAAATAGCTAAAATATTTCAATGTTAAAAATAAAAATTATTATTAGTTAGCGCATGATGCTGAAATTCCAGCGTAAAAAAAAACAACAATAACATCCGCGAAATTGCGCAACAGCATTGCAAAGTGAAACTTAAACTAACCAGAAACCAAAAGTGCGCAGGCGCGATCCTATCGGCGCCCGCCGATGCCGATCGCCACCGCCGTAATACCGTTTAGTGGTAAAGTTGCATGTAAAATAACATTCAACTGTCCAAATTCTAATTTTAAAATGGTCGAACTATCGGAACTGTCGTATTATCGATACTGTCGAATTACGGTTTATTATTCGTTAGGCCGGAGGTCGGGACATCGGAACATGGTCGAATTATCGCCGAGTGTCAAATTAACAAGGTTATACTGTATTTTAAAACCTCTTAGATAAATTGGCATGAGTTTTAACAGGAGTACTCCCAGTCTCAATGACAAATGTTCTCAACCATGCATGACTCAAGATCCACAGAGTTGACATCTTTGTACCATTGAGCAGAGGTAAGAAAGAAAAAAAAGTTGCTAAGTGTCAATGACTCAGGAATGTATATGATAAGGCAAAATTTTGATTAAAGATCAGAAACACAAGGTAATAAGACTAAATCCAAATAAATAAATAGTGTGTGACGTTTCGGCAACAGTGTTGTTATCATCATCAGACAAAAGTATTGAATGAGAAAATATATCAAAGCATCATCAACAGTAACTATTCAAAACATGCTGTGATAAATTTTATCATCCAATACTTTTGTCTGATGATGGTAAAAACGCTGTTACCGAAAATTTACACACTATTTATTTATTTAGATTTGGTCTCATTACCTTGTGTATAAGGTGTATACTACTCTGATCAAAAAGTTTCGACACTTTGCTCATAAGTTAAAAAAAACTTTATTATTCTACCAAATTCAAATTGCCCCTTCAAAGTAGTCCCCGTTGGCCACGATGCACTTCAGCCACCTTTTTTTCCAGTCGGCAAAACACCTCTGGTAGTCTGTTTTCGGAATCGCCTTCATGGCCTTCTTCGATTCCACTTTGATCTCTTCTATGCTCTGAAATTTCCGACCCTTTAACTTTATTTTTGAGCTTTCCAAAAAGGAAGAAGTCGCAGGGTGCCAAATCGGGACTGTAGGGGGGTTGGGGGAACACAGAGGTTGAGTGGTCCTGCAGGAACTTCGAGTTTTGAGGGCTGGGTGCGCCGGCGCGTTATCGTGGTGGAGGATCCACGACTTGCTCCTCCAAAGCTCCGGCCGTTTCTGCCTGATCGTTTCCCTCAATCGCCTCAAAACTCCCAGGTAGGAGTCAGCAGTTATTGTAGAGCCTTGTTGTTGAAATTCATGATGAACGATGCCCTGGTAGTCGAAGAACACCGTCAACATGACATTGGCTTTGCTGGGAGCCTTCCTCGCTTTCTTTGGTCTCGGCTCATTTTTGAAGCGCCCCTCCGATGCCTGTTGGGTAGTTTCCGAATGAAAGCCGTAAATCCATTTTTCGTCTCCAGTATTGACCCTCTTCAGCAATTCGGGGTCGTCGGTTGTCGCTTCGAGATTGAAACTGGCTGTTTCTTTCTGGGCGTTCTTTTAATCAAAATTCAAATCTTTGGGAACGAGGACGGCGTTGAGTCTTCTCACTCCCAGAATGTCCTTCATTATCGATTGAGTCGACCCGAATGATATCCCTGCTTCTTCGGCGACATCCCTGACAGTTATTCGTCGGTCTTCATGCACCAGTTCCAACACCTTGTCCATTTTTCAGCCGTGGTTGATGTGGACGGTCTCCCGGAACGCTCGTTGTCGGCGGTCTCTTCCCGACCCTCCTTGAAGTGCTTGTACCACTCGAAAACTCGTCTTCGGCTTATGACGGCATCACATGACAGGCTGTTTGCAACATCCAAAAATTTTCGGCAACCTTGAATCCATTTTTCACACAAAACTTGATGCAAATTCTTTGATCCTCCATTTCGGTGACTAACGAAATCGAAGCACGGGCAAAATGGCTTCACTTCGAACAGCCGCTGCTCGCGTCGTGATTTTTGAAAATTGGCAGGTCTCCAAGCCAAGGGCGATGCTTGCGTTTGCCACAAACTGGGAGAAAATATATTGAGTTTTCAGGATTTTATGAGCAAAGTATCAAAACTTTTTGATCAGAGTAGTATCTTACGAGACAAGACTTACTTGTGATTAGCAGCAGAATTCCAAATCAGCATGATGGATTTCTTCCAAGTCTTGTACTCTTTGGTGAGTTCAGGATCCTCACTACTGCAGCAAAACCAGGGGAACACTGAGTATATTTGATACCACAACGTTGAAGCAGTAACATATGATAAAAATCACTTTCTGAAAACTTCAAAATAGGGGGGAGACAGAACAAGAAGTGGATTGGTCAACTACATTTCCCAAGTCTCAGATGAGAAACTCAAGAATACTCCAAATTGAAATCCCGAATTAATCTAAAGGGAGACCTCTTTAAAGGGCACTTTGGCTCTGCAAGCTTTTGGCTCTGGTGTTGAGTTTTTGAAGGAAGTTATATTACAGAAAAGTATTTACACACACACACAGTAAAACCCCTCTAATACGAACCCTGGATATAGCGAACCTTCTCCTATAATGAACCCACTGTGATTCCCAATTCCATTCCATTGAAAATACCATCGTTATAACGAACTTTGCGATTTTAAAATAACGAACTACCCCTATGACGAACCTATTTTCGGTCCCACAATGATAAAATCTATTAAAAATACTAGGCTTATAACGAACTTAAAATTGTGATTTAAAAATTTTTTAAAACAACAAAATTTTGAGCATGTTTCAGCTCACGGATCGCGATTTCAAAACAAAAAATTTGCGGCATTGTTTGTTTTCGTTTCCATTCTATTTTTGCTGTATGTTGTATATATTTTTACACATTATACTTTTATTTAATAGAATATCTTGGCATTCGACAATTTTGAAATAGAAGAAAAATACAAATGGCTTCCAAAATAAAGAAAAGAAACAAAGAATGGCATTCTAAAAAAAAAACAGTGGCAGGCAGCATGCCCTTTTAGAAGCGTTCTATATCAAGTTTAACCTAGGCTAAATAATAATTCCCAATGATTTTAAAGCCAGAAATGGTTTGAATAGCAGGTTAAAAAACAAAATTTAATATACACTTCAGAAGAATATGTGGAAACTGGAATTGGAAGAAGAAGGAAAAAAAAACAGTTCCCCCAGTTCCCTGTGTCTCATGAGCCACAAACAAATTGACTTATACATTCTTAAAAACTACCAATCAGTTCTATTTTTAGAATGGAATTCTTGTTAGGTATATGACTCATTCAGGGTTCGAAAATATTCCCCCCGGGCCGGCCGTTTTACCACCGATTTTGTGTTTGTAAATTGGCGTTTTTATTCGCAATTTTACCGATTGCACTATCACATCAACATGTTTCGCGTCCGATTTTTCTGAATTGGATACTTTTGATTCATCCTCATTTGATTCAGAATTCACGGAGCTTTATTCCTTTGATGGAAATAACAATATTTTAAGACAATTCTGATTTCCAAATTTCACTTTTCACTTTCAAACAACAAGGTATTAGAGGCATTTTTTCAAATAAATATAGTATTATATTATTTGAGAAAGATGTTCTAAAATACTCTTATACCTTTTAAATATATAATTAATAATGTTTTGCCTAGGGGATTTGGCTTAATTTTTAAATAATACATAGGTTTATATATAAAGATGTATGCTAATGATAAGAAGAACCTATTATCAAATGACTTCTTTTGATATTCAGCACTACTGTAAAGAAATAGGTCAATTTAGGGAATTAAAACAAAGTGACCATTATTAAGTGGCTGCCTTTTCCTGTTTGTATGGCTGTTTTTTAATTATACGGTCTAAAAATTCAGAAAAGTTAAAAAAAAAAAATGGCCAAACCGTGGCTATAGTGAACCAAAAGCTCTGTCCCATTGGGGTTCACCAAAGAGGGGTTTTACTGTATTATAATTTTAACAGAATATTAATTTTGATTATTTATATTTTGCTACTCTGTGAACTTGACTTATTGGCTTCCGGATATTTTATAAATTTTAATGTGTTCTTGCCTTTAAAAAATTACCATTTCCAGTCTAAAGTTTGTTTTTCCTAATTTACTATGTTACAATTTTGTATAGCCCTATATAGGAAGCCCTTGATAGATCTACTGAATTCTGAGTGACTACCACTCCATGTTTATTAATGAGAGGGGCGTCGGTGGAAGGGTGGTCTAAACCGTTGGTTTTTGACTGCTACAACCCGAGATGAATCCTGAATTGGGCACTTTTTAAAAGCTTTTATTTAACTTGCTTTCGTGTCTGTCCGTCTGTCTGTCCATAAATCTTGAAATCAATTTTTAATATACTTTTAGGGCACGTAGGAATCTGAAATTTGGTACACTTTCAGAACCCAATGACAATGCAAGTTGACAAATTTCCAGACTTCCAGATCACATAGAAGTATGAAACTTTTAACACTTTACTCAGTCAAATGAACAATGCAAGTGTAAATATTTTCAGACTTCATGGTGGTCGGAGTGGCCAGGAATGAACAAGTTTCTATATTTCTTTTTAAGAGAGAGTCTTATGTTACGTCCCTTACAAGGAATTGACCAATCCGCTGCGAGCAGGCTTCCATCTATTTAAGGCCTAATCCCCAGCAAACTTTTGATTCTAAGTTTTGTAAATTCATTACTAAAATCTAACTAAATAATTAATAAATAAAAATACATTTAAAAAAAAAAGCTTTTATCTTCTGTCATTTAGCAATTAGATGTATCTGAGTGAAAATAAAAGCGGCGGGGGACAATCATATTTAGAAAAGAGATAGAAATATAGCAAACACTTATAAAAAATGCTAATCACTTGCTACATATTAAATCACATTAGGTTCGAAATTCATGATCATCCCCCGCCGCTTTTTATTTTCACTCAGTTACATCTAATTGCTCAATGACAGAAGATAAAATATTTATTTTTTTCCTTTTTAGAGCATTTAAATAAAAGTTTATTTTTAAATATATTTTATTTTTATAAATTATTTCTAATTAAAAATAATAATACTCCAGTGGGGCCCCCGATTCTTTCAAAAGATAAACCTCACCAGCGAGAGCAAGTAACCAAAATAGCTCTGGTACATTTGTATGTGCAAAGGTCGAACTGCTGTTCACATGTGTAGACATGGGGCGCACTTACAGTAAAAACAGTTACCAACTTCTACCCACCATGATTAGCATGGCCTGTACCACATGTACTAGGGATAATATAATAATAATAATAATAAAAAAAACATTAATGAGAAAACAATAATTTTTTATTTTGACAATGTAAACGTTGGGAGCAAGACAGTGCAGAGAAGTAAAAGGAAGGAAGTAAATTTTGATGCCAAATAGATATCAACATATTAAATTTTAAATGGCATCTATTAAACAGGTTTTACAGTTTTTTTGAAATTAATGCTTTTTAAATAAATTACCAAAACTACTTCTGCAATGAGCTCTCTCAGTGGTTTTACCAGACTATTATATTCTTCAACATTTTCTAAGGTATTTTCTCGACTGGCTACACCTTCTCTTGTTACACAATGTTACATATTCAGATATTTTATTAAACTGAAAAAAAAAAAATAGGACTTATCAAACACTTCTGTGGTATTTTTTATTACCAAAATTTCAGTGACCAACTGTCACTATTCTCAAGGTTTAACCAAATGAGGCACTAGCACACTTGTAAGTTCAAAAGTCAAACTTCTTTCTACACTACCTCCCATGAGTATCATGGCTTTACTACATATCCTTGTGATAGGTTAAAAAAGCATTCTTAAGGCAAAATTAGTGACAGTTGGTCACTGGAAAATTCTTAAACTTACCACAAAAGATTGATAATTCCTATTTGTCTCAGCATATCAGTTCCCAACATGCAATACATTAAAACCAAGTTTGGCCTTAAATACCCATTTCTTGGTTTCTCAAAAAGCCACTGGGACCAAAATTCTTTTTGGTGGCAGTAGTACAGCCTACTCCACGCTGACGAGCGCCAACAGTGCGAAAGGCGTTCGTGGATGGATTTTCTTGATTTATCAAGAAATTGGGTTGGCCAAATATCAGGGAACAGGCTAAATCAATGCTTAGTTGATTTATGTTCCACCAGATGGCGCTCTGCCTTCAGAAAAGCACATGTGCTCCTGGTCAGGATATGCCTACTTTGTTTTTTATTAACACAAGGTAATAAGACCAAATCCAAATAAATAAATAGTGTGTGACATTTCGGTAACAACACTGTTGTTTGGATTATAATCTATAATCCAAATTGTACCTTATCATTTGTTTTTTATTAAAACTTCCGTGAGAAGACACTCTTGCTAGAGGACACCTCTCTACAAAGAACAGTTTTCATTGCCAAATTTCCATTTTTACTATTCAGTACCCTCGGTAAAAGGACATCTCTCTCTAAAGAACACTTTGGTTCTGCAAGTAAGAGTTGTCCATTACAGAGAGGTAAACACAACATTATATTGATTTTGTGAAAAATAGTACAAAATTTAAATTGTACTGGGATTTGGTGGATAATATTTTATATTTTTATTATAAAATAAATTGGATTTATAATTCTTTAAATGCTTCTCTTTGGTATAGGTTTCTGTTTAACCATTTATAATTAACACATGGCTGCCATAAGGTGTAAACCAATCCTTCCATAGAGCTAAGATGTTGTAAGACATGAGTTGGACTTACGGGAAAGAGGGGCTGTTGGGCAGAGACTCCACCAGAGACAGCTCTGCCTCTACCTTGGGGGGACGTCCACGCCTGCGGGAAGTAGTACCTCCTGAGAGCACAGAGTGTAGAACTAAGCCCATATTCTCTTTATCTAAAATTTTCATTGCAACAACTGGTATTAAATAGTTGTGTATGTACAGTAAAACCCCTCAATAGTGAACCCCAATGAGACAAAGCTTTTGGTTCACTTTAGCCACGGTTCACTATAGCCACGGTTTGGCCATTTTTTTTTAACTTTTCTAAATTTTTAGACCGTATAAATTAAAAAACAGCATACAAACAGGAAAAGGCAGCCACTTAATAATGGTCACTTTGTTTTAATTCCCTAAATTGACTTATTTCTTTACAGTAATGCTGAATATCCAAAGACGTCATTTGATAATAGGTTCTTCTTATCATTAGCCTACATTATTATCTACTTATATAATTGCCTTATTCTGTCTGTGTGAAGTTCACTGTGTGAAGTTCACGGATAGATTTTGGTCATCAACGCGTGCATCATCATTATGATCATTATCTAATGATAATAATAATTATTATTATTATCTACTTATATAATTGCCTTATTCTGTCTGTGTGAAGTTCACGGATAGATTTTGGTCATCAACGCGCGCATCATCATTATGATCATTATCTAATGATAATTATTATTATTATTATTATTATTATTATACTTTATCTATCTACTTATATAATTGCCTTATTCTGTCTGTGTGAAGTTCACGGATAGATTTTGGTCAGAAAGGATAAAATAAAAAAAGTGTCAAGGGATGGGAATCGAACCCACGACCTTCCGCTTACCGGGCAGATGCCATGACCACTAGGCTACCCTGGACATATTTTTCCGTTCACATTTTTATATTTTCAAGACACACAGTTTGGGGCGGGACGTTTCACAAGAGAGACATCCACGGCGCCAATTTATAATTGTAACAAAGAGTATTTTAATTAAAACATTTTAAAAACACAGTTTGGAACGGGACGTTTCACAAGAGTGACATCCATGGCGCCAATTTATAATTGTAACAAATAGTATTTGAATTAAAACGTTTTTAAAATATATACGCACTCGGGTAAAACCCGGGCGTTGCCCGGGCCATTCGTCTAGTGTTTATATATAAACCTATGTATTATTTTAAAAATAAGCCGAATCCCCTAGGCATAACATTATTAATTATATATTTAAAAGGTATAAGAGTATTTTAGAACATCTTTCTCAAATAATATAATACTATATTTATTTGAAAAAATGCCTCTAATACCTTGTTGTTTGAAAGTGAAAAGTGAAATTTGGAAATCAGAATTGTCCTAAAATATTGTTATTTCCATCAAAGGAATAAAGCTCCGTGTATTCTGAATCAATTGAGGATGAATCAAAAGTATCCAATTCAGAAAAATCGGACGCGAAACAAGTTGATACGATAGCGCAATCGGTAAAATTGCGAATAAAAAACGCCAATTTGCAAACACAAAATTGGTGGTAAAACAGCCGGCCAGGAGGAATATTTGCGAACCCTGAATGAGTCATATACCTAACAAGAATTCCATTCTAAAAATAGAACTGTAGTGGTAGTTTTTGAAAATTTATAAGTTGATTTGTTTGTGGCTCATGAGACACGGGAACTTGGGGGGGAACTGTTTTTTTTTTTTCTTCTTCTTCTTCTTTCAATTCCAGTTTCCACATATTCTTCTGAAGTGTATATTAAATTTTTATTTTAACCTGTTATTCAAACCATTTCTGGCTTTAAAATTATTTGGAATTACAGTATGTTTTAGCCTAGGTTAAACTTGATATAGAACGCTTCTAAAAGGGCTTGCTGCCACTGTTTTTTTTTTTTTAAGAACCCCACTCTTTGTTTCTTTTTTTATTTTGGAAGCCATTTGTATTTTTATTCTATTTCAAAATTGTCGAATGCAAAGATATTCTATTAAATAAAAGTATAATGTGTAAAAATTTATACAACATACAGCAAAAATAGAATGGAAATGAAAACAAACAATGCCGCTAATTTTTTGTTTTGAAATCGCGATCCGTGAGCTGAAATATGCTCAAAATTTTGTTGTTTTAAAAAATTTTTTAAATCACAATTTTAAGTTTGTTATAAGCATAGTATTTTAAATAGATTTTATCATTTTGGGACCGAAAATAGGTTTGTTATAGGGGTAGTTAGTTATTTTAAAAATCGCAAAGTTTGTTATAACGATGGTATTTTCAATGGAATGGAATTGGGAATCGCCGTGGGTTCGTTATCAGGGAAGGTTCGCTATATCCAGGGTTCGTATCAGCGGGGTTTTACGGTATATATATATATATTTTTTTTTAACCATATATAGAGAGAATTTTATATCACAATTTCATACAAAATTGTAGCATAGGCTACACACAAGATGAAAAGACCAAATCATTGACATTTCAACAGCAACTTTGTTTATTGAAATGTCACCAATAATATATTAATTTGCGTTTTGTGTTTTCATCTTGTGATTCTTACTACAATCCAAATTGTATCTCATAATTATGTCTCATATAGGGGGTAATATTATAGCCCTACAGGAAACCAAATTAAATGAAAAGTACAATCTCAAATATAAAAACTACAATATCCTCAGAAAAGACAGAAATAAAGAAGGGGGTGGCCTTGCATTTTTAATCAAGAATTTGTACTATGAAGACATAGCCATTAATATTCCAAACACATCAGACCTCGAAGCCCAAGGTATCAAAGTCTACCTCAATCAAAACAAAACCATCAACATATTCAATATGTATCACCCACCAAACAATAAACTTATTGACGATGGAACAATGGCTCAATTTCTTACAGACAACACTATTATTGTAGGTGACCTTAATGCCAAACATCAACTATGGGGATGTTCCACGCCAAACCCAAGAGGCAAAATACTTTCAAACTTATTTGACGACAATGCCTTCATGTGCTTAAATGATGGGAATCCTACCCACCATTCCTACAGTTATAATACCGCACAAGCCCTTGATATAAGTTTCTCCAGTCCTGACATTTTCCACAAATGCAAATGGCAAATATTAAAAAGTATTGGAAGTGATCATTTGCCTATTTTGATAGAAATTAGCACCAAGACCAAAACCAGCTCAATTAAAGAAAAATTCTGGAACTTCAAAAAGGCTAATTGGAATCTTTACCAGCAAAACACCAATGAAGACTCGAAAAGCACCCACTAGAATAAAAGATCTGGAACAAAATTGGATATCTTTCAAAAACACCATTATTAAAGCAGCCAAAGTTTCAATACCAAGAGGTAATATTAAGAAATGGATTCCAAATTATACACACCAGGCAAAAGATATTCAAACACTTATAACTAAAAGAAATGAACTACAAAAAAAGTGCACCCAAAACCAAACAAATTGTAGAACTGAACTGAACATTGTGAATGCAAAAATAAAAAGATTATACGTAAATATGAAAAGGGAAAAATGGAAACAAACTTGTGAAAACCTGAACCCAAGAAACCCTAATACAAAACTTTGGCATTTGGCAAAACAAATTGACAGAGCCCAGCCACAAACTGAAAACACAAAATATAATTAAGAATACAGATGGTACCCCAGCAACTAATGACAAAAATGCTGCTAATCTTTTAGGTAATTCATATCAAATAAGTAGTAAAATCAAATTTGAAATAAAAGATAAGAAAGTTGAAAAAAAGGCCCGAAAGATTATCCATGACTGTAAAAACGTCACTAGCACTCATAATATTTTCCATGAAAAAATCAATATGAAAGAGCTAGATTATGCATTAGAAAACACTGACCTAAACAAGACGCTGGGCCAGATGGAATCCATGGCCAAATGATATCAAACTTGGGCAAAAATGGCAAAGAAAAACTTCTCGATATTTTCAATAACTCCTGGAAAACTGGAAAATTGCCTCAAGACTGGAAAACTGCAGCAATAATTCCTATTAAAAAACTTGACAAATCTGCCGATGACCCAAAAACTACCGACCTATTTCCCTCACAAGTATTTGCTGCAAATTAATGGAAAAAATTATACTCAGACGACTCACCTACCACCTCGACACAAGAAATCTCTTACCAAAAGAACAATATGGATTTAGGAAAGGACATGGGACAATAGACCAACTCTTATTTTTCACACAAAAGGTAAAAGATGCACAAAACAGAAAACCAACTAGCCACACCATAGCCGCTTTTTTAGACCTTACACAAGCTTTTGATAAAGTATGGAAAAACAAGTTAATTACAAAATTATACAAGCATTTCAAAATTGATGGAAAAGCTATCACTTGGATAAATGATTTCCTTAAAAATAGATACATCAGGGTCAAATATAATGGAACTCTATCTAAAACCTTCAAATTGTACCAAGGATTACCACAAGGATCAGTCCTTAGCCCAACTCTCTTCACCCTATTTATTGCAGGCATAGAAGAAAAAATTTCACATAAAACCAATATTGGACTATTCGCTGATGACATTATTCTATGGAGCAGCAATACTAACTGGAAAAAAGCTGAAAGGGATTTGAACAAGACTCTTTTCCACCTAGAAAAATTTGCTAATAAACATAAATTAGAATTTAACCCCCAAAAATCTGAAACCTGTCTTTTTACTACCGATAAGAAACTATACAAAATAAGACCAAAAATTATTCTGAAAGAACAACAATTGCAATATAATAAACATCCTAAATATCTTGGCTACACCCTGGATCCAGAAATTAACTCCAGTAAACATATTGAAGAAGTTATTAGAAAAGGAAGAGACGACTAAAAATCCTGAAATATATTTCAGGAAGAGAGTGGGGAGCCGATGCAACCACACTAAAATTAACTTGCACATCTCTAATTAGACCTATCCTGGAATATGGATATCAAATCTATGGTACAGCATCTGAAACAAATCTAAAATCACTGGAAAGGATACAACTAAGTGCAGCTAGAATTATTACAGGTCTTCGAAATACCTGCCCTAATGATATTGTACTTTACGAGGCCGACATTATGCCCTTAAAGGATAGAAGAAGCTACAATCTGCCAAAATATATAAACAAAATCAAGAGTTATGGAAACAAACACAGAACTTCCAAGTACATACTTAATTGGGAATCCAATTTAAGACTCAAAAAAGAAGGCCCTCTACACCTGGCCAAAAGAAATGAATTTTTTAAATATAAAGTGGAAAAAAATTATTTAGCAGAAAAAATTTCTCCATGCAAACCACTACAAAATGTTATTTTTAATGCCACTTTAAATGAGCCCACCAACAAACTATACCAAAATCCAGAATACTTAAAACAATTATCATTAGAAATATTTAATAACATTCCTAAAAATGCAATAACTATCTATACCGATGGTACCAGAGATGAGCTAGGACACACTGGCAGTGGCTGTCTCATCAAAACCACAAATGGCATTGAGAAAATGAACAGAAGAAACCCAGATTTTTGCTCAGTCTTCAGATCAGAACTTATAGCCATCTATGAAGCCTTAAAATCCATCAGAAATACTAATTATCAAGATATCTGGATTCTTACTGATAGTAGAAGTGCCATACAACACTTGAGTCACACAGGGGAACTCAGAGACAAAGTAAGCAGGAACATAATTGGTTATCTCCAAAAACTCTCAAAAACCTCAAAAATTCACCTTCAATGGATACCCTCACACGTTGGCATTGAAGGCAATGAAGCTGCTGATGTGCTAGCGAAAAAAGGCACAAAAGAACCCTTGCCACAGAAAAATAAACTTACTTTTAAAGAAATAGAAACAATAGCCAAAACAAAAATAAACAAGAACTGGAGGATCCCACCTAAGCACAGTTGGTACAGTGGAGTGAACCCAGGAGGAGCTCTAAACATCAGAAATAGACAGCATCAAACAACACTAACAAGATTTAGAACGGGCCATCTCAAGCCATTGAAGATAGAAAATAATAACAAAATTTATCCCACTTGCCCAAAATGTAGTTTGGTACCTGCAGCTCCAGAACACATTTTGGCTTGCATTAGATGCACTAAACAGGACCTTTGGGAGAGGCCGCTGCTCATCATAAAACAGCTCGAGGAGCATGAACTCATGGAATTCGTGTAATCTTTACACAAGGGGATAAGAAACAACAACAACAATATATCAATTTACTGGTGAACCAAAAAGAAGGATATGTATCTACCCATTGCAGCAAAGCTTCTTATCTTCTTCTTTCTTATTTCCACTCAATCATATTAGGGTATCAAGCTCGTAGAGCTAAAGACTTTTTATTGTGTCTGATGGGGATGAGTAGAGCTAATCAATGGATGAGTCAATAAAGACTCATGAATCTTTATTGACTCATCCATTGATTAGCTCTACTCATCCCCAAGTCAATGATGTGGTTTGGGGTTGCAGGTTGAGAAATGCACTTGGTACATAGTCGGGACACCTTGCAACCATTCTGGAAAGTCATTGTCCATAGATGACCAGACTTAAGTGTGGAAATTAAAGACTGTTGTTCTCGTGGGAGGACAGAATTGGTGCTTGCCCCTCCTGCTCTGTACCAGTCATGTGCAGCATTAAATTTCCGTTCCTTCAAGCATTGGATCTTGATGGTACTAAGGAGGTCTCTTTCATCTAGTTGGGTGATGGATTTTTTGGTCTCAGGGTGACCAAGAGTTCCAGACTTTGCCAGAGAATCTGCTAGCTCATTTCCAGGAATTCCAACATGAGCTGGAAGCCATTGCACTGACAGAGCTGTTGGCTGGGAGTCAGTTTACAGCTTTAGCGATGCTCTTGAGAAGAGGTTCTTGACTGGAGAAGCAGGTTTGAAGGATATAAATGGCTGCTCTTGAGTCGGAGTAGAATATTATTTGTCTGGTGAGGTGATATTGATGTTTTTTGAGCAGTATCTATAGCAGAGAGTTCTGATTTATAAATTTAGAGGTGTCTAGGGTGGAAAAGGGTTAATTTTTTTCAGGATCTTATCTTTGTAGATAGCAATTCCACTGCCAGACAGTCCAGTTTCAAGTTTGCTGCCGTCAGTGTAAATTGTGATGTCGAAGAGGGTGCGCTATTTTCCTCAATGATTTGGAGGCCAAGAACTTTAATGATTTTGGCTGAGTTTCATTTTTGTGGAGATTGGCTGGAAGATGAGGGATAGAGGTGAGTTTGTTGCAAGTTATGTGTGGGGGGGTAGAAAGTTCTGTGTTTAGGATTATTTGGGATGTCTGAAAGATTAGAGTTGTGAGCCATGTTGAGAAAAGTGGGGCATTTTAGTCCTTGATTTGGGACTAATTTATAATAAAATTTCCTGTAAGGTGTTCTTTTGGAGAGTTATCTTTTTGAATATGAATTTTGAGAAGCAGATTCTCTCCTTAGGTGCAGGGAAGAAGGTTGGATTCAACTTCAGCAATGTGATTTGGGCTGGATCCTCGAAGCTTCTTGTGAAGGACCCCATGACTGGAGGTACAGATATGTGCAATATGGGAGCTTTCAACAAGGTAATCCAGCCAGACCTGTGTGTAGCAGGTAGAAAGTGAGAAGGCACTATAACATTACTTTGCAATTGTTTCAAGATTTGAAAAATTTCCCTTAAATTAAGTTGAGGCCATTTGTTTGCCAAAGTTCTGGTTTAAACTTGAAAAATATCCAACTTAAACCATCAAAATATATTTTATCAAAGTATATATATATTAAACATTATCATTTTCAAAAAATGTTAAAATGGTATTCAGGCAAAAGTGACCAACATATCATTTTAACAATGCCAGGAAATCATTTACAAAAATCTGGGCCTGAAAAGAATTGCAAGCAAGTTTGTGTCCCATGTGTTAACCTCAGAGCAAAAAGAGACATGTTTAAATATCAGTCAAAACAGGCTCCATATGGTTGAAAACGATCGGAATTGGCAAGATAAAGTGATAACAGGAGACAAGACATGGGTGTATGGGTACCACCCTGAAACCAAACGCCAGTCTAGTCAGTGGATAGCACGGAATGAACTAAAACCGAAAATATCTCGAATGTGCAAATCGAAAATGAAGGTCCTGCTTGTAACATTCTTTGACAACAAAAGACTTGAGTGCCATGAATTTATGCCAGATGGTGTCACAATAAATCAAAGCATTTACCTTTCCATATTGCGGCACCTGTGGAAATCGATCAGAAAGAAAAGACCAGGAAAGTGGTCCCGTCAAGATTAGTTTCTCTATCATGAAAACGCATGCCCGCACATTCAGTATCGACTTTTTTGGCCACAAACAACACCCCTCTCCTATCCAAAATACCCTATTCTCGAGATTTAGCTCCTAATGACTTTTTTTTTCCTTTATTCTAAATTGAAAATGTTCATGAAAGGTAAGAGGTTTGACATGAAATGAAGAAAATCGCTGGCAGTCTTGAGAAGCCTTATGGAGGGCGATTTTACAGCATGTTTCACTAGTTGGGAGAAAAGATGGAGGAAATGCATTGATGCAGGAGGATTATACTTTGAAAATTATTAACAAATATTTGTAATATTACTTGGTAGAATAAAGTTATACTACTAGTCCAGGAACTTAATGATCATACATTGTATTTATGAAATCAATGACAACACTAATCTGTTCCAAGAATGATAATATGCAACAAGAGCCTTGAAGACAAGGATCGAATAGGATGTCCTTCCACAAGAAAAATTTATGTACAAGAGACGCCTACGGAAGCCAACAGTACATAGACAGATAAAGCACACAGGCTATAGTTATTAACTAATATATGCATTTATTTAAGGCGCCAATTTATAATTGTAACAAATAGTATTTGAATAAAACATTCAATCGGGTAAAACACGGGCGTTGCCCAGGTCATTCGGCTAGTAGGAGTATAACTATTCCATTGATATTTCAAAAGGTTGGTATTTCAATATGGAATCATTTTAAAATTGTTTCAGAAGTTCTAAAGAAGAAAAAGTCGAGTTTCAAATTTGTGTCCAAAATTTAACGTTAGAATAAAAGGAATGTTGGGGTTTAACATCCTGGGATTTGTTAAATTCAGAGAATTTTGCAAAATTAATTGGGGGATGAAAGCTGGTGTTACCAAAATGATCCTGAAACTATAGACAAATAAATCAATGCTGATTACTTTTTTATTACTGTTGATTAATCCATTTTGATTTTGTTCCTACTGGACAGACTTGATCAATATTATTTTTTGAAAGTGTTGAAGCAACTTTGCCTTAAAATTAGAAATAAAGACCAGACCCCTTTGAACCTTAGGTGATTGGACTCTGTTGCAGGCCAATGCCAGGGGGGCCTCACAAGACATTCACATTATTCGTGAACTTTAATTACCCATCCTATTCCCCAGAATTCTCCAATGGGACTTTTCAAAATTTCCAAAAAATTGAAAACTTCTAAAATAAAATATTCTAAATGGAATCAAAGATATAAGCAAAAATGTAATTTTGAACTTGACAAAGTTGCTTCAAAATTATCTATTTAAAAGATAAGAGCTGTGCATACATTTTGAAGGGAATAAACATTAAAATGTGATTAGCTTTAATAAATATTTTTTAAAATGTCTCAATACTTTTTAAATGGATCTTGTAGATAGAAAAAGAATTACCCTTCTTAGCATGTGATGACACTTTAGGAGTGGAAGGGGCTGGCTTCTCTTCTGGAACAGCAGGAATCTCTTCCTCTGGCTTGGACTCTGGCAGGGAAACCTCCTCCATCACCATCGGACTCTCTAGCTTCACAGCTACCACTGGCTCCACTGGGGGTTCTGGTTCAGATGCCTCCGGCTCTGGTTTTGGAGGCTCTACTGGAAGTTTTTCAGGTTCCACCACAGCTGGTAGTTCTTCCTCAATGGCCTGCACTTCTTGGACAGTTTCCTCCTGTGGGAGGACAATGTCAGGAATAGAGGGCTCTACTTCCTCCTCCTGTACCTCAGCTGGAGGTAGAGCTTCCACAGTCTCTTCTTGACCAGGTGAGGGCACTGCCAGGATCTCCTCCACCACCACCTCTTCCTCCACCACCATTGGAAGGTCCTCTGTGGGCTCTGGAATGGAGGGCTGAGGAGATGGGGCCTCCATTGGCTCCTCTAGGATTTCTTCTGTTGCTGTAGCAATCTCCACCTCCACTGGCTGCACCACCTCCAGGATAGTGGCCACCTCTTCCTGGGCCGGTTCCTCAATAACCACTGCTTCTGCCGGCTCTGGAACCTCAGTGGGAGTCTCAACAGCAGGCAGTTCAGGCTCTGGGGCAGGAGGGTTCTCAACAACAATATCTGACTGGGTTTCTGCCGCAAGAACAGGGTGAGGTGGTTTCTCAGGCTCAACTTCTTGGGGCACCAGTGAAGCTGATGCTGTAGAAGCCACTGCCTCTGCTGGTGGCATTTCCAGCAACTTGGACAAGGTGGGATTGGCTGTGGAAAGCAGGGATGTGAGGAGAGGAGAGGTGGGAGGTTCCTTGCGAAGGGTCTTGGCCTCCCGCTCCATTCGCCAGAGCTGCTGGGCCTGCTCGGCCTCCAGCTTCTGTTTATCTGACCTTCACAACACATCTTCTCACACAGGGCTGGCCACCACAGGACATTGCACTTACTCTTTCACCTGTTGCACCATTTGGGGGAGCTGGCCATCTAGCTCTCCACGCTCCAGCCGTTCAAGTAGAGCTCGCTTCTCCCTGCAATACCACTCACTTCTTCATCCGGCTCTTTCATTCAAGCTAAAAACGAATAGAATAACTATTTTGAAAGAGGGAAAATGTCCACAAACTTCTTGGATTCAACACGGTGGTGAAGGAGTGGTAGAAACAGTCATCTTGACATCTGGGATCTGCATTGGGCACTTTTTATAAGAAAAATTGCGTCAATGGCCCTCCATTCTGTCAAAAGTTCAACCACATTTGTGAGTGCAAGTAATCAAATGGGCTCTGGCACAGTTGTAATTACAAAAGTCATATTGCTTTCTGCATGTGGTGTACTTAACCCATCAAAGATTATCATGGCCTTTATCACATGTGGGTACACACACTAGAAATAATAATAAGAAAATCTTCCCAAGAGATTGTTGCTTTCTTTTGAATTAAAGTCAATTTAAATTAAGGTGTTAGCAATTAGTTTGAATATATTTGAAATCGTGTAATCTTTACACAAGGGGATAAGAAACAACAACATATATTTGAAAAGATATTCAATTAGTTAGTGAAATAAAACCTTCATGGCTATGTTCTTAAAATAAAAAACCAAAGAACATTCTCCTCGCAAAAACAAAATACTTACTTATACAATTGTTGCTCCTCCTGGATCAATTTTTGCAGCTCTTCAATGCGCTGTATGCGCAGCTTGCGAGCAATCAGGTTGGCAGGGGTGTCATTGGTGTTTTCTCCCTTCTCACCCCGCTTGCGTTTGGGGATCTCAAGGTTCTCCAAGAGATCTGAGTACTGCAAAGCTGCATTCTGCCCTCAGACACACACACATGAATCCTTCCTCTGTCACATCAGCCAACCAGTCTCACCTTCTGGGAGAACCAATCGCTGGGTCTTGATGGTTCTGCAAACGGCCGAATCAGGCGGCTCACTGAAGCCCTAAACATCCAAGGTATGATTGGAAACACATTTCCAAGAGAGAGAGTTGTGTAGAGAAAGTTTTCAAAGAGTTTAGAGAAATAGAGGATGTATTTTTTTTTTTTTTTTAATTTTAAAAAATGAGCAACCCATCTGATAAGCAACAACTCCCTGAATTTTTATTAAATTTTACTCTCCCATATCTTTATTAACCACTAATGAACAAGGAGTTATTTATTTATTTATTTATTTTGTTTTTTTGTGGGAGGGGGGGCTCGAATTTACCCCAAGTCCTATCAATTATTGTGAGTCTAAAATTTTTGGGGATTTGAAAAATGGTTGATTTATAGTAAGCATTGAAATAAATACAGAGGTATAGTTTTGTGTGAGGAGAGAGTATTCATGTGTGGGCACCTCTCCATTTAAATAACACATCTCTCTCTTTCTCATAATTAGTGCGGACTGTGCACTTTACATGCATTGACAAGATGTCAATAAAAATATGTTAATTGTCAATTGTCTCTCTCTCTCTCTCTAGATATAGATCAGGTCTGAAAGGGATGGTAACACATAAGATTGTGGCAAGAGTTGGAGTTGATTCCTATTTGTATCAATTTTTAATAGCCTTCAATTTTTCTCTTATAGTTGAAAGTACATATAATATTATCGTTTTGGATTGGGACCCTTTTTTGTTTGTTGATTGTTGTAAGACCCTGTTGACTTACTGTAGGGTTGGTGACTTGTGGTGGTTGATGGCGCAGTCATTTGGTCGAGGTGGTGGGTTTTTTACAGGGGAAATAACGAGAGGGACACAGGATGGGGTTGAAGAGGACCTCGCGATTAAGGGAGAGAAGGTTTTTGACTAATGGGGCACTTGACTATGACATTCTGAACATAGAAGTTACCTGGGTGAGAAGTGTTAAGCACGTCTTGCTCCTTGTGGTGGCGAACTCCCAACTGACTAACTTTGAGTCCGAGATTTTCCTCGTTAACTTTCTATTGCTCTCATTGGTTGAAATCGTCTATGTGGCGACTTTTGGTTGGATGTTAGCTATTCATGCTGAACTCTGATTGGATATTGGTACCTCCATTGTCTTTTTCATGATTACCATCCTCCAGGAAGAAGAAGGTCTTTGAACCCAGTTTTTTAGTTCCTGGGTAATAACCTTTACTTCCTGGATAATGAAATCCTGGTAATGGTTGTTCTCTCCAGTTCGCTAGGCCTAACTTTTATTAAAACTTTTTGGATCATACATTGCATATATTGTGGTGGGGTTATATCTTGGTATATACAAATTATGACATACACATTTTCTTATTTTAACATGTTATGAAGTTTTGCCTTCTCTATTTCACTACGAGAGGTTTTGATATTAGCTTTCTTTTATTTTTAATTTTTAAAGCATTTACATTTTTTTAATATTTCAAACTTGAATGCAAAGATATTATATTAAATATAAATACACCTATCCCCCGATTTACACGGTAGATACGTTCCTGAGAAAAACGTGTAAATCGAAAATTAAAAATTTTCAAGTCAAAACCGTGTAAATGAAAAGCTTGCAGAAAATGCATAATTTTGCTATTTAACAGTTGTGATTTTTTTCAATATTTTTAGGTGTACACAGAAATAAAAATAAAATGTATTGACAGGATAAAATATGTAATATATTACGGAAACACTGTTTTTTATATAAATACAATACATACATAAACAGAAGAACAAAAATTAAAACCAAAGGTGTTTTATTATCCTTCATCACTGTCAGAAATTACTCTCATTCTTTTTTTCGGAATCGAAGGTTCGAATTCACTTTCATCACTCAAAGTTATTTGTGCCGATTCAATGTTTGAAGCAGAAATATTTACATTATGAGAGATGGTAATAAAATCGGTTATTAACAATTGCTTCGAATTTTTTGTAAGATCTTTGTAAACTTCTTCATATTGAGCCAAGCAGTGATTTATGTCACGTTGGAATCGTAAAGCCCTTTCAACGTTTGTGTCATTTTGCATAAAATGCAAAGCATTAATGCTTGCTCCATTTTTTCCAATGCGATATTTCTGGTGTATGATGTTGTGCCCATAATCGTTGTATTGCCAGCTGCAACACTCTTTCTAATTGTGTTTTCATTTGTTCTAATAGTTCTTATTGTAGCTTCGTTCATGCTATATGATTTTGCAACATCTACTACTCTTTAGTAAGCGATCCAAAATTTTGATTTTAGTTTCTAAAGAAATAACTTTTCTTTTAACTTCTTTCTTCATTATAGGCCTATATATATTTTTTTAATTATGTTAATTTGGCTGTGATTAAAGTAAAATTCAGGAGGAAAAAATGCGGGAAATTTTGGAGGGAAGATTAAAAACTTTTTTATTTTTTAATTTTTCATATTATAATTTTTATTCAAATCAAAATGTTTTAATTTTTTTATTTTAATTAAACCTATTTGGTAAATTGCCATCATTTCCCTCCAAAATTTCCCGCATTTTTTCCCGCGATAAAAAAAAAAAATTTATTTGGAAAACCGTGTAAAAGCGAAAACATCTAAAACAAGTACCGTGTAAATCGGGGGATATGTGTATAATGTAAAAATGCAAATAACATTTGTGGCAAAAATAGAACATAGATGTAAACATGCAATGCCTCCAAATACAGTGAAACCTCGCTAATACAAACCCGCGATATAGCGAACCTTCCCTTATAATGAACCTAAGGCGATTCCCAATTCCATTCCATTGAAAATACCATCATTATAACAAACTTTGCTAATTTTAAAATAGCGAACTACCCCTATAACGAACCTATTTTAAGTCTCAAAATAATAAAATCTATTTAAAATACTATGTTTATAACAAACTTAAAATTGTTGTTAAAAAAATTTTGAAACAACAAAATTTTGAGCATGTTTTAGTTCACGGATCGCGATTTTAAAACAAAAAATTAGCGGCATTGTTTGTTTTCATTTCCATTCTATTTTTTCTATATGTTGTATAAATCTTTACACATTATATTTTTATTTAATATAATATTTTTGCCTTCAACAATTTTGAAGTAGAAAAAAAAATTGGCTTCCAAAATAAAGAAATTCTAAAAAACCAAAATATATTACCAGAAAAACGTCATTATTAAAACTTTTCAAAGTGAAACAACACAAGAAAATTTTCAGAACATGCTAAAATAATAAAATGTAACTTTTACATTATATAGAAGGCTATTGTACAAGAAAATAAGACCTGATCCAAATAATTTATTAGTGTGTGACATTTCGGCAACAGCATTGTCACACACTAATAAATTATTTGGATTAGGTCTTATTTTCTTATAATATAGTCTATAATCCAAATTGTGCTTTATCATAGAAGGCTATTATAAATTGTTACAAAGTGGAATCAACCCCAAGTTTTGCAGCGATTATACGTGTTAGCTTGCCCTTTTAGAAGCGTTCTATAAGGATAAGTAAAAAAAAAAGAAGCGTTCTATATCTAGTTTAACCTAGGCTAAAAAATAATTCCAAATAATTTTGAAGCCAGAAATGGTTTGAATAACACGTTAAAAAATAAACTTAATCTATAGTTCAGAAGAATATGTGGAAACTGGAAATGGAAGAAAAAAAACAGTGCCCTGTGTCTCACGGGCGCTACAAACAAATCAACTTATAAATTCTCAAAAACTATCACTACATTTCTATTTTTAGAACGGAAGCCTTGTTAGGTATATGACTCATTCAGGGTTCGCAGATATTCCCCCTGGACGACCGTTTCACTGCCGATTTTGTGTTTGCAAATTCGCTTTTTTTTTTTAAAGGCGATTTTGCCGATCGATCGCGCTATCGTGTTTCGCCTCCGATTTTTTGCCTTCGGTTACTTTTGATTCATTTTGAATTGATTCAGAATTCCTTTGATGGAAATAACGATATTTTAAGACAATTCTGATTTTCAAATTTCACTTTCAAACAACAATAAATTTAGTATTATATTATTTGATAAAGATGTTATAAAATACTCTTATACCTTTTAAATATATAATTAATAAAGCTTTGCTTTGGGGATTTGTCTTAATTTTTAAATTATACAGAAGTATATATTTAAAAAAATGTATGCTAATGATAAAATAACTTATTATCAAATGGCTTCTTTTGATATTCAGCATTAATAAAATGAAAAAGATCAATTTAGGGAATTAAAACAAAGTGACCATTATTTAAGTGGATACCTTTTCCTGTGTGTCTTTTAATAATACGGTCTAATATTTTTGAAAAGTAAAAAAAAAAAAGGCCAAACTGTGGCTATAGTGAACCAAAAGCTAAAGGTTCACTATATTGATTTGAAATTGCGATCTTTGAGCTGTAACATTCCAACATTTTTTTGCTGTTTGAAAAATCTATTACAGTACAATCTCATTAATCCAATAATTTGAACATGTTTTCATGTCCCAACCTCCAGCCTATCAAATAACCAACGATAATTCAACACCATTGATAATTCAACCGATTTTTAATTCAAATTTTGACAACATTATAGATAATTATTATTTTAAATTAGGCTTGTTATAGGGGAAGTTCATTATTTTCAAATTTCAAAGTTCATTAAAACAATGATATTTTCAATGGAATTTGGGATTACTTTAGGATTGTTATAATAATATCATTTGTTGTAAATAGAGTGGTGGTGCTTATGACCTTAGCCTTGTCTAGAAGTCCACTAGCTTTGATATGGTAGTTATGGTCCTCTGTGGTTAATTCTGCACAAGACAGAATATGATATGGGAAAGATTAAGAGGGTATTTCCTTTAAAGATGATTAAATTGATAGATATGATTTTAAATAATGGATATACAGTAGAACCTCCCTTAGTGGACACTCGCGCTACCGGACACCCCCAAACAATGGAAACTTTCCCAATGCATTATTTGTTGATTTTATACACAGGTAAATCCCGCTAATACAAACCCCTGATATGGTGAATCGTCCCTTTAAATGAACCTAAGAAAATTCCCAATTCCATTCCATTGAAAATACCATTGCTATAATGAACTTGGTGATTTTTAAAATAGCGAACTACCGTTATAATGAACGTATTTTAGGTCCCAAAATAATAAATCCTACTCAATATACTAGGCTTATAACGAACTTAAAATTTTAATTAATAGATTTTAAAATAACAAAATTTTGATAATGTTTCGGCTCACAGATAGCGGTTTCAAAACAATAAATTTAGGGGTTATTGTTTGTTCACATTTACATTCTATTTTTGCCACTTATTTTATTTACATTTTTGCAAATTATACTTTTATTGAATAGAATATCTTTGCATTCGACAATTTTGGAATAGAAAAAAAAAATGCAAATGACTTCCGAAATAAAGAAAAAGAAACAAAAAAAGGCATTCTAAAAACCAAAAGCTATTATTTGAAAAACGTCATTATCAAAGCTTTTCAAAATGAAACAACAAGAAAAATTTCAGAACATATTAAAATAAGAAAAGGTAACTTTTATATTATAAGAGATAAAAATTGAAGCTATTATAAATTTTTATTTATTTTTATGTTTGCAGTTTTACTTTTTTTGAAGGCAAATTTACTGATTGTGCGTATCAACATATTTCACAACTCCGCTTTTGCCAGTCCAAAGCCCGGATGAAAAAGGAGGAGGGGGAGCAGTAACAAGCTCACTAAAAAACCTGGGTTTAGCTGGCCCGGCTGATAGTACCCTGCAAGGGCTCCTAATCCAGGGATACAGGATGAACAGCGTTTGTACTCCATGGCGTCTGTTCCTCATGTCAGAGGCAGCCATTTCTTTTGGGGCTAAGTCGGCCTGTCACTGTGTAGTGCTCCCAGTCTTAATGACAAAGGTGGACGCATTCTACTTCACCCAGCTCATCCAATGATGAGCTCTACTCATCCCCAGCAGACACCATCAAAAGTCTCAAGCTTTACAGGCTTGATAACCAAATATGATTGAGTGGAGATAAGAAAGAAGAAGACATTTCACGCCCAATCGTTTGGGGCCAAATACTTTTGATTCATATTCAATTGATTCAGAACACACAAAAATTTATTCCTTTAATAAAAATACCTATATTTTAGACAATTCCGATTATGAATGGAAGGATGTAACAGAAGATGATAGAGAACCACCAAACATCATTTTCCACTCCACCAATGAAAAAACTCTCAATATCAGGTAGACCATTTTATAATTTTGATTTTTACAGAGCTTTTTTGTTAAAAAAAAATAATTGAAGAAACAAATAAATCTACTCAACAAGAAACACCGAAAAAATCACAGTTCTCCCTCTTTTTGCACAAGTGGAACCAAGTTACAGTAAACAAGTTCTATGCATTTATTGATGTCATTTTGAACAGGGGAATAATTTTTATGCCCAGAATTTCTGATTATTGATCTCAAGATTGGATTGACAACACGCTATTCTTTGCAAAAATGTGCTTCACAAAGTCAAATCACTTATAAAAAGTATGAGTAATAAAATCCTACCTTATTTACAAAATGAATAGCAGAAAATGGCCTTATTTTTTTATTTTGACTTAGAGTGCTATGTCCCCCTAGGGACACTTTGCACTTTAAAGATAAACAAAATTCTGAATGAAAGGAATGAAAGATATTTGAAATATGTAAATATGAAATGTGTTTTTTTAAGAATTAGTATGCAAGTTAGTTAGATGAAAAGAGAAAAAATAACACAATAGAAATATGTACAAAGGGATGGTATGCAAATTTAGTTAAATGAAATCAAATTGTAAAGTATTTTGTGTATTCGAGGAAAACAATTTACAGATTGAAGAAAGTTTATAAGGAATATTTTAGAATGAAAATATGCTAGATATTAGAGAATTATTCAATTAAAACAATGCTGAAAAGAGTTAATTTCTAAATAAAAGCGTTCCAATGGAATTTAGTAATTTTTTTTGTAAAATTATTATTTTTTTTTTCTTATCCTTTTATTAGTCTAAATTAGACAAGATCTTGGAGGTCATGCTCATAAAGAAGTTATGCACGACTCCATATAGGTTATATGCCAGTTATGTTAAAGCGCTGGTTGAAATTGAAAATAAATCTGCAAAATGAGTTGAATTTTATACATTTGTTTTTTGTTGAAATTGATCAACGAGTTTCATACATTTAAAGTCCATTGTTTATTCTATACTCTTGGAAGACAGGGCAATTTAACAGCAGATGAATAGAAGTTTGTTCCTCACATCCACAGAAGCATCTTGAATCTTTCACTGCTTTGATGAATTTTAAAAAGCTTCTAAAATTTCTGTGATTTGTAACAAATTGAGAGTTGTGGAAATTTGACCGAAATTAGTTCTGAATATTAGCGGGAAAAACTTTGAAATGTTTGGTTAGTGTTTTATAAGTTATACTGTTTCTATTTAACCTTTAGCCTTATTTAAACATATATTTATAATATAGTTACAGTCTATATATATAGCCATGCAATACAGCACCACGCTAGATGAATTACATATTTATTATGGCTCAATTGATCATACTAACAGTGTTGCCGGATCTTTATATTTACACAGATTATACTATATACAACATGTTCCCCTTTTAATCAGTCTGGGGTCATATATTTTGAACCGAAGTACAGGCGGGAGAATTCTCTTTATTCCTCTTGACCACTGGACGGTCTGGGCCTCCTCTCGGTAAACACTGGGTCTTCTCTAAAGTAGAATGCCAATTGATAAACCCCATTTAGGCTTTCTCTAAAGTAGAATGTCAATTGATAAACCCCATTTAGGCTTTCTCTAAGCGGAATGCCAATTGATAAACCCCATTTAGGCCTCCTCTAAGTGGAATGCCAATTGACAAACCCCATTTAGGCTTTCTCTAAGCGGAGTGCCAACCGATCCATCCCATTCACGCTTTCTCCAAGTGGAGTGCCAATTGATCAATCCTATTTAGGCTTTCTCTAAGTGGATTGCCAATTGATCAATCCTATTCAGGCTTTCTCAAAGTGGAATGCCAATTGATCAACCCTATTTAGGCTTTCTCAGAGTGGAATGCCAATTGATCAATCCTATTCAGGCTTTTTCTAAGTGGAATGCCAATTGATCAACCCCATTTAGGCTTTCTCAAAGTGGAATGCCAATTGATCAACCCTGTTCAGGCTTTCTCTAAGTGGAATGCCAATTGATCTATCCTATTCAGGCTTTCACTAAGTGGAATGCCAATTGATCAATCCTATTTAGGCTTTCTCTATGTGGAATGCCAATTGATCAATCCTATTCAGGCTTTCTCTAAGTGGAATGCCAATTGATCAATCCTATTCAGGCTTTCTCTAAGTGGAATGCCAACTGATCAACCCCATTTAGGCTTTATCTATGTGGAATGCCAATTGATCAATCCTATTCAGGCTTTCTCTAAGTGGAATGCCAATTGATCAATCCTATTTAGGCTTTCTCTATGTGGAATGCCAATTGATCAATCCTATTCAGGCTTTCTCTAAGTGGAATGCCAATTGATCAATCCTATTCAGGCTTTCTCTAAGTGGAATGCCAATTGATCAATCCTATTCAGGCTTTCTCTATGTGGAATGCCAATTGATCAATCCTATTCAGGCTTTCTCTAAGTGGAATGCCAATTGATCAATCCTATTCAGGCTTTCTCTAAGTGGAATGCCAACTGATCAACCCCATTTAGGCTTTCTCTATGTGGAATGCCAATTGATCAATCCTATTCAGGCTTTCTCTATGTGGAATGCCAATTGATCATCCTATTTAGACTTTCTCTATGTGGAATGCCAATTGATCAATCCTATTCAGGCTTTCTCTAAGTGGAATGCCAATTGATCAATCCTGCAATCTCATCTAGCACTTCTATTGTGGCTTGAATTCTCTTGCACTCTTATTTGTATCTATATTTTGGAACCTTTATCTTCTTCATAATCTTCATCTATATTCTTCTACTTATATAATCTCTCTCTCTCTCTCTTTATCTAAATATTATTATTCTTTATAAACTTTATATATATGTTATATTAAAATATTTTATTTAAAATTATGTTATATTAAGGTATTATTTTATTTAAAATTATATTTCATCGATTCAAATACTCTGTTAAATCGACCGCCAGAGGTCATGCTTCCCCTATAAAATCTTGTTGTTATTCTTCCCCGATGGCCGGCACAAATCTTTGTACATTATGTAAATAATCTTTTGTTTTATTTATTCTTACGCCTTAAGCCAGGCGGTATTTTTACAAAATTATGTTTTTCATATGTATTCCTCAGCTCAATAAAGAAATCTCTGATCAAAACCATTTTTATTTTCATACTTTCAAGATTATTATTTCAACCACGACTGCATTACCATAATCCTCAACAATTCCAAATTCAAGCAGAAAATCTCTTTTCTTTATATAAGAATAGCCGACAGGATATTTACCTGTTCGTTCAAAATTTCAAAAGGAAAATTATTTAATATCAAAGATGCAAATACAAAGATTTTTTTTTCAACCTGATATCCCACTTCAACCAGACATTGCCATATCCAGTTAATTCAGGACAACTCCGGATTTCTCCATCCTCAACCATTACCCACTTCCTGTTTATTTTTTAAAAATGACAAAAGCAAATTTTTCAAATTAAAATATGCAAATTACTACAATCAAAAATAGCCTTATCTAACGAAAAATAGTCACCTATCTTAACCAAACATAGCTCATTTTTAATTATGCCAATCAAACATAGCCATGCAAATCAAACTTAGCCATCTTAAGCGAACATAGCCATCCACAACCAAACATGGCTCATTTTCAATTATGCAAATCAAACATAGCCATATCCAAGCAAACATAGCCATATCCAAGCAAACATAGCCTTCTCAACAAACAACCATAGCATCAGCAAGCCATCGCCATCCGCTCCAGCGCAACCAGAAAACATCTCTAGATAACCCCGGATAACTTCAACCTGTAGGCGCCATCCCGACCGGAGAGCCGCAGACAAACGGAATATAATAAACAGAATATGGAAGCCGAGCTCCCCAACCAATCAGGGGATACACCGACGCCGACGTCACGCCACTACGACGCGTCTTTTTTGTGTTTTTGTCTTTGCTCCCCCACTCGCTTGTTGTTTTGTAACTATTGTGTTGGAGCGGGTCGCTCCTTAAATAAACGCATGTTTTAGTTTATAATTAAATGGAATCCTCTCTTTCTTTTTCCCAGTAAGAGACACCTACGGAAGCCAACAGAATTTCAGAAGTGGGATAACCCTGAAGAAAGAAGAATTGCTGGAGTGATTAAGTAGCAACAAAGGATGCGCGACGCCATGTTGGATTAACCTAAAGAAGAAGCTGCAGCACGAATGGTATGTACGTAACATTACTACCATTTATTCGAAAGTATTTTAAAGTATTACCATTTATTTTTTTTTTTTGAAAGTATTTTAAAGTATTACCATTTATTTATTATTTTTTTTTTTTTGAAAGTATTTTAAAGTAAATTGAGTTTTTATTTGAAAAAAAAAAAAAAAAGTAGCGGTAAATACGCTGATAACCTAACTTGAAGAAACAAATAGAAGTATTATTGCAAAGTATCGCGGTATAAGTGTTGTCCCAAAATTACTAAAGAAAAGTTGATTCTGTTTAGAGAAATAATCAAAACAGTACGTATCCGGTTTAGTTAGTTTTATTTAATTATTTTTTGTTTTGTTTATACTCTATATCTCTCTCTTTTTTGAAAAATATGACTTATTTAGCCAGAGTAAAGAAATGCGATTTGAGCAAGTTGGCATATGAACTCGGCGAGGTAGTACCACCAGAGAGCAGGATCGTCGACTTAAAAGGCCTTATCCTGAATAGTCAATCTTACGAAGAAGAATTCGCAAAGCAACTGTTGGAGACTCTGATCGAGGAACGGGAACAAACAGAACGAGCAGAACGGGAGCGAATGGAACAAACAGCACAAACAGAGCAAGCAGAACGAATAGAACGGGAACGAAAAGAACAAATGGTAATGGAATTCGAGCTTGAGAAGCTGCGCGTCCAGACTATGCATGGAAACAACGATCCGTCTCGCGGTACCAGTAATAACGCACATTGCGAGATACGTAAACTGATGCCCAAGTACGAATCGAAGGACAGTGATTTGAGTTTCTATCTAATTCTTTTCGAACGACAGGCAAAGCGACTAGGGTTGGATGAAGACCAATGGGCATTCAGTCTTCTAGGATTACTACCTTACGAAATGACGCAATTAATCGCTCGGGAGAACGAAGAGCAAAGCGGCGATTATATATTCGTGAAAAGGTTGCTCCTAAAACGGTACAAGTTAAGCCCCGAACAGTTCAGACAAAAATTCGAGAAGCTGGATAAATCTCAAAAGGGTTCCTGGAGAGACTTCGCTTTCGAATTGCGAGGGTTTTTCAATGAATGGATCGAAGGAATGAACGTGGAAGATTTCGACGCTCTAAAGGATTTGTCCGTCACTAACCAGCTAAAGAAAAAGGTTCCAAATGTGCTGCGTAATCATCTCATTGACGATTGGACCGAGATAAACAACCCAGATGTGTTGGCGGATAAACTGGACGAGTACGAAAATGTTCGCGCCGAGATGGGACCTCCGCATTGGAATTCGAAACACACCACACCACCGTCGTTTCAGCAGAAATCTGCGAGATTTCCCAACCGAAGCGAAGTTAAAGAGACTGAACAAGGAACGAATGTTTCGAGTAGAGAGGCTGCAAGGAACGAAATCAGTGCAAAGTATCCTAACACCTCGAGGAGAATGGTCAACCGTGCAATCAGAAACGACAAGGGAGAACCGAAGTGCTTCAACTGCAATCAGTTTGGACACATTGCCAGAGACTGCCCAGTACCCAAGGCTACGTTGACATGCCGAGGATGCGGTCAAACGGGGCACAAGGAAAGAAATTGCACAAGACCCAAAGAAGGACTAAAAGTAGCCAACCTGGAAGTCGAAGGACTGAAGTCTGTCCCGCCAGATGTATATTTGAAGGACGCCAAGATCGACAACAAGGAGACCGTGAAAGCAATGATAGACACTGGGAGCAGCAGTTGCCTATTAAGAGAATCAGTCGCAAGGAGGATCAACATCGACATCGAACCAGACTCGACTAGTCTGTACGGCATCGGTAACCAGACCGCACCAGCTGCCACGACCGTTGGGAAGACGACAGTTGACCTGGAGATTGATGGCGTCGTTGGAAAAGAAACCGCTGTATTCATTGTTAACGATGATGCCCAACCTTATGACCTACTAATTGGAAGAACATGGACAGATCTGCCCTACGTATCCTTCGCCAGAATCGGTAAGGAACTGCATATTGGCTATTCAACTGAATTTCCGTTTGCTAATCTGCAAGAAGAAATCAAGTCGCGTCGCGTTGAACTGAGAGCAACCGAGACTGTTCAGTTGGGGAGCAACTGCATTAACTTTGCAAGTGCAATCACAGACGAGGTAAGGGACGGCTACGTATTTTTCACAGGAGTAGACGACTGTGTCAATTCTCTATTGGAAGTGGTCGATGGAAAAACGACCGTACCCATCATCTCAGTTGGCAAGGGCAACTTTAGAGTAAAGAAAAACCAATGTATAGGTCGAGTTGAACTGCTGAGCCCTGATGACATTGTTGTTAACCTGGACGTTTCAGAGGATTCGTTTCAGACTAAAAGTGAAGAGAAGAGGGAAGGACAGGACCAAATGAAACGAACGCCCGCCATAGTGCCTGAGGACGTCAACATCAATCATTCTCTGACTCCGAAAGAGAGACAAGAAATCCTCGACGTAGTGAATGAATAAAGAGACTGTTTCGCTCTTGGTATGGGTGAATTAGGGTGCACTGATGTAACCAAGATGGACATTAAGGAGGTTGATGGAAGCAAGCCAGTCTGTCTGAGACTGTACAAGACGACTGCAAGTGAACGCGAAGCAATCAGGGAGATTGTCAGAGAGTGGAAGGACAATGGAATAGTCACGGAAACTAGATCACCCTACGCTAGTCCCGTCCTACTTGTGAGAAAGAAAACTGGAGATCATCGTTTGGTGGTGGATTATAGGAGACTCAACATTCAAACAGTTAAGGACAAGTTCCCTTTACCGAGGATAGACGACCTTCTGGAAGGCCTACGGAATGCGAAATTCTTCACCACTCTGGATCTGGTGCATGGATATCTGCAGATACCACTGACTGATAAGGCAAAACTAAAGACAGAATTCATCACCCCAGATGATACAGGTCAATTCGAAAGGATGATTTTTGGACTCGCCAACACACCAGCAGAATTCCAAAGACTTATGCACACTGTTCTAGGTCCGCTGTTGAACAAGAAGGCATTCTGCTATCTCGACGACGTGATTATCCCGGCAAAGGATTGGCGGGAGATGATCGAAAGGTTGAGGGAAGTACTTCAAAGAATAAGATCAGCGAAGTTGACGCTAAAACCCTCTAAATGTGAGTTCAGAAGGAGGGAAGTTGAGTTCCTAGGGTATGTCATCAGTACAGGCGGACTTAAGCCAGGCCCAAGAAAGATCAAGGCGATAGAAGAATTTCCAGAACCCAAGAATGTCCACGACATACGACGCTTTCTGGGACTGACGAACTTCTTCAGACGATTTGTAAAGGACTTCGCGAGGAAAGCAGAACCGCTAAGCAGACTTACAAAGAAAGGTACACAATTTGAATGGAAGGAAGAACAGCGAAGGTCATTTGGAGGACTTCGAAATGATCTGGTCGAATATCCGGTACTAGCTCATTACAACCCTGAACTTAAGACAGAAGTACATTGCGATGCGAGTGCTGAGGGACTAGCAGGAATGTTGCTACAGCAGGACGAAGACTGCAAATGGCGCTTGGTCTACTGTGTGAACAAGAAGACAACAGAGGCTGAGAAGATGTACCATTCAAGCAAATTGGAGCTGATGGCGATAGTGTGGACCTTGGATCGACTACGTCAGTTCCTCGTCGGAATCAAGTTTACAGTGGTTACAGATTGCCAAGCACTGGTCTACATGAACGCGAAGAAGACTACAAATCCTCAGATAGCGCGATGGTACAATCTGATTCAGGAATACGATTTCGACATTCGGCATAAACCAGGAGAGAAGATGGCCCACGTAGACGGAATGAGCAGAGCTCCAGTCGACAACCATAGAGACACGATGGAGGAAATCGTGGAGAAAAACCTCGAAGTATGCTTCACAATCACACAGGAAGAACAAATCATGATGATTCAGCATTCCGACCCTGAATTGAGAGACCTGATCCAGATCTTTTGAAAGGACCCGTGTGATAGAACAGTTGGAGAACAAAATAGAATTAACGACTACAGCTACAAAGGAGGCAGACTTTTCCGCATGGTGAAAAATGGAGAAGAGGAACGGGCCCTGTATGTTATACCCAAAATAATGAGGAAAAGTTTAGTTGTTAAATTCCATGATCTAATGGGACATTTTGCGGTTGATAGGACTGTCAACAAAATTAAGGAATTGTACTGGTTTCCTTCAATGAAGAGGTACGTTCGACGCCATGTTGCTAGGTGTGTCGAGTGTTTATTTAACAAAGTTCCCAGTGGAAAACAACAAGGCTTCTTACACCCCATTAAGCCAGGCAAGAGACCGTTTTCCATCGTACATATGGACCACGTAGGCCCTTTCGTGAGAAGTACAAGAGGTAACCAGGAACTTTTAGTGATTGTCGATAATCTGACAAGATTTGTCCGATTAAGCCCTGTAAGGAATACATCGACGCAGAACGTCCTGAAGGTAATGAAAAGTTTTGTGAATGATTTCGGACTACCCGACAAGATCATCAGCGACAGAGGGTCATGGTTTACCTCAAGGCAATTTGAAGAATTCTGTCGAGGAAATGGAATACATCATACACTGAACTCTACGAAACATCTGCAAGGGAACGGGATGGTCGAAAGAGTGACCCGAACAGTATTGTCCACTATAACAACCGGTATCGAGGATCCGCGGCGAAAGGATTGGGACCTGAAGATCAAGGAGGTAGAGCGAGACCTGAATAATGCGGTGAACAAGACGACGAATAAAACACCGTTCGAAACACTCCACGGCTATTCCCCTCGATTCCACGACGGGATACTTAGAAGATTAGCCGACGAAGATATGGACCCGTGGACCGAGCCGGAGAGAATTCAAGAGAGTGTGATAACCCAAATTGAGAATAAACAAGAAATCATGAAGACGTACTACGATAAGAAGAAATGCCGTACACTCCAATTCGAAGTAGGAGAAATTGTAGTAATGAGGCATGTACCCAAAATGACTGGTGAACCAACCAAGGCGCAACCCAAGTATCGAGGACCTTTGATAATCACCGAGGTTCTGCCAAGCGACACGTACAGAGTGACTCAGTTAAGCGAAAGAACCGGTGGACGGTTCTACACAACAACGGCCCATATCAGTCAACTGAAGTCTTGGCACAGTGAAGAAGATAAATCAGCTACAGAAGAAAGTCCGGACGAGGAGTCAGAAGAAGAAGAGACTCTCCGACGCAACCCAAAGCGCAACGCAAAGTTCAATCGAGGACGATTGGAATCCAGGAATGGCCGAATGTAGGCGCCATCCCGACCGGAGAGCCGCAGACAAACAGAATATGGAAGCCGAGCTCCCCAACCAATCAGGGGATACACCGACGCCGACGTCACGCCACTACGATGCGTCTTCTTTGTTTTTGGCCCCCCCCCGCTCGCTTGTTGTTTTGTAACTATTGTGTTGGAGCGGGTCGCTCCTTAAATAAATGCATGTTTTAGTTTATAATTAAATGGAATCCTCTCTTTCTTTTTCCCAGTAAGTGACGCCTACGGAAGCCAACAAACCATCACCTGCTTCCACGCAACAAGCAGCCTTCTTTCATACAGCCATCTCCGGAAATCGGCTCGAGCCAGAATCATCCCTTTCAAGGTACCTTGTATCTACCTTTTACATAACTTACATCATTTGATTTTTTTAAATTCTCGCCAGGATTTACAACAGTTTTAAATTGCCTATTATAGTTATATTCCTTTTTATGCAATTCAATCTCAAATATCAATTTTGCCATAGCTGTTTTTGCCCTTTTAAAATTATAACCACACCTTTTAATCCTTTTAAGCATTTTATTTCTTTGTATAATTAGTTTCTATAATAAATCTCCTATTCCATATTTTGCATTTAAAACATTTGCAATTAAACCATTTGAACCTTATCATTTTTATAGTACCATGTGTAAAACAGTCGGCCAAGAGGACAACAACAAAATAATATCACCTATTTCTAGCATCTTCAATATTTTATTAAACTATCTTATACATTATAAGACGAGTAATCCTTTCAATATATTATAATAACGAATAGATTCAAAAAAGGATGTTTCTTTATTAAGAATAGAAACATATTAGAAACTTATCCTTTTTTGAATCTATTCGTTATTATAATATCTTATACATTGTTTATCATATGACCACTCTACCCTATAGCTTCACAATTCTATCTTATATTTAAAATTCCTTAACTTTTGTGATTTTGATATTTTCCTATTTAATCTTATTTCACAATGTTTTTATATTTAAAATTTGCATTTTTACCCCATTACTTATTTCATATGTAATTATTATCTAAAAGCGTTTCTGCAAATATGTAAATTTAGCGCTACCAACATATGTAAATTTTAGCTCTTGTTTTTATCCACCTTGATTTTTATTTCTTCAAATGACCATTTTCTATTCTTACCATTAATTCATTTATCTTTACAACTTTATTCCTTGTTTTCACATTTTTCATTTTGTACATAAACTTTGTCTCAACTTATTTATTTTTCTCTCAAATGATCATTCTTTATTCTTACCATTAATTTTTCTTAACATGTTCATTCCTTGTTTTCACATTTGCCTTTTGTACATTAACTTTATCCACAATTTATTGCTTTTTCACAAATGTTTTTTTTTTCCTATAATCACCCAATGTATTAATGTTGCCACCTATCCTTTACCCATGCCATTATTTTTATATTGTTTATTTTCAATGCTATCATTTATATTTTTCATTTATATATTTTGTTGTAATTATTATTCATTTTATTTGCCTTCCTCATTTTTAATATTATATATTTGTATCATTTTCTCATGTCTTTCCAATCTATTGGCTTACAACAAGCCAATATGATCATGGAATATCACCTTTTTATTTATCACTTTTTAATAATCATGCATTTTATTTTCTTTCTTCATTCTTATAATGTGTCAATTTTCTAGTTTATCTTCCCTATCTATTGGTTCACCATAAGCCAATACGATGATGGAACACCAATTTATTTTTTCCTCCTTGCCACATTTTCACTCTTTATCAGTCAACATTTTATAATTATTGCACATATCATTTTTCTCATTTCTTTTCCAATCTATTGGCTCACAACAAGCCAATATGATCATGGAATATCACCTCTCACTTTATTCTCTTTATCATAATTTTCTTTTTTTTTAACTATATTTTTATCACCTTTCTCTCTACCCATATTATTTTGTTCACAGGGGGGAAATGTTATATTAAAATATTTTATTTAAAATTATGTTATATTAAGGTATTATTTTATTTAAAATTATATTTCATCGATTCAAATACTCTGTTAAATCGACCGCCAGAGGTCATGCTTCCCCTATGAAATCTCGGTGTTATTCTTCCCCGATGGCCGGCACAAATCTTTGTACATTATGTAAATAATATTTTGTTTTATTTATTCTTACGCCTTAAGCCAGGCGGTACTTTTACAAAATTATGTTTTTCATATATATTCCTCAACTCAATAAAGAAATCTCTGATCAAAACCATTTTTATTTTCATACTTTCAAGATTATTATTTCAACCACGACTGCATTACCATAATCCTCAACAATTCCAAATTCAAGCAGAAAATCTCTTTTCTTTATATAAGACTAGCCGAATGACCCGGGCAACGCCCGGGGTTTACCCGATTAAATGCTTTTATTAAAATACTATTCGTTACAATTATAAATTGGCGCCGTGGATGTCATTCTTGTATAATATATAAATGAGTTTTAAACATTGTAAAAAAAAAAAAAATGCATCGGCCGGGAATCGAACCCGGGGCGCCCGCCACTACCAGGTCTATTAGTATGAAACGCAAAAATTTTCAGTGAATTCAAAAGTTCACCAATTCCATACAACAAAATATTTTTTATTCAAAGTAACTGCCCTGATTAGCTATACACTCGGACCACTTTTCAGGCAATTTTCGAATTCCTTGTCTGAATATTTCTATTCCTTTCGAGTCGAACCAGTCAACAAGTCATTTTCGGAGTATGTCTGAGTTCGAAAATTCCTGGTTTTTTAGGGCGTGTCCTAAATATGTGAAAAGGTGGTAGTTCGACGGCGCTAAGTCTGATGAGTACGCCGGGTGGGGTTAGAGTTCCCAGCCCAAGTCTTTTATGGTGTTTTTGACCACCGTAGCGTTGTGGGCTGGGGCGTTGTCATGCTGCAGTATCAGGTTGTTGTGCTTTTCACGCCATTCCGGTCTTCTTTCATTCAACGCCTCTCTCAAACTGTGCATTTGTTGTTCGTAGCGACTAGTATTGACCATTTTGCCAGTTTTCAGGAGCTCGAAATATACTACGCCGGTCTGGTCCCACCATATGCAAAGCATTGCCTTTTTTCCGAAGCGATTGGGCCTAGGCGTCTGTTTTGGAAATTGGCCGGGCAGGCCCCACGACTTTTGGCACGTAGGATTGCTGAAGTGGATCCATATAGATACGATTCGGTGCAAAAATGACTTCTTTTCATGCCTGGCGAGCAGCCCTTCGCAGGTTACCAGACGCTGTTATTGCTGCCTTTCGCTCAACTCGTGGGGGACCCATCTGGAAAGCTTTTGGGTCATTCCAAGGCTGTTTAAACGTAGAGAAACAGCACCTTGAGACACCTGGAGCTGTTTTGCGAGTTTCTCCTGCATTTGGGTACTGTCCTCATCCAACAAAGCTTGCAATTCAGCGTCCTCGAACTTTTGGGGCGGTTTTCCATGTGGTTCATTATCAAGTTCAAAATCGCCACTTTGGAATTTTTTAAACCACCTGTAACACTGCGATTTGCTCAGAGCGTGGTCGCTGTAAACTTCCTCGAGCATTCGGTGGGCTTCAGTGGCACATTTCTTCCAGTTGAAGGCGAACAACAAAACTTCCCGCAAATGGGTACTTTTTGGCTCAGAAATCGCCATTTTCCACGGGCTCCAGAAATTTTTCACGATTTGAATTTTTCTGAAACTGCATGCATGCTGATGCCACGTGAGTCAAAGAACAAAACGCCTACAACAGCGCCACCGTCGGCTCAAATAAAGTTGCACAGCGGCCTCTGGCGCCCATTTTCACGTTTCATACTAATAGACCTGGTATAATATATAAATGAGTTTTAAAAATTGTAAAAAAAAAATGCATCGGCCAGGAATCGAACCCGGGGCGCCCGCGTGGCAGGCGAGCATTCTACCACTGAACCAAAAGCAAACGGTGACAGAAGTGTCTCGCGCATTGGCGGCGCCATCGTAGCGAACCAATAGGAGAGCGCCATTCCAAAAAAAAGCGAGTGGGGGGGGGGGCATGATGGGGGGGGGGGGGGGGTGGCAAAGGTGGCGTGATTGTAGCCAACCAATAGGAGGGCGGCATTCCAAAAAAAAAGCAAACCGTGACAGAGATGAGGAATGACGCTCGTAACTGTATATAGAATATATATTCTTCTCTTCTTTACAATCTTCATCTCAATATTCTTCTTTTTATAATCTTTATTTGCTTTCTTCTTTAGAACTTTTATATTCTTCTTCTTTATATTTTTATATTTTTTATTCTATAGAATCTTCATCTACATTCTTCTTTTTTCTATAATATTTATCTATATATATATTCTTATTCGTTTTTACTCATTTTTAAATGAAAAGATAATATATTTATTAAAATATACATCATCTTATATGATATACATATTGTTGGATCCTGTGATATAATTTTGGAAGTTGGATTTTTCTTTAAATTAAATTTTGTATTAAGCAATTTTTTAATTTTTATTCTTATATGTAAATAATTGTAAATCCTTTAAAATTTCAATTTTTGTATATTGTTGATGATTCGGTAAGATATGTAAATTTCTATCAGGCAAAAAAGAGACTCAATTTAGATAACTAATGTTGTAGCTACTCCTAACTCTAAAACTCAAATAAATCAAATAATTCAAGTCAAGTGGTAAAATGCTTCTTTATATCATTTACTGAACATTCAAGCCACAACACATATATTAACCTTTCTTTCTTTCTTACTTTCGAACGTTATTTATTTAAAAAGAGCTTCTTATATTTTTTAAATCGAAAAATGAACCTTTAAACATGTATCAATTCGAATATAAATGAAATATTTGAAATGTATATTCATTAGAATATAAATGAACTTTTTGATTGTATCAATTCGAATATATAAATTTACTTTTTGAAATGTATCAATTCGATTTATAAATTAACTTTTTGAAATGTATCTCAATTCGAATATAAATTAACTTTTGAATGTGTGTCAATTCGATTGTAAATTAACTTCTTTAATGTATCAATCCGAATATATAAATTAATGTTTTTAAATGTGTATTAATTCGAATATAAATTAACTTTTTTAAGTATATCAATTCGAATGTAAATTAACTTTTAGAAATATATAATTTCGAATATTAATTGACTTTTTTTTAAATAGATCTCTTTGAATATAAATGAAATTTTTTAAAATATATCAATTCAAATATAGAGTAACTTTTTGAAATGTATGAATTAAATATAAATTATCACTAAATTCACTTTTTCCAATATGATTTACATATATCTAGTTTTCTCTAAATTTTGAACGTTAGGCTTAATATTTTCAGAATTTTACTTATCTTTTCGTATCCCGGCGCTGCCACCATGTTTTATAAGTTATACTGTTTCTATTTAACCTTTAGCCTTATTTAAACATATATTTATAATATAGTTACAGTCTATATATATAGCCATGCAATACAGCACCACGCTAGATGAATTACATATTTATTATGGCTCAATTGATCATACTAACAGTGTTGCCGGATCTTTATATTTACACAGATTATACTATATACAACAGTTAGTATTTTTTTTTCAATAGTGTCATTTTATATTTTAGAAAATTTTCAAGTATGTCTGGAATATCTAAGTCATATCGCTGTTGGTCCTCAATCGATAAATTATTCAGATCATATTTTATATTTCTAGATTCCATATAATCCATAATCAAAGGAATATTTGATGTATGCACACAACTGTAGCTAGTTGTTTTATAAGTTTGTGTACACCATAATAATATTTGATATTGAAGTGATTTAAATTTGTATATGTACCTTTTATATATTTATACCAGACCTCAGTTCCCCATAAGTGAGTTTCGGTCTAAAGATTGTTTTGTATAAAATTAGTCTTGGTACTTAGTCCCAGAATTTGCTACATATCGAAAAAAGTAATTTTTTTAGTCTTTGAGTTCTATTTAGTATACTGTTCAAATGAGGATTAAAATTTAATTTATTCTTCCTTCTATGGTTTGCAAAGGTAATTCCCAAAATTTTTATTTCTTGAACAGGCATAATGATATTATTTTTTAATTTAATTTCAAATTTATCTTTGTTATGAAAAGGTAAAATATTAGTTTTATCAAGACTTATTTTAAATTTGTTTTCTGTACAGCAGTCATTAACTTTTTCCAAAATACGCTCAATTGAATTTTTGAAGGTTGCTAAATCTTTGTTCCAGCATATTATTATGACATCATCGGCATAGAAAATTATTTCTGAGTCTGGTAGTTGTATTTTGGTTAACATATGGCTTAGAGTGATGAAAGGAATTAATTAGAGAACTTGTTTCTACCTATGAAGACACTCTTCATGTGAGCTCGCTCAATGATCAAGAAAGGCTAAATAAAAAGCTTCATGTACCAGATATTGCCCCAAAACATTATTAAAGGGATTGTATAGTGTATAGTGACCTCAAAACAAAGGGGGGGGGGAGTTAGGGAAAAAACCCTTTGCCTTTGTAGGTCCTGTACCATAAGACCAAACCTCCCTCTTTGTACCCGTTTAGAAAATACAGTAAAACCCCGCAAATATGAACCCTGGATATAGCGAACCTTCCCTTATAACGAACCTAAGGCAATTCCCGATTCCTTTCCATTGAAAATACCATCGTTATAACAAACTTTGCGATTTTTCAAATAACAAACTACCCCTATAACGAACCTATTTTTGGTTCCAAAATAATAAAATCTATTAAAAATACTATGCTTTTAACGAACTTTAATTGTAAAAAAAAAGAAACTTAAAACCACAAAATTTTGATCATGTTTCAGCTTGCGGATCACGATTTCAAAACAATAAATTTAGCAGCATTTTTTGGTTTCATTTACATTCTATTTTTGTTGTATGTTGTATAAATTTTTACACATTATACTTTTTTGTTTTGAAAATAGAGCAATCCATACTTAATTCATTAAATAATTTTTTTTTTTTTTTTTGCTTATCCCTAGTACAGGTGGTAAAGGCCATGATAATCATGGTGGGTAGTTAGCGACTGCTTTTTACTGTAAGCGCACCACATGTCTACACATGTGAAAGCAGTTCGACTTTGCACTTACAAATGTGCCAGAGCCCCGTTTGGTTACTTGCACTCGCTGGTGGGGTTGGACTTTTGCAAGAATCAGGGGGCCATTGGAGCATTTTTTTTTTTTTTTATTTTTTTTTAAACAGAAAAAAGTGTCCAATGCGGGGATCGAACCCGGGTCGTAGTGGTCGTAAACCAAACGGTTTAACCAGCCTTCCACCGACCCCCCATTAAATAATAAAAGGCATATATTGGATTTAATAAAATATTGGCAAAATAAATATTTTATTAAATCCAATATATGCCTTTTATTATTTAATTATACTTTTTATTAAATAGAAAATCTTTGCAACCATCAAATTTGAATAAAAATAATGCAAATGGCTTCCAAAATAAAGAAAACAAAGGCATTCCAAAAACAAAAACATTATTACATTAAAAGAAAAAAAAAAGGCCATTTCCAAAACTTTTCAAAGCGAAACAACAACACAGGCAAAATTGAAGAACATGTTAAAATAAGAAAATATAACTTTTCTATTATAATAGAATATAATATTCTATTTTATAATATAAAATAGAAGGCTATTAAAATTGTTTACAAAGAGGAATCAACCTCAACTTTTGCCGCGATCATACGTGTTAGGGCTAAAAAAAAAAAGACCAAATAAATGGGCCTGTGATGCAACCAAATTAATTTTTTATGCTATGAACTATGGCAATTTTAAGGCCAACAATGGTTTGCATGACAGGATAAAAAAAATTAAATCTAGACTTAAAAAGAATATGTGGAAACATGAAATAGAAGAAAAACATATTAACTTAATTTGAAAGGTGCAATGCTTGAAGAGTGCTTTGAAGCAACAAGGTATTAGAGCCATTTTTCCAAATAAACATTGTATTATATAATGTGATAAAGATGTTTTAAAATCATTTTATATCTTTGAATAAATATTTAATAAAAATTTGCCTAGGATTTGTCTTGATTTTGAAATTAGACATAGAAGTACATGTATGTTATTGATAAGAAGAACCTATCATCTAATGATTTCTTTTATTATTCAGTATTAATATAAGGAAATAGGTCAATTAAGGGAATTAAAACAAAGTGACCACTATTAAGAGGCAGCCTCTTCCTGTGTGTATGGCTGTCCTTTAATTATACGGTCTAAAATTTTGAAAAGTAAAAAAAAAAAATGGCCCAACCATGGCTCTAGTGAACCAAAAGCTCTGTCCCATTGAGGTTCACTATAGAGGGGTTTTACAGTATCATACTTTGCAGGCATACAAATAAAAAAATGTCCATATTGCTGTTTATTTTTGAGCAATATTTGTTAAATAAATTTTAGTTGAACAATTTCAACATAAAATGTCTTTATATTTTAAAGATTTTTTTTTCTAAATAAGCATGAATACAAGTTCTGTATTACTGTATTCACTGTAATCTCTATTTACACACATTTTATGGCTAAAGTGCCTGGTGCTCAAAGGGTTAACTTTATTTGAAAGGGCAATACTTGAAGAGTGCTTTAAAACAACAAGGTATTAAAGACATTTTTTCGAATAAATTTTGTAATATATAATATGATAAAAATGTTCTAAAATACTCATATATTTTAATTATTATATATTGAACCGTTTGGTTTTCGACCGCTAGGACCCGGGTTCGATTCCCGCATTGGACACTTTTTTCTGTTTAAAAAAAAAGCTCCAATGGCCCCCGATTCTTGCAAAAGTCCAACCCCACCAGCGAGTGCAAGTAACCAAACGGGGCTCTGGCATTTGTAAGTGCAAAGTCGAACTGCTTTTCACATGTGTAGACATATGGTGCGCTTACAGTAAAAGCAGTCGCTAACTACCCACCATGATTATCATGGCCTGTACCACGTGTACTAGGGATAAGCAAAAAAAAAATATATATATATATATATATATATATATATAATTATAAAAGCTTTGCTTAAGATTTGTACTAATTTTTAAATTAGACATAGAGGCACCCATATGCTAATGACAAAAAGAACCTATCAAATTACTTCCTTTGTTATTCAACATTAATGTAAGGAAATAGGTCAATTTGGGGAATTAAAACATCAGTGGTATGTCAGCTGTAGTGCACACAGTGGTTAAAAGTGTCAAATTGCAGTGGCACAAATGGTGGCGTCGACATCATCCATTTGTTACACATGATTCTTATTTTCTTATGGATTTAGGAGTCATTGGTTTGATAACCCAACTTAAGTAGCATTAATCCCTTACATAGGCATTGAGATGTCTTGGAGAGTAACGTTTTGCTATTTAAAATAACTTACAGAGAGGAGGAAAGATAGGCACGTCTTTTGGAGATGTATCACCTCGAATGTACAATGACTAGGGTACTATACCAACAGTAAACAACCATAAAGGTTTTTTTTTTTAAAGATAGCGATTTAAAAAAAAAAATAATTTAAAGCATTTTCTTTATTTTCCCCAAATTGATATTCATTTTCATAATAATTATTGACTTAGATTTAAAAAAAAAAAGAGAGATACATAGATTAAAAGGAATCTTTAATTTTTCATATATCCAAAAATGTATTGAAGTTATTTTGTCGATCACTAAAAGTTGATCATGAAAATAAATTGAATAATAAAAGGCACAATGTAATCAAACACACAATTAAAATTATTAATATTAGAAGAGTTTTTTTTTTCAAAATTAATTATTTTGATGATTTAATATTTTTTTTCCTATATAGAAAAATACCCACTAATTGTTTCTATAAATTAATTATCATATACAGTATATCCTCTCGTTAATTCGACACACTCCAATTTGACACTCAGCGATAATTCGACCATATTCTGATGTCCCGACCTCCGGCCTATAAAATATCAAACCGTAATTCAACAATATCGATAATACGACACTTCTGATAGTTCGACCATTTTAAAATTAAAATTTCGACAGTTGAATGTTTTTTTTTTTTTACATACAACTTTACCGCTAAAATGGTATTACAGCAGCGGCCGGCAAACGGCAACGATCGGCGGGCGCCGATAGGATCGCGCCTGTGTTGGGAATCTTTTATGGTTCAGATGATGAAACAACAAATAACAAGATTATATAAAAGGGAGTACCTGGATCTGTAAAGAAAAAAAAAAGAATTATTTTCTTAAAATATTTCGAGAGATTGCTCCCTCTTTATCAATTTATTGCACAGTGCAATAAATTGATAAAGAGGGAGCAATCTCTCGAAATATTTTAAGAAAAAATTGTTTTTTTTTTCTTTACAGATCTGTGCAATAAATGGATAAAGAGGGAGCAATCTCTCGAAATATTTTAAGAATTTTTTTTTTCTTTGTTTTTTTCTTTACAGATCCAGGTAAGCCCTTTTATATAATCTTAATTAATGGATCGCCTTTTGACTCAAACAAATAACAAGTTTACTTACAGCTGAAATGGTTTAAAGAATTAGGCGATTTTACCTTTTAAGAAAGTATTTTAAATTTATTATTTTCAAAGAGAGAGAGAAAAGAACATTTAACAATTTACATTACAATTACTAATTTTGTAAACAAAACATACACTCCTTTGTTCTTGTTTTTTTTTTTTAACAGTGTTGTCAGTCTAAAGTATTTTAAGATCATAGATGGTTGTCATAAGAAGGGATTTGAATTTGTCAAACTTGGGTCTGGCTAGAGGTTTTGTTAGGATGTCTGCAATTTGGTGTTCTGTTGGACGATATACCAGGTTAAACTTTTGAGCTTGATCTTTCACAAAATGATATTTAACATCAATATGTTTAGTTTTAGTGGTGAATTGGCCTGATTTTATAATTTTTATAGTGCTTTGGTTATCAACATAGAGATTTATATCAAAATTATCTGGAATTAATTCTTCTAATAGATATCTTATGTATGACACTTCTTTGCATGCATCTGCTGCAGCAATGAACTCAGCTTCAGTGCTGGAAAGGGCAATTACAGGTTGCTTTCTGGAGCACCAACTTATGGGACCTCCACATAAGTAAACTACATATCCTGTGGTACTTTTTCTAGTTTTAATATCTCCAGCAAAGTCAGAATCACAATACACATTTAATTCAAATGGGATCGCTCCATCATATGATATGCCTAAATTGGTGGTGTGATTTAAATATCTTAGGGTTCTTTTGATGTTTATAATATCTTGAGTTGTAGGATCATACATTGACCTGCTATCAAAATTTGTGGCAAAGGTCATGTCTGGTCTAGTTTTGTTTGTCAAATATAAAAGGCTTCCAATTGCTTATCTGTAGGGAAATTTGTTATCATTTGATATTTCTAAGTTTTTGTCTAATTCTTTTACTACATCTGTAATGGGAGTGGGTACTGGTTTTGAGTTTTGCATATTATATCTTTCAAGAACTTATTTTGCATAATTTTCTTGTGAAAGGAAAATTTTCTTTTCTTCCTCAAAACACTAATTTATTCCCAAAAAAGTTCTTGGATCATTGTTTATTTTAACTTCGAACTCTTGGGATAGTTTTTCTAAAATATTGTTTAATTCTTTTTCATTATCTCCCATTAAGATACCATCATCTATATATATTGCAAGGTACATATTTCCTTTGTTGGTTTTAAAAAAACATGGCTCTGATTTTAGTTGTATGAAATCTTGGGATTTGAGAAAGGTTTTTAATCTTTCATTCCATTTTAATGAGGCTTGCTTTAAACCATACAATGCCTTTCTTAACCTACATATTTTCCCTTTATAACCTTCTGGCAATTGAACATATATTTCTTCATCCAAAAACCCATATAGAAAAGCTGTTTTTATGTCAAATGTTTTAAAAACAAACTTTTTCTTAGCCATTAGAGCAAAGTATATCCTTAAAGGGACGGTGCTTATAACTGGACTGAATGTCTCATCATAATCAATGCCTGCTTCTTGTTCAAACCTCTTACAACTAGTCTTGCTTTGTAGCGGCCATCTTCTTTCACTTTAAAGAGCCATTTAGAGGTCAGAATCTTCTTGTTTGACGCTTCATTTTCTTTTACTATTTCCCAAACTACATTTTTGGCAAGAGACTCTTTTTCTTCTTTTATTGCCTTTTTCCATTTTTCTTGATTTGGACCATATTTCTGTTGTTCCGTCCCACTCTAAATAGAAGTCTTCATATCTTGATGGTGTTTGTAAGCTACTTCTTGGTCTAAGATTATATTTTGAAGTACTTGGTTTTGTAGGGATATCTTCTTTGTCTTCAGAGACTTCTGGTAGACTTGGTTCTTCATTTAATTCTAGTTGATCTTCAGATTCTTCTTCTGGTTCGACAATAGGTATTTTTTCTTCTTTATTTATACATCCTTTATCTAAAAAAAATTACATCTCTAGCTGTAAAGATTCGTTTGTTTTGTTCATCCCAAAGGTGATAACCATTTGGTGCATAACCAATAAAGGTATATTTTTTACTTCTGTCTTCCAGTTTCTTTAAGTGTTTTAGGGTTTTGACATAAGCTTCACAACCAAAAAGTTGCAAGTTTGACAAATTTGGTCTTTTGTTGAACCAAAGTTCTGCAGGGGTTTTCTCTAATTCTTGAGTAGGGCTTCGGTTCAGCAAATAGGCTGAAACCCTTACAGCTTATCCCCACATGTATTTTTCTACACCAGAATCAATCAAAAGAGCTCTAGTTTTCTCCATCAGGGTTCTATTTAATCTTCCGGCTTTGCCGTTTAGCTGAGGTGAGTGAGGTATGGTGAAATCCATAATGATTCCTTTAGCTTTGCACCAGGATTTTATATCTTCATTTGCATATTCTCCGCCATTGTCACATCTTATTTTTGAAACTTTTAGATTCATTTGGTTTTCTGATTCTGTAATAAATTCTTTTAGATATCCTTTTACTTCATATTTATTTTGTAACAAATACACATGACAAAAATGTGTGTAGTCATCTAGGAATGTTAAAAATAGTTTTTGTTGTCATGGGTAGTGGAATCAAAAGGTCCAAATATATCTGTATGGATTATTTCTAAAGGCCTTTTTGATTTCGTTCTAATGGAATTGAATGGCTTTCTTACCTGTTTAGCTTTAATTCATGTTTCACAATTTTCATCTTGACTTATATTTTTCTAGGTTTATTCCATTTACAATAGATTTTAATTGTTTTAAGCTTGAAAAACTTATGTGACCCATTTTTCTGTGCCATTTTAGCATTTCTTCATTTTGGGTAGCTATTAGGTGAGATTCTTTAATTTCAGGATTTTCTATTTCTATATTTATTGTATAAAGTCCATTTTCTCCTTCTAAAACTTTTATTCCATTCTTTACGACAAATACCTTTTCATCTTCAAAGATGACTTTGCCTCTATTTCTGGTAATGGCACTTACCGATAGTAAATTATTTGTCAAGTTTGGTACAAACATCACCTCCTTGAGATCACATTTCTTCCCTTGAATTTTTCCGACTGATTTTACTATTAGTTTCTTCCTTTATTGCTATTGATATTTTTGAGTTGCAATCTACTTCATCTAGTAAAAACTTTTTACTATTTATCATATGGCTTGTTGAGCCACTGTCTACAATGAATTCTAACAATTCCTCATTTTTACATTTTAAAGTCACTCCTGCAAAAAAGGACAATTTTTCTTCATTTTTGTTTCTGAAAAAGCAATCATTTTCTTTATGATTTGTCTTATTACAAATTCGGCAAGGAATATTTTCTTGGAATTTATTTTGAGATTTCTTAAAGAAGCATTGGTTATGAGTATGATTTGTCTTTTTACAGATGGTACACCATTTTTTATTTAGTCTACAATATTTTGCTAAGTGCCCGCTCTTTTTGCAGTTAAAGCACTGCTTTACTTTAGTAGCACTCATGGCTATTCCCTCTTCAGGATTTACTTTTTGTTTAGTTTCTTCAAGTGATAGTCTTGATATTAAAGTCTTGATATTAAATTTGTTAATGTTTTCTCACTTTTTGGTGTCGAGTCCCATGCTGTGGTGAAGTAATTGAAGTAGTCTGGCAAAATGCTCAATATTTTAGAAATTACCAAGCTTTCTTCAATTTCTTGTTTTACATTATTTAGTTTGAATACTAAATTTTGCATTCTGCTTATATTTGTTGCCATATCTGTATTTTTATCAAATTTGAATCCATGAAATTCTTGTAGTAATTTGCATTTTAATTGCTCATCTTCTCTTTGATAAATGGCTACTAGTTTTTCATACATTTCTTTTGAAGTATTGCAATTTAGAATATGTGTTAAAACTCTCATTTTAATGGTTAACATTATGTATTTTTGTGCTTTGGCATCTTTTAGACTCCATTTATCTTTTCCAGTTTCATCTTTCAAGTCTTCAAACAACGTTTTTCCATTTACAATATCTAGAAGGCCATTTGCTTTGAAAATAATTGTTATCTGAAAATTTCATAAATCAAAATTTTCAGGACTTTTAAGTCTCACAATAATTGCGATATCTTCGCTGACAGCCATTTTTATTTTATTTAAATTTTATCCTATATTTTATATATATTTAACCGCGATTCAAAAACCACGCTCTGCTACCATGTTGGGAATCTTTTATGGTTCAGATGATGAAACAACAAATAACAAGTTTACTTACAGCTGAAATGGTTTTAAAGAATTAGGCTATTTTACCTTTTAAAAGAAAGTATTTTAAATTTATTATTTTCAAAGAGAGAGAGAAAAGAACATTTAACAATTTACATTACAATTACTAATTTTGTAAACAAAACATACACTCCTTTGTTCTCGTTTTTTTTTTTTTACAGTGTTGTCAGTCTAAAGTATTTTAAGATCATTGATTTATTATTCTTCTTTTTTTCCAACAGCCTGCGCACTTTTGGTTAGTTTAAGTTTCACTTTGCAGTGCTGTTGCGCAATGTCGCGAGTGTCATTGTTTTGTTTTTTTTTTTACACGGGAACTAAAAAAAAAATTGATAATATAATTTTATTTTTAATTTTCAACATTGAAATATTTTAGTTATTTTAGAATTAATATACAGTGTGGCAAATAATTTTCAAGAATAGGTTTGTAAAATAAAAAAGAAACAAGCTAATTCAATTTCTACTATTTTTTTATTCAAAATAATCCCCTCCGGATTCAATACATATGTTACAACGATTTAATAAGGAATTAAATGCCTCTTGCAGGCCACTTTGAGGAATTGCCTCCAAAGTGCTCGTCGCAGCTGTCTGGATGGTCGGGATATCATAAAAAAAGCAACCTTTTAACTTCAATTTTATTTTTGGGAATAAATAAAAGTCACATTGTGCTAAATCAGGCGAGTACGGAGGATGATTCAACACACAGACGTTATTTTTGGCCAAAAAGCGACGAACAGTGAGTGATGAGTGACTCGGTGCATTATCATGCAGCAAACACCAACTGTCTTCATTGCGATATTCTGCACGAATGCGACGATTTCTAGCAATCAAACGTTTCAAAACGTTTAAATAATACTCTCCAGTAATGGTTTGTCCAGCGGGAACAAATTCTTTGTGGATAATACCTCTACTATCGAAAAAGGTAATCAGCATTGTTTTGATTTTTGATGGCACTTTTCGCGTTTTTTTGGCTTGTGGAGAGTTTTTTGACTTCTATTCGGCACTTTGGCGCTTTGTCTTTGGGTCATACTGAAAACACCATGTTTCATCACCCGTAACAATTGATTTCAGGAAGTTTGAATTATTTTCATAGGCAGAAATGATGTCCCTGCAATGTGCAATTCACACTGATTTCTGCTCGCCCGTTAAAGTGTGTGGAACAAATTTAGTACAGACTTTAGTTTTACCTAAATCTTCATGCAGAATGGTTCGAATCGTTTCTTTGTTGATGTGTAAAACCTCTGCCATCATTGTTTTCAACAAATTCTCGCACTTTTTCTATACTTTCTGGTGTCTTTGAAGAACTTGGTCGTCCAGTATGCTTATCATCTTCTAGCGTATTTCTTCCATCCGAAAAACGTTTGTGCCAAATGAAAACATTTGATTTACTCAAACATAACGTACCATAAACTTGCTTCATCAAAATATATGTTTCCGATTCACTTCTACCAAGTTTTGCATTAAATTTAATGACCGCTCTCTGTTCCATCTCAGAATTCCGACGAACAAAAATTTTTACTTTTCAAAAATCGCCTGTATGTTTTTAAAGAGTTAACCAAAATGGCTGAAACAAAGCCACGCGCTAGATAAGGCTTCGAATATATATACGCATGCGCAATTTCATAACTGGCTCTGCTATTGGCCTTTATCTAGCGCGAGTCTTAAAAATTATTTGCCGCACTGTATATATACAGTTATCAGCGTCACAATCACTTCTTTCTTAATCAATTCTGTCACCGTTTGCTTTTGTGAATGGAATAAATACCCAAATATGGCCATTTCTCATAACCATCGGTGGTTCAGTGGTAGAATGCTCGCCTGCCACGCGGGCGGCCCGGGTTCGATTCCCGGCCGATGCATTTTTTTTTTTTTTATTTTTTTTTTTAAATTCATTTATATATTATACAAGAATGACATCCACGGCGCCAATTTATAATTGTAACGAATAGTATTTGAATAAAAGCATTTGATCGGGTAAAACCCGGGCGATGCCCGGGTCATTCGGTTAGTTTACAAATAATTACCTTTAAAATAAATAAATCTTTATAAAATGTAGCCACAATGATTATGATAACATTTTATTTCAATATTCCATTTCCATGTTATTATAAATGATTTAAACACAAAATCAATAACACCTGCAGCAGCAGTGAATGGCTTTAATACAATAAAATATCTTTGTTATTTAAAAGACATTTTAGAGGAAGAAAGACATGCATGTCTTTTAAAAATAGACCATTTGGGATACATCCTGAAAAGAATTTTAGAGCAAAAACAGACATCTATAAAAGATTTTTTTAAAAGATCATGATTCTTTTTAAATAATATTTTTAAATTTTATTTCCCATATCTATTTTCTTTAAACTGCTCTTCTTCAATTAGAATAAAATATTATTTGTAATTATTTATGTTACAAAAATATGTATTAATGCTATTTTGTCCCTGATACTAAAAGTTAATAATGAAAATTTAAAAAATAATTACAAAAAGTACACACACAATGGTTTCAATTAATATCATTAATTTATATTACAAAGATATTTTTTAAAAATATTATTTTAGCGAGCTAGATGATTAGCTAATCATCTAACTTTAATTCAACACTTCCTTTAATTCAACCGAAACATCTGATCCCTTGGGGTATTGAATTAAAGAAGTTGGGCATATTTTCAAAGCTTAAGCAGCTTAAATCTCACATCCAGAAATGTTTGACTAGTAAAATAAAACTGCTGCAGCCCAACAGAAAAATAAACCTACTTTTAAAGAAATAGAAACAGTAGCCGAAACAATAATAAACAAGAACTGGAGGATCCCACCTAAGCACAGTTGGTACAGTGGAGTGGACCCAGGAGGAGCTCTGAACCTCAGAAATAGACAGCATAAACAACACTAACAAGATTTAGAACAGGCCATCTAAAGCCATTGAAGATAGAAAATAATAAAAAAAATCTACCCACTTGCCCAAAATGTAGCTTGGCACCTGCAGCTCCAGAACACATTTTGGCTTGCATTAGATGCACTAAACAGGACCTTTTGGAAGAGGCTGCTGCTTATCATAATTTTTTTTTGGAATTCGTGTAACCTTTACACAAGGGGTTTAGAAACAACAACTCATTGGTTCTAATTTTATTTTTAAACATGTTTTTAAGTTTTTAAAATTTGTGACAGTTTGAGGAAACAAAAAGTTTGCTCTGACCTTTTTGAAATATTGGATATTTCATTTTCACACACACGAGTTCTCCAAAGAGGAATGGAACTCACCAATTGTTGTCCCCGCATCGGAGAACAGCAGCGGCCAAGGCCAGCTTCTCCCTCACAGACCACTCATCTGTAGGCTTGCGAGCAATCTCTGCGATACACACAACACAAATCCCATAAACAATGGTTGAAATAGTAGGGTCATACATCACAACACATATCCCACAAACAAGGGTTGAAATAGCAGGGTCATGCACACATCACAACACAAATCCCACAAACAAGGGTTAAAATAGTATGGTTAATACACACATCACAACAAAAATCCCATAAACAATGGTTGAAATAGTAAGATCATACACCCATCACAACACATATCCCATAAACAAGGGTTGAAATAGTAGGGTCATGCACACATCACAACACGAACCCCACAAACAAGGGTTAAAATAGTATGGTTAATACACACATCACAACAAAAATCCCATAAACAGTGGTTGAAATAGTAAGATTATACACCCATCAAAACACATATCCCATAAACAAGGATTGAAATAGTAGGGTCATGCACACATCACAACACAAATCCCACAAACAATGGTTGAATATATTAGGAGTATAAATAGCTTCGTGCATTTTTTTTTTTTTTTTTCAAAATTCAAAGCTTTTTTGTGAAAAATTGGTGTTAGACATTCAATGTTTTAAAAGTATTTTCCGTTGCTACTTTTTCCAATCTTTTTGGCAATTGGCGGATCCCATCGTAGAAAAAGGCCGGCTCTTTGGCTGCTTATCCATTCATCGATTCATTTTTTGACTTAATCGTAATTCGAAAAGTGCTTGTCAGCCAGGCCAGGTTGCATTGATCTGAAGAGATATTAATCGGATGAAGCAAGGTCTGGGCTATACAGTAGGTGGGGTAGGACTTCCCATTTGAGCATTTCTAAGTATGTTTTATTGGGTGCTGCAGCATGTGGTGGAGCATTATCATGTTGCAAAATAACTTTGTCATGTCTATTGCGTATTGCAGCCATTTTTCTCGCAATGCTCTGCTCAAACGCATCAATTGTCTTCGGTAGACCTCCTCTGTGATCCTTTCATTTGGTTGTAGTAGCTCATAATATACCACTCCTAGCTGGTCCCACCAAATACACAGCATAATCTTCTTGCCATGAATATTCAGCTTGACCGTCGATGATGAGGGACAGCCAAGGCATCCATACGTTGCCCGACGTTTTGAATTATCGTAATAAACCCACTTCTCATTGCCAGTTACAATTCAATACAAAAACCCTTTCTTTTTTTATGTTGGAGCTGTTGTTCACAAGTGAAAAACCACGTTTGATGTATCTTGATTTCAGTTCATAAGGAACCCAATTTCCTACCTATTGGATCATTCCCATTTCTTTTAAGTAATGAAAAATAGCTGGGCCAGTGACTCCAAGTGTTTTTGCGAGTTCCTTTTGCGTTGTGTTAGATCTTCATCGAGCCCCGCCTCTAATTCTTCATCCTCAAACTTTGGGGGCGCTCAGAGTCTTTCTTCACCTTCCAAATCAAAATTGCCACTTTTAAAGCATGCAAACCACTTCTGACATGTTCGCTCAGCTAGAGCATGGTCACCATAAACTTCCACTAAAATATGACGACTCTCAGCAACTTTTTTCTTCATATTGAAGTAATATATTAATATTAAAATAATTAAACTCCCTGCAAAAACACATTATTTGGTACAAAAGTTGACATTTTAGGAGCAAACAAAAACTAGTTGTTTACACTTCTGAGAAATGATGGTTACTGAAAAATGAAGCCTTATGTTGACGCTTCAAAATAATGGTGTTGCCAGATGAAACAATGGAATAATAAACTAATCTTTATCAAAACTGCACATACTTATTTATATGCATAATAGTAGGGTCATACACACATCACAGCACAAATTCCACAAACAAGAGTTGAAATAGTAGGGTCATACACACATCACCACACATATCCCACAAATAAGGGTTGAAATAGTAGGGTCATACACACATCACAAAAGTCTATTATATTTTGCTTGTTTGTCATCACGCATCAGATTCCAACAATAATCCGCCACCATATGTTAACCCTTAACTGGAAGGGTTGGGTAGATTCTGCCCATGCATAAACTTAATATAGGAAAAATATTTTTTTTTTTCGTTTACCTAGAGCTACCAGCTTTTATGTATTCTAATTTTACAGTGATACAAACATTTTCCATCCATCATTTATAAATTTCAGTTTTGGGAGGGGGGTTAAATTTGCCTGTGGGGGCGGATTCCGCCCAGCCTGTCCAGAAGCGTGAGAATTTTTCGTGTCAGTGTTAGCTCGTGGCTCATACTTGAGTCTCTATCTTTCGCTATTTTTAGCTTCCTTTTATAAAATAACACTTACGATTTATTGAATAACTATTCAGAATCAAACAGTGAAATCATTGCTTATGCGGATGATTTAACTGTGATATGTTGGGGAAACAACTTGACAGAACTTCGGAATACAAAAGGAAAGGTCATGGGGAGAATATTAGACTGGTGTGGGAACAATAAGTTGACCGTATCTGAAGAGAAAACGAAAATCTTATACCTGTTTAATAGAAAAATAGCTGCAAAAATTCCTAACACTATCACTGCCAATCAGGTAGAAAAACTGAAGATTATGGGAATAACTTTTAAAAATCATAGAAATAAAAACAAATTGGATTTTGTGCCCCATATTGATGAGATTATTACTAAGACAAATAGAGCTAGTGGATACCTAATTGGATTAACCGGGAAAGCATGGGGACTGGACACAGTAAAAGAAGAATAGAACTCTATAAGACACTGTTTCGAAGTTCACTAACTTATGGTTCCACGATCTGGTACAACTTTATACCCAAAAAAGTCAAAGATAAATTAAACTCTCTGCAGTACAAAATTTTGAAGCACAGTACACAGGTTTATAATTCAACATCTTCAAACTGTACTCATATTGTTGCTAGAACACCAAAGCTCACGGATTTTATTGAAACAAATATACTAAAAATGAATATTGGATACAAAAAATCAGATCCAACTAAAAGAAAAATGATATCTAATTTTATAAACCAGAAATTTGAGGAATACTATGGAGGTGCCAATGATAATTTCAAGGGATTCTTTGATACTTCAAGAATTCCTAACTATGTTCAACCCAACTTCTATAACGTTCAATTTTTTACTGGACATGGTGACTTCAACACATATTTGTTTAGAATTGGCAAAATTGGTTCACCTGCATGCACTTGTGGAAACGAACAACAAACCCCTGAACACCTTCTGATAAACTGTCCATTAACTTCTGATCTAAGGGAAGAAAACCAACTTTACCTGACTAATACAAAACAAGCTGCTTGCAATAAAGACCAATATATCAAGTTTAATAGATTCTGCAGGATGTATATTTTGAGGCGAAAGTGTTGACTGTACATATTTCAAGCTACTACTTATAATTGCTATATGTAAAATTTGATATAGAACGTTTAATTTTAATGATTTCCAATGTTCAATTGTATTAATTGTATATAATTTAAAATATACACGCAATTATCCAAATTGTGGATATGGCGTGTCTCTCCCAACTGTTAAATAAATAAATAAATAAAATAACACTTCTTTCTTTGGATAAGTATAATTATCAATCAAGTCAACAGAGAGATCTATCCCTGCCAACCCAAAATATATATGTTCTAGAGATTAGTCGACCACACTTTGGAAGAAATATTCCAGCAGACAATTGATTCACTTCAGTAGAATTAGTTGATAAGTTGAAAGAACATGGACTAATATATTTAGGAACGATGAGAAAGAACAAACCTTAGATTCACCACAATTTCAACCGCACCCTAATAGAGAATCAGGAACATATATTTTTGGTTTCTCTGGAACAACAACTTCAGTCTCCTATGTTCCCGAAAAAAAAAAGAAAATCGGTAATCAGATTGATAAAAAGGGTAAAAAAGAAAGGAGTCATTTTATTGTTGATCTTTGGAGAGCATTGACTGATGAACACCTGGCCACAAGTAATCTCAATTTTCTCCCACTGGAATTACAGACGACAATTCAAGAAGAATGATGGTTCAAGTAAACCAAGTGAAACTACGATGCCACAACAATCAGATACTCCGAAAAGGTGCTACAAATGTCCATCAAAAAACGCAGTAAAAAATAAAAACCCTTTGCTCTGTATGTCAACTAAGCGTTTGCAAAAACATTTCTTAAAAATTTGTGAAAACTGTAAATAGATTATATTCAGAATTTTTAAAAGTCAAAATCTGTATATTAACTATATATTAATTAAATATTTTTTTGAATATTGATTTCAATCATTATTTAGCACTTATTTCATAAAGTTACATAATCTACCCAACCCGTCCAGTTATGTAAGAAAAATCCACCCGTCCAGTTAAGGGTTAATTCCAAAGACCATTGTATCGTTGCTCAATGATTTTAATATCTTGGTGGAATCCTTCACCTTGTTCTTCGCTCTCTGCACCAAGATTATCTGGGAAAAAGTTTAAATGTGAATCCATAAAATGCAATTTTAGATTCATTAAGCACCCGAGCTTATGGAATTTGGAAATGATATTTTCTTTGATTCATACATAATTTGGTGACTTATTATTGCCTAAAAAGTGTTTGATAATATCAATGAATGCAAGCCAAGCTTTTTCTCATCTTCTTTCAATGTTTAAATGAACTCTTCATCATTTATTAGTTTACGAATTTGAGGTCCAATGAAAATACCTTCCATTATCTTAAAACAACTAATCTTCGGAAATTTAGTCATTATATATTTGACAGCATCACTACCTTTCTTTAAAGGCTTTACAAAATTTTTCTTTAACCCTAATTTTATATGTAAAGGGGAAAGAAGCATTTTTAGTTTATGGACAAGCAGTTCATTTTCAACGTTTTGTTCACCTAAGCGAAACATACTTGTTTCAGGCCACATATTTTGAATATAATGATTCTTTCTGTCTCTGCTGTTCCACTTGCATAAAAAGCAAGGATACTTTTATGTTTCTTTCTGAAAGCTGTGTAAAATTCCTATAATTTTAAGATTACCACAAACTTTCCAAAAATGTTTGATATAATTTAACAATATTAAGATTTTCTTAAGAGTCGAATAGGTTTCTTTCATTTGGGTTGAATAGGCAACTGGTATGGAAGGTAATGCACTACCATAGTGCAGCAAACAAGCGTTCAAACTTTGTTTAGAGGAATCAATAAAAAGTCTATGCTCAGTAGCATTGTAATTAATTTGCAAAGTTTTAAAAACACCTTCAATATCATTTCAGTACACTAATCCTTGTTCTTCAGAAAAAAAATGGCAAAAAACATTGTTCCCTATTGCAAATGCTGTGTGCTGATCATCCTTTTTTGATATAGGATTCTTGAACCGTTTTAGGAATCGGTATGGGATTCTCGAGGTCGTGGGGAATAGGTTGCCTAGCTGATAGTATATCAGGATAAAAGTTAGTTTGCTTCTTTTTGCTATTAAGGCCTGTGATTTTGCAGACACAGAAATAACATCACAACACAGGCAAAATTTCTGAACATGTTAAAATAGGAAAATATATTTTTCTATTATAAGAGATAAAATAGAAGGCAATCAAAAATTGTTACAAAGAGGAATCAACCTCAACTTTTGCCACAATCGTACATTTTAGGGCTAAAAAAACGTCAAAATAAACAGGCCTGTGATGCAATAAAAATTATTTTTATGCCATGAACTATGTTGATTTTAAAGGCAGCAATGGTTTGCATTACAGGTTCACAACAAAACAAAATCTAGACTTAAGAAGAATATGTGGAAACATGAAATAGAAAAGAACTTATTAACTTTATTTTAAAGGTGCAATGCTTGAAGAGTGCTTTGAAGCAACAAGGTATTAGAGCAATTTTTTCAAGAAAAAAATTGTATTATATAATATGATAAAGATGTTTAAAATCATTTTATATATTTCAATATATAATTAATAAAACTTTGCCAAGGATTTGTCTTGATTTTTAAATTAGACATAGATGTATGTTAATGATAAGAAGAACCTATCATCAAATGACTTCTTTTATTATTCAGTATTAATGTAAGGAAATTGGTCAATTAAGGGAATTAAAACAAAGTGACCACTATTAAGAGGCAGCCTCTTTCTGTGTGTATGGCTGTCCTTCAATTATGCGGTCAATAAATTTTGAAAAGTGAAAAAATAGCCAAACCGTGGTTATAGTGAACCAAAAGCTCTGTCCCATTGGGATTCACTATAGAGGGGTTTTACTGTATTTATTATTTTTTATTTATTTTAAAATATAAGTTTCTCTTTAATATACAGTAAAACCTCTATGAGAGGACACTCGCGCTAGAGGACACATCTCTACAAAGGACAGTTTTCATTGTCAAAATCATCATTTTTGCTATTTGGCAACTTTCTAGTAAGAGGACACCTCTCCCAAAAAGACACTCTGGCTTTGTAACTAGGTGTCCTTTACAGGGAGGTTCTACTGTATTTGTTTTTAAATTTTTTAATCAACTTTAATTTATATTTTGGTATTTTTTTATTTGTCTGGCTGAGCGAATATCTTTGTATATCTTCTTCTTTCTCCACTCAACCATATTAGGGTATCAAGCTTGTAGAACTTGAGACTTTTGACGGTGTCTGCTGGGGATGAGTAGAGCTCATCATTGGATGAGCCAATACATACAAAAATGTGGTTTGGGGTTGCAGGTTGAGAATTGCACTTAGTACATAGTGGGAAAACCTTGCAACCATTCTGTAAGTCATTGTCCGTAGATAACCAAACTTAAGTCTGGAATAAAAGACTGTTGTTCTCTTTGGAGGACAGAACCGGTGCTCTGTACCAGTCATGCGCAGGATTAGATTTCCTTTCCTGCAGGTATTGGGTCTTGATGGTATGGAGGAAGTATCTTTCGTCTAGTTGGGTGGTAGATTTTCAGGCCTCAGTGTGGCTAAGAGCTCCAGACTTTGCCAGAGAGTCTGCTAGCTCATTTCCATGAATTTCAACATGAGCTGGAAACCATTGCACTGTGACAGAGCTGTTGGCTGGGAGTCGATTTACAGATTTACTGATGCTGTTGATAAGAGGCTCTTGGCTACAGAAGCAGGTTTGAAGGGTATAAATGGTTGCTCTTGAGTCGGAGTAGATTATTATTTTGCTTGATGTTTTTAGAGCAGTATCTATTGCAGAGTTCTGATTTATAAACTGAAAGGTATCTAGGATGGGAAAGGGAGATTTTTTCAAGGATTCATCTTTGTAGATAGCAATTCCACTGCCAGATAGTCCAGTTTCAAGTTGGCTGCCTGCCGTCAGTGTAAATTGTGATGTCGAAGAGGGAGCTATTTTCCTCAATGATTTGGATGCCAAGAGCTTTAAGTAATTCTGGCTGAGTTTCATGTTTGTGGGGATTGGCTGAGAGATTGAGAAATACAGGTGAGTTTGGGGAGTAGAAAGTTCTGTGTTTGGGATTGATTGGGATGTCTAAAAGATTAGAATTGTGAGCCACGTTGAGAGGAGTAGGGCGTTTGAGTCTGATTTGTGTTCCAATTTCGAATAAAATTTTCTGTAAGGTGTTCTTTGAGAGAGTTATCTTTTTGAATATTAATTTTGAGAAACAGATTTTTTTCCTGAGGTGCAGGGGAAGAAAGTTGGAATAAAGTTCAGCAATGTGATTTGGGCAGGATCCTCGAAGCCTGCTGATGATTTTAGCTGTGCTTGCTTGGATTCTGTTTATTTTGGATAGATTGCTTTTATTTGCATTGATCTAGGCTGGGGCACAGTCTTTTATATATGAAATCAATAAATCAAAAAACATATTTTCAATTGTTTAGAGTTATCTGCTAAGGGAGGTTATACTGTACTTAATGCAATGTACTACTCTAAATACTCTAGTCTGAAGATGGCATCGAGGCTATCAGTGAAACACTAAACATTTTGGATTCAATATCTCGTTACCTCTTGCAAAGTCTTTCTGTTTAAAAAAAAAAGTTCACTTTTTGTTTAAAATAGACAGAGAATGAAATATTATATTTAACTCTTATCAGGTCACCATGACCTCCATGTGACCTTCCAATATTCAACTCCCAGTTAATGACATCACTGGATAAAACTCAAAGCTAAAAAATAATGCAGCAGAACCTCGTTATAACAGCCTATTTTAGAAAAGCAACATGGTTATAATATAGTTCTAAGGTCCCAAGTTTTATGTCCCATTTATTTCAACTGTGGTTCTAACCAGGCTATAACAACATAAAATTTTGATCTGAAATGAAGTTTTAATGAGGTTTGAGTTAAATTACTCAACATAAAATTACAAGCAGTCAACAACAATGCGAGAGACTCTAGGTAAGGCGATAGAAACTACTGTCATTTCTCCAACATATTTACCCCAAATTACTGAGGTCAAGTTCTGTCATTGCCCCAATGGGTCATCAAATCAGCTGTCATTCTGCTTACTTTCTCTGCAAAAGTCTGGGAGTATTAAAAATATATATATATTTGTTTCTGTGGGTAATTTTTTATGAAATGCTTTCCTGTGTTTATTTCCATTACATATTTTGCCACCCCTACTCTATTCCTCCCCATTGATGTCAAATGCTAGTTTCTGATTGGTTAATGGAAGCACTTGTCAGTTTGAATGTTGTCCTGTAAAACAATAACAGACAGGGCAGCTTTTAAAATTTTTGAATATCCTATTTAAAAATTCAAATATGAGCACAATATTAGTTCAATTTAATCCAAAAATGATTCATCTTGTTGGAGTTAACAATTCAAAATATGAGTTTTCAAGCATTTATAAATGTAATTGGTATTTTTTATTCCTTTTTGTTTTTAATTCGATGGCTGGAGGGTCTATATATTTAAAAATTGATTCATATTTATGACAAATAATTTTGATAATTGAATCAATAAGGAATACAAAATATTGTAATTAAAACTTTTATTCATAATGTTAAGGCTTATAATTCTTAATTACTATAATTAAAGGGTGTATGAAAATATAATTATTTGAGATGGTAGATGTTAAATGTCATTTATCGATAGGTAGGTGCGCAGAAAGATGTGCAAAGCATAGTGGTAGTCTTACTTGGAATGTAAGGGGCCATTTTCGAGGTCAAAACAAGTATCGGTAGAGTTAAGTCAGTTTATTTATATGCAAAGTAGGTTTTAAGTTTCTAGAGACGCTTTAATAATTTCTTTAACAAAACAACTAACAGGAGCGACTGGCAGACATAGATGTATTTTGAAAGCTTTTATCAACAGTGTTGTTAGATGCAAAAACAACATATAAAATTAATATCAACAAAACCAAAAATCACTAAAATAAAGAAATTTCCGTTAATAATCTTAGATATTTAAATCCGATATTAATTAATTCGATGTGTGACACTTTTTAAAAATTTATTTTTATTTACTTGACGTATTAAGTATTACTATCAAATGGAAAAGTGAGTTCAAAGAGAGAACTAAAGTAATTTTATTTAAATCAAATAGGTTAATGTGCGTGCATATTTTTAAAGTGCATATTATTATTTATGTTGGCATATTTATAGAACAAAATGATTTATAATTAACCCAAATATAGCATTTTAAATTGAAATATATATATTTAAAACTTTCTCACAATATCTCTAAAACAAATATAAAGAATTTTCAGATATTGAAAGAATTTTTTTTTTTCAGAAAGGGATGGATTGTTTTCAAAATTTAATAAATGGATATACTTTCTTTAAAAGCATTTATTCGAAATGCACTGAAAATTATAAAATGAGCAATGAGTATGTGAAGAAATAGTCTGTTAATCCTTCACAAAACATTAATGCGAAACTCGGTAGAAGAATTCGCAGTGACGATTCTTTTGTGGGCTGTTGCAAGGATTTAAATCAGATCACTAAATAGCAGAAAGAAGAGGGTAAAAATCTCCTTCAAACTAACTTTATTTAAAACAGAGAGAAAATAGAGGTAACCGGGCTCCTGGAGCGTAAATCGCCAACTACCCGGAAAATGTTAACATAAAACATAACATGTTAACATAAAACATAAAACATGTTAAGAGGACAGAGGAAATCACCCAACTGGTCAGCAGCAGACCAGGCAGTGCTCTCTTCTTTTGTTGGCGGCTGGCGCCGCTGGGGCTTGTTTGTTTACAGTCACCAGCCGTCTGGACGACATCCAGAAGTGGATCTCCATTATTCTACTGAGTATATATTCTCTTCTTTAATGGAATACACCCATTGCTCCTTACAAATATTTAAAGAAATTGAAGAGTCTAATATTTACAATATTACTTTGAAAGTAGGGCTATCCATTTTATATTATACAAAGGCATTTTTCAAACCAAATTTTCCGAAAAGTATAGTCGTGTCTAGCCGATGTACCTGTATCATTCAATATTCCATTGCTAACAATAATATATAGCACACATAGAAATAAATATAAAGTTAAACCTATTTGGACCCCCCCCCACACACACTAAAAAATAAATATGCAGCTGAGGAATTCTATGAGATATATGCGAAAAGCAATAACATCGTGAATATATAATTTATATATTCATTACAATGTAATTAAGGAAATAACAATTATTCTGGTGAAACTGGACTCAGCATTTGAATAAAAAAGGAAAAGAACATAAAAGAATATCAAAAATACATATTTGAGGTTATTCATAGTCAAACATATGCAAAAAACAAGCCTCTATTTCAAACTTTAAGAACCACCATGTCACTACAAAGGGATATCAAATAAAATTGATTTTAAAGACCTAGTTTCAGCATCACACAACAGCATTAAAAAAAAAGATAGATCTTTGGGCTCAAAATGTGGAATTATAAGACAACCAATGTAAGTAAATAGCACACAGAATAAAAAAAATCAGGGTTGGAGTTTTACGCAGTTTTGAGTGTGAAAATAGATTGTATGTATGTAGTCATATATATTTATATACTAGACGAATGGCCCGGGCAACGCCCGGGTTTTACCCGAGTGCGTATATATTTTAAAAATGTTTTAATTAAAATACTATTCATTACAATTATAAATTGGCGCCGTGGATGTCTCTCTTGTGAAACGTCCCGCCCCAAACTGTGTGTGTCTTGAAAATATAAAAATAAAAATGTGAACGGAAAAATATGTCCAGGGTAGCCTAGTGGTCATGGCATCTGCCCGGTAAGCGGAAGGTCGTGGGTTCGATTCCCATCCCTTGACACTTTTTTTATTTTATCCATTCTGACCAAAATCTATCCGTGAACTTCACACAGTGAACTTCACACAGAGAGAATAAGGCAATTATATAAGTAGATAATCCAAATTGTGCCTTATCACACACTATTTTTTATTTGGCCTTATTACCTTGTCTTTATAATCTATGACGTAATGCCGGCGGCGCGCGCCCGTTGGCTGCCGGCGAGCACGTGACCTCCCTGTGCGCGCGCATCCGTGACAGAACCGGCCCATGACGGTCGTGACTATATATGTGGATAATAATAATAATATAATAATAATAATAATAATAATAATAATAATAATTATTATTATTATTATTATTATTATTATCATTAGATAATGATAATGATCATAATGATGATGCGCGCGCATCCGTGACAGAACCGGCCGGCCCATGACGGTCGTGACTATATATGTTGATGGATAATAATAATAATAATAATTATTATTATTATTATTATTATTATCATTAGATAATGATAATGATCATAATGATGATGCGCGGGCATCCGTGACAGAACCGGCCGGCCCATGACGGTCGTGACTATATATGTTGATATACTAGATTTTCATGTGTAACATAATTGTAGTGTAACAGTTCCAAAATGTAGCTACAAATCAACTCGCCAGTTTTGCCATCATGTAAAACAAAACAGGATAATAAAGTTTGATTGAGAGTCCGCCGCGCCTAAGACAGAACAAAGAGTCTCCGATTACAGAAGTCTTTGATTTGTTTTACCCCCCTCCCCTCTTGTGTTGCCCAGCATTTCAGCTTTTCCTCTCATGTATATCACACGCTCCTGGAACTTGTTCGCATCTTCGGCGCTGGCCTCTCTCTAAGGTGACATCCAACCTGCCTCGTCCTTTTGTGTTACCTATTGACACCTGAAACGACTGTGGCCCCAGAACTACCTAACCTGCCTACCACAAGTATCCGCCTCCAGGATTATACCAAGAACAATATTTAAAAGATGGAACCTGGAGAACGGAGCGACATCGATGCGATCACCACCATGCCACCACCCACAGCTATAGAAATTGTGGCATAACTTGCAGAAGCCATCCAAATCCATCAGCGTCTTCGCGGGCTTCTCAAAGCTGAGTCGCTCCAACACTTCTTACACCTAGGCTTCGCAAACAGAACATATGATAGATAGCATACAACAAATCCTATTGATTTATATCCAGGGGTTATAGAGGTAAACTTCTCCATATTTGTCAATCTTAAGTTGACATCCCCAACCGTACACCATGAGTACTCTAAAAATAAAATTGTAATGGAAGTACAAATAAATCTCCCCACCAGCATTATATTTGAGACACTAATTGAGAGGCTCCTTCAAAACGATCAACGCTTAGTAAGGGCCCAAGCATCCAAAACCTTGCAGACTGGCATGCCATAATGGTTAGGGTAAAGGGGCAAATGCCCCCTCCACCAGAACAAACCCAATACCCACCTCTATGGAACAACCATAACACCGCGCAAATAAACAGAACTCCCAATAGAAGATTCAACGCCCGCCAACCACCTCACCATGCCGCCATTGAAAAAGAAACCATGTGTGTCCTGAGTGTCCAAGACGCCATGGGCCGTCCTTCAAGCTACAGGACTGTAGCACCCAAACATGCGCGAGAAACAAAAAGCGAGTATCCAACCAGTCGCAAAGTGCCAGCAAGGCCACCCCACAGTTGCCAACCCCATTAATAGACATCAATGGACATTCCTTTCTAGCCCATACTACACAATCTCATATGTAAAGCATGTTTGTATAAAAACCTTTTTTCACCTTTCCTGGAAGACACTAGAGCCTCAATTAATATCATAAACAAATCTAAATTTAATCACATAATAAAAGAAAATTTATCACTCTTTAAAAGCATATTCTGATCATATTTAAATTTATTCTGTTACATTAATCAATTCCCACTTTTTAGGCTTTATTTATATTAATTAATATATAACTATAGGTCACATCACCAAGTTAACCAAATTTTATATTGTGACGGTGTTTTGACTCACCGCCAATTTTGAACAGCCCTTTCAACTGCCACCACCTCGGCCAGCGGGTACGCTGAGTCGGCGCATGAGCGACGGCGGTGACGTGGTAAGCACGGGGAGGAAACCATTGTTTTGACGCCTCCATGAGCCAATGGCCATTTTCATTCTCCCATTTTCATCAAACCCTTTAAAACTCTTCTTTACTAGATTTTAATTTGTAACGATAATAATCACTAATAATTAACATTGATATTTATTTTTATATTATATCTGTAATAATTAAAATACCTTGGAAAGAATAATTGAATCATTTCTTCAAAACCAGACGAACCACCACAGTTTTGGCGCAGCCAGCAAGTATTTTCAATTATTCAAGCATCAAAAATATTTTATTCATTTGAATATTATATTTATTTCAGTCATATTGTGAACATAATTTGGATTAAAATAATTTTTAAGCAAAAAATTGAATACTGAGAAAAAATAATTTTTTGAGAATTAAAATAATATCTAATATCATTATGTCAAAAGAAAATATTTTAAAATTACAAAAATACAGCGGGGATCGGAAGTATATTCGTGCCCAGAGCTGGGTAAAACTTGTTGGGCCAGATTTTCACAAAACAGACCCAACAATAATGTAAACATTTACATCATATATGCACAGTGTCTCGCCAAAATGTTTGTTGTCCAGGTGGAGAATTCCCCAACGAGGAAACTCAACGATGCTTTAAAGGCCAAAGCCGGGGAAGACGCCCAGTTGGAGATGACACTGACCCTGTCCAAGTATCCCGAAGCCCGCTGCAGAAAGGTCCAGAGGAGGATGTACGATGCTTTTAAGGCCAAAGCCGGGGAAGACACCCAGTTGGAGATGACACTGACCCTGTCCATGTATCCCAAAGCCCGCTGCAGAAAGGTCCAGAGGAGGATGTACGGTGCTTTAAAGGCCAAAGCCGGGGAAGATACCCAGTTGGAGATGACACTGACCCTGTCCATGTATCCCGAAGCCCGCTGCAGAAAGGTCCAGAGGAGGGTGTACAAATTATAAATATGTAAATATGTGTATTATTGCCAATCACCTTTTTATATGCAAGATGAAACGTCCAAAATTATATTACCATTTCGAGAAATTTCTAAATTTATTTTTTTATTCTAAAATGAATAAAGCCAATTACATACATATCCAGATAAATTGGGTATATTTCTTTATTTTAAATTTCTTAAAGAAAAAATTACTATATAAATTTCTCAAGGGATAAACATGTTATATTTTATTATTTTATTATTATTTCATTTTTTTTCTTTTAAAAGAATAATAATTTACTTTTATTATTTTAAATATGCTGGAAAATTAAAATAATATTTTTCTTACTCTGTAAGAAGGTGATAAAATTTTTTTGAGGGCGCCACTTTTAAAAAATTAGAGACAGTCATGAAGAAGCACGCGAACTGAGAGGAAGTCTTGAGAGAGCTCGCGACCTGATGGGAGGCTGGGAGATGGTGTCTGGAGAGAAATGGTGTAGGTTAATATTTTCTTTATTAATCTTTAGGTATGGGCCCATAAAGGGCTCGTTTAATATGTCAAAAAGGCATATTCATAGTTTTAATAGGCAATAAATGTTTTTGTGGTAAACCCTACTATATTATAAAACTATTTTAGTGGCGTATTATTCTTTTTAAAATAAAACAATTTCTACTGTCCTTACTGCGATGAAAAAATTAAAGGGAGGGCCTGGCTCGTCAGTGGTGAACCCTCCCAGCGGTTTCGCCAGTTTAATCTACCATACCGCTGTTATATTGCATTTTTGGAACTTCCTTTTATAGGTGACCGTTGTAAGAATCTTGGAATTTTATAATTTGATAACAGATGGCGCTCTAGTACATCATAACATTATTGTTCTAATAAAAGACACAATTTGATATTTGCGGAAGAGCGATTGCTCGAAGCATATTATATATTTATAATTATATTTAATTCTGCTGTCCTAAAAGCTTATGTCCATAGTTCTTCTAAAATACCCATTCCAAGATTCTTACAACGGTCACCTATAAAAGGAAGTTCCAAAAATGCAATATAACAGCGGTATGGTAGATTAAACTGGCGAAACCGCTGGGAGGGTTCACCACTGACGAGCCAGGCCCTCCCTTTAATTTTTTCATCGCAGTAAGGACAGTAGAAATTGTTTTATTTTAAAAAGAATAATACGCCACTAAAATAGTTTTATAATTTGATAACAGATGGCGCTCTAGTACATCAAAACCCTACTATATATATATGTCATAATATTACCCTTCCAGGCATAATAAAGTAAATCTACAGTCGACCAGAGAGAGACGTAGGGAGGAGGATGTAAAGGCCGGTCACTTGATATATCAGTCACATTCCAAGGGGGCCCTTTTCTTGGAACCCTGCAGGACTATTTTTGGATAGTCGGGGGGTGGTGGCCACACAAGACGGTGGTTCCGCAGTGAAAGCCCCACGCGCGACCTCTCTCTCTCGGTTTGCTGGGTCCCATCTTCCAAACTTGTTGTTTCCTTATTTCTCTCTCCCCACATTATTATCATAATGCCACACTGAAAGTCGACAGGATCATATCACAGAAGAGTCGACAGGATCATATCACAGAAGAGTCGACAGGATAAGACCTGGCCGGGAAGCAAACCCCTCATATACCGGAGTATGAAGAAACAAGAAGCCAAGCCACGATGATCGGCCAAACCCAACTCAACTGTAACCACTCCTTTTCGAGCCCTCAACCCCTTCCTCGCCAACCTTTGAACCGTGATCCCGAAGAAGTATTCACCTACGACGGAGATGGAGCTGCCACGCACTTCTTCCAGCACTAGATCTGCCCAAGAACGATCGCCGTGCCAGAGCAGGACACCTTCCACCATCATGGACAAGACTCCACCATATCCCTGCCGCTACTGTGATGTACAACACTGGTACGCACAGTGTCACAGACAGAACTCTCCCGAAGCTCAATGAACTTACCTGCTCTCTAAACCAGCATAACCTGTAAGTGGAATTGTTTTAACCCCTACCATTTATTCTTTAAATAAGTCATTCCTTGTAAATTGTCCCAATATTTACATAATTAGCTCCATTTATTCTCTCCACGCCTATTAACAATGATTTTATTCTCCATATTATTTATCTAGATATTTGTAACTCATTTAATTAGTTACCTTATCAGTAGAAAAAAATTTAACAATCGTCATTTTAATTAAATAATTTCCATTTTAACGTAACTAAAAAAAAGGAATTCTACCTATTAATGCTTTATGATTTTTACTATTAACAATAGATTTTTCATAATCAATTTATTTATAAAAATATGCCTCCAGCACCTAAACTTTTGTATACCTATTTGTATATGACCTCTCCTACTTGTAAGCACGGCGCTCACGAAAAATAATTTCTTCCCCTAAACGACTCAAAATTCACCCTGTAAGTCAGGCGTCGAAGAATTTCAACCATCACGTGAGCCTTGCTTACAACCAACCCTTGGTGACTCTTATCTATCTTCCCCTGAATGCCTCTCTCATTCTTACAACTTTGTTAACCTTATACCAGCTCAGGACCTTTTATAGAGAATTATTGATTAATCAATTATCGAACTTCTATATTGTCATTTCAAAATCCTAACCTTCGCCCTTCATTTATGATAATATATTTCGCAGTTCATCTCTAGCATATCCACCGACCCACACCATCTAGCCAATGGTGTGTTCGTCACAGGATGCAGATTGACTAACTGTTAGATATTTATCAACTCCTTTTTGTTCGCACTTGAACAATCTGCATCGAGCGACACAGTTCGCCTCTTCTCCTCGCGCCACACGTTCGCCACACGGACCCTGTCTTCAAATCTATGTTGGTCCATTGTCCAAGCCAGCACGATATAGCCTACCTCCGATATTTCCCACGGAGGTACGTTAAACATCGTCGCTGATTCTGTCCGGTCCGTCATCATTTCGCGCAGACATGGGTCTTACGTACAACCCACCGCGAAATCATCGCCTTGCACAAGCTCCCACGACGGTACAAACACCTCGTGTCCGAGCAGCTTGTCACTTGTAACGGACAACGCAGTCCTCGTCCCAAATTTTGGCACTGTGCGCGCATACTTTCCGCAAATTAAATATAAGTCCATTCGACTTCCTCACCTACACACGGGACTTTTCCCCTCGGACTCGCTACACAAGTAACTACATAGATAAGGTAGAATGGCCCAGGGCAAGTTTCCCCTCGCTCTGTTCGCCAAGGTTCTAACATTGTATGTAGTTTTATATTTACCTCAGTCCTGAGCTCACACAATTGCCAACCTCAACCTCATTTCTCGTACTCTACACCTTTAGCATAGAAAGCCCAGGGCAAGTTTCCCCTCGCCCTGTTCGCCAAGGTTCTAACATTGTATGTAGTCCTATATTTACCTCAGTCCTGAGCTCACACAATTGCCAACCTCAACCTCTCATTTCTCGTACTCTACACTTATAGCATAGAAACCCCATGCCAAGTTTCCCCTTGCCATGTCCGTCTGAAAAATATCTTAAAGTGTAGAGTTCCCCAGTCTTAATGACCTTCAGAATTTCATCATGTGTTTGTGACTCCCCTTCTCCTTGTTCACACCCCTCAATGTCATTTCCCTTATAGTACATTAGATTTTGTTGTAAATAGCCTTTTATAACCTTGATATTTTCAAAGATTTCCTTAAATGTCAAGCTCTCCGGTGTTGTAAAACTGCTTGTAAATAATATTTACTTGTGTACTATACAATATTTTATTTACCTAAAACTATGTCACCATTACCTTAATTAATTTCAACTGTAAAATTATTTCTCTATTCCTGGCTTCTCCAGCTTTAAGTATACTCAAACCATGTTCAGCCTTCTTCAACGGGGGCCATATGTCATAATATTACCCTTCCAGGCATAATAAAGTAAATCTACAGTCGACCAGAGATAGACGTAGGGAGGAGGATGTAAAGGCCGGTCACTTGATATATCAGTCACATTCCAAGGGGGCCATTTTCTTGGAACCCTGCAGGACTATTTTTGGATAGTCGGGGGGTGGTGGCCACACAAGACGGTGGTTCCGCAGTGACAGCCCCACGCGCTACCTCTCTCTCTCGGTTTGCTGGGTCCCATCTTCAAAACTTGTTGTTTCCTTATTTCTATCTCCCCACATTATTATCATAATGCCACACTGAAAGTCGACAGGATCATATCACAGAAGAGTCGACAGGATCATATCACATATATATATATATAGCGAATGGAAATTTTCAATTTTTTTTTATTTCAACAGTATAATGAATAGAAGAAATACTTTTAACGGAAACTAATGTCTTGCATACAAATTATGTTCTTTTGTTTTACATTGCACCTGTTGTATCTCTACACTACTCCAGGTCACCGAGATCCACTAAGTTAAAGATAAAACCTTTATTGGCTCATAACACTAATATGACTGAACTAACTATTTACAAATTAATGATATATATACATAGAAATAATTAACATAGTAACACAAACAAACACTATGCAAAACCTTATTTGCATATCACGACAATCCATCTAAACATAACTATTGTTATGCAAAACACCACATATTCTCACCCCCAATTTGTTACACAATCTTTTGAGTATTCGGGAAGTCTCCGGTTTCTTATTGGTCTACTTGGCCCAGGTGTTTCCTCCAGCCTTTCCTGTGATTCGTTATCTTCACTTTCTTTAGGGTGCAACCGGTTCATTCTTGTGGTCAGTCTGCGACTGATCCATTCAAGACCAATTCCAATCTGGTCAAACGCCTCCCTTCCAATCAGATTTGGGCCCGGACCTTCGATCACAAGAAATTCCATTGTGATACTTCTTTTGTTCACTTTTACGTCGGCTTTTATTTTACCCAGAATGGATAACCTCCGTCTGTTCCATTGCACCAACTTGGTAGAATCCTTCTCTATTCTAGGCCTTTCTGACTTCACCCAAGTTTCTATATACGTCTTCTCAGAAATAATATTTTTCCCTGTTCCTGAGTCAATGAGCATATTCATATCTCGACCGCTAGTCCGTACTTTTACCATATAATCCCGCATGTTACTTGTGTCCTTCACTTGATTTATATTAAAAAGGCCATTAGTTGCCTCTGCCTCCTCATCTATCGAGCAATTATTACGATCGCTCCTCCAGTTCCCGTTCTTACAGACCCTAGATATATGCCCTAACTTCTGGCATTTAAAACATCTTTTATCTTTAAAGAAACATTGCTCTTCCCTGTGATTTGTGTTTCCACAGCGGAAACATTTAAAAATCCTCTTCTCATCCCTCAGTCTCATTTTAACAGCTCTTCCCATTGCATTCATTTCTTCCTGAGGTTTTCCATTTTTGATTTCTGCAACGTTCTTTACCGCAGCTTCATGTGCCAATGCCATTTCTTGAGCTACTTTAAATGTTAGCATACTGTTCATTAACAGCATTGATTGTATCTCTTCGTTTAGAATGCCGCATACTAGGGCATCACGCAACCTATCTTCCAAATCAGGGAATTCACACTTCTCGGCAATTTTCTTTAGAGCTGTTATAAATTCAGATATTGTTTCATTTGGCATTTGAAGCCTTTTCGCAAATTTAAAACGCTGCACTATTATATTTGGCGTCGGATCAAAGTATTTTTTTTATCCCTGCTACTATCTCCTCCCATTCTGTTTCCAATGGATTCTTGGGAGAGGTCAACGTCCGTATTATATTATACGTTTCTCTTCCGCATAGCGAGAAAAATGTTGCCTTCTTTTTAACGATCTTTACTATATCATTCGCTATGAAATAGGATTCAAAGCGTTCTAAATAACTTGAGATTTCATTTCCATTGTTTGGGTTGAACTGTTCAATATTCATCATTGTTCGCTTACTTTTCCTTCGTCGCCACTGTTGTGTCTCTACACTACTCCAGGTCACCGAGATCCACTAAGTTAAAGATAAAACCTTTATTGGCTCATAACACTAATATGACTGAACTAACTATTTACAAATTAATGATATATATACATAGAAATAATTTTAACATAGTAACACAAACAAACACTATGCAAAACCTTATTTGCATATCACGACAATCCATCTAAACATAACTATTGTTATGCAAAACACCACAGCACCCAATATCTAATTGCAATAAATTTCATATGCTTTTTAAATATATCATTTGTATTCTTTTTATTTTTTTTACCTCGCATCAAATTTCTTGGTTAATCCATTTGAGACTTGTCCCTTTGGTAATATATCACAATAATGGTGTTGAAATTTGTTTAGATCATTATTTGAGTAATAGCCGTGGAGAAACTTTTAAGGAAAATAATTTTTCTTTATGAATTTAATGTCATCCAATGGTCATAATAGATACATGTTGGACACCAGCCAGCAGCCGCTGCTCAAGTATAACACGTGACCGGAAGGATGACGTCGGCCCCCCCTCTTCCAACTGACTGTAGATGTTTTAGCCTGACAACGCTGTTGCTTGTTTACCGGAGGATGTAACCTCTTTGTTTTCTCTCTTTCCCTTTTTAATCTTTATATCACCTATGCTTTAATAAATTAGTTAGTGCGAGGCTCTTGTCCTAAGTGTAACCAAGTACCTTGTCTACACCCCTACAAGAAAAGATTATGAGACTGATTGGAGCTGCCTGAAGCATTGAACGGTAAGCCTATTTTTGTTCTCTCTTCCCCCCTTCAGTGGACGCCATCTTATAATGGAAGCTAACGAAAGTTTAACGAAAATTACCAAGCTAAATGGATTAAACTATTCCTCATGGAGCTTCCAAATTAAGCTCATTCTGATGGACAATGACTTATGATCAATTGTTGACCCAGGCGAAGTCAAACCCGAGGGAGGGGATGTTGGTCTAATCAACAAATTTAATACGAGGCAGAATAAGGCTTTAGCAAAGATATGTCTCTCTATTGGTGAGGAGCAGCAAAACCATATCAGACATCTAAATTCCCCCAAAGAAGTTTGGGATGAATTACAAAGACTTTATGCACCCAGGGATAGCAAACACAGAATTCTCCAACTGCGTCGAAAGTTGTACTCCCAGAAATTCTGTCAACATGCGAACATGAATGCCAATTTGGGAAGCATAAATCTAATAGTGAGTGAACTCACAGGTGTAGGGGATAAAATTGAAGACGGTGATCTAAGCATGCTAATTCTTTGTGGAATGCCCGAGGACTGGGATAATGTTATATCAACAATGTGTAACTTACCAGAGTCAGAGTTCACCAGTGCCAACATCAGACGAAAATTGTTAGCTGAGGCAGAGCGCCGGTTTGCTACAACAAATGAAGGGATGGGTGCACTGTCAGTCAGGAACTCTAACAAGAAACAATTCCCTCATGAACATCAAGGTTCTAAAACTGTTAGAAAATGTTTTGGATGTGGGAAAACAGGACATATTGCACGGGACTGTTTCAAACTGAAAAAGAATAACGGTAAACAACAGGAAAAGGGAGTGATACATCAACATCACGAAGCAAAGAACTTGAATGTGATCTATAATGCAGCAGTTGTATCAGAAGAGGATACGTGGGTAATTGACTCAGGTGCCACGCATCATATGACTCCGAACAGAAGGTATTTTTCCACGTTGAATGACGAGAATGTAGGACAAGTGACCACTATTGATGGTACATCACATTCAAACATAGGAAGAGGTAATGCTCAAGTAGATCTGATCAACAATTCTGGACAACTTAGAAGCATAGTTGCTCAGAATGCAATGTTCGTACCTGGGATCAGACATGGTGTACTCTCTGTTCTACAAATTGTGGAAAATGGTCATGAGGTTATCTTCGACAAGAAGGGATGTCATATCTACGACAATGATCATAATTCGATTATCAGAGCAGAGAAGAGAGAAAGGCTCTATCTCGTCAGGACTGCTCCGTCCAGATTTCCAGAATCAGGAGAATGTTCAAATTCCATTGCTCAAACCAAAAATTTTCGTAAATTCCCACTAAATTTATGGCATCAGAGACTCATGCATATCAACTATGACACCATAGTAGACATGATGAAAAGAGAAGTTGTCATTGGTTTGAACTGTCAGGCTGGAAAACCTGATAAGTGCTCTGATTGTTGTTCTACCGTGTTAGGGTAAAGGTTCGAGCTGCAGTGAGAACTATCAATTAATAATTTATTTTAATAAGTCCAAAAATTACATACAATTATAAGAGGCAGGTGGAGTACAGTTTTTACTCTACCAGCGCCTAGAGTATTATATAATAGAAGGAACCGCCACAGGTTGTAGGACGGGCGGTAAACAAGCCAGCGAGATCAGGCGGTGTTCGAAAAGTGCGCGCGCAGCCCCTGGTGGCGACGTCACGGTCGGCGCGCATGCGCGGCGGCGGCGGTCACGTGGGAAGCACCGGCGTGGGACGTCGCCCGCTGGCTGCCTCTTATCTCATGCCCCCCCTGGAGATTGGGACTTGGGACCGATCCAACGTAGTTGCTATAACGCGGGTTCGGTTCTCGGGTTCGAGGGGATAAGGTCTGCTGATGTTGAGCTGAGTTGGGTGGGGTGGTGTACGGTGGAGGCACGAAAGGTCGTAAGAATCTGCGATTACGGCGAAGAAGGCGTCCGGCGTCGGTCCGGATGAGGTAGCTGCGACCGCGTGGAAGTTGTTCGAGAACCTCAGCAAGGAGGGTCCAATGTTTTGTGCGGTGATCCTGGACAAGGACTATTGCTCCCACTTCCAAATGTGAGAGTGGCTTGGCGTTGCGATTGTATCGCTTCCGGAAGGAATGTTCTCTTACATTTTGCTGCAAGAGGTACTGGGCCATCTGGATCTGCTGGGGCGTGCCAGAGATGGTGATGACCCGTTCGTTGCTACCAGGTTGAGACTCATCTATGGTGATCCCCGCACCAGACTCGCGCCGGATCTTCCTGATGCGTTGACCACCTTTCCCAATGATGGCACCGGCGAGATCATTTGGTATAGTGACTTGTGATGAGCCTTTTTTCGGGACGACTACCATAGGATGGCACCAATCGATGGCTTCGCCGACGGGTACCTGTTCGATTATCGCATTGACGATCATTGAATGGGGCCAGTTATCCGGCAGAAGTCCTAAGGCTTTGCAACCGCTCTTGCTCAAGAGAGGGGCGTTCAGGTGCTTGCAGACTCCAACGGTAGTACTGTATGTTTTCCCGTTGAGATGCAGTGCCGCGACGAACGATCCACAAGGACTTAAGCTGATGCCGTTGGCTCCTACGCAAGGGACGTTCTTCGGGTTGAGTGCTGATCGGGTCTGCTCATCCAGTAACAGGAATTCTGATTCTGGGATTAGATCCAGATCTGACCCCGGGTCCGCCAGCCAACGGATTTGGTGTAACTTATGGTTGATATCGGTCGGAATGGTTATGAGTTCGTTGCGTACTCCAGCTGCAACAACTGTGTTTGAGGGTCCTGGTTGGGACTGATTGTTTCTGGTTGCGGGTGGCGGGATATTAGGTTTGGTTGTGGGTTTCCGTTTCAGTTGTCGGCAAACCCTTCCGTAATGCCCGGTGATGCCGCATTTGTTACACTCTATGTCTTTTGCTGGGCACTGGTCACGGCGGTGTCTTGGGTTAGCCCCACATCCGGAGCAGGGGTCGTTAGGATCATAGGGTTTCTGAAAGAAACGGTTGGCCTTAGGTGAGGTTTCAGACGAGCTGGCTTGTTGATGCTTGTAGGTTGATGGTGCACGTCTGGTTGCAATGAAGGCTTCGGGGGAGGTGGTTGGGGAGGGTGAAAGAGTCGCGCCCACGGCGGTAGCACTCTCATGTGCGATACAAATTGAGAGGACTCGGTCCAGGGAGAGGTCGGAATTGTACTGCTCCGCCAGTACTTTTCGTTGGAGGTCTTTATCAAACAGGCCACATATTAACCTGTCACGGATACGGAGTTGCTGTTGATAACCAGCATGGGCAAACGTTTTCCCACAAGCTCTTTTTGTGCATATTGTAATACACGGGTCGCCGCATGTGCTGCACTTAAAATCCAGCTCATATGCACACGAGTCATCAAGAGCTTTAAGGGCTGCGAAGTAGCGATCCACCGATTCTCCGGTTTGTTGGTCCCTACGATGAAAATCTTGCCGATCAAGGAGGGGGTTTCGCTTCTTGCGTAGGTAGGCCTTGAGAGCATTCACGGCTTCATCGAGGGTGGTGGTGGTAGAAATATGAAGGCGGCCTGATTGCCAAAGGATGGTCCATTCGGAATGGAGGGCGGCACGCAAAGTCACTTGCTGTGTGGATAGCGGGAAGGTGGCTACTTGTTGGGCGTCCACGTAGTCGTTCCAACGTTGTTTCCAATCGCGGAAACAAGACATCGTTAACTCCTCCGGGGAAGCCAGTTTAGGAAGCTGGATGATTTTTGTGGCGTGGTGAGGAGGAGCTCCTAATGGGACTGTCGGTGTCGGATTCCGAGTAGCCATCTGCTGCAACAGTGCGGCTATGGACCTGAGGATGTCGGTGCTGGTCGGCGAGGCAGGGTTCTCTGGAGGGGTTTGGGATGGTCGGCGATTCCTTCTTGAGGGCATCTTGATTACTAATTGTCACTGAGCTGTCACTTAAAAAACGGCTATAATTAACCGAATGTCGACTGCGCCATGTTCTACCGTGTTAGGGTAAAGGTTCGAGCTGCAGTGAGAACTATCAATTAATAATTTATTTTTATAAGTCCAAAAATTACATACAATTATAAGAGGCAGGTGGAGTACAGTTTTTACTCTACCAGCGCCTAGAGTATTATATAATAGAAGGAACCGCCACAGGTTGTAGGACGGGCGGTAAACAAGCCAGCGAGATCAGGCGGTGTTCGAAAAGTGCGCGCGCAGCCCCTGGTGGCGACGTCACGGTCGGCGCGCATGCGCGGCGGCGGCGGTCACGTGGGAAGCACCGGCGTGGGACGTCGCCCGCTGGCTGCCTCTTATCTCAATTGTATGATTGGAAAATCGACAAAAAGACCTTTCCTGAATTTGAGATCTACCAAGGAAACTCAGACACTAGCCCTTGTTCACTGTGATCTAATGGGACCGTTCAACATTGAGAGCTGGGGTGGATCAAGATTTGTCTTGACCATCATTGATGACGCATCAAGATATACAAGGGTACATTTCCTCAAAAGGAAGGGCGATACTCTAGAAAAATTCAAGGAATGGATGAAAGAAGCTGAAAATCAGACGGGATTTTCTCTCAAGAGGATCCGTACAGATAACGGACTAGAGTTCTGTTCATCTCCTTGGGATATTTTCACGAAGGCCCATGGTATAGTACATGAACGCACCATGGTCTACACACCTGAACAGAATGGTGTCGCCGAACGCATGAATAGGACTTTGCTGAACTTAGTGAGGAGTACTGTGAACAGTTGCAATCTGCCAACCGCCTCTTGGGCAGAGCTCACCAACACAGCAGCATACTTGAGAAATCGTGTTACAAACAGACACAATGAAGAGAAAACGCCTTTTGAATTGTGGTTTGGAAAAAGACCTGCTCTGCAACATCTGAGAGCAATCGGCTGCGAAACCTTTGTTCATGTTCCAAACAAAGAAGGAATTCGAAGCTTCAGCCAAGAGCCACTAAAGGAATTCTCGTGGGTTATTATCTACAGGGACGAGGTTGGAGAATCTGGATTCCTGAAAAACGCCAAGTGGTGGAATCTAGAAATTGTGTATTCAAAGAAGAAATCCTCTATAAACAGCCCAAAAGAGAAAGGGATACTCTACCATCTGTCCATTTCTCCTCGAAAGAGGCCTCCTTTCAAGAAGAAAGTAATGCAGATCAACCAGTAGACCGAGAAACTGAAGAACTGATTGGAACTACAGGTGGAATAGATCAGCTATCTGAGACTCTCCCAGAGAACCTGAAAAGCCATCCAATGACACTCCGAAGTCATGGAAAGACGGCAGAATTTCCGGAAGAGGACAATAGTGGTGGACAGATAAATGCCACAAGTGCAGAGGACAATAACCCCACTTATGAAGAAGCCATGAACAGCCCTGAGGTAGCTAATTGGATAGAAGCCATTGAAGAAGAAAGGGAATCGCTCGAAAGACATGATGTATGGCAACTGCAGGAATTGCCGAAAGGTATCAAACCTTTAAAATGTAGATGGGTACTAAATAAGAAAATCAATGCAGTTAATGGTACCACTAGATACAAAGCACGTCTAGTCGCCAAAGGCTTCACTCAACGTAGAGGAATTGACTACAACGAAGTCTATACTCCTGTTTCCAGTTTTGAAACTATAAGGCTATTAACGGCGATAGCAACAGAAAAGGACTGGTTCATTGACCAATTCGACGTGAAGAGTGCTTATCTTCATGGGACACTCAACGAGACTATTTACATGGAACAACCTGAATGCTTCAAGAAACCAGGAGAAGAAAACTTGTTCTGCAAGCTTAAGAAATCAATCTATGGATTAAAACAGAGCGGAAGATGCTGGAATAAATTCTTAAACAAACAACTTCACGAAATAGGATTCCAACGTAACCCTATTGATCCGAGCATCTACGAAGTTGAACTTGAAGAAGGAAGGATCATTCTCTCAATCTATGTGGATGACATCTTTGCCATTTCAGAGAATCAAGCAGCGAGAAACAAATGCAGAGAACTCTTAAATTCCAGTTTTGAAGTGAAGTATCTAGGACCAATTTCTCATATGCTTGGAGTATCCTTCAAGAAGTCAGAAGATGGAAGTATGACTCTTTCTCAAAGTAACTACATGGAAGAACTGCTTCAACGTTTCAGACTACAGGATGCAAAAGGTGTCTCGACTCCAATGGAAACCAACCTTGACCTGCGTGTAAGGAAAAATGGAAATTCCAATGAGCGGTTTCCATACCGTGAACTGATCGGAGGACTGTCATACCTTTCTCAGAGAACCAGGCTCGACATCGCCTACGCAGTCGGGATCCTATCCAGATACTGTGATAACTACACAATAGAACACTGGGAAGCTGGGAAACGCGTGCTGAGTTATCTGAAGAGTACCAAGGACTTTGGCATAACTTACAGATCCACTGGCAAACCTTTGATTGTTTTTTCAGATGCAAGTTGGGCCTCAGACATTGTAGACCGAAAAGGAGTATCTGGACATCTCATCATTTTAGCTGGAGCACCAATAATTTGGAGAAGCACCAAACAAACAGTTACCGCTTTGAGTACTATGGAATCGGAATACATTGCACTGTCATCAGCTGTGAAGGACATCACATGGGTACGGAATCTGATGGAACAGCTGAAAATGTCAAGTTTGATTTGTGGAGAAACAAAAGTATTCTGCGACAACCAAGCTGCAATTTCCCATGCGGAAAATTACATCGACAAATCGAAAACTAGACATTTTGCCGTAAAGTACCATTTTGTTCGAGAAAAGATCTCAGAAGAAGCAATCGAACTTTTCTACACTCCGAGTGCTGAGAACCCTGCTGACTTCCTTACCAAGCCTCTTGCTAGAAGCCAGCATGAAAAGTACTGTAGAGCGCTGATGGACTATCGGAATAAACGTCCAGCTGAAGTTTTATCCAGGAGGGGATATGTTGGACACCAGCCAGCAGCCGCTGCTCAAGTATAACACGTGACCGGAAGGATGACGTCGGCCCCCCCCCCTTCCAACTGACTGTAGATGTTTTAGCCTGACAACGCTGTTGCTTGTTTACCGGAGGATGTAACCTCTTTGTTTTCTCTCTTTCCCTTTTTAATCTTTATATCACCTATGCTTTAATAAATTAGTTAGTGCAAGGTTCTTGTCCTAAGTGTAACCAAGTACCTTGTCTACACCCCTACAAGAATACATCTATTAGAACAAAAATCACGATCTAACAAACTTTTTGAATTACATGTTACAGATGAAGATAAAGGAAAGTTGTTCTTTTGCTATCTAGAAGGAGGAGCCTTAGAATGGTATGATGATGAAATTGCGGGAACAAATATTAATCAATGGGTAACCATCAAACAAAAATTTATTACAAGATTTGGATCATCAACAGCAATACCATTAATTGATGCACAACGGAGGTATCTACGCCGCGATGAATCCGTCAATGACTACTTTCAGTCCAAAATCCGGCATCTAAAACAAACTTCATTTTCCAAAGTTAAACAGATCCGGATGTTGACGGAAGGATTACGAACACAATGGAAGATAAGCTTAGTGCTAATACATTTCGAAGATATAGAGACTTGGGTAAGTGCAACCTTAAAATTAGAGGCTGCTGTTAGCTCCATACAAAAGAACTCCAAACCAGCCTTCGGCGATAATAAATTTAAAGACTTCAAATCTGCTACCTCTTACGTTGCTTCACCTCAGAAGCCACCATACCCATGCAGATTTTGCAAAATGCCAAATTTAAATAATTTTCATTGGCATAATGAATGCCCATAGACCCAAAACATTTCCTAAAAAATCGCAGCAAACGAACAACCCTCAACTTTGTAGGCTCCTTCCAACCCTTCATCTTCTAACTCAACATATTTACCAACAGTTAAATTAAACTAATAGAGCGACCAATCTTCAAGTTCATCAACATCAACACATTAGTCAACTCCACCCCAATACAAGCATTCATAGATACAGGTTCAACCATCAGTATAATGTCATATTCCCATTTCAAAAATTTGAATGTACAAACGGAACCATCATCATCCATTCACATCAATCAAGCTAATTCCAGAACAAGAAGCTTTGATCGCGTTAAAGTCAACCTTATCATGAGTCACATCACCCATCAGATAGATTTACACATTAAAACAATAATAAACAATAAGAGGAGCTTCTTGTGTAAATTTCTTTATTACCGCAAGCTTTCGAACAGAACGTTCTTCAACGGGCGTGGATAGTAAAAACGTACTAACCTGGTTAGTACGTTTTTACTATCCACGCCCGTTGAAGAACGTTCTGTTCGAAAGCTTGCGGTAATAAAGAAATTTACACAAGAAGCTCCTCTTATTGTTTATTATTGTTTTAATGATCGTGATTTTAAGAGTTTAATTTCTACAGATTTACACATCCTCAGAAACTTCATGTACTCCCTTCTACTAGGTCTTGACGTGGGAACTCTGTTCAATCTTCATGTCGACATCAAGCATGGTGTTGTGACTACTGAAGGACCATCTTTGTATAATTGTAAATTTCAGGCGAATAATTTGAGACCAGAAACAAATCAAACCCTCGACAAGATATTACATAAATATACAACTATTTTTAGTGAAAATTCTTTTGATGTAGGAAAAATCAAAATAGCATAACACAACATCCATACCGTTCCTCATCCGCCTATCCAACTTCGACCATATCGAAGATCAGCCTTAGAGTATGATGAGATTAAACGACAGGTTAAAGATTTAAAGAAAAAAGGACTAGTTCGAGACAGTCGAAGCCCATGGGCCTTCCCAGTCACACTCGTACCAAAGGCGGATGGCCAAAAGAGGCTTTGCGTTGATTACCGCCGTCTCCATGCCCTTACCATTAACGACAAGATGCCTCTGCCTAACATTCAAAAAGTCATCGATCGTCTTCAGGGAGCGAATTACTTCACTTCGTTGGACATTGCTTCAGGTTATTGGCATGTCGAAATGGCTCCAGACAGCACAGAGAAGACAGCATTCATCACCAACGAAGGGCTTTATGAGTGGTTAGTAATGCCTTTTGGGTTGAAAAACGCCCCTGCTACTTTTCAGCGAATCATACAACAAACCCTTGGTCCATTAATGTACAAGGGGTGCATCAACTATCTTTATGATTTCATCATATATTATAAAACTTTAGAAGAACATTTTGACCTCTTCTATCAGAAGTGCTAGAAAAATTATATTCCCAAAACCTCAAGCTCAAGCTTCAAAAATGTTCTTTTATCAGAGAAGAAATAGAATATCTTGGATATATCTTCAAATACAATCAGGTTACACCTTCACCTCGGAAAATAGAAGCCGTTAAAAGTTTTCCAATATTCAAAACAGTAAAAAACATACAGCAATTTCATGGATTGTGTAGTTATTATCGGAGATTTATAAAATATTTCAGTTCACTAGCACAACCTTTAACAGATTTATTGAAGAATGATAAAATTTTCCACTGGTCTGAAATTCATCAAAAAGCATTTGAAACTTTGAAGAATTTAATCACACAACCTCCAGTTCTGGCAATGTACGATCCCACCTTACCATGTAAGCTCTACACTGATGCCTCAGAGCAAGGACTTGGTGCAATTCTTGCACAGAAACATCCAGATGGCGCAGAGAACGGGTTGTTTCCTATTTATCAAAACGGCTCAACCCAGCACAGTCACGCTACACCGCTACAGAGTTGCAATGTTTTGCCATCATCGAAGCAGTCAGAAATTTCAACAACTACCTAGACAAGCCATTCCAAATTGTCACTGATCATAGTGCTTTAAAATGGCTATTGAAAATAAAAACCCCTGGGGAAGACTTTTTCGAAGGTTAATGGAGCTATATTCTAGATCGTTCACCATTATCCACAGAGCAGGAGGACAGCAAACACATGTTGACGTACTTTCCAGAAATCCAGTGTGCACATTCATAACCGAAGATAAGATAAAGATTGCTCAACAACAGGCAGACTTGCGATTTGTAAAGAACCCTCAAATTAAAAGTGGCATTGTCACTATACGAATTCGAGGCCATTCCAAAGCAGTTGTACCTGATTCCCCACGGGCAAAATGTCTTCACCACTTTCATGATGACTTTGGACATCCTGGAAAAAAACAAACCAACCGACAATCGGCCACTACCAAATACCGGACAGCGACCTCCAACCATTTGACCTCATTGGACTCGATACAATTGTTTTGGGAAATGAAGCCAAGAACACCAGACATAAGTATCTCCAGGTCATCATAGATCACCATAGTCGTTACATTTGGGCATCTCCCACACAGCATCCAACAATTCAGCTGCCATCCTCAACATCCTTAGACAGCTGTTATCTTCTGGAGTACCAATCAAACGTATTCAGACAGAAAATGGTTCGAATTTCACAAGTAGAAACTTCAAAAATTTTCTGTTGGAAAATAAAATTGCCCATTCCCTTGCGACTCCATACCATCCTCAGACATGTGGAATGGTAGAAAAGGCTAACCATACCCTTCTCACAAAATTGAGCGCTGCAATTTTGGAGAAACCGAAACAAAAATGGTAGACACTCGTACAATTTATTTTCAAGACATACAACCAGACCCCACATGAAGTAACCAAATTCAGCCCAAAGTTTCTTCTGTATGGGATTGATGAATCGCCATCTTTTGCTGACCATCCCATCACTTTAGAAGAAGCAAGAGGTTTGGCTCGCGAGAATACCAGATATGGAATTCTCTGAGGGAGATCAAGTTTTGAGGACTGTGGCAAAGCACCATCCATGCATGTCTAAACTCAGCCCAAGACAACAAGGCCCTTTCTTCGTTAAGAAGAAGATCAGCAGTCTAGTCTATGACATCCAAGACACCGAAGGACGAGTGTATCGGGCTCATGCTTCTCAACTTCGATCTTTCAAGGACAGGGAGTCCTTGGGAGCCGGGGGGTGTGACGGTGTTTTGACCCATCGCCAATTTTGAACAGCCCTTTCAACCGCCACCACTTCGGCCGGCCGGGTACGCTGGGTTGGCGCATGCGCGGCGGCGGTGACGTGGTCAGCACGGGGGAGGAAACCATTGTTTTGACGCCTCCATGAGCCAACGGCTATTTTCATCCTCCCATTTTCATCAAACCTTTTTAACTCTTCTTTACTAGATTTTAATTTGTAACGATAATAATCACTAATAATTAACATTGATATTTATTTTATATTATATCTGTAATAATCAAAATACCTTGGAATGAATAATTGAATCATTTCTTCAAAACCAGACGAACCACCACAATATAATGAACAGCATTTGACCATTTGGCATTTTATCATTAAATTATTTATGTGACTTTAAATTATCATTAGATCTATCGAATCAAACTATTTCATAAAATAATGTTCCACTGCCACTTCCCCTTACCATGCTTGTAGATTATTAATTTTAAAATTAACTAGGCACACCTTGCATTCTATAGATTTAATTAATGAATTATTTTGATTTAAACTTTTGGAATACTTGTCTTCTCTCCCATGACATTTGGTGGAGATTTAAGTTGAATCATCCCTACGCCGACCAAGTCGTCAGAAGAAGCCGCAGAATCCAAGGACTAGAGCCTTTCGGAAGAAAAAAAAAATGAAGACAGAACAAGCTATTCAAGTTTCCAAAGATGAGCAAATTTTTCAAACCTTTAGACACCCCTCTGTTTTTTTTCTGGAGAATCTGACCAAATTCCCGAAAAATGGCTGAAGAAATTTCATCGGATCGCTCGGTATAACCACTGGGACAATACAATATGCCTGGCGAACGTTTATTTTTCCTATCAGGAATAGCAAGAACCTGGCTCGAGAATATCGAGGAACAGGTAAACTCGAGGGATCCGTTTGAAGCAATGTTCTCTCTGACTTTCGGTCATCACCCAAAAAGAAAACTTAATTCAAAAATTAAAATACTGAACTCGGATAAAAGGCGAGCTTTGTGAAATTTACATTGAAGAAGTCCTCAATCTGTGCAAGCAAATCGACCCCAAAAAGAGCGAAAGCGATAAAGTTGCACATTTAATGAAAGGTATATCGGAGGATATTTATAGATCAATTGTCGTTTTGGAAATAGACACCACTGAATATTTTATTAAGTTGTGCAGAAAAATCGAAAACTCACACAAGCAACGTGTGAACAAGCGCATAATGTTCGATAGACTACCCACCGTTGCTTCGATCGACCCAGTAGAGTCCGAATCGGCGGAGGACTTAATCAGATGGATAGTCCACGAAGAAGTACATCGTGTAAGTACAACTCCGCAACAACCTCTCCAGAACCCTCTCCTTTCAAGACAATTAACAGAGAAGAAATCGCCGCGATTTCTAATCCGGTCCAAAGACCATAACCCTGTTCAAATCCAAACAAGGGTATTCACTCGGACACCTGGACAACGGTACCCTGACCAAGACACACCGGTATTCAACCAGACGCCAAGCCAAAGACGAACAGACCAATGGAGGACCCAAGACAACAAGCCAAACTGCTTTCATTGTGGCCGCCCAGGACAAGTCAAACGCTACTGTAGGGATCGCGTGCCAGTAGATCAATATGAATTGGAAAGTCCTAAACGGTACATACAGACCCGCCAAATTACTCAATTCAATGAGGAACATTCTTCAAGAAGTCCAAACTACCACCGACAATCGCCCTACTCAAACAAAGAAAGATCCCCAAGACGCCAGTCCATTCCACCAGGCCGCCATGTAAGCCAATCCCCACGCCGCTACAATCTAGAAAAAAAAAAAAAAAACTAAGCGTCGCGTCTTCTTTCGAGGGGAAGCCGCGAGTGTTTAAAATCCTTTAATTGACGACAGCCGCCAAATTAGAACACAATTTAGTTGAAATAATTATAGATAACGTTGCATTTTCTGCCTTGGTCGACTCGGTCGCCTCATTCTCTGTTATCTCGAACAGGTTAAGACTACACTTGAAAAATATGTTGTTCAGGGATGAAGGAATAACTCTTAGAGTCGCCGATGGCAAGAAAGTTACGTCTCTAGGTCGATGCACAATAAGTTTGAGCATAAATGGGTTGAGACAGTCACTTGAAATTATCGTCCTTCCCAGTAGCAAACCCAGCGTCATACTCGGATGGGAATTTTTGGAAGCAACAAATGCCGTGATCGATTGTGGACGTGCCGAAATCAGGCTTGAAGGGGCTAAAGCTGATTAGAATTCGCTAGCCACCAAGGATAGAGTCGTAGACTCTGAAAACAATCATTCCAGCCGAATCCATCAAACAAATAAATGTGATGAGCTCAGAACTCAATGGACGAAACATGGTACTTTTTGAACCTTCAAAATTCGCATTATCACAAAAAGAACTATCAGTTCCCTATACACTTCTTACAATCAATCACAATAAGGGACATCTTTGGAATGCAAACTCTAGCCCAACAGCTCAAATTATCCACGAAGAAATGTTTCTAGGATGAATACAAGTTTTTGAAGAAAATCACTTGATTGCTATCTCGAAGTGCTCTGATCCTTAGGAAAATATGGCACGAGATATTAGTCCCAAGGATGACAATAAGGTTTACGTTGCATTTTTGAAGAATTTGATTAGTAACGACTTATCAGCAGATCAACAATATGAAGTCTTATCAATTCTAAAACAATTTGATAAGGTATTTTATACCAATAATGATACAGTAAGACAGACGCTTCTAACAAAGCATAAAATCGAAACTGGAGACTATCGACCAATTAAACACAGGCCCTATCGAGTTTCCCAACAGAAAGACAAGCAATCCAACAGGAAGTGGAAAAAAATGCTAGATGCCGGGATAATACGCCACTTAGAAAGCCCTTGGTCATCGCCTGTTATCTTGGTGAAGAAGAAAGACGGCAATTGGCGCTTCTGCGTTGATTACAGGCGATTGAACAAGATAACCAAAAAAGACGCTTATCCACTCCCTCGAATTGACGATACTATTGATTTTCTAAAAGTTGCCCAATTTACTCGTCAGTGGACCTATGCTCTGGATATTGGCAGGAGGAAGACGAGGCAGATAGAGAGAAAACCACCTTCATAACCCCAGATGGTTTATATGAATTTCTCGTGATGCCCTTCGGCCTATGCAACGCCTCTGAAACATTTGAGCGTTTGATGGACAAAATCTTAAAAGGATTGAAGTGGACGCAGTGCCAATGCTATCTAGACGACATTGTAGTTTTCTCCAAAACGTTTGACGAACACTTGCAACGACTCAAAATCATCTTACAATGCCTTAGCAATGCAGATCAGAGCCTCAATTCAAAAAAGTGTATTTTTAGAACCAAACGAATAAGAGTTTTGGACATCTCCTCGATGGCAACGGCATCTATCCCGCCCCTGAAAAGATAGAAGCTTTCGCCAATTTTCCTACCTCACGATCTATCACTGAGGTGAGGAGTTTCATCGGCATTTGTTCGTACTTTCGCCGATTTATTGAACACTTCGCCGAAAAAGCTTCCCCTCTCCATGAAATTCTCAAAAAGACAAGGAATTATTTTGGGACTTAGAAGAACAAGAAGCTTTTTAATCCCTGAAAAGGGCCCTGATGTCTGAACCTGTCTTAGCTCATTTTGAAGAACATCTATAACCCAGATTCATACTGACGCCAGCGGTTATGGTATCGGAGCAGTCCTCGTTCAGCTTCGACGGCAAAGAGCGACCTGTTGGTTACGCCTTAAGAACCCTAACAAAGGCAGAGAAGAATTACTCAACTACAGAAAGAGAATGTTTGGCCATGATATGGGCAATAAACAAATTCCGCCCCTACCTCTTCGGTAGCGAGTTCGTCATAGTTACAGATCACCACGCCCTTTGCTGGTTATCCAATTTGTAAGATTCGACGGAAGGACTGGCGAGGTATGTCATTAAACTCCAAGCATACGACGTTACGTTAGCTTATAAAAGTGGGCGTAAAAACCAAGACGTGGGCTGTCTCTCTCGAAGTACTCTCGAAAGCAAATCGGAAGAAGATGACGAAGAAGATGATGTACCATCAATAACTGCTCTGACCTGCTTCGATACTGAACAGCGAAAGGACCCCAATATTAGAAAATTGATAGAAGAAATAGAAGAATTCGGATACGAACCAAGAGGATATTAATTGGTGAAAGAAACCTTGTACAAAAGAAACTTCGACTCCCTGGGAAATCCATATCTCATCGTCATCCCCAAGCACCTACGATTGGAACTACTGAGAAGCCTACACGATGCCTACACAGCGGGCCACCTAAGATTTTATAAAACTTATGAGAGGGTTAGAAACAAATACTTTTGGCCAGCACTTCTCAAGGATATACGAAAGTATGCAGCACATTGCAAAGAATGCCAAAGAAGAAAACAGACAAACCACAAACCGTCTGGGTTGCTCAAACCCATTCCCCCTGCAACCTTCCCATTCCAAAGAATCGGAATAGATCTTCTTGGGAAATTCCCGAAATCCTTTGGCGGTAATAAATGGATCATAGTCTGTTCTTACTCTTACTCGATTTGCCGTTACTAAAGCCTTACCCACAGGGGAAGCAAAAGAAGCAGACAAGTTCTTGATGGAAGATGTTGTTCTCAAACATGGAACCCCCAGATAAATCATCGCGAACTGAGAGGACGAGTATTACAATCCAAGTTGATTACGGAACTCACCAATCAATGCTCGTCGATACACCGGTTCACGACAACGTATCATCCCCAGACGAATGGACTGACAGAGAGGTTAAACAAAACCTTAGCCAACATGATGGCGATGTATATAAGTGTTGAACAGAAGGACTGGGACGTAATCCTGCCCTACCTAACCTTCGCCTACAACACCAGGCACGACAGGCTTCAATCCATTCGAACTAGTCCATGAACGTGAGGCAGAAACAACTGTGTTTACTTTATTTCCACACCCGATAGAAGAGTTTCAAGAGGAATACAGCCAAAGGATTGCGTCGCGAGTCGAAGAGGCCAGGCAGCTAGCAAGATTAGAAACTTTGAAAGCCAAAGAAAAGGACAAGGCCAGATATGATACAAAGCACAAGGCAATGATTTATAACGTCGGTGACCTGGTGTGGATTTTCATCCCAATAAGAAAGGTGGAGCTCTCAGAAAAACTGATGAAAAGGTACTTGGGATCATACAGGGTTACTCGGAAACTATTTGACGTGACATTCGAAGTTGAACCTGTGGACCAACCAACCAGGAGACGCCAAAAAAGAGACCTGGTCCATGTACTGAGAATGAAACCCTATCATGACCCTGAGGACCAAGCTGATCTGTTCAAGTGATAATGGTACAGCGGGATGCTGTTCATCTAGGAAGGGGGGCAAATGTCACTGAATAATTATTTTGAATACTCTGTTGCCAGTTTATCATCATAAATATTTGCCTAGTCATTGCCCCTAACCATGCTTGTAGATAATTACTTGTAAAATTAATTTGGCACATCTTGCATTCTAAATATTTAATTAATAAATTATTTTTAATTGAACTTTTGGAACACTTATCTTCTCTACTATGACAATATATTTACGAATGACACCACATGGAACTGTGACAATGTAAAACCTCTTTTGAAGCTCTCAAAGATCTTACATATTTTTAAAGAAAGACTATCGTGCCCACTTTATAGTGACGCTTCACTTCTAGACATAGCCAGTGTCCCGAAATAGCAATACCAAGATGGGACTCTATATCTAGTACAATTTTACAGCCGCGCACTTAGGTCATACGAATGTCTTTCCATTTTGGATGTGTGGAAAAATTTCGTGTGTATCTAACACGCTAAAAATTCACCATTTTCAGCGACCACCATGCCTTACAGTGGCTCAAGACCATAAAATTCCAACTGGACGACTATTTAGGTGGAGTCTAAAAATGTCCATATACGAGTACGATATCCGCTACCTAAAATAATCGAAACAGCATGAAGCATATCTCCTATCGCGCAATCCGTTTTGTGGATTTCTCATCGCAACACAAATAAAGGAAAAACAACCCTTTGAGCTACCTTATCCAAACGCCATCATAAACTGAGAAGGCCATCACACTCTAACTCGATAAGGCGTGACGAAAATGATCGTTTTTCCCTCACTCCAACACACACTATAATAAATAAGGGGGCTGATTGGGCGAAATGCTGTAGACCCGGACCAACATGAAACTTAGACAGCAGGGTAAAATTACTGCGTCTTGAAAATGGGGGCAATGCCACGCGGAGACAAGAAGCATTGAAGACTTTCCAAAGTACAAAGTTCTGTACTTGGGCGAAGAATTCTTCAAAGGCTTCGACTAACTCGTAGCGTAATCCGTCCCATTCCGAGGCAGAGCCGCTTGGCAGGCGGTGGATGGCTGCCGCTTTCTGGTCGTGGGAGATTTCGGCGAGAAATCAATTCATCTAGGAAGTCGGCGATGGTTTCTGTCAAATTTGGAGCCTGGGCGAAGCGACTGCTTAAGCGCTCCAGAATAAAGCATCTGAGCTTGCCCCCAGAGATGGTGTTGCCATCGTCTTCTGTGAAGGTGGAAGGGGAGGAGCTACGTCTGACTCGGAGGGAACGCCCGATATCCGACAAGGAAGGATAGTCGGAGCGGGAAGTATGGTACTCCAGGCTCCGCCTCAGGAAGTGGCTTGCTCTTTCGATGTATCCACCACTGGACTCGGCGATTAAATCTTCCTTCATCCTGGTTCATTGTTCCCATAACATCGGGATGGAAATATTTGCTAGGTCTTTTGATTATTCATCGATGAACGCGATCGACAAACTAGTCTGACTGTAGCAGCTTGCTAATGCAAGAAAGTCTTGTAGGAGCTGCTTCTCCTACTTGGATAAGGACGGCACGGTGGTCCAAGTAGGCATAGTCCATTGTTTGGTATTCGGTGACGCGGTCGAAGAAGCCTGATGGAATTAGGATTATTTCGAGACAATGCGCGTCTACCCGTCTTCCGATAGAGGCAACCGTGGTGTGCTCTAGTGCAGCATCGAAGAAGGTGGCGACGTCGACGAGGTCGGATTAGTCCAGGAGCTCCGCGAGGACTTCTGCTGAACCGAATTCCATGTCCTTCGCCGCTCCTCGGAGATGTTCAGGTTAACGAGTATCCCCGCAACTTCTTCACGCGTTAAAGTTGCGATGGTCTGGAGCTGACGTCCTCCGCTCTTCAATAGCATGAGAGACGTGGGCACCGACACTCGTCATGGAAACTTCCCGGACGGTAAAGGCTGATGACAGCAATCTTGCTAGGCCATAGGATTTGCTGCCGGTGAACAACGACCCCGGCCACGATAACGCAGGCGAGGCCTGATCCCACGGTGGTCGTTGCGGGAGCAACAACCACGCTGTAGCCGTGGTAGAGGACCCAGGTCGTCCAGAAACATGACTTGTGTCACCTGCAGGAAGCAGATGTTAATCTCATGGTCCTTGAAAAACAGTAAAGCTGGATACTCCGGCGAAGAGCGGCGAATACGCGCGTGTTTAGGGTTGGAACTCAAAAGTTCATTGAGTTGACGAAAAGCGTCTTGGCAATGGCCTTTCTCTGTTCGGAGCTTGATTGGGCGAGAAGCCGGTTCATTTTTCTTCATAAATAGGCGTCAGCAAGGGACAGTCAAAATAACGGTGCTCTATAGACGGAGGGCCCCCGCACGATGGAAATTGCGGTTGGCTAAGGCGTTTTGGATAATTTCAAACTCCAGGCTAGGTCTTCAAATTTGTTATTAATTGGTTTCCATAGAGGTTCAGTACAAAAATTCCATTTTTTTGTTTTAACAACGGCTTTTTCTGGGCATAAATGTGCTTGTACAACTAAATTTCTGATTGAGCAACTTCTGGTGTTCCATAAGAGTTATTTAGTTTTTAATCTTTATATTGTGGGGGGGGGGGGGTGGTTCGTCTGATTTTGAAGAAATGATTCAATTATTCATTCCAAGGTATTTTAATTACTACAGATATAATATAAAATAAATATCAATCTTAATTATTAGTCATTATTATTGTTACAAATTAATATCTAGTTAAGAAGAGTTTGAAAATGTTTGATGAAATGTGAGGATGAAATGAACGTTGGCTGGTGGAGGCGTCAAAACATGGTCTCCTCTCCCGTGCTTACCACGCCACCGCCGCCGCGCATGCGCCGACTTGACGTACCAAGCCGGCCGAGGTGGTGGCGGTTGAAAGGGCTTTTCAAAATTGGCGGCGGATCAAAACATCGTGACACCCCCCGGCTCCCAAGGACTCCCTGTCCTTGAAAGATCGAAGTTGAGAAGCATGACCCCGGTACACTCGTCCTTCGGTGTTTTGGATGTCATAGACTAGACTGCTGATCTTATTCTTAACGAAGAAAGGGCCTTGTTGTCTTGGGCTGAGTTTAGACATGCATGGATGGTGCTTTGTAAAAGTCCTCAAAACTTGATCTACCTCAGAGAATTCCACACCTGGATTTTTATCATCATGAAGATTCTTCCTCTTTATCTGTGCTTTTCTGGTAATTCTCGTGAGCCAGACCTCTTGATTCTTCTAAAGTGTTGGGATGGTCAGCAAAAGATGGTGATTCATCAATCTCATACAGAAGAAACTTTGGGCTGAATTTGGTTACTTCATGTTGGGTCTGGTTGTATGTCTTGAAAATAAATTGTACGAGTGTCTACTATTTTTGTTTCGGTTTTTCCAAAATTGCAGCGCTCAATTTTGTTAGAAGGGTATGGTTAGCCTTTTCTACTAATGTGTCAGCAATTTGCTGGATACTTAATCGACGGTCGGTACGCAAAACTTCGAGCATACGATCTACGTTCTCGTCAGTTCTGGCCGTTGTTGAGCGTCCAGAACGGGGTTCGTCGGCGATCTCCTCCCGGCCCTCCTTGAACGCCTTGTGCCACTTCCCAGACTGTGATCTTGAAATGCAATCGTCCTTGAAGGGTTTTTGCAGCATCTGGAATGTTTCGATTGCATTTTTTCCAAGCCTCACGCAAAACTTTATGGCGTATCGTTGTTCAAGCGAACGCTCCATCGCGCTATGTTACAAAAGTTGAAAACACACTTCAAGCGGAGGCATGTATCTCCCCTCACACTGCTCGAACTCAACTGACGACCAGATGGATTGAAAGGGCATATCCCTCCACCACATTTCCCACGGTTTTACCGTGTTGCCATCTATCGTCGCGTCACAATAACATTATGCTCATTACTTTCATAATGGACCCTGTATTAAAATAAAGGATGTACGTCTGTAGCGATGATTTTATTGAGTTTTCTGTAGTCAACACAGAAAAGTTTCGTCTCCTCACGTTTCGTAACAAGAGTAATTGGACTGGCGTAAGGTGTAACTGACGGGCAATGATAACATGTTGGAGCATTTGCTCTATTTGGGTTTGTATTTCTTGTTGGTCGTGTAGTGACACTCTATATGGGCGTAATGCTATTATTTTATATGTGGTGGTATTAAATTTTACCGGTGGTACGTTCAATTTGGGCACATTGTATTTATTAGTAGAGAACATATGCAAAAATTCGTTTAGAATTCTATGAAGTTCGTGTGGACAGTGTTCTAACTGAGGTGCCGCATTATAATGTATATATAACTTAGTATCATGGGTAGGAGATATAGGGGGGGATAAAATAGCGGGGAACATATAATTGGGGCAGGGTCCACCACGTATAAACAAGGCTGGTTCGAGGGTAGCGTGATAAAAATAGCCGTTTCCCTCGGTTGAGTGGGACACAAATCCTGTTTGCACTCGGCGAACTTATAGACATTTGTTGAGGGAGCATCATTCTTTTGATAAATTTGGAGATTATTGAAATCTATAATTAATTTGAATATTTTAAGGGTATTAATAGATAGTATACTAAAAGGTAGAAAAGTTTCTATAATAAAAAAAAAATAAGTTTTGGGTGATGTTACCTATTTCAAGTTTTAGAAAAATCAATCCTAGGGTGTTCACATAATGGGCTATTGCATTTATAGTTAAACTGTACTGATGGATAATAATTTTATATGGTAAAAGGTAAAATGATGCCCTTTTACTCAAATGGAAATGTAAAGTGCGCGTCCATATGCTGCACGAGGGAGGAAGAGACACGCCCAGGGTGGGGTGTTAACATACGCCGCGCGAGGGGAGGATGCGATGTATTTCTGGTGTGGCGGAAATGTGACCTAATTTCTAGCTGGCGATCAGGTGGCTTTGGGGGACGCTGGTCATTTAAGATGACGTTAGATCCATTTTTGGTATTATTAGTTTTCTCTTTCTAGTTTTTTCAAGAAGATGTGGGTCGTAGCGTGGTGGTAGATGGGTGTATGAGACGGTGTATGTGCGTGAATTGGGTTATCGGTTCGTGTCTGGAGAAGGTCTTGGAAACTCTCTCCTAGAATCTCAAGGATGAGGGCGACCAATGTATGACTGTGAGTGATAACGGTCCACATATTTTGTAGAATGTCTTTAATTGTTTGGAGGGTCAGCGTTAACAGTGAGATGGTTATCAAGAAGACGGGAGGATGGTAACGTGTAGGTACTAAGGTACAGGATGGTTACTACGGGTAGGGTGGAGGTAGGTAGAGTTAAGAGACTGAATATAAATATCAGATGAAAAAGTTTGAAGGTTTTTACGTTGTGTAAAATTCTCGATAGTGTAGGAGATGGGTTGGGATTAGTTATGGTTGTGCAGAATGGTTTTTGGTTCTGAATCACAAGGGTCTGGATGGGTGGTACATGTTGGGGAACATTGCGTGGTGATGCAACATTACATTGGTGGTTGGAGGGAATCGAAGTGGTAATGGTCTCTAGACCAGGCGCAAAGCGCTTGGCTGTGAAGAGATCTGGTGTGAGATGTCGGAAGGGTTGGCTGGTATTAGCCTCGAGAGGTCTCTCGTTATGTTGGAATAAATCGGGTGTCAGGTGTCTGAAAGGATTCAGAGTCGCTGAGCCATGTGCAGAACGGGTGTTGGCTATTGTAGGTGGTGCGATGTAACGTATGTTTTCGTTGTAATATTGTAACTTATTGACATGGGCAGTGTCGGTTTTTCGATTCAAGGGTAGGTTGGGTCTATTGATTCTCACTACATTAGGCGAAACAATCTCTAAAATCTCGTACGGACCTGTGAAATATGGGGACAATTTACCTGTGTTGGGATGTTGGTAAAATTTGACTAGGACGAGATCTCCGGGTTCGAAGTGTGGTGCTTTATGTTGTTTGTCAAATGTGCGTTTGTCACGTAAGTGTTTGGTTTGTGTCCGCTCGTGGGCGATTCGACGAGCTGCGTCGAGTTCAGGGTAGGGTGTAAGGTGTTCTGTGAGCTCAGGAGGTAAGGTGCCGAACATAAGGTTGATAGGTGGGAATTTTTGATCCTTCCGGCCCTTCCTCTTCGGTTACTTGTCCTTCCATACTCTCTTTTCTCTGTGGATAATCTTGCCGATTCTCCGTTTGCTCTGTGGTAGTTGTGACAGCGAAGGTGCTGTCAACTGGAAGTTGGGATTGGATTGGTGAATTTTGCAGTCGTGATGGCAGGAGTGAGGACGCAGGATAGGTTGGTCAAGGGAACCGATGCTGATAGACAGAGAGCATGGAGGAGAGTGAGCTTACGCCCCGCGATTTACGCTGGATCAGAAGACACGTCTAGAACGGATGAGACTCGAGACACTACTGAGGCTTCCCCAGTCGGGTGGTGTCACGTGACCTCTATTGAGATTCTGATTGGTCATTCATTACATCATGGAAGATGAAGAATCGTCTTGATTGGTCCAAACGACTGGGAAGCCATCTTTGATAGTTAGAGCAGAAAATGTGAGGATGGAGCATTGACCTGAATAAAGTTGTTTTCAGCGAATTCAACTCCGGGGTCCTTTGTCTTGGAGTTCTCTGGAATAAAAGTGTCGTTGACCTAGCGCTAATGATGCGAGATAGAAATCTTTACTCTTAACTCTAGGCCTAACTGCAATCGTTTATTAATATCTAATGGTATTATCTACTTGTTTTTCTCTGTCTGTCTGACATACAGTCCGTATTTTATTTGGCTCTTAGCAGTACATCATGTCATACAGTAAGTTGGTAAAGGGTACAAGGTGGTTGGACATAGGCAGGGACATGGTAGAATGACTGTGGTTTTAAAATATCAGATATATATTGTTTAATAAAATAAATAAATAGGAAATATAAAATTGAATTTGAAATATATGAAAAATAATTTTACAAATTAAAATAAAATATGTGCACTAGCCATGATGCAACACTTTCCCCTCTCCAGAGGTCGTCACGTCCTCGTGGGTGACCTCATCTATTCTTTCAAAATATGGTTTGAGTCTTGAGACATGGACAATCAATGGGTCTTGGCCAGGATTATCTTTCGGCTCAATTAAGTAATTTACGTTGGACAGATTCGTTAATATTCGACATGCGCAAAAATATTTTCTCAATAGTATTTCACATTTTCCAAATTTCCAGACTGGTGTCCAAACTGCCACTAAATGTCCCGGTTCATAGATTCTCTCATTTTGTTTTTTGTCATAGTTTCTTTTCATTCTTTCCTGAGTCTTCTCTGTGTTGTTAACGACTACCTGTCTAGTCCTTGCAATTTTATCTAAGTAGTTTTCTATATATTCGTCGTAATCATCCATGTTACTGTCCATTGGGGTATTCTAGTCGTCTAAGAGGGACTTGGGTTCCCTCCCAAACAACAGGAAAAATGAGGGAGTAGCCTGTGGTTTCTTGAATCGTGGTGTGGTACGCGTGAGTGATAAAAGGGAGAATTTAGTCCTAGTTCTTCTGGTCTGTGTTTACATACATGCTGATCATATTAATTAAAGTTCTATTTAGCCGTTCTGTTAGTCCGTTAGTCTGGGAATGGTAACTCGTCGTAAAGCAGTGTTTAAAATTGAACATTTTCATAACCTCCTTCATAAAATTGCTAGTGAATTGTTAACCTCTGTCGCTAATGAGAAATCTTGGGGCCCCGTGGCTTTAAAATAATATGTTCGATTAAAAATGTAGAGACTGCTTTCACTGTTGCTTCTGATACTGCCTTTGTTTCAACATACTTGGTATAATAATTCATCAACACAATTATCCATTTCTTCTTTTCGTTGATGGCAAGGGGCCAACAAAGTCAATTCCGATTCTCTCAAAAGGGTAGTTAGCTGGGGGAATAGGTTGCAAAAGTCCAGAAGGCAACTGATTTGAACCTTTCCGACTTCGGCAGAGATGGCACGTCTTTGCAAATTCGGAAACATCTTTCAGCATGGAAGGCCAATAGTATTTATTCTTCAAACGGTATGTGGTTCTGGCGACGCCCAGATGGCCATTCAGCATATGATACCTTCAGGATTTGGATTTTTCTTGTAGAGACACCCATTTTATTCTTTAAAGTTCTGTGTAATTGAACGCTTGTTTCCACTAAGGGTTTGATTCAGAAATAGTCTTTATAATCTTCGTCTCATTCGTTTTCCGGTAAGTGTCCTCTAGATGGACCATCAGCGTCCAGGTGTTTTTTTTTCCCGAATTGTGTATAATTTATAAATTATATTCCTGAATCATCAGTGCCCATCGTGCTAGTCGACCGGTCAGATCTTTCAGATTCTAAAGCCAGCATAACGCGTGATGATCAGTTACGATTTTGAAGTGCCTTCCATATAGGTAGGGTCGTAACTTGGACATTGGCCACACAACAGCTAGACATTCTTTTTCAGTAGTCGAATAATTTTGTTCAGGTTTGCTCAATGTTCAACTCAAATATGAGATCACCTTTTCTTTATCGCCGAACTTTTGGACTAATCTTTAACAGTCCCAATTCAATTTTTTTATTTAAAAATACCTGTATATCGCGCCTTGCAACCTTAGAATAGCGCCCCCCCCTTTTTTTTTTGAAAGTCCTAATTCTGAATTTTCATTTGAAAATATCTTTGAATAGTGACCATATATTAAAATTTATTAAACTCTATAGATTAATAAAATGCTTCTTTGAATCAAAATGAAAGAAAATGGAGCTCCCTTACAAAAAAAGAACGATTATAATGAAACATATTTTTTTCGATGTTTTTTTACTGGATCACGAGAATTTTAATTTTTAAAATTAAATTACAATTTCTCTTTTTTTATTTTTCAAAAACTCGAAGTGATAAAGGAACGTGAATCAGGAAAAAGCGTGCCGACCATTGCTAATAAATATGAAATTAGCCAAATACAAGTTAAAACGATGATTGAGAAAAAAGAAGAAATTAAAGAAGAATTTAATCAAAATCATTTTCTAAAAAGAAAAAGAATGAGGAAGTCAACAAAATTTGATGAGGTAAATGATCTTGTTTTAAAGTTTTTCACTGATATGAAGGCCCAAAACATTTATGTTTCTGGTCCAATGTTGCAAGAACAAGCACTCAAATTTGCTGCTAGTTTGAAGCTTCCAAAATTTTGTGCATCAAGTGTTTGGCTGGAAAGCTTAAGAAGTAGGTATGGAATAATTGTTAGTTCCCATAGTGGAAAAACTGGGGATGTGAAAGAGGCTACAATTGAAAATTGGAAGTCAAGTTTAATAAAAAAATATATAATGGGTATTCCCCTAAAGATATTTTTAAAATTGATAAAACTGGGCTTTTCTACAAGGCAGTATCAAAAAAGTCTTTGAAAATGAAATGTGACACGACTAAAGGGGTCAAAAATAGTAATGCGAGAGTGAGTATAATCCTTTTGACCAATGTGCTTGGAGAGAAAGAAAAATCAGTTGTGATTGAAAAAGCTAAAAATCCCAGATGCTTCAAAAATCTAAAGTCCCACAATCTTCCAGTTACCTATGATAGTAATAATAGTGCTTGGATCACAAAAGTGATATTTTTACAAAAATAGTCAAGGATTTGATACGAAAATGGGTATCGCCAAAAGGAAAGTGCTTCTTTTTTTGGACAATGCACGCACCCATGTCAAAATAAAACTTTATAATGTCAAATTGTTTGTCTTCCTGCCAATTTTACTGGACTTGTCCAACCCCTAGACCAAGGAATCATTCAAGCATTCAAGTTGAAATTTAGGACTAGACAGAGGCATTTCATCGTTGAAACAGCCACGATCCGTCCTGACATGACTGGCCATGAGGTTTACAAATTATTTAATCTTTTGGAGACAACCTTTTGGATAAAAAAGCTATAGGGATGAAGTTTCACCTGAAAATATTTCAAAATGCTTTTATAGAACGGGCTTCAATTTTCTTTTAGATGAACCTGATGGATTTGAAAGAGATAATGAAGAAAGAGACCTTCTAGAAACTATGGCCCAAGATATTTTTGGGTGCACTTTAAAACAGTTAATGGAATTTAAAGAAGAAGGTATTTTTGAATGTGACAACCAAATAGATTGGGAAATAGATCCATTTGAATTGATTATATGGCCTTGGATAAAAACGAAAGTGAAGATGAAGAAAAGGAGGATTCTCAGTCTGCAGAAATAATGTCTATTTCAGAAGCTAGAGCATATATTGAGGGACTTAAGATATTTTCAGCCCAAAAGGATTCTGCTGAAATCTCAAATTTTATCATGAACTTTGAAGAAGAATTAAGGGAAATACCCTTGAAAGATGCAAAACAAGCTGATATTAGAATTTTTTTCAAGTAAATTCACTTGAAACGATACTTTTCAGGCAAATAAAAATAAATGTATTATATTATTATTCAGTACTCGTGTATTTACTATTATTTTGCTCTATTTGCACATAAAACTACAAAATTTATAACTTTTAGGTTTTCCTAATAATATCGAATTATAACCCCCCAAGATTTGTTGTAGATCTTAATATGGTTTGTGCTTTTTAAAATTATCAACTTTCCTTTATTGTTTTTAAGTAATTAATGAAAATATATACTTTATTAAAGCAATGCCAATGATATAAATTCTATATACAACATTAAACACACCAAATTTTTTCCCTTGTACATAAATTATTAATCAACCTATTTATAGCACCCCCTTCCTATAGCACTCTGTTTTGGTGAGTCCCAAGAGGGGGCTCTAATGAAATCCAAAATCAATGTTTGTTATCGCGTTGCGCAAAATCTACAGAATAAATCATTATGCAATTTTGCATGAAGGTAGCTGAAGATTTCGTTTAACATATAGGCTATTCAAAAAACAAAAAAAAAGGTTAATGTGCTTTTTTTAAAATATAAAACCAAAAAGCGTTAGTTCCAGCCTTTTACCGCTTGGGCGCAGCACTGGTCGCGACGATAAATGAATTTGATTGGTTAATAATTTACACGTGGTTTGTTTACACGATGAATGTTTTTAAAAGGTAAGATTATCCAATCGCCGTGAAACTTTAAGAAGTTATATATATATATATATACTATACTACTGGGAAGGTTTCTGGTTTGAATTTGATTTGAAATGAATATTCTTTGCAATTTTATTTGCAAATTTTCTACTTTCACTCGCAAGCAGCGCCTCTCGCGCAATCTGGTGAAATTATATTTATAAATTGTAACAATTGTTAAAATGTGTTCCAAGAATAATAAACTTAATTTGAGAATTTAGTAATATAATATTCCAATGACGTAAAAACACTTGGCGTTTTAATATCTATTAAAATATACAAGTATCAGAGTCATCAACAATTCTGTCACCGTTTGCTTTTGGTTCAGTCGTTGAATGCTCGCCTGCCACGCGGGCGCCCCGGGTTCGATTCCCGGCCGATGCATTTTTTTTTTTACAATTTTTAAAAACTAATTTATATTATTAAAATATATGTGCTTTTCCTGTCTATATACAGATTTATGGTCTATGTACACAAGTATACAAGTATGTATACAAGTTATTTACAAATTGCGTTGCAAATTTGCCCTTTCGCTCGCAAGCAGCGCCTCTAGCGGAGAAGATGGGAGGTAATATCAGCTGACCTAATGGACATGTAAAACGTGTTTTAACAGGACATAGAGAAAAATCTGGTAAAGATATTTTTCGGATTTTTATTCAAGAAAAATAAAGTGACAGGTTCTGGGAAAAAAGTAGTTGTTTTTCAATCAGAAAATGATGACAATATTGCTGTATCATATTTGATTATCAGATACAAAATTATATCTGGAAAAATTCCAAAAAGCAGAGACCACGGGTGAAGCCAGTTCATTTTTAGTATGCAGGAACAAAATTCTAACAGAAGAACATTCATTCGAGCAGAAGACACAAAGCCAGATCATCTCTTTATAAAAATATCGCTTCTCAGACACGAAGTTTGGAGCGGGAAGTTTCACAAAAATGACATCCACGGCGCCAATTTATAATTGTAACGAAGAGTATTTGAATAAAGGCATTTAATTGGGTAAAATCCGGGCGTTGCCCGGGTCATTCGGCTAGTCTATATATATATATATATATAATTGAATGTCTGTCTGCACTCTATAGATTCAAAACCATACATCCAATCGCCGTGAAATTTTGGGATATTATTAGGTATATCCCCGGGAAGGTTTTTGAAAAATAATTTCTTGAATATCTTGAACATCCTTAGAGTTATTTGCAGATTAGTATAGTATAGTATAGTTTTTTTATCTATAAGTTTTATTATCACTAAGTTTATTATCTTAAAGATTATGTAGGTTTGCGAGCGTAGGGTCACTTCCCTTTACGCCTCGAAAGCTAAAATTAAAAACAAACGAAGACCGTTGTTTACCGCGTTTATTTTCAAAGAACGCTTTAGAACAAAAAGCAGGCGACCTGCCGGCGGCGCGCGCCCGTTGGCTGCCTGCGAGCATGTGACTTCCCTGTGCGCGCGCATGGCTGCCGCGAGTGCAGCTTCACGCGACCACCCGCCAGCGAGAGAAGCTTTTTCTTAATTACAATGCAAGTCCTTAACTATATTTACAGGTTTCTAATTTAAAACTATTTCACATATTTACATTCCGGCCCCCGATTTATGGAGCTGGTCTTCGTGAATCTGCCTCTCCTTCCGCCAAGTTCCATTCTTAATCCAAGGGGGCAGATCTTTGTCACTGGTCGCTTGTAGATCACCGCTTTCCCTTTCTGCTTTGTAGTGATCGTAGCGACGCGTACTTGGCCGTCAGGTCCAAAGTGTACATCGGAGACGAAACCGCGCTTCCACATGTTCCTGGGATGTAGCTCATCTACGAGAAAAACTAGATCTCCAGTCCTTTTCGGCTCCGTCTGGTGATGCCATTTGCTTCTTGTCATGAGCTTGGGAATGTAATCCCTAGTCCATTTGATCCAGAGCTCGTTAGTCAACTGCTGTGTTTTTTTCCATTGCTCTCTCAAGTCGCGATTGTTTGCCTCGATTAACTTCGGAATGGAGGGACCAGCATCGTTAGCCCCACGAAGAAAATGATTCGGAGTGAGTGAGTCTTCCTCGGTAGGATCACTTGAGACGTATGTTAATGGACGGCTGTTAATGATGTTCTCCGCTGACTTGAGGGCTGTAAGTAAAGTTTTATCTTTTGGATTTAGCTCATTAAGCGTCGCGCGCAGCCATTTCTTCACTGATTTGATGAGACGCTCCCAAGCTCCTCCAAAGTGCGGTGCCGCAGGTGGGTTAAATTTCCATTTGACGGGGCCAAACCTTCCACTGGCAGCCATCACTTCAAAGTCTATTTCACTAGCCGCAAGCTTGAGCTCCTTACTTGTTCCCACGAAGTTGGTCCCGTTGTCGCTATAGATGGTGTCAGGTCTTCCGGGAAAGCCCGGGAAAGCCCCATCATGAATTAGTCTGTACTCAAGGCGTGCACCACTTCCAGATGGATGGCTCGAGTGAAGAGGCACGTGAAAATGATAACCCATTGTCTAGCCCAGTGAACGTGAATGGGCGCTGGTAGGCGGCTAGTCTGTAGTGTGGGAGTTGGCCCATCTCCGGAATCACTGGTGAAGCCCTAGAAAGTCTGCACCTAGTACACTTCCGTATTGTTCGTAGAACCGTCTGCCTTCCATCTATAATCCAGAATCTCCCACGGAGGTTGTTCAGTAATGTTTCTGAACCTTGGTGGGCACATCGCTCGTGCTCGGCCTGAATGAGTAACTCCGTGACGTGGTGATCGGAAGGGAGAATTGCAGGTGTCTTCTGCTCTGCTGGAACCTTGTTGGCTTGGAGAATGCGACTTTTGAGGCAAATAGTCCCATTAATGAGGCATGGAGAAAGTCGTGCTATTTTCGCTTTCTTCACTATTCTACCCTTTGCAAGCTCTGCAATTTCTCTTGGAAATGACTCAGTCTGCACCCACTGCACAAGTGTCGTCACTGCTGACCTGTATTCTTCGGGGCTGACAGTGAAGCTGTGCTGCCGTACTTTATTATTTTCCATGGCAGCTTTCCATGGTGGATTTAACTCACCGCCTTTGTGGAAGGTCTTCTTGTTCCAGAATCGGGCGGCCTTTTGAACTGCCGCGGCTCGACAGACTAATCGGTTGAGGGAACTGAAATCTTCAAGATTCAAGAGTCGTGTCAAAGGACGGTGGAGTCTTGGCCTTTTCCTTTGCGTCTTGTCCCTCCAGAGTTTGGCTGCTTTCCAAACCACGATGACACAACGTTCGATATCCGCAAATGTTTCAAACTTCTTCTCAGGTAACAGGCGTTGACTAATTTTCTTTATCAGCTTGCCTGATTTCCGTCCGCACTCTACGTCTGAAGATGGGCTGACTCTAGAATCGCCCCCAAGTTTTAGCATCCGAGTCGCTAAAATAATTCCTAAGTCTTTGCCTTTTGCTTCCTTGGGCCACTCCTCTTCTGGTCTTTTAAGGAATTCTGGCCCAGTTTACCACATGTCCGTAGGTTCAAATGAAATCTCTGTTTCAAATCTGGTCGCTATATCAGCAGGATTCTCGCTTGTTGGAACCCATCTCCAGTCGGTTCCCTTTATCGCTTCCTGGATCTCGCCGACTCTGTTAGCCACAAACTCCTTGTAGCGTCCTGCTTCAGAGCGGATCCAGGCCAGAACCGTCTTGGAGTCGCTCTAAAAAACCTCCCTGTCCACTTTTGGAAGTCGCAGTTTGGAGCGAAGAAGGACAGCGAATCTCGTTCCCAGCACGCAGCCTTGTAGCTCCAATTTTGGTATGGTACGCTTCTTCAATGGAGCTACTCTTGCTTTGGAGCCAAAGAGAGTTGTAGTAATGTTTCCATTTTTCGCTTCCACTCGCAGGTAGGTTACGGCGGAGAAAGCTTCTTGGCTGGCATCAACGAATGTGTGGACCTCCACTTGTCGAATGATACTTCTGCTGAGCAGGTCTGGATGGTAGCACCGTGGCACTTGAACGAGATGGATTTCTTTAAGCTTACTGAGCCACAGTTTCCACGCTGCATAGATATCTGGCGTAAGTTCCTCATCCCATCCAATACCAGCAATTCACGCTCGTTGAAGAATAATGATTCCCTTTATTTTGAAATGGTTGACCAAGCCAAGGGGATCATAGACACTCATCACGAGACTGCATGCCTGACGTTTTGTAGGTACCGCTCCTTCCAGGATCTCTGGGGCACCTTATTAAGTCCGAATTTGAATCCAAATATATCCTTCATTGGATCCCACCACATACCGAGCACGTTTCCCGCGGGAATGACGGACTTCTCGTTCAAAGATTTCACCCCTTTTGCACGAAGCTCTTCTGGGATTGACTCAATGACTGCTCTGAAGTTGCTGTTAAACTTGCATAGGTGGAATCCTCCAGCTGCATTCACCTCAGAAAGTTCCCTTCTCAAGTCCATGCATTTCTCTTCTGAATCTGCACCCGTCAGGCAGTCATCAACGTAGAAGTCGTTCACAATCGTGTGCGCCAATTCATGCTCATGCTGCATGACGTTTTCATTCTTCACGTGGATTGCTGAACACGGTGAAGAAGTAGCCCCAAAGATCAAGACTTGCATTTCGTAATGATCCGGTTCTATCGACGTATTCATGTTTCTCCATAGAAAACGCTGACTGCATTGGTCTTCTTTGATGACGCGAACACGATGAAACATGTCCGTAATGTCTCCAGTTAGAGCGATATTGTGAACTCTAAAGTTCCACAGGACAGATGTGATTGAGCGAATTAAGTCTGGTCCTTTTGAAAGAGCTTCGTTCAAAGAAACGCCATTCGATCTTGCTGCAGCATCAAAGACAAGGCGTAGCTTTCCCGGCTTATTTGAGTTGGTGACGCCAAAATGGGGAATGTACCACGTCCGCTCACTTCCTTTAGTGACTTCAATGCTGTCCAGCTTTCGAATGTACCCTTTCTCCAGATATTAATCAAACTTCGCTTTATACGCCGCTAGAAGTAACGGATCTTTTGCAAGCTTTCTTTCCCTATGGTGAAGCCTTCCAAGAGCCATTTGATAGCTCTCGGGTAGTGTACCCTCTGCGTCACGCCAAAGTTGACCGGTCTCACAACATGCTCCGGTCCTCTTGGTGGTCTTCTGCAGGATGTCGTACGCGCGTCCTTCAACTTGATTCATGCCCTGCCACCTGGTTCTCGGGATGACTCCAAAGTTCTCAGTGGAAATGATGACTTGATCAATTCATGGAGATCATTATGATTAACTGGTTCCGAAACTGTGTAGTTGACGCATCCCTGTGTCTCCATCAGGTCATCAAAATTTCCTCCAACAGTCCATCCCAGCGGTGTTCTCCATCCGATTGGAGCGTCGGGAGGACCCAAAGCAAGCTCGCGGTGGAGGATTAGCCTCAGATTGTTTATTCCTATAATCAGCTCAGGAACAACGTTCTTTAGGTCTCGGGCTTTGACCTTGTTTAGATGTGGCCATTTATGACGAATTTTCTCAATTGAAATCGAGTAAGGTCTCATCTTTAGACTACTCACAGTAACTGCGTTTTTCATTGGGAGGTACGGAGCTCCACGGAATGTTCCAGCTACCTCACAGTTGACCACCACAGCGTTCGGCTCCATTACCGTTTCTCCACTGGCTGTGTCGTAGCTATAGTGATGACTTTTCCCTTCCAGGCCAACGCTGTCTGCTAAACCTTTTGAGATGAGGGTTCGGCTGGCTCCGGTGTCCAGTAAAGCGTAAGTCCTATGTTTTCCTCCGGGACCTTTAATGACAACTGGAATTATCGGCAGTGGACCGTCGCATCCTTTTATTACTGCTTCTCCGTTAACAACAGTAATGTTCACTGAACCGTTCGTAGGATTAGCTTGCTGACTTGAGCTGAGTTGTGAAGTCTTCTGACTTGAATTTTCTCCCTGTGGGGCGGAGTAGTTGCGAAGCGAACGGTGATGTATCTTCTCACATCCGTTAATGTCACAGATCTCCTTTTTGAGACACTGCCATGATCGATGGCGTTCCTGGCGCAGACATGAAGTGCACAACGATGGTCGCGTACGCTTGATGATCTTCCACTTTTGATTCGAATCTAGATCTTTCCACCTGTCGCACTTGCTTAATGTGTGTCGATCTGAGCATGCTGGACAGGAGTAATGCTTATTCTTTTCTGTGCCTTCACCAGCAGCGACGTTAACAACGCCCGATATTTCTTCTCTTCGGAAGCTGCTTTCATGGTCTCTGGCTATACCCATCTGATTGCAAGTTTTGCTTTGAAGTCTAACCAGTTGGAGAATTCAAATAACGTTTCCTGCCTATTCGATGTTAAAATCCAGGCATACCATTGCTCTTTCATTTCCGCAGGAAGTTTCCTCGTTAAGGTGTCCAGGAGCTCGATACTGCCCAGGTATTGTGGCTGTGCGAGCGTCATGCAGCTTGAGATTAATCCTTTGACACTAATATTTAGACCTAGAATAGTGTCATGCTTTCGTACTGAAAGCTGAGGGCAGTCTTGTGCAGTTCTGAGAAGGTTCTTGATGATAAACTTGGGCTGTCCAAACCGTTGTTCCAACGCCTCCATAATTAGTTTAACATTAGCCACGTAGGGGATTAAATGCTTGACATGATCGTAGGCTTTCCCCGAGAGAGCCTTCCGAAGTCTAATAAGATTTTGGGAGCCAGTGATGTGGTACTCGCTAGTGGTTCTATTATATTCTTCCTTGAACTCAATCCACCTTTATACCGCTCCGTCAAAATGCGGTAAAGTCGTGTCTCCCTTTGTTGAATTCACAATCACCTTCTGTTGCTGTTGAAGCACCTTCGTGAATACGTCCACAAGCATATCGACGCTGTCTGTAGCTGGTGCCCGTGGGTCAGTTGGAACGGGGTGAGGTGAATTGTTAGCTCGTAATCCTGCTTGCGGTGATCCATCCACGGCTTCCTCCCCTGAAGACAAGTCTTGATCTGAGACTTCTTGGATAGCTAGAAGCTTTGAATCCTTTTAATTTTTAATAAGGGCGAGCTCAAATTCCAGTGTTTCCATGACCCTGATCTCTTGCCTCATTTTCAGCTCGGTTTCTATGATCATCACTTCTAGCTCTTCCTTTTGGTGTAGGAGTTCTGATGTAAGGTCTTCACGTTCTTTGAGTCTGGCGAGCTCCCGCTTTGACATATCAAGGTTCATCTGAGTTTCGCCCATCTTGATTTCATGTTGATCTTTTTACTTCATCTTATTCAGAATCTCACGATCGGCATCAACTTCAGCCTTCTTCTTCATCAGCACCACAGACTTAATTGAACTTCCGCTTTTAAAAGAACTTGCCTTTCTTGAAGGCGTCTTTTGCTTTGTTGACGCTGCTGGGTCAACATCCATCTCATCCTTGAAGAATGCGAGCTGCCCTAAGTAGGTCTTTGCTTTTGCTCCAGTACTAGATGGACTTCCTAGCTTCTTGTATTCCAGACGGGATGGTTCATGGCGACTCCTAGCAGCACCAATCTTGGAAATTCCGTTGTTTTCCATAATGAGACAACAATTGGTCTTTTCAAGTTTCAGTTATTCTTTTTAAAACCAGTAAGCCTGGACGTCCGTCAAGGAGCGTGTCCAAACGATCAACTCGAATAACTTTCCAATAATTTAAATTTCAAATTAACCGGTGACCAAAGTGTCATCCGGCTCGAGGGACCAGTGATGTAGGTTTGCGAGCGTAGGGTCACTTCCCTTTACGCCTCGAAAGCTAAAATTAAAAACAAACGAAGACCGTTGTTTACCGCGTTTATTTTCAAAGAACGCTTTAGAACAAAAAGCAGGCGACCTGCCGGCGGCGCGCGCCCGTTGACTGCCTGCGAGCACATGACTTCCCTGTGCGCGCGCATGGCTGCCGCGAGTGCAGTTTCACGCGACCGCCCGCCAGCGAGGGAAGCTTTTTCTTAATTACAATGAAAGTCCTTAACTATATTTACAGGTTTCTAATTTATAACTATTTCACATACGAGGTGTGTTCAAAATGTATCTGGACTTTTGAATTTTCGCAGGTTACGTATATTCGAATTTCGATCTTTTTGTGGCTTTATGTTGGTACTCATGTCTCTCACTTATGCCGACAAGCTCGGCCATTTTGAATGTTCACCTAATTGTTGATAGCTGCTTTGTTTGCAGGTGTTTTGGATCGTCTTCGATTTTTACCTATTAAAAAAATGGATCAAAGAACCTGTATCAAATTTTGTGTGTAAAACGAAATTAAGTGCGCGGATGCATTCCGAATGTTGACTGTGGCATACGGAGAAGCTACCTTGGACCGAAGTGGAGAAAATGATATTGGACAATCGTCGAATCACCGTTAGAGAAGTTGCTGAGGACCTAAACATATCGATTGGCTCGTGCCATTCGATTTTTATCAATGATTTGGGCATGAGACGGGTCGCCGGGAAATTCATACCAAAATTGCTCAATTGCGACCAAAAACAGCATCGCATGAACATTGCTAATGATATGTTGGACTCTGTCCGCGACGACCCAAATTTGCTCCAGAGGGACATAACTGGTGACGAAGCGTGGGTTTATGGTTATGACGTGGAAACCAAAGCTCAATCATCTCAATGGAAGCTGCCGCACGAACCAAGACCGAAAAAAGCGCGCCAAGTTCGGTCGAATGTGAAAGTTTTGCTGACAGTTTTCTTCGATTGCAGGGGCGTGGTGCATCATGAGTTCTTGCCACAGGTTATAACGGTCAATAAGGAATATTACCTGCAAATTATGCGCAATTTTCGCAAAGTAATCCGCCAGAAACGCCCGGATTTGTGGAAGAACAAAAATGGCTTTGCACCACGATAACGCCCCTGCTCACACATCGTTGCTTGTGCGCGACTTTTTGGTCAAAAACAACACACTAATGATGCCGCGCAGCCACCGTATTCCCCAGATCTGGCCCCCTGTGACTTTTTCTTGTTCCCTAAACTGAAGAGGCCCATGAAAGGACGACGCTACGCTACGCTTGACGAGATAAAGACGGCATCGAAGGAGGAGCTGAAAAATATTTTTTTTAAATGATTTTTTGAAGTGCTTCGAAGATTGGAAAAACCGTTGGCACAAGTGTATAATATCTCATGGGGATTACTTTGAAGGGGACAAAATAGGTATTCATGAATAAATAAATAATTTTTGAAAAAACACAAAAGTCGCGATACTTTTTGAACACACCTCGTATTTACAGATTATTTATCAAAAGTAAGATTTTCTACCTATTAATTGATGATTTTATAATGTAGAAAATTAGGAAAGACAAAATTCAGGATGACACGGCAATTTATTTGAGACAAGAATAATGATACAATTCCAAGGCAAGATACTATTCCTTTAACATTCAATTACCGAGGAAACCAGTTAATATTGATTTTTTCAACTTATCGAGTATTTTTTAAGGGACCGGGAAAAAATGTTCACTTTATCGAGAGATTCAAATTTACGAGTTTCAAATAATCAAAATATATCTTTTTTTTATAAGTTTATTATCTTAAAGATTATTTATCAAAAGTAAGATTTTCTACCTATTAATTGCGCACAAGTCAAAGTTAGTTTTTTCATTTATCTACAACATATATATTGGAAGAATAGATAAAATGATGATTTTGTAATGTAGAAAATTAGGAAAGACAAAATTCAGGATGACACGGCAATTTATTTGAGACAAGAATAACGATACAATCCCAAGGCAAGATACTATTCCTTTAACTTCCAATTACCGAGGGAACCAATTAATATTAATTTTATTCAACTTATCGAGTATTTTTCAAGGGACCGGGAAAAAATGTTCACTTATCGAGAGATTCAAATTTACGAGTTTCAAATTATCAAAATATATCTATTATTTTTTTATGAGTTTATTATCTTAAAGATTATTTATCAAAAGTAAGATTTTCTACCTATTAATTGCGCACAAGTCAAAGTTAGTTTTATCATTTATCTACAACATATATATTGGAAGAATAGATAAAATGATGATTTTGTAATGTAGAAAATTAGGAAAGACAAAATTCAGGATGACACGGCAATTTATTTGAGACAAGAATAACGATACAATCCCAAGGCAAGATACTATTCCTTTAACTTCCAATTACCGAGGGAACCAATTAATATTGATTTTATTCAACTTATCGAGTATTTTTCAAGGGACCGGGAAAAAATGTTCACTTTATCGAGAGATTCAAATTTACGAGTTTCAAATTATCAAAATATATCTATTATTTTTTTATGAGTTTATTATCTTAAAGATTATTTATCAAAAGTAAGATTTTCTACCTATTAATTGCGCACAAGTCAAAATTAGTTTTATCATTTATCTACAACATATATATTGGAAGAATAGATAAAATGATGATTTTGTAATGTAGAAAATTAGGAAAGACAAAATTCAGGATGACACGGCAATTTATTTGAGACAAGAATACCGATACAATTCCAAGGCAAGATAGTATTCCTTTAACATTCAATTACCGAGGAAACCAATTATAATTGTTTTTTTTCAACTTATCGAGTATTTTTCAAGGGACCGGGAAAAATGTTCACTTTATCGAGAGAGATTCAAATTTACGAGTTTCAAATTTTCAAAATATATCTATTATTATTTTTTAATAAGTTTATAGAGAATTGTTTTAACAAATGTTCGTTAGACAAACCTTTACTCGGGTAAAACCCGGGCGAATCCGGGTACATCCGCTATATATATATATATATATATATATGTTAAAAATGGCATATCCTGACCAGGAGCACATGTGCTTTTCAGAAGGCAGAGCGCCATCTGGTGGAACAGAAATCAACTATTCATTGATTTAGCCTGTTCCCTGATATTTGGCCAACCCAATTTCTTGATAAATCAAGAAAAGCCATCCACGAACGCGTTTCGCGCTTTTGGCGCTCGTCAGCGTGGAGTAGGCTGAACCATTGCGACCAAAAAATAATTTTTGATCCCAATGGCTTCCCGAAAAACCAAGAAATGGGTATTTAAGGCCAAACTTGCGTAAATACGCTTAGCACATTAAAATACGAAAGAAAAAATAAAAGATAAAAAGATCAGGTGTTGAAATCAATATTAAAAATGGCATATCCTGACCAGGAGCACATGTGCTTTTCAGAAGGCAGAGCGCCATCTGGTGGAACAGAAATCAACTATTCATTGATTTAGCCTGTTCCCTGATATTTGGCCAACCCAATTTCTTGATAAATCAAGAAAAGCCATCCACGAACGTGTTTCGCGCTTTTGGCGCTCGTCAGCGTGGAGTAGGCTGAACCATTGCGACCAAAAAATAATTTTTGATCCCAATGGCTTCCCGAAAAACCAAGAAATGGGTATTTAAGGCCAAACTTGCGTAAATACGCTTAGCACATTAAAAAACGAAAGAAAAAATAAAAGATAAAAAGATCAGGTGTTGAAATCAATATTAAAAATGGCATATCCTGACCAGGAGCACATGTGCTTTTCAGAAGGCAGAGCGCCATCTGGTGGAACAGAAATCAACTATTCATTGATTTAGCCTGTTCCCTGATATTTGGCCAACCCAATTTCTTGATAAATCAAGAAATTTATTTTACGCAATTTTATTTACGCAAGTTTGGCCTTAAATACCCATTTCTTGGTTTTTCGGGAAGCCATTGGGATCAAAAATTATTTTTTGGTCGCAATGGTTCAGCCTACTCCACGCTGACGAGCGCCAAAAGCGCGAAACGCGTTCGTGGATGGCTTTTCTTGATTTATCAAGAAATTGGGTTGGCCAAATATCAGGGAACAGGCTAAATCAATGAATAGTTGATTTCTGTTCCCCCAGATGGCGCTCTGCCTTCTGAAAAGCACATGTGCTCCTGGTCAGGATATGCCATTTTTAATATTGATTTCAACACCTGATCTTTTTATCTTTTATTTTTTTCTTTCGTTTTTTAATGTGCTAAGCGTATTTACGCGTTTGGCCTTAAATACCCATTTCTTGGTTTTTCGGGAAGCCATTGGGATCAAAAATTATTTTTTGGTCGCAATGGTTCAGCCTACTCCACGCTGACGAGCGCCAAAAGCGCGAAACGCGTTCGTGGATGGCTTTTCTTGATTTATCAAGAAATTGGGTTGACCAAATATCAGGGAACAGGCTAAATCAATGAATAGTTGATTTCTGTTCCACCAGATGGCGCTCTGCCTTCTGAAAAGCACATGTGCTCCTGGTCAGGATATGCCATTTTTAATATTGATTTCAACACCTGATCTTTTTATCTTTTATTTTTTTCTTTCGTTTTTTAATGTGCTAAGCGTATTTACGCAAGTTTGGCCTTAAATACCCATTTCTTGGTTTTTCGGGAAGCCATTGGGATCAAAAATTATTTTTTGGTCGCAATGGTTCAGCCTACTCCACGCTGACGAGCGCCAAAAGCGCGAAACGCGTTCGTGGATGGCTTTTCTTGATTTATCAAGAAATTGGGTTGGCCAAATATCAGGGAACAGGCTAAATCAATGAATAGTTGATTTCTGTTCCACCAGATGGCGCTCTGCCTTCTGAAAAGCACATGTGCTCCTGGTCAGGATATGCCATTTTTAATATTGATTTCAACACCTGATCTTTTTATCTTTTATATATATATATGTGTGTGATATGTAGGTCCTGTCGACTTATCTGTGGTGTGAGATCCTGTCGACTCTCGCTATAGCTGTGGTAACCGAGGGTCAAACCTGTAGTAACCGAGAGGGACAGTCAGGGCGTGGAGAGTTTTCCAGTACCTCTCTGCACTTTGGAAGACCTTTAACAGTTTTCACAGAGTACAGGGAGTCGTGGTCGAGGCAGAGTGGAAAGCTTGGGAATGTCCACACACAAAAAAACGAAGAGACACAGTTGTAGTTGGAAAGTTCCGTGAACAGATAGGAGTCGAGCTAAGAGCAAGATGGAGTTAGAAGAAAGTCTTACTGTTTTACATGGTGATGAGGTGGTCCTGGCTTCAACCGACAAGCGCTCGCGCCGATAGTGAAATCACTGACTAAGTTCGGCTAAAACCGAGGTTTTATATACCACTGCCGAGGAGGGGGGGGGGGGGGGGGGGGGGGGGGGGGGGGGGAAAGACATGTGAGAATTTGGACTTTGAACGTCTGCGGCATTCTGCACCCTTTGACCTTGATGGCAACGGGCTGCCAAATTCCTTTTTAAGGTTGTTGGATTTCTCTCTCGATTTTAGACGTTTTTGAACTTCTCAATCTTGCTTTAACTCGGCTCTTAATCTATAAGTTTTATTATCACTAAGTTTATTATCTTTAAGATTATTTATCAAAAGTAAGATTTTCTACCTATTAATTGCGCACAAGTCAAAGTTAGTTTTATCATTTATCTACAACATATATATTGGGAGAATAGATGAAATTATGATTTTGTAATGTAGAAAATTAAGAACGACAAAATTCAGGATGACACGGCAATTTATTTGAGACAAGAATAATGATACAATTCCAAGGCAAGGTACAATCCCTTTAACTTCCAATTACCGAGGGAACCAATTAATATCGTTTTTATTCAAATTATCGAGTATTTTTCAAGGGACCGGGGAAAAATGTTCACTTTATCGAGAGATTCAAATTTACGATTTTCAAATTATCAAAATAAATCTATTATTTTTTAAAATAAGTTTATAGAGAATTGTTTTAACAAATGTTCGTTAGACAAACCTTTACTCGGGTAAAACCCGGGCGAAGCCGGGTACATCCGCTAGTTAATATATATTTAAAGAAAATATTGTAACGTTTTTGTGTTAAATGTTAAAATATTTTCACATTGTTAATTTAATTTGTTGTTGTTTTATAATAATGAAGATACAAATTACATTGTTGTTGTTTTTTATTAATTTATTTCGTCTCAATTTACAGGTGTTACATTCGAGCACAGCTCGCGAGTCACCTTGTCCTGGCTATTTACACATGGCGAGTTGGTGGAGTAGAAGTGGTCCCCCTAGGCTTTGCAGGAGGGCAGCTGTTGGGCGATGAGCTCTTGACTAAGTGTCAGGGCCGGGTCGTCTGAATCGGGGATTGATATTGTTACATCATGATTAATGGCGTATTTCTTATATTAGTTTTAATATATTTGAAATTTAAATTATATATTTATTTATTTTTATATAAAATATTCTATGATATTTATTTAAAACAGATTATTAATTTATCATCATTTGTATTTAGGTACACTGTGACTTCACTGCTCTCTTTGATGTGAAAAAATAAAGAGAGGATTCTGGTGGCTACTTAAAGAAGACTTATCTCGTTATTCTCTTTTATAAATTTCTAGGATGGTTGAAACACGCTCTGGTAAGATGCAGGACCCAGCACAGGAGAGAATCCAGGCTGAAGAGTCTGCCAAGCCGCAACCTGGTGCAACAATTGGTAGAGATGCTAGTTCCGACCCAGTTGTCCTGAATCCCAACATCGACATCCCCAAGTATGATGGAACGGAAGACCCTCGCCCATGGATTGAATCTCTTGAAGAAATTGGCTTCTTGTACCATTGGGCAGACTACATTATCTCTCGTTATGCCGCCATGAACATGACGGGAAGCGCTAAAACCTGGTTGAATTTACACAAAGCTAGTTTCACGAGCTGGGAAAATATTAAAATCCGCCTCATTCAGGATTTTTCTTTGGACGCGAATAAAGAAGAACTTAGAATGAAGCTCAACAGAATGCAACACTGGAATGAACCAGCAATCAGGTTCGCGGAAGACATTCTAGTGTTGTGCAACAAGGTTGACCCCGCAATGGAAGAAGAAACAAAAATTGAACATGTTATTGGAGGACTGAAAAAAGAGTACTCATTCGCGCTCTACCTGAACCCTCCTAAAACGACCGATGACCTTCTTGTCGTGTGCAAGAAAATGGATTATTTTGAAAAGAAGTATCGGGAACGTGTGGAGAAATCCAGAAACCTATATAACGGTCCACGCTATTCTAGACCCCAACAACAATCGAGGTACGTGCCGCCGACTGCCGCACGAAACTACCAGACCACTTCCAGGCCCCAAGCCCCTGTTTCCAATAATTACAAGAACGACTCCCCTCCTACCCCCAGACAGTATCGAAACAACTTTCCCCAGCCCTCTACCCCTAGACGTCCTTATAATCCTAACTTTGTGCCGAAACCAAACCTTCAGAGAAACACTTACAATAAAAGCCAAGAAGTGAGCAAAAATAGGACGGAAGATGGAAGACCAATCTGCTTTAAATGTAACAAGCCAGGGCACGTGGCCCGTTATTGTAGGGTCAAGTTTATAAGAATCCTAGAAGAGGATCCAGCAGATACCCAAGAGAAGGTCGAAGAAAAATGCCAAATGAATGAAACATCAGAGAAATTAGGACCTCGGCTTTATGCTGATGTATGTCATAGCACACAGACAAATATTCCTACCCGGAATAGATATTCCGTGTTGGAAGATTTAAACTAAGCGTCGCGCCTGAATCTGTCAATCAAAGCAAGTCGACCATAAACGGAATCAAGAAGTTGGACCCTAAATACAAATTAAAAATTAATGTGGACAAGATAGGGACTTTTGAAGCTTTGGTTGATACAGGTGCTGACCTCTCAGTGGTCGACCTCAGAACGGCCCTCGATACAGGCCATGGTATAAGTAAACTCGCAAAAATTTGTGCAGGACCCGATGGAAAAAAATTGGACATGGTAGGAAGTATATTTTTAAATATAAAAATTGATGACGAAACATTATCACACAACTTTGTGATATTGAAAACGCATTTACGGACATTAATTCTTGGGAGAGATTTCCTTAAGAAAATGAACGCAAAAATAGATTGTAAGCAAGAAACTATAAAATATGATTTGACGAATAATCATGACGAAATCAATTTTGAAATGTTGAAAATAAAGAGTGCCAAGGATTCCATTGTACCGGAATGTTCCATGAAATTGATCAAGGCATTGGTAGAAACAGAGGATGGAGAATATATTATCGAAGAGAGCAGCAAAATGTTTCAAACAAATGGACTTCGTCTAGCAAGAAGCTTGATCAATGTTATAAATAGGGAAACACACATCTGGATAACTAATCCGTATCCTCGACCGTTAAAAATAATGAAAAACCAAACATTGGCTTTTGGAAGTAGTCCAGCGAAAATAAATGTGAGTCGAGAAAGAGAGGTAGAAAAGAACGAAGAACCTAGATTCCAAATAAACGAAAATCTTTCACCAAAGGAACAGAAGGAGTTAAAACAAGTTTTAGAAAGGTATGGAGATCTTTTTTCATCGAGATTAGGGAGAACCAATTTGGCAAAACATCGGATAGACACAGAAGACGCGAAGCCAATTAAACACAAGCCTTACCGGGTAAGTGCTAAAGAACGAGATATTATAAAAGAGCAAATTGACGAGATGCTTACAGAAGGCATAATTAGGCCATCTTCTAGCCCCTGGTCTTTTCCAGTAATATTGGTCAAGAAGCGAGATGGTAAATACAGATTTTGTGTGGACTACAGAAAACTGAATAATGTGACGGTAAAAGATGTCTATCCGATCCCTAGAATAGACGAAGTTATGGATACTCTCCAAGGATCTACACACTTCTCAGCAATAGACCTCAGATCTGGATATTGGCAAGTTGAAGTCGAAGAAAGAGACAAAGAGAAAACAGCTTTCACTACAGCGCATGGATTATATGAATTCAACGTGATGCCTTTTGGACTTTGTAACGCGCCTGCTACCTTTGAGAGAAATATGGAGAATATGCTTGGAAATCTGAGATGGCAAATTTGTTTGTGTTATCTGGATGATGTTATCATATATAGCCCGGATTTTCCAACGCACCTCAAAAGACTTGAAGCTGTTTTTAGATGTTTTCGTGAATCTAATTTAAGGTTAAACGACAAAAAATGCCGATTTGCTTTTGAAGAATTGGAGATTCTCGGCTATATAACGAGCAAACATGGTATAAAACCCGCGGAACATAACATCAAAGCTGTCAGAAATTTTCCTCGGCCCAAAAAGGTCAAAGAAGTACAATCCTTTTTGGGAATGTGTTCATATTATAGAAAATTTATCAAAGACTTTTCAAAAATTGCTGACCCTTTGACCAACCTTATAAAAAAAAGTGTATCATTTACCTGGACAGAAAGACAAGAGGAAGCGTTTCAAACCCTAAAAACAGCACTATTAAGTCCACCAATTTTAGGTCACTTCAATCCAAATGCACCTACTTATGTTCATACTGATGCGTCCAACATCGGCATAGGTGCAACACTTGTCCAAGACATCGGTGGTGAAGAGAAGGTGATCTCATATTTGAGTCGTACCCTAAGTAAAGCGGAGCAAAATTAATCAACCACTGAAAAAGAATGTCTGGCCGTTGTCTGGTCAATGTCAAAATTACGACCCTACCTTTATGGAAGACACTTTAAAATAGTAACAGACCATCACGCCTTATGCTGGCTCAAAAACTTGAAGGATCCAACAGGTCGATTGGCAAGATGGGCATTGAAAATTCAAGAATATGACTTCGATATAATACATAAATCGGGAAAGAAGCATCTGGACGCCGATGGCTTATCTAGGGGGCCCTTACCAGAAACTGATTGGATGAGGATTTTGAAAGGCTATTTTCAAATCAAATAACAGACGAAGAGGATAAATTTATCGAAAGTGTTAAGAAAAACCTTAATGGAAGCAGGCGATCAATTGCGCAAAACTTTAAAGAAGAAGATGGATGCCTCTTTAAGAAAAACCCGAACCCTGAAGGCAGGGCGTGGTTGCTTGTGGTTCCAGAGAATAAAAAGAGAGAAATTATGAAAGAATATCACAATCATATGTCGAATGGCCATCTGGGCGTCGCCAGAACCATGTACCGAATAAAGAGTAAATACTTTTGGCCATCCATGCTAAAGGATGTCTCAGAATTCGTTAAGACGTGTCACCTTTGCCAAAGTAGGAAAGGCTCAAACCAATTACCTTCTGGACTACTACAGCCCATCCCCCCAGCCAACTTTCCTTTCGAAAGAATTGGAATTGACTTTGTTGGTCCACTACCATCTACGAAAAACAGGAAAAAATGGATAATCGTGCTGTCGGACTACTACACTAGATATGCAGAAACAAGAGCAGTCTCGGAAGCAACAGTGAAAGAAGTTTCTAAATTTCTAGTAGAGGATATTTTTCTTCGGCACGGAGCCCCACAATATCTTATTAGTGACAGAGGCTCTCAATTTACCAGTAATTTAATGAAAGAGGTGATGAAAACGTGCAAGATTAAACATTGCTTCACAACGAGCTATCATCCCCAGACTAATGGATTGACAGAGCGGTTAAATAGAACATTGATCAATATGCTCAGTATGTATGTGAACACTGATCAGAAAAATTGGGACGAAATACTCCCATTCATCACTCACGCTTACAATACTACAATTCAGGAAACCACAGGATATTCTCCCTTTTTCCTGATGTTTGGAAGAGAACCCACGTCTCTTTTGGACGACAGGAATATCTCGGTGGACATTGACAAAGATGATTATGATGAATACATAAAACATCACTTAGACAAAATAAACAGAACAAGAAAATTAGTTATTAACAACACAATAAAGACTCAAGAAAGAATGAAAAAGAACTATGACAAGAAACACATGGAAAGAAGCTACGAACCAGGAGAATTAGTAGCAGTTTGGACACCAATTAGGAAAATAGCAAAGTGTGAGAAACTACTGAGAAAATATTTTGGCCCATATAGAATATTAAAGAAGCTGTCCAACGTAAATTACTTAATTGAACCAAAAGATAATCCTGGCCAAGACCCATTGATTGTCCATGTCTCAAGAATCAAACCCTATTTTGAAAGAATTGATGAGGTCAATCACGAGGACGTGACGACCTCTGGAGAGGGGGAAGTGTTACATCATGATTAATGGCGTATTTCTTATATTAGTTTTAATATATTTGAAATTTAAATTATATATTTATTTATTTTTATATAAAATATTCTATGATATTTATTTAAAACAGATTATTAATTTATCATCATTTGTATTTAGGTACACTGTGACTTCACTGCTCTCTTTGATGTGAAAAAATAAAGAGAGGATTCTGGTGGCTACTTAAAGAAGACTTATCTCGTTATTCCCTTTTATAAATTTCTAGGATGGTTGAAACACGCTCTGGTAAGATGCAGGACCCAGCACAGGAGAGAATCCAGGCTGAAGAGTCTGCCAAGCCGCAACCTGGTGCAACAATATCTCCTTTATTTTGTAGAATATCTTGTATGGTTGGATTATATTTGAATTTTGCATTTGAAGGTATAATTTCTTAACGGAAGTTTGGTACATATCTTCTAGATCGGGTTGGTTCAAGTCTTCCTTCAGTATCTTGTTTGATAGGTTGAATGGAGCTCCTATACTTGTCCGAAGGCAGATTCTCATAAATGCGTTTATCCTATTTTTGTTTGTGGTTGTAATATATTTACACCAAATTGGGAGTTCGTATGTTACTATCGGGAGGATACAACTTCTGTATAGAGTAAACTTTGGTTTTGTAGTCAATTGCTTCTATAGTTGAACAGGCTTCATAATATAAAATAAAAGGATTTAAAAGCGCGAATGTTTCTTTTATAATAATACAAACTTCTACTGTCCTTACTGCGATGAAAAAATATATTGGGAGGGCTTGGCTCATCAGTGGTGAACCCTCCCAGCGGTTTCGCCAATTTAATTCACCAGACCGCTTCTCAGAGCTCTAATACTGTATTGGATCATTCTGCTTTTATATGCTACACTGAAGGATAGAATCTTAGGAATGGTTTTCAAGTAAACTATGGACATAAGCTTATAGGACAGTAGAATTCGACTGTCCTATAAGCTTATGTCCATAGTTTACTTGAAAACCATTCCTAAGATTCTATCCTTCAGTGTAGCATATAAAAGCAGAATGATCCAATACAGTATTAGAGCTCTGAGAAGCGGTCTGGTGGATTAAATTGGCGAAACCGCTGGGAGGGTTCACCACTGATGAGCCAAGCCCTCCCAATATATTTTTTCATCGCAGTAAGGACAGTAGAAGTTTGTATTATTATAAAAGAAACATTCGCGCTTTTAAATCCTTTTATTTTATATGTATAGATGGCGCGTTATTGCTTTGTATTAATTTAGGCTTGATAATGTTATTTTTGCGATTTTTGCTTTCTTTATGACATTTTTGACATGCATGTTGAATTTAAACTTGGAGTCTAAGGTAACTCCAAGATATTTAACGCTGTCAGTCCAGTTAATAGGGCTCTGGTTTACCTTTAGGATGGATTGTGGCTTGAATTTTTTATTGTCTAGTGGAGGAAAAATTATTGCTTGAGACTTTTTTTGGTTGATGTCTAATTTCCAATCATTGCACCATTTGGTTATACTGTTTATGTAATTTTGGAGTTGTGTAGTTATTATTCCTATTGATTTGGAGTTTGATAAAATTGCTGCGTCATCTGCGAAAAGTTTTATTTGACATTTTGGATGTGGAGGGAAATCGTTGATGTAGATGTTGAATAGGTAGGGTCCAAGGATAGAGCCTTGAGGGACCCCAATCTGGGTTGGTTTTGCCGTGGTTATATAATTCCCCTGCTTAATTGAAAATGTTCTGTCCTGGAGATAGTTTTTCAAGAATTTGATAAAATCCCTTGGAAATTGATTTTTTGTTATTTTTTCTATCAAGTCATCATGCCATACTCTATCAAAGGCTTTGGTAAAGTCTAGAAAAACAGCACCTACTGCCTCCTTGTGGGACTTTCTTATTTGGATGTAGTCTATTACTGTGATTAGCTGGTGGGTTGTGGAGTGTCCTTTTCTGAATCCAAATTGTTGAGGAATGATAAAGTTAATAGAATCCATGTATGACTGCAATCTGCGAAGAACTATTCTCTCGTATACCTTACCGATGGTAGAGAGAAGGCTGATTGGTCTGAGATCTTCAGGTGATTTGACAGGTGATTTTTTTTGGAATGGTTATGATAATGGCATGTTTTCATGTCTTTGGGAAGTAGCACAGGTGTAATGCAGCATTGAAGATCCCAGCGAGGAAAACTATCCATTTAATGGGAGGTTTTTAGTCATTTGCGGCGTAATATTGTCGTGGCCTGGAGCTTTGTGATTACCTAGGTTTTTAATCACTTCCTTGACTTCATTTGGCGTTGTCATTGATAGTATATTCTCTTGGGGATGATGGCAAGTGTTATCTGTTAGGTAAGACGGAACCTCATCCTCCGCCTTGGAAAAGTGTTTGGAAAAATGCTCTGAAAGATCATTTCCAATTTCTTTGTCGGTCAGCAAGGTTTTTCCATTTGCATTTAAACTAGTGATTTTGCCAGTTTTTTTCCTAATGGGTTTTGTTTTTTTCCAGAAGTCTGTTTGGCTCGATTCAAGTTTGCTTAAAAAACTATTCCAATTTTCAGATTTCTCTGCTTCAAGGGCTTGATTTACCTTTCCTTGAAGATTGAGGTAAGTAGCTCTATGAGCTGGATCCCAGGTTGATTGCCATATTTTCCTAGCTTTATTTTTCTCCCTTATTAAGGCTTTGGTTTTTGGGTTCTTTATTAATTTGGAAGATGAGACTATGGTGTTTTTCGAGTAGCTATTATTAATTTTCTCGTTTAAAATTCCAACTGCTGAATCAATGTCTACTTCAGTTTTCAAGGGGAGTCTGGGGGGCGTGGTGGAGATTTGATCTTGTTGAAAATGAACCTAATTAGTTACTCGTCTGAGCTGCGTTGTGAATTCATCCTTTGGGCAATTCAATTCAAAGATTACAGGGAGATGGTCAGATGATAAATCGTCGGTGGTTCTGGCCTTATGGGTCCAGGGAATCTTTTTAAGTACAGCGAAGTCTAGGAAATCGGGATTGCCGAGTGGACTGTAATGCGTGGGTGACGAAGGTGCGACAATGTCGAGGCTTTCTCTTTCAGAGAAATTGTGCAGCACGATTCCACTGTTATTTGAAGTCCTTGATCCCCAAAGAGGGTGTTTGGAGTTCCAGTCTCCTGCAACGATTATTGCGTGGTTGTGTTTTATCAGTTGGTTCAAATCTTCTTCCAATAATGGTGCATCAGGCTTCTTATAAATTGCTGCGATTTGCAAGAGGGTTTTTCCATCTGGTTTTATCAAAATTGAAGTATTTTCCAAGTTTAAAGTATGAATCAGCATATTTTTATATTCAAAAAGGATTTTATAATGATGGCTGTTCCCCCACCTTTTCCAGTAATTCTATCAGTTCTAATGGTTTGATAGTTCCTGAACTTAAGATCAATTGAGGGTTTAAGGTGAGTTTCACTGAGCAGAGCAATGTCAATTGAGTTATATTCTAAAAAGTGCAATAATTCTTCTTTCTTTGATCTGATTCCGTTACAATTCCAAGCAATAATTTTAAAAGGTAATTTGCAATTCATTGTAGGTATGTTTTGATTACTTGCATCAATTTTTCACACAGGTCCTTAGTTTCAGAACGAGAAGTTTTTCTTGTCACAACCTCAGCATTGCTTTGGTTTTGTTGTTCTACAATTTTCGGCAGTGTTTCAGATCTTTTTGAAATCGGAAGTGGGTTGTTAGGTTTGTACCGACCAGGGTATCTTGGCTGTTGCTGATGTACTCTTGGAAACTTAGGGCATCCGCGGTAATTGGCGGTGTGCGCTTCTTCACAGTTTGCGCACTTTGGGGGAAGTTGTCTTGACTTTCTTGGGCAGTCCTTCGAATGGTGCTCCTCGGCACACTTGACGCAATTCGGTTTCAGGAAGCAGTTAAGTTGACCGTGCCCGAAACCCTGGCAGTTGAAGCATTGAGTCACACGCTTTGTTGTTCTGAAAGATTCTACTGCAATTTTCTGATAGAGAAGTTCAGTTATTCCGTAAAAATTTTCTTGTTTTGTTCATTTTTCGGTAATTCTACCAGTACTAATTTTCTTTTTTTATCCGTAGGTGTGATATATTTGCCCCAGACTGGTAGTGCGTACGTGATGATGGGTAGAATACAGGTTTTGTACAACGTGAATTTATAATTTGTTATTAAATTTCTTTTAAAATTAAGCAGGCTTGATCGAGATATTTTGGCTATCTTTGCCTTTCTTATGGTGTTTTGGACATGTAGGTTAAATTTTAATTTCGAATCCAAAGTGACACCTTTTAGTTGATTGTCTATGGAGTCTCTTCACAGAGGTCTCAGTAAAGCCCATTGTTGCAAGTTCTATTGCTATATCTTCAGTCTTGTAGGCTGTTGTCACGCCCTTTAATACCACTTTGAGCGGGTTTTCTTCTTGGAGTCTATAAGAGTAGCCGCCATTGTTATTTTGAACATATTCCCTGATTTTTTTGAAGTCTGAAATATTTTTGGTCTTGATAATGTGCTTATTTCCTGAGATCGTACATTGGAATTTATCTGTGCACAGGTCTTTCAGCTCTTGGCAGAGCAACTTCCAGTCTGTTACATTTTCTGCTATTACAGGTGGTATTCTTGGCTTTTTTGCATGTGTAACTGTTGTCCAAGGACCATCTTCATCAATGTTTTCTTCGTTAACCTGAGGAGGGGTAGCTGCGGACGTTTCTTGAGGGACTTCAGTTACCTCGTTCATGGAGACATCGTTTTCATTGTGTGTGCTGTGAGACAACTTCCATTCTCGGTGTCTTATGGCTACGTGATGTTGAATCTGATGGGGATTCGCGAGTTCGTTTCTTTGTTGAAGGAGTTTCTTCTACTTTGTACTCGATGCCACATCTTTCAAGAATTTTCAAAAGTATGTTGGTTTCGATTATACTAACATTTTCGCCAGCTGGGCCGATCGTTGATTTGATTACAAGGGGCTGCATCTTTTTTTTTTTTTTTTTGTCGGATTAAATTCCTCTCCTCACTATTTATTTCATCTCAATTTGCAGGTGTTACATTCGAGCACAGCTCGCGAGTCACCTTGTCCAGATTATTTACACATGGCGAGTTGTAATGCTGGAGTGGCCCCCCGGACCTTACAGAAGGGCAGTTGTTGGGTGTTTGGCTGTCAGCTAGTCATTGGGTCCAGGTCGTCGGATTCGGTGGCTGAGGTCACCTTGATTTTGAACAATTTCTTGCATAGTTGGATTTGATGATTTTTGAAATTGCGAGAATAGTCTTGTCGCAGAGTCTTGATAAATATTTTCTATTTTAGGCTGGTTGAGATCTTCTTTGAGAATTTTGTTTGAAAGATTGAATGGGGCTCCTTTAGTGATTCGTAAGAAAATCCTCATGAAGGTATCTATTCTTTTTTTATCCGTAGGTGTGATATATTTGCCCCAGACTGGTAGTGCGTACGTGATGATGGGTAGAATACAGGTTTTGTACAACGTGAATTTGTGCTTTGTTGTTAAATTACTTTTAAAATTAAGCAGGCTTGATAGAGATATTTTGGCTATCTTTGCCTTTCTTATGCTGTTTTGGACACGTAGGTTAAATTTTAATTTCGAATCCAAAGTGACACCAAGGTACTTGGCATGGTCGGCCCAACTAATAGTACTTGAGTTTACTGTCAAGTTGGTTTGTGGCTTGAATTTTTGTTATCTCTTGGGTGAAAAACTATTGCTTGAGTCTTAGTTGGGTTAATGACTAGTTTCCACTCATCGCACCATTTGATTGTGGCATTTAGGTAATTCTGAAGCTGAGTAACCAATAGGTCGACTGATTTAGAGTTGAATAAAATTGCTGTGTCATCTGCGAAGAGCTTAAGTTTACATTTAGAGTGCAGTGGGATGTCATTAATGTAAATATTGAAAAGGTAGGGTCCGAGGATAGAGCCTTGAGGTACTCCAGTCTGGATTGGCTTTGGTTCAGTTATAAAATTTTCTTGCTTGACTGAGAATGTCTCCTCACTTATTTTTTATTTCATCTCAATTTGCAGGTGTTACATTCGAGCACAGCTCGCGAGTCACCTTGTCCAGATTATTTACACATTGCGAGTTGTAATGCTGGAGTGGCCCCCGGAACCTTACAGGAGGGCAGTTGTTGGGTGTTTGGCTGTCAGCTAGCCATTGGGTCCAGGTCGTCGGATTCGGTGGCTGAGGTCACCTTGATTTTGAACAATTTCTTGTATAGTTGGATTTGATGATTTTTGAAATTGAGAGAATAGTCTTGTTGCAGAGTCTTGATAAATCTCTTCTAGATTAGGCTGGTTGAGATCTTCTTTGAGAATTTTGTTTGAAAGATTGAATGGGGCTCCTATAGTGGTTAGTAAGCAAATCCTCATGAAGGCATCTATTCTTTTTTTATCCGTAGGTGTGATATATTTGCCCCAGACTGGTAGTGCGTACGTGATGATGGGTAGAATACAGGTTTTGTACAACGTGAATTTATGCTTTGTTGTTAAATTACTTTTAAAATTGAGCAGGCTTGATAGAGATATTTTGGCTATCTTTGCCTTTCTTATGGTGTTTTGGACATGTAGGTTAAATTTTAATTTCGAATCCAAAGTGACACCAAGATACTTGGCATGGTCGGCCCAACTAATAGTGCTTGAGTTTACTGTCAAGTTGGTTTGTGGCTTGAATTTTTTGTTATCTCTTGGGGGAAAAAGTATTGCTTGAGTCTTAGTTGGGTTAATGTCTAGTTTCCACTCATCGCACCATTTGATTATGTCATTTAGGTAATTCTGAAGCTGAGTAACCAATAGGTTGACTGATTTAGAGTTAAATAAAATTGCTGTGTCATCTGCGAAGAGCTTAAGTTTACATTTAGAGTGCAGTGGGATGTCATTAATGTAAATATTGAAAAGGTAGGGTCCGAGGATAGAGCCTTGAGGTACTCCAGTCTGGATTGGCTTTGGTTCAGTTATAAAATTTCCTTGCTTGACTGAAAATGTCCTGCCCTGTAGATAATTCTGCATAAAATTGATAATGTCACTTGGAAACTGGTGTTTTGTGAGTTTCTTTATAAGGCCATTGTGCCAAACTTTATCAAATGCTTTCGCAAAATCTAGAAAGACAGCACCTACCACTTCCTTGTGGGATCTTCTTATCTGGATGTAGTCCAGAACTGCAATGAGTTGGTGAGTTGTTGAATGCCCCCTTCTAAATCCGAATTGCTGCGGGATGATGAAGTTAGAGTTGTCCAAGTACATCTGAAGTCTACGTAAAATAATTCTTTCGTAAATTTTGCCGATGGTGGGGAGGAGGCTGATAGGTCTTAGATCTTCAGGGGATTTAGCGGATTTTTTGGAATTGGAATTATGATAGCATGCTTCCAGACTTTGGGGTAGTAACACAAGTGCAGTGCGGCGTTGAATACTCCAGCTAGAAATACAATCCATTTGATTGGAAGATTCTTGGCCATTTGCGGAGTGATATTGTCATGGCCAGGAGCTTTGTGGTTAGCTAAGTATTTAATCACTTCTTTGACTTCATTTGGTGTCGTCATTGTGAGCATTTTTTCTTGTTGGTGATTATAAGTTATATTTGGTTGGTCTTCTTTTTCCTTGGAGAACTGGTTGGAGAAGTGTTCTGCAAGTTCATTTCCGATTTCTTTGTCGGTCAATAAGGTTTTGCCGTTCGTTACTAAGCTTGAGATCCTTTCCGTTTTTTTCCTGATGGGTTTTGTTTTTCTCCAGAAGTCCTTTGGGCTTGATTCAATCTTGTGTATGAATTGATTCCAGTTCTCGGTGGAGTCGGATTTGAGGGCTTTGTTAACTTTTCCCTGTAGGTTTAAATAAATGGCTCTATGGGCTGGATCCCAGGTTGCTTGCCATCTCTTACGAGCTTTATTCTTTTCTTTTATCAAGGCCTTGGTCGAGGGGTTCTGTTTTGATGAAGAGGATGATATAACTGTGTTTTTCGAGTAGCTGTTGTAGATTTTATCATTTAGTATGGTCACTGCTGAGTCAATATTGGCTTCCGTTTTCAAGGGTACTCTAGGAGGCGTACTGGAAATTAAGTCTTGTTGGAAGTGTACCCAGTTAGTGAGTCGGCAAGCCCTAGTCGTGAATTCATCCTTCGGGCAGGTCAGCTCTAGGATTACTGGGAGGTGATCTGAAGATAAGGCATCCAGGGTCTTAATCCTCGAAGTCCAGGGGATGTTTCTAAGAATTGCGATGTCTAGAAAGTCTGGATTACCCGAAGGACTGTAGTGCGTGGGTGAAGAAGGTGCGACAATGTCCAGGTTTTCTTTTTCGGAAAAATTATGAAGCACGGTTCCGCTATTATTGGAGGTTCTTGAGCCCCAAAGAGGGTGCTTGGAGTTCCAGTCTCCTGCAGCGATTACTGATTGATTATTCTCTAACAAGAGATTCAGATCTTCCTCCAGGAGTGGTAGATCGGGTTTCTTATAGATTGACGATATCTGCACTACTGCCCTTCCATCTGGTTTCATTAGAATTGTGGTGTTTTCCATGTTAGATGTTTGAATCAGCACTTTTTTATATTTAAGATAGTTTTTTAGAATTATTGCCGTTCCACCGCCCCTTCCAACGATTCTATCGTCTCTTATTGTCTGATAGTTTCTGAGTTTGAGGTCGACAGATGGTTTTAAGTGTGTTTCACTGAGCAGTGCCATGTCTATTGAGTTTTCTTCTAAAAAATGTAGAAATTCTTCTTTTTTGAGTTTGATTCCGTTGCAATTCCAGAAAACGATTTTCAAAGGTAATTTGCCTTTCATTGTAAGTAAGTTTTGATAATTTCTAATAACTTTTCGCACAGTTCCCTGGTGTCAGAACGAGTAGTTTTCTTTTTTGCAGTTTCAGCGTAACTTGCCTTTTGTTTTTCAACAGTTGCTTCTTCTGTTTTAGTGGAGCTTGCTTGAGGTATGGTGTTAGGGGAGTTTTGTCTGGGAGGCTTTAGTTGCTGTTGTTGTGGCTTCGGAAAATTTTGGCATCCGCGGTAATTGGCTGTGTGCGCCTCTCCACAGTTAGCGCACTTTGGTGGGAGCTGTTTCGACTTTCTTGGACAATCCTTCGAATGGTGTTCTTCAGCACACTTGACGCATTTGGGCTTCAAAAAAACAGTTTAGCTGGCCATGCCCAAAGCCCTGGCAGTTAAAGCATTGGGTCACTCGTTTTGTAGTCCTGAATGATTCCACGACTATTTTTTGGTAAAGTATTTGGGTTATTCCATAGATTCGTTTATTTTGTTCATTTTTCGGTAGCTCTACTAGGACTATATTCATCGGTATTTTGGTCGATTGTCTATGGAGTCTTTTGACAATGACCTCAGTGAAGCCCATTGAGACCAGTTCAGTTACGACGTCTTCTTCTTTGAAGGCTGTTGTTACCCCCCTTCAATACCACTTTCAGTGGTTTTTCCTCCTGTAGTCTGTAGGAATATCCTCCATTATTTTTTTGTACATACTCCCTGATTTTTTTGAAGTCGCCTATGTTTTTCGATTTAATTATGTGCTTTTTGCCAGAAATCGTGACTTGGAATGGTTCCGTGCACAAGCCTTTTAGTTCTTGGCAAAGAAGCTTCCAATCTGCTACATTTTCTGCAATAACAGGAGGAATTCTCGGTTTTTTCACGTTAGTGACTGTGGTCCATTGGCCATCGTTGTCGTTATTTTCTTCATCGTCTTGAGGTGGGTGAGCTGTGTTCATTTGTTGAGAAATTCCAGTGGCGGGACTTTGTTCATCGATGTCCATTCTAGGCGTCTTCAGATTACGCTCGCTCCTAGTTGGCGATCTTGAGTCATCCTATTGGGAGCCGCGAGTTCTCTTCTTTGATTGAACCGTTTCCTCAAGCTTATACTCGATTCCACATTTGTCTAGGATCTTCGTTATTAAGGAGGCTTCGATTATGCATAGTTTCTCGCCGGTTGGTCCGATCGTCGATTTAATTACAATCGGTGGCATATTATTTACTTGCGGATTTTTTTTATGTCTCCTCACTCCGATCTACCTTCTCTTATATAGTCGAAAAAGGTCACGTGGGCGCACTCTGTGGAGTACTCTATCCCGTGGCGCACGCCATCTAGAGCCGATTTCGCCAACCATTCTTAATATCGTCTATGGAGAAGGCCTGAAGTGCACCGTCTTCAAAACCTTTAAAGGCTCTACCGGCAACCCGAAGGTCATCGCTGGGTTGATGGAGAAAGCTACGCAGGACATCACTCTGGAGGACAGTGACCCGCTTCGTCGTGCAGATATCTCATTGAGTGAGGTAAAGGCTTCCATCAGACGTCTGCCACAAAGGAAAGCAGCTGTTTGGGATAGCGTGCCCTGCGAGCTCGTCAAGGGCTTCGAAGACTTCTTCGAAAGCGCCATACATCGAGTCCTCGTCGAATACAAGTTTCGCGGTGCTCTGCTGGAATCTTCGAGAAGAAACATCATCTGCCTTGTCCCAAAGCGCACTTTGTTCTGGGCCTAAGCGGTTTCCGGCATATATATTTACCGACGGAGGACTACATAATCGTCAGCGGCATTCTTCAGGGTCGTCTTCGTCGCCACCTACCAACCATCGTGCCGGAATGCCAGTGTATGCCGTTCCTGGGAAATGTAAAAAAATAAACGAAAACGGTCTCTTGAAAAATAATGGAAGTTCATTTTTACTTAAATAAATATTTTTATTAAATACAAAATATGAGATATACAGTATATTATCAAATAAATTATATTTATAGATTACTCTATATTCCTCAATTTTACTTCGTTAGAACGCGTCAAACCGAACCAATTGGTACCAAATTTTGCATGTCGTTTTTTATAAACCTGAGGAAAATTTTCAGCTACATTTTGATTAGTATTTTTGGCTATTTCTTTTTTTTTTCATTTGAAGAACCTTTTTTTACGCGGAGTAAATACGAGGTGAAGTAACAACACGAGGCCAATTAAGCGACCACTGAGCGCGTTCTGCATTTCTTTTCAAGTTGCTTGCGTACTTTTTTTTAAATATATTTTTATACGAGTGTCACCTTTTTCTACAAAAGTATTGAGAGAGAAATTTATATTACTAGTTACGGTAAGTGCACACAATGCAATTAAAAAAAAAAAAACTTTACGAAATTAGCGTTACTGTATGTAAACAATGGCTTTCGTAGTTTTTATTAATTTTTGTTCTGGCCTTTGTTTTTTTAAATATAATATAATATATAAAAGTCATTGTCCTCTGTTTCGCGTTAAACTCAAAAACTACTGAACCAATTGATACCAAATTTTGCATGTCGCTTTTTATAAACATGAGGAAATTTTCGGATACATTTTGATTAGTTATTCGACTATTTATTTTTTTCACGTGAAGAATTTTTTTTACGCGGAGGAAATACGAGGCGAAGTAACAACACCAGGCTAATTAGGAGACCAATGAGCGTTCTGCTTTTTTTTCAAGTTGCTTGCGTACTTTTTTTGAAATATCTTTTTATAAAAGTGTTACTTTTTTTCACAAAAGTATTGAGTATTGAGAGAGAAATTTATATTACTAAGTTTACGGTAAGTGCACCTAATGTAATTTTAAAAAATAAACTTTACAAAATTAACGTTACTGTACGTAAATAATTGCTTTCGTAATTTTTATTAATTTTGTTTTCCCTTTTGTTTTTTTATGCCTTTTAAAAAATAGTTCAAAATGCAGTCGCAGTCATTAGCAAACACATATGTTTGCCTAATTACCATTTGCTCTTTTATTTTTTACAGAAAAATATTTACATGCCAGTATTTTGGATTAATATTTTTATAAACCTATTTTTTCTTATTCTTACTGAGAAGATGGGCATCTCAGTCAAGATCCATCGCAGTCACTCACTCAACTCGGGCAATTTCAAGGGTTAATGCGCTGGGGGCGTCTTCGCCAAGTACTTCGCCATGAAGCTTGCTGGGCAGGCAAGCCTGAAGAAGTACTACCGAGGGAAGACAGCGCTTGGCATGCAACTAGGTATCCCACAGGAGGTAATCCTCAAGACGCTGACGGAGGGATTGTCGTTCTCCGACCAGCGCCTTGTCCGCGTGGTACCTCCTGAGAGCCTGGGAGAGTGGTTCCAACTGGCGCAACGGATCCACGGACCCAGCGCACCAACTTCGCGTCACCACGAGGAACAACCGCCTAACATGTCGGGCCCATACACCAGCACACCAAGAAGAACATGTGCGTGGACTGCACCTGCACCGCCGTCGAACTGCAAATTCTGCGGCTTCCACCACTGGCACTATGAGTGCCTAAACAAACCAGCTCCACACGCGAGCGCGCGGGCAGTGCGCCCAGCCCAACATCCACAACACGTCCAACAACCACCACAAGCCCAAGCCGGACATGCCGCCCGAGACACCCCAGCCTTTCGGCAGCCAGGTAGGAAGGCCCCGACTTTTCCTCAGCCAGCTAACGATTAAACTGTCCATCACCCATGAACTCTCACCCTCTTTCCTAATTGATACAGGCGCAAGCCTGAACATAGTGCCCCATAACCTCTATAAAAAGTTAAGATGTAACCTCCCTCAACTAAAACTAAAAAAAAAAAAAAAAAAAAACAGCCCATAGACCTACAGGCCATAAACGGCCCTGTACCGACCTTAGGTCAAATAACCCTTCCCCTGACAATAGGTAAAATAACCAAAAAACGAGAATTTCCATGTGGTGGAAGCACCCCTACCATTTGGAATTCTCGGTATAAATACCCTCCGCAACTTTAAAATTACAATAGACTTTAGCCAAGGCACTATGCTCCAACTCGCCGCCCCATTGCACCCTACCACCTACCATTTGCTCATATACCAAATGAATGCGCCTATTGGGAATGCCAAGCGGAGTCACAAAGGTCTCACATGACACACAAGCCTTCCGCACATGGCACCCAATGCGCGCATCCATTGGCCAAAAACCATTTACCACAATGCCAATCTAGATCACGTCACGCGCACGCACACCACTTTTTCACCAGGGCCAATTTCCCTTATTATACGCCCTCAATACACAAGGCCACAATGGCCCAAACTCACCACAAAAATGCCCAAACAGTGTCCATCCAACAGGACAACTCTCACACTAAGTACACACGTGACCACACACCACGACACCATCACACGCGTGTACATCACAACAAGCGCGTCGTTCACACAAAAACGTAACAGAAACACCGCTCAGACATATGCACCATTACTGCCGGTACCACCACACCACTCACACAAAACATAGAAACCATTCACGCCATTCAACCACCACACAATCGCAAAACATTGCAATCCTTCTTAGGCGCTGTGAACGTTTATAACAAATTCATTCTGGACTACGCCCGCTTGCGGACGCCACTTAATAACCTTCTCAAAAAGGATGTCACGTGGGTCTGAGATGACAAATGCCAGAAAGCGTTCACTAGCCTGAAGGAAAGCCTCACCACACACTCTATTTTACACCTTTACCAGGAAGGTCTGCCGTGGCAGGTGTACTTTGACGCCTCAACACTAGGCATAGCAGGCGTCCTCAAACAGGTCCACCCTGATGGGAAGACCTATCCAGTCCAATACTTACCGCGCCCTACGTTCACACGAATGGAACTACTCCATCTCTGAATTAGAATGCATAGCAATCGTTGAGAGTGTGGACAAATTCCGTGTCTATTTGATGGACAGAAAATTTACCATACTCTCTGACCATCACGCATTACAATGGCTGAAGACGATCAAAAACCCGTCAGGCAGATTATTCCGATGGAGATTAAGACTGTCGAGCTACGAATATGAGATTCGTTACATAAAAGGAACACAATAATATGAAGCGGACCACCTATCTCGTAACCCGCTCTGTGGCTTCTTAGACGCCCCCATCATTAAGAGCCATCAGCCTACACACACCCACCTGGAATTTCTAAACTGACCATTGATCACAACGGACTCCATACCATTTCCCGCAAAGGTGTAACCAAAATAATAATCCCAAAAACACTCATCAACGAACTACTTCAATCAGTACACTCACAATTAAACCACCCAGGGGTCTAAAAAATGACGAGACTCGTCTTCGCTGAATATTATTGGCAGGACATGTCACAAGACGTCGCACAAAAGGTCAAAACCTGTCCAACCTAAAATTGACAAAGCGTATCGATATACCCAACCAACATCTCCAAAGAGGCATCGATACAGTCCACGTAAACAAACTAAACCCGTACACAAAAAAAAATCCAATACATAAAACCACCCATAACAAAAATACATCATCTACGACATAGGAACGATTACACGTTTCCATTCAAACATCTTACACCCGACATTTTTCCAACAAAGCCACTGACAATTAAACCAATGAACAGCAACCCTTTCATTCATTTAGATCCACTATTTTGACCAAAACTCGATTTATCCCCTTCACCCATAACAAAACACATGACAGCGCCCATCCACAGATAGATCCAATCATAACTAATCCTCCACCCAGTCCGCCACAACAAATCGAATTGCAACACGTCTCACGAAGAAATCCATTCATGGAGCAAATATTGGAAAACGTGTGCAGATTCCCCATATTCCACCTAATACTTTTTATCTGTCATCTGACTATGCCATACTCCCTCGCCCCCTTAACTATAGTAATCTACCTTGGACTATATGCCCAACAACCCCAAAGGCTTTACCAATTACAGGAAGCCATTTTCCTCTTCCAGATAGGTAGTGCTTTCCATTCGTTTATAACTCTTGTCCTGGATACCCTGGGAGAAAACTTCCAGCGGACATTTAGATCGCCTCAGATCAATAACGGGAGGAGGGTCAGAACTAATTTAGGAAGTCCCCCGCATTGGTCCCTCGCTTCCGGTCAGAATAACGACTCCAGTTCGATTGAGGTCACCTCTTGGCCTCCCGACTTACAAAAACGTTCTCCATCTTGGCTGTCACTGAATGTCGTCCATACCATCCCCACAGCTTGGAAATCCCAAGTTTCACAATGAATTCATAACTCAATATTTTTTTTCAAAAACATTCGCAAATTCAAAATTTAATTCTCAAAAAGCGCCATCCAAATGATTTTAAACTATTCTTTTCCCAACACTCCCAAAAAACTTATTACATTTACCTACATAAGACACGCATCCAACACTCACGACCAATACGGAAACTCAGAACTAAAGGCCAAATACGAAGAAAAACACGCACATTACCACTTCAAAGATAGGATAAAAGAAAAAAGTAAAGCCTTCGAGCTTAGCTGGATTGCATCATCCAGGAAGTAAAGGTCACTGCCCAGGACCCATAAAACTAAAGTTCAAAGACCTTCTTCCTGGAAGATTGCAATCATGGCGACAATGGAGGTACTAAGCCAATCACAGTTAAGCATGACAAATCAACAACCAATCACCTTTAAGCATGACCAACTAATAGCGAATCAGAAACAAGCACGTGGAAAGATTTCCACCAATGAGATGTCGAGAGAGTTAATGACGATGATCTCGAAAAAAGAAGTTAAGAGAAGGTAGGTGACCGGGCTAGAAGCAAGGTGTGCTCAACTTAGGCTCCAACCAAGGTAGATCCTCTCGATCATGTGAAAGGCAAAGTACCTCACTCTCTCCCTTTCGCAAAGTCTATTTTCTATCCCATCCAGGTGTGCTCGTATTTCCCCTGTGGAAACCCACCATTCGACCAAGACTGCGCCATCAATCACCAATTGAACATAATCTGGCATATGATAACCACAATTCACCAATCTCACAGTGAGTCGACAGGATCTCATTCTCTTCTTTCTTAATGTAAGTTGTATCAAAGAAGTCAAAGTAAATATGTGGTCCAGACAAGAGTGTCCCCTTCTAAACCCAGCCTGGTTTTCAAATAATATTTCCTTGTCTTCTATCCATTTAGTCATTCTGTTTTTAAGAATTGATGAAAAAAGCTTGGAGAGATTGCTAACAAGTGCAATACCGCCGTAATTTGAGGGGTTTTCAATATCTCCGTTTTTAAAGATGGGGTGAATAATTGATTTGCACCATAACGATGGAAAAGAACCGTTTTCTAAAATTTGGTTGAATATGCATACTAGCCTTTTTAGTTGATCTTTATGGAGGGCCTTGATCGCCTCATTGGGAATGTCGTCTATTCCAGGAGCTTACCCGTTTTTCAGTTTCAAGATTTCTGTCTCTATTTCCGCATCAGTGATTTCACCGTCTAGTAGAGGATCAGAATATCTAATATAAAGTGATATATTAATCTCTGGATTTGAGGTTGTAGAGAGAAGTTTAGCATAAAAGGTTTGCCATTCTGTAACCGATATTTTGCCCGTTATGCTGCTCCGTTTTCTAAACAGAGATACTGCCTTCCAAAATCCAGCAGAATCTTTGGTCTTCTGAAGGGCTAGACATATATCTTCATAGAATTTTTTCTTTTTCAATTTGATTAATGCCTGATATTTCTTCCTTTTATTTTCACATAACAATCCCTGTCTTCAGCTTCATTTTTTGTCATTAACCTTTTTAAACTCTCCTTCATTGTCTTTTTTGCAAGGTAACATTCCTCATCAAACCATGGTTTTGACCTCTTGTCACCCAGTTTTGAAGTGCGCAGCATTCCTGCTTGTGACATTGCTGTCGTAATTTTGTTGGAGAGCCAGTTTATCTGAGAGTCTATTGTATCACTCGGGGTAATCTGAGTAGTATCCAGCTCGTCCATACTGCGTCTAAAAGTTGTAGCTTTGTCTGGGGACCAGTAATATTTTTTTAATACTATTCAATCTCCTTCTCTTATCTTGGTCAGATTTAGTCATTAGGCCTATATTCGTTATAATTGGGAGATGGTCAGAATAAGGCATGTCGTCGACGTAAAAATCGACAAAGAATTCAAGCATGGCCGGCGAAACTATCGCTAGATCAATAACCGAGGATCCTCTATCAGAAATAAATGTATAGTTTCCGCAATTATCACTTTTCGATCTGCCGTTAACTATGGTTAATAGATTATTGTCTAAAAAGCTAGTTAGAGTCTCAGCAAGAGGGTGTATTAGCGTGTCTTTAGACAGACGCCCGGTTGAAAGTACTGTCAGATTTTCCATTAGGTTCTGGTACCCTCCCAGGCTACCAGTACGGACGTTCAGATCACCACCCAGGAGTATCCCGTAACCATCCTGTATTTGGGTTTCTATATATACAAGGTGTGTTCAAAAGGTATCGCGACTTTTGAATTTTCGCGGGTTACGTATATTCGAATTTCGATCTTTTTGTGGCTTTATGTTGGTACTCATGTCTCTCACTTATGCCGACAAGCTCGGCCATTTTGAATGTTCACTTAATTGTTGACAGCTGCTTTGCTTGCAGGTGTTTTGGATCGTCTTCGATTTTTACCTATTAAAAAAAATGGATCAAAGAACCTGTATCAAATTTTGTGTGAAAAACGAAATTAAGTGCGCGGATGCATTCCGAATGTTTACTGTGGCATACGGAGAAGCTACCTTGGACCGAAGCAACGTTTATCGGTGGTACAAAATGTTCTCAGAAGGCCGAGAAGATGTGAACGACGAAGAGCGTGCCGGACGCCCGAGCACTTCAACAACAGACGAAAAAATTAATGAAGTGGGGAAAATGATATTGGCCAATCGTCGAATCACCGTTAGAGAAGTTGCTGAGGACCTAAACATATCGATTGGCTCGTGCCATTCGATTTTTATCAATGATTTGGGCATGAGACGGGTCGCCGCGAAATTCGTACCAAAATTGCTCAATTGCGACCAAAAACAGCATCGCATGAACATTGCTAATGAGATGTTGGACTCTGTCCGCCACGACCCAAATTTGCTCCAGAGGGTCATAACTGGTGACGAAGCGTGGGTTTATGGTTATGACGTGGAAACCAAAGCTCAATCATCTCAATGGAAGCTGCCGCACGAACCAAGACCGAAAAAAGCGCGCCAAGTTCGGTCGAATGTGAAAGTTTTGCAGACAGTTTTCTTCGATTGCAGGGGCGTGGTGCATCATGAGTTCTTGCCACAGGGTAGAACGGTCAATAAGGAATATTACCTGCAAGTTATGCGCAATTTGCGCGAAGCAATCCGCCAGAAACGCCCGGATTTGTGGAAGAACAAAAATTGGCTTTTGCACCACGATAACGCCCCTGCTCACACATCGTTGCTTGTGCGCGACTTTTTGGCCAAAAACAACACACTAATGATGCCCCAGCCACCGTATTCCCCAGATCTGGCCCCCTGTGACTTTTTCTTGTTCCCTAAACAGGTTTTTTGATCCATTTTCTTAATAGGTAAAAATCGAAGACGATCCAAAACATGTGTTGTCTGCCTGGTGTATTTAGGTCCAGGATTTTGTTCAATACCCGAGATAAGCAGGAGAATATGTATTATTCGTCTAAGAATAAATTTTCTAGAACCAGTTTCTATCTTAGTAATTGTATTTTTGATGTAAGTTAGATCAATTTCAATAAGCCGATTTGCATATTCATCGTTGCTGACACAATTTCCATAGTTAGATGTCGGGCACAGCCTTTTCTTAATCAAGTATAAATTAAGTAAAATCAAAATTATAGTAAATTTCATCATTTATTTTCCCTATTCCTATTTTCAAAGTTAATTTAAGTTGCTAACTTAGTTTACTTTAAATGTATAAGTATTAAAGTTAAAAAAAAGATAAAAATACAAAAATAGAAAGTACTTAGCTGGAGCCGACGATTCTTGCTGCGTATCCGTTGGCCACCTAGCGGAGAATCCATATTACACATGTAATGTATGTATTTAAGTTATGTGTGTAATATATGTAATATGTGTAGATATGTATGTATGTAATGTATATAATGTAATGAAAAGATTTATGTGTATTTATTTATATAATGTAATGTTGTAAGTTATGTATTGACAATTAGACAATTAAATAATTTTATTGACTTTTATTCAATGATTACACCCAGAGTCAATGGGAGAAAGTACAAAAATTTACAATAATCTTGATTCTGTTAGGAGCGCAGAGCCAGCCTGAGCTCGTATATTCCCCTTTGAATTAAGGGGTGGTCATCGTGAGCATGTTCGGCGACAGTGCCGAGAAACTCGGCGAGAGAGGCTTTGTGTCTGGGTCTAGATCTGAGAGACTTGAGGAGGTACTCCCTACTCTTGAGCCACACGATCGAATGTGAGAGGTTGTCAATATCTAGCCCCTTCTTGAGTAGGGGCCCCAAGGCCTGCTGATAGTTCTGCTCTTTGAACAGGTCAAATAACCGGTCTACGCACTTAGTCTCCAGCTCCACCTGGATCAGGAATGGCAGTGGAGGCGGAGGTGTCGCCATGGCCGGTGTTAGCTCTTCCCCATGGGGAGTGGGGGGTGTCGGCTCAGCGAACCGAGGCGCAGGCGGTGGGGGTGCACAACGCTCTTTTTCCGTCATCGGATTGTCCTCCTCCATCTCCGTCGGGGCGGGCGGCGGAGGTGTCATCACAGCAGGCATCAGTTCTTCGCTGTGGGAAGTAGGCGGCGTAGGCCCAGAAGGCCGAGGCGCAGGCAGTGGGGGTGTTGAAGGCACTGCGGTAGGGGCGGTCCTCAGCTCTGACAAGACCTGTCGCAGGACTTTATAGATGTTACTATCCCCTCCGGGCCTCTGGCCCAAGAGTTGATGGATTAGGCCGGCGAGAGCGCCGCCCTGCGAGGGTGACAGGAGGGGTCCCCGCTTCCGAGCCTTGGTCTTCGAGGAGAGGATGTCCAAGACCTCCTCCCGCCCGAGGCCAAGGGCGTCCGTCTGGGCAAAGGAGATGCCCGGGTTCCTCTCGATGAAAGTCACGAGGCCTTCTCTCGTTGATGTTTTTGTCGAAGACGTGGAGGATGTAGAAATCTCCTCGATGATGGACAACTCAACGTCCGGTGTTGGGGCTGCAGGCACGTGACTCACAGGTGCCCGCAGGGACGGAGCAGGGGTCACAGGTGGAGGGGCAGGAGACGCCTCCTCCATAGGTAAGGTCGGGGCCGCTGGTGGAGATGGCCGAGGTGCTGTAGATGGAGTCACAGCTCGGGCCGCAGGAGAAGCGCCAGAATCCTCGACAGCTGAACTGGGAGGTGCTGGCGCAGGCGCGGCCGAGAACCGTTTAGGCAGTCCAGGCGCGGTCAGTGGTTGGAGTTTGGTGGGAGAGAGCGGTGGAGCCCATCTGGAGGTGGTGGACTGCCCGTGGAGAAGGGGGCAGTTGGCTCTTCTGTGTCCCTGTCCGTGGCATCTAGAGCATTTGATGCCATATGTAAGGTAGGCCGGCCAAGCCTCACCTTTAATTTTAATTTCAAAGCGGGTGGGAAGCTTGTCAACGGTAACGCCGTCGTGGAGGAGAATAAAAGCCTCCCGACGGCCGTCAGTGAAGTCAAATTCGCCAGCCCTTAGCAGTTTGGGGGCGATCGAGGTGATTCGTCCAAATCGGGAGAGGGCATTGATCACGGCGGCGTCCTCCACAAAGAAGGGTAGGTTCCCTATTGTGATTTTGATGGAGCGCTTCCTAAAGGGGAAGGTTCTGATGAGGGTTCCCTCGACCTCGAGGCCCTCCCGGATCAGCCGTTCCGCCAGGGATCTGCTGGTGAGTCCCAGCAAATAGTGCCCATTTACCTTGGCAAATTGGACAACGTTCTTGGATCCTCCGACGACTCTTTCAATGGCTTTTAGGTATTGATATGTCTGATAGTCCGGGCAGTACTCCAGGTAGAGGCACTGCTCCTCGTTGCAGGACGCCTGGCGAGCTCTGGCTTCCACGATGTGCGCCCTCGTGGTCCTGATCTCCTGGACCTGCCGCACCCATGTAGGCGAGGATCTCCGTCGCCCAGTAGCCGATCCAGCGCCGTTGGACTGTGCGGCCGTAACGCCCGGCGCTCCCGTGTTGCGGCGTTTTCTTTTGTTTTGAACGACGGTAAAGTCGTCTCCAGAAACAGGACCTTGATCCTCGGATATTTCCGCCCAGTTCTGTCGGCTTGGAAGCGCGCCAGACGAAGGCAATGTAGCGGCAAATTCGTGCGACACGGCAGATTTTGCATATCGTTCGCTAGTAGGCAGATTTGCATTACTGGCCGATTCTTGCATTTCGATTGAATTTTCAATCTGCAATTGGTTTTCCGCAGATAATTCTGCGCTGGTTTCAGGTATTAAGCCGTACTTTGCAGGTATTTCTTCGGCGTTGAATGGGCTATCCGCCCATACCAAATTTATCGCTTCCAGCGATAATTTTCCGCTTTTCAAAGGCGAAAGATGTATGTAATATATGCAATATACTCATGTAAAATATGTATTTAAGTTAAATGTGCAATATATGTAATATGTGTAGATATTTATATGTATGTATGTAATGTATGTTTGCCTATAATGTTTCAAATGTATATAATGTAATGAATGTATTTATTTTTATAATGTAATGACAATTTTTTTTGACAATTAACAGATTTTATTGACTGCTCAGTCAATTAGTACACTCCGGAGAGATAAGCTTAAATATTTACAATTATTTTACAATTATTTCAACAGAAGGTCAGGTCGGCAAGGCGGCCCTAAGCTCAGATAGGTCCCTGAGAGTAAGGGAGTGCAAGTCCCGAGTGTGCTCGGAAAGCTTGTCCAGGATTTGGACGATAACTTTCTTGTCCCCCGGCGAAAGTCTCCCGAGGAAGCCCTTCCTATCCTCAGGGTATAGCACCGCTTCCACGAGGTCAAGGTATGAAGAGTCCAATTGGGGCCTCAGGTTGAGTTCCTTCATCAATTGAATGGTTAAAAGTTGCAATTCCTCGCAACGTTTATCGATTAGTTCAGCCTCCGTTTGGGCAGACGGGTGAGGCGGAGGTGTGGCCATGGCCGGCATCGACTCCCTCTCTTGGGGAGCGGGTGGTGCTGGCTCAGCAGGCCGAGGCGCAGGCAGTGTGGGTGCTGGAGGCATATTGCGGCTGGACCGGTCCTCAGCTCCGCCCTGACCTGACCCAGGATATTGTAAACATTGGAAGTTCCTCCCGGCTTCAGGTCAAAAATCTGGTTGATGAGGCCGGCGAGAGCGTTGCTCTGTGGAGGTGTCAGCGAGGGTCGCCTTCGGTGAGCCCTAGTCTTTGAAGAGAGGAGGTTCAGGACCTCCTCCCGCCCGAGACCAAAGGCGTCCGTCTCGGCAAAGGAGACGCCGGGGTTCCCCTCGATAAATGCAACGAGGCCTTCTCTCGTTGAGAGAATGTTGTCTCGATGATGGACATCTCAACGTCCGGTGTTGGGGCTGCAGGCACTGGAGATGGCCGACGTGCTGTGGATGGAATCACAGCTCGGACCGCAGGAGAAGCGCCGGGGATCTCCATGGCTGGGCCGGAGGGTGCCAGTTCAGGAGGCTGGGCTGCTGACCGCTGAGGCGGTGCAGGAGTGGTCGGTGGTGGAACGCCAGCAGGAGAGGTTGGCGGGGCCAATCCGGTGTTGTTGGGTCGCCCTGCAAGCAGGGGGCAGTTGGCCCTGCGGTGCCCCTGCCCGTAGCATCTGGAACACTTAATGCCGGAGGACAGGTAAGCGGGCCAGGCCTCGCCTTTGATGATGATGTCGAGGCGGGTGGGGAGCCTCTCGGTGGTCACTCCTTCGTGGAGGACGATGAACGCCTCACGGCGGCCGTCGTTGTAGGTGTATGGGCCGGCTTTCATCATTTTGGGCGCGATGGAAGTAAATGCGCCCATAGGGCCTAAGGGCGTTGATGATGGCTGCGTCCTCCACGAAGAAGGGTAGGTTGCTCACCGTTATCCTCTTCGCTCTTTTACGGAAAGGAAAAGCCCTGAGGAGAGTGCCCTCAACCTCAAGGCCGTCGTTTATGAGGCGCTCGGCGAGGCCCCTGTTGGCCAGTCCCAGGAGTTGGTGGCCGTTTACCTTGGAGATCTGGATAACTCCGGCGGTTCCTCCAAGCAGCCTGTCCAGCGCTCTCAGGTAGTGGAAGGGCTGCAGTTCGGGGCCGTGTTCCAAGTAGACGCAGTGCTCCTCAGCAGAGGACGCCTGCCGCGCCCGGGCCTTCGTGATGTGGGCCGTGGTTGTCGGGATCTCCTGTGCCCGGGGCACCGATCGCGCCGATGATTGCAATCGGCGACTGCTCCGGGCGCCTCCGGCATTGGAGGAAGGTGCAGCGGCGGGGGGTGAACCCGCCGATTCGCGGCGCCTCTTTCTGCTCTTGACGACGGTGAAGCCGTCGTCCGTTCCAGGGCGTAGATCTTCAGCGCAGTCCGCCCAGTTTCTCGGGGCACGAGCAGCGCTATTGTACGATAAACTGGCCGCCAAGCTGGGCGTGACGTCGTCACGCGCGGCGGCCGGGCTTGCATGCGTCTCGCGCGCCGGCGGATCCGCGTTCCTTTGGAATTCCATGGAAAATTCTTTGGAAGAATTCTTTTCAATTCGTTCTCTCGGTGATATATTGTCACCTGGTTGAGATTGAACGCTGGGCCTTTCAGGCACTTGTACAGGGGATTGAGGGCTTTCAGCCAGTATGAATTTTAAATTTTTTCGCGATGTTCTTCCGCTCGCCAGAGGCGAAAACGGCGGAGCTAAAACTAGCGTGGCCGCACGGTCGGCGTATGTATGTATGTATGTATGTAACAACAAGAGCAATTTTCATTCAGTCATATAAAACGTCGTTACATTTCAATTGTTAGTGGGGGAGGGGGTACAATTAAAATATATCTCTATAAAATATTTGTAAATTTCGTATTTCTTCATGTTTAAAATTCGACGTAATTCTGGATTTCCGCGGTCTAGGATGAAGTTGGCTGGGCTGAAGATATATAAGCGGTCGACAATCCGACATTCTTCAGTAGCTTCTTTTATTTTCTTTTTCGTAAATTCACACTCTAGGTATCGATGTAGTATGTCTGGAGATCCTCCGCACGCAGTGCAGGTGGGCATTCCATTCCTGGTCGAGTGTGGCAGAGCTCTTAATTTCAGTCTCCAGGCGATATCGTCGTAGATGTTACGTTTTTTATGCCAGGATGGCGCAGTGTTGAAATTCCACTTTGCAGCTTTTTCTTTAGCGCATTTAAAGTTAAAATTGGTCGATAAAATTATATTTCGTAGTGCGTTACTCTTTATACGTGAGAAAAGGCGTGCTTCGTAAAAGATGGGAAGATGCACGCAGGAAGAATGGTCTTGAAGTTTGAAAGTCGTGTTTTTCGTCTGGTTGTAAAACTCGGCAATTCGTTGTAGATCGTTTCGGATATTTCGCGTGGCATGGGAAAATAGATCATTTTCCTCGCGCATTTCGTCGTTCGTATCTATAAAATCTTTCAGTCGTTTCAAGTTTCTTGTACTGAAGACGGCAGAGTTCTGTAGATAAAGGCCGTGTAAGAGGCGGCATTTCGGTATAACGAGGTGTAAATAATATTTTCGCGAAAGCTGCTTGAAGTCAATATTAAATTTATAAACGATGTTACGCCAGCTTGCTAAAATTTGTTTTGTTCGCGGTGAGAGAAATCCGTGTAGATCGTAATTAAAAAGATTGAAGTAGTTGGTCGCATTTTTGTTCTCAAATAGAAATTCGTTTTCGTTCTGATGTCCATTAATTTGCTTTTGTATACGTTTTAACGTGAATAAATCGCGTTGCGTGGCGAGGTGGAGCAAAGCGAGGCCGCCGTTCTCGATAGGTAAACAATTTATTGAGGAATTTGTCCAGGTTGCATTTAGGTATAGGGCGTCATCAATATCTTTTTGTATATCGTTGAGGATTACGTCTTCAGATAGAGTCGCGTTTATTTTATATCTAAATTTCGGTATCAATCTTTCGTTAATATATCGCGTCTTCTGTATAAGCGAGAGCGACGAAATATGGGATTTAACAACACGCACCGCTTGTTGAAATTCCTCGCGCAGGTTTTCTTTCTCCGTTTTGAAGGGCGTTTTTGAATTTTCAACTAAGATGCCAAGCACTTTGATTTGGTCTCTCCTCATCTTAATTTTCCTCGGAGTGTCGGTTCTGTTGCCCCAGCTGCCACATCACAGCCCTTTGCTTTTCCCAAAGTTTATATTTATGCCGGAGACCCGCTTAAAATCTTGGAGGCAGGAGTATATTCGGTCGAAGTCGCTTTCGTCTCTAATTAAAAACACCAGGTCGTCGGCGTAAACGTGCGTCGTGGTCGTGGAGCTCAGTTTGTCTCGTAAGTGAAAGATTAAAGCCGTCGTGGAGATCGAGAACAGTACCGCCGACAGCCCGCAGCCCTGACGAACTCCCCTTGTCACTTGTATGGATGGAGAGGTTTCTTCATTTACGTCAATCTTAATTGCACTGTTGTTCAAGATTATCTTGATCCATTTGATAAATATATTTGGTATACCGATTCTCTCAAGAGTCGCAATTAGGAAGTTTCTGTTGAGCGAGTCAAACGCCCTCTGTAGGTCGAGGACGACGATCGCGAGGGGCGTGTTGAGGAGGTTTGCCGCGGAGACGCTGTATTCGATATCAGGGAGTATGTCGAATATTGATCTATTCATAATTGCATATTTTTGTTCAATAGGAACAATTTGCGGGGAGTAGGGTTTAAGTTTTGCGAGTAATAATTTCGACAAGATTTTATAATCTGTGTTCATCATCGTGATAGGTCTCCATTCACCCAACGTCTTTGGGCTCGGCTTCTTTGGTAGGAGAATCCGCCTCCCCACTCTCATATGTTCAGGTAGTTCATCTTCCTCTTGAGCATTAGTAAATATCGCGAGAAGTAGATCTGCGGCGTCGTTCGGGTATTTTTTATAAAATTCCGCGGGAATCTTGTCTTCTCCAGCCATCTTTTTATTGGGAAGTTGCTTAATTGCATTAATTATGTCGCCTCTCGTTATAAAGTGTTGTTCATCGAAGTTGAAGTCGATGTCGAGGCGCGGGATAGTATTTGTATACGTTACGATGTCGTTTAGATTGATAGATTCGTCGGCTCTAGATTGATCGCGGTAGTGGTTAAAAATATAATTGAAAATATTTCGATTATCAGTCAGCAGTATGTCGTTCTCGTTAAAAAGCGAAGTAATAGCGGGCTTGTGACCCATCGGCCTAGGGACCGTATACCTCAGACATGCATTAGCAACTTCCAAAATAAGTCTCTTTATACATCTCCATTTAGCAATTGCGCTTAAGTTCATATAGTTCGAATGAAAGTTTTCAAGTTCAAAAGCATATATGTCGTCGAAGAGGCGGGAGGTAAATATTCGTCTGTCAATTTTTCGCACTAACTTCATTCTCTCGGTGCTTAAACGGGCGATGATAGCGTTGTGGTCAGATAGCGAGTAAGATAAGGTTTTGCATTCTTCCAAGTTTCTTATTAAATCGGCCGTAGTTAAGATATAGTCGATGCGTGTTTCAAAAGGTGTGCCGTTCACAGTCGCGAAGTGCGTGACCCCGTGAATTCCCGGATTAAGATAACTAAATGCGTCAATTAGGTTATATTTTCTTTTAAAATCATTTAGCATTTTTCTCTTTCTCTGTGAGTCCGTTCTTCCAGGCTTATCTCGTATGTTAAAGTCTCCAAGTATAATTTTGGATGTGTCGTTCGGGAAATTTTCAATATATCGTTCAATCAAGGTAAAGTCGTTAAAAGCTTCATCCGGATTGTGCGTAACGTGTACATTTATTAGTAAAACGAGTTTTCTTTTCAAGGTGCATTCGATCGCACAGCTTTTTCCGCTTTTGATAACTTTGAAGTTTCCGTTAGGAATTGTGCGATTTAGAATAATAAATTGTCCGCTTCCGCAATTGCTTGTTTTATTTGCATATATGTCGTAGTTTTCAAATTCTTTTCTCGATAATAATAGGTCTTTGTTTGTTTCTTGTATAGCGTAAATGACTGCTTTAAGCTTTTTCGTCCATTTGCAGAAGTAATCTTCTTTTTCTCTTCCAGATATACCGCGGGCGTTGAGCGTGATTATTTCTAAAAATTCGTGTTCAGAAACGTCGAAGGATGGCTGAGAACAGTCCAACATCCAAAAATAAAAAATAAAGTAAGGAAGAATTTAAACTGGTAAAGGAGAGTATATAAAGGAAGGTAAAATAAAATAAATCGTGTTAGTTTAAAAGGTAAATATATACAAATAAATAAAAACGAGAAGGTAAGATAAAGAAGGTAAAAGAAAAAGAGGGTAAAAGGAATCGTGATAAAAAAAAAAAGAGAAAGTAGGTTAAGAGAGGTTTTCTTCCTCCATTGTTTTCAAGAGATCCCTGATTCTACTATAGTATTTTTCATAGACTTTCTTTTCATCTGGCTTCACTTTGTGCTTGGCATTCTTTCGTTGGCGAATTTCTTCGCGGAAAGTTGTGAGGTCTTGCTTTAAGTTGGGGTGCTTGTCCATCTGTTCAAGAATCTTGGTTTTTCTCGTGCGACCAGATTTACAACAAAGAGCCTTGAGGATCTTCACCATTCCAGGGTTCAACTCCGGTTCACAAAATTCAGATTCGCGCTCGAGTTGTGAGGATGCCACAGAAAGTTCTGAGAGCGCTACAGATTCGTTATCCTCTGATAGTTCGTCCTGCCCTCGCCTGGGAAAATCATCCTCGCTAGGCAAGACCTGCAGGATGTCTTCACTCGTAGGTTCCTGCGCTTCTTTAGGTTCTCCTTCTTGCATTGGTTCTACATTCTTGGATAGAACCTCAGTGGGAGGGTTGGACTTTGGTCTCTTTCCGAGGTCGTTTTTTTCCTTTTGGCAGTTTTCTTCTTCTGAGGAAGCTGTGAGAGGTCGTTTCTTCGATGGTGTCTCGCTTGGTCTTAGGGTCGTTTCGCGAGCTTCTTTTGGTGTCTCCGATGGTAAGACAGGGCTCATTGATGGATTAAGGGCTTCCGCAAAAGTTCTAGTTACAGTGGCCCTAATATTGGGGTCGAATGGGCATTTATTTTTAACATGCCCGTGTCGTCTGCATCCATTGCATACGACATCTTCACCGATAAATATCGTAAAATTTCTGTCCATATAAGGCATGTTAAGCGTTGCAGGCATAGGGGTTTTCTCCTTATTCTTGAAAACAATTTCCCGCCTTAGCGACGAGAGGTGCTTCAGGAGAGGATTGTCCGTGGGGAATGGGAGGGGTCGGCTGCTTATCATTTGGCCATAAGGTTCCAGAGCTATCTTGAGGTCTTGGTCTTGAATAAAGGCCAGAACGCCCGAAAGGATATATTTCTTTGAGGGTTTGAATAGCGGGCAAGGGAACACAGTGATGTCTTTGACCTTGAATCCGCCGTCGATTAGTTTTTGGGCTAGTTCATTATTGGCGACAGACACTATCGCCTGTCCATTCATTTTACCAACAGAATGAATGTTTTTGTATCCGATGATATTTGCTATTCCTATCAGGTGGTCTTCGGCTGTGGCGTTGGGTACAGATTCGAATTGCACCGTGGATTTTATAAGTTTACTTCTTCTTTCATAAGTGACCTTCCTTTCCTCGTCGAATTTTTTCCTATCTTCAGGAGAAAAGTGTTGTTTAGTTTTTTGCATATTTTCAGATATTATTGCTTCATTTGGTGAAGTGTGTAGAGTTTGCCTTCGAGGCTTGCGAAGATAATGGTGATTTTAGTGATTCATGAACAACCGATGAACTTTCAGATGGAATTGATGACGCAACGCCAATCTTGGTCGTTGCCATGATGATGATACTTCAAGTCTCAACTTGAGACTTGAAGTTATGTAAAATTGCAGACTAGAAGAAAATATCAAACAGTGATTATGAAGATGACAAATACACAATATTGATGAGATTTTTATGCTGATAAAGAATATGATATTTAAATTTACCAGAAATAGGCGAAAAGCGAACAACAGATACAAAACGCGGAGCTCGCGCGACGCGTGGCCGCACGGTCAACGTATGTATGTATGTATGTACAGGGTGATCCAAAAGTCCCGCACAACTTTAAAAATTAATAACTCCGCGAATATTTGCGCTAGAGCAATGCGGTAAACGCCATTGTGTTCAGGATGCAATGGGATTTTTTTATGGCAAATAATGAAAAATTCGAAATTGATTTTAGTTACAACTTTATTCGCTAGATGGCGCTCTACCAGAATCAGAGATTCAGCGGCCAAATTGTTTGATAAATTGAAAAATATAACTGAACGACACGTATTTTTCCTTTTTGAATACCAGGAAAGAACCCTAATAATATCAAATGATAAATTAATAAAACACCATTTCGCCAAAAGTTAGAAGAAATGGTTAAATATTTTTAAATACAATCTGAGATATGTAAAATAGGTATATGCAAATTAAAACATGTAGCAAAAAAAAAAAAAAAAACTGATATTTTAGATGCGGTTTGCTGGAATCCTCTCAGCTATTTAAATTTCGAAAATAATAATTTTCTAAATTTTTAATTCAACTCTCTCTCATTATCGATTATATTTATTTTAATTCATTTGAAAAATATTTATCTATCTCTGATGATTTATTTTACTCTGGAATGCCATTGTTGTTTTTGTCGTGTCCAATTAAGAACTTCAGATGTCTCCATGCATCTCTATCACAGCAGTAGCAGCATTGTCCACTATCTTGGGTGTGTAAAGCAGCTGCTCTGGGTCTAAATCAATTTTATGCAAGGCTGCGGGCATGAGAATTATGTGGGTAGGTGTTAGTTCCACACCAGGACAGTTGTTGCGTGTTCTATAGGTTCTTATGCCATCTAGATGTATTGTCATCCTTTATAATGTTTTGTTCTAAATCTTGTTATAGTTTTGTCATTTTTCTCTCTGAGTTTATTTCATATTTTGATCTTTTCTTTTTTTTTGTTCAATTATCTTGTATTTTGCAAAAGCATTAGCGTTAATTAATGACATTTGTTCTTTCCTTCGGCTCAACTTTCTGGCTTCCTTTGCAAATTCAACTGCCATTTCATTACCCCCGATCCAAACACTGGCAGGAATCCATTGTAGAATGCAGTTATTCTCCAATGGTATCAGTTGAGTAAGTAACGAATGTATTTTCTGTGTGATTATAGTATTGCCCTTCTGAATTGCTTCTAGATCGAATATGAAGTCGTTGTACGTTATATTATAATTCCTTCTGCTTGATGCAGGGATGGTTGGTTAAGGCATACATCAAGAGCTTTCAAGTTAGCTGTCAATTCACCAGTGAAGTTTGACGAAATATTTCTTGCTCCTTCTTTGATTTTGATGTATGTTCCATCTTGCAGTATTATGTTAATTCCAGCCCCTCCATTGCTTATGGTAAGGTCTGATGATCCATCTGTATATGCTGTTAAAGATTTTTCTGATCGCATAAACCAATTGTGTCAAGTCCTTTCTTCTTAAGTATGTTTTTGTTATCTTTTTTTATTGCAGGGTTCATTCAGGTTAAGATTGATGATTACATTTGATGGCAATGGGGTAGGAAATATTGGTTATTCTCGAATTTGAAATTCATTATGTTTCATATTTATGCTCTTTCTAATATTGTTGTCGTACTGAAGTGTTGAAGATCTTTTGAGCCTTTCTTTTTGTGTCCAGTTTAAATAGGTTCTATGGGATATGTGTTCGGTTTCTTTAGTTGTAAAGCTATTGGTGAATTTTATTGTTTTTAGTTGTCTTCTGCTTTCAAATAGGTCTAGACCACATTCTCTCTGAATTTTCTAATTGTTGGTATTTGAAACAGAACCAGTGATTAATTTGGCCGCTTTTGCTTGAACACTGTCTAGTCTTCTTTTTAGTGATGAACTTGAGGGAGCCCAAACAGGTGTTGCATATTCCATTATTGGCCTTATTGAGGTGATATATGTTGTTCTGAGAATTTTGGGTTTTGCTCCCCAATTTGTTCCACATAGCCTTCTCAGAATGTTTAGGTTTCTGGTAGCTCTATTTGAGGTGCTAATTATGTGTTCTGTAAATCGCAATTCCTCATCAAGTATCACACCTATGTAATTTGGAGATCTAATTTTATCAATTATATGGTTGTTTATGCTTATTTTGGAGTTAAATTCATGCCTTTTTTACTGTCAGTGAATGAGACCTATAGGTTTGTGTTTATTGGGTTTATGGTCATTTTGAGTTTCATTGCCCACTTCTCCAGTCCTCTCATTGATGTGTTCAGTATTTTTCTGATATTTCTATACTGCTCCTTGTGTGCCATATGGCTATATAATCTGCATAACAGGCAACTTTTGTGTCTTCAGTGAGGATGGATGTTGTTAAGGTTGTGTCGTAATTAGATGTACAACAACTCAAACTTGACCATGACTCTTTTTTTAGCTCTTATTCTTTTCGTTTGGCCAACAAAAAATGTCCAATTTTTATATACACATATATTCTTACATAATGAGACTTTAAAGAATGCAAATAATATTCATCTATTTACATACACAACAAAGCTCCCCCCTTAATAATACTCCAGTCGGTCTGGGGGTTTCCTGGCTCTCTGAGGTCTAGGACTGCGGACGGGCACTTGCACAGCGGCAGGCTCCGGTTTAGGAGTGCAAGAGGGCACGTGCACAGCAGCAGGCCCTGGTCTAGGAGTGCAAGAAGGTACGTGCACAAAAGCAGTCTCCTCCTTGTTTCCTGATGTAACCTCTGGAACCTCCTCTTCACTTTATTTCTGACTTCCACCTACAGGCTTCTCTCCTGATGTTCGAGGAAGTATCAAATTTCTTGTCTCCACTTGTTTCTTTCTCACAGGTCGCAATTGATTGATATGCCTCTTATACACGACGCCCTCGCAACTTATAAGTTAGTGACGGTAGCTCAATAATTTCAAAATGGTACCTTTTTTTTCCATTTAGGTCCAGTTGCATAGTTGCGGAAATTAACCTCGCAACCTGTAGTAAACTGCTCCTGCCTTCTTACAGCCCCATGAAATACCTCTCGCGGATTTCCCATCTTGGTATTATATTCGAGAATCTTGATCTTAAACTTCTCTTCATTAGCAGTTCCGCGGGGGAATTCCTTTATTACAGTTTGGGGGAATGCTCTATGAGCAAATAGGAATCTTTGTAGATTCGTCTCTAAATCATATTTCCCATTATTCTTTCTCAAAAGGTTTTTTAAACTCTCTTACATATCTCTCAGCTAAACCATTTGTACTAGGATTATACGGACTGGTCTTAGTGTGCCGTATACCATTCATTTTGGTAGATTGCTCGAATTCACCGGAGACAAATTGTCTTCCGTTATCTGTAACCAAAAATTAGGGCAATCCAAATCTGGAAAAAAATTCTCTAAGATGATTTATAATCGTTTTGCTGGTAATATCTTTGATGATAAAAATTTCTATCCACTTTGAGTATGCGTCCACGAGAACCAAAAACACTCTTCCCATGAACGGACCCGCTAGATTAAGATGAAGTCAATGCCACGGTTTTTCGGGCCAAGTTCATTCCGAGATGGTAACCGGGGGCATGCTTGCCGATTCTTGGCATACTCTACATTCTCTAGTTAACTCCTCGATGTTACTGTCTATGCCTGGCCACCAGAAAATACCGTCTGGCAATCATCTTCATTTTAACAATACCCATGTGTATTTCATGCAAGTCATTTAAAATTAAATATCTTAATTTTTGGTAAATTACCACTCTTTCACGCCATTGAAGACAACCAAACTCCAAACTTAATTCCTCATTGATATTATAATAAGGAGCTAGTGGGTTTTCCCTCGGTACACACCCTTGTGAATTTCCACACACAGTTGCCTTCTCTAACATTCTTTAATACTTGGGGCGTCTCATATGCCACCTCCATAAAAGAGAACGGTACCCCCATTCAACTTCCTGAGAAGTAGTACCTGGTCTTCATCAAGAGACTCCCTGACACTCGATTCTAAAGGAAGACGTGACAATGCGTCAACATTGGAATTATCACTAGTTTTTCGAAATACCACAGTGTAATTAAATGTAGCTAATTTTAAGAACCATCTTTTAATTCTGGATGATGCACACATGGGAATTGGTTTTTGAGGTGAAAATATATGAATTAAGGGTCGGTTGTCTGTGACCAATACAAATTTTCGTCCCAGTAAGTATTGTCTGAATTTCTCAACGCCAAAAGTTATGCTCAACGCTTTCTTTTCTAGCTGAGAGAAACATTTTCCGCTTCAGTTAATGTTCTAGAAGCAAAAGCTATAGGGCATTCTTCCTTTCTATCATGTCTATGACTCAGAATTACGCCTAGTCCATAGTCCATTAATAATGATTTACATTTTTAAAATAAAATTCGATATTCTTTCGTCCAATTCCATCTAAAATTTTTATTCAAAAGTTGATAGAATAGGCTACAATGTTTACTATATTCTTTATGAATCTATAATGATAAATTAAGAGTCCTATGAAAGATCTTAATTGCGAAACATTCGTTAGGTTCAGGCGCCTCTATCACTGCTTTAATTTTATTTTCTAAGGGATGCAGTCCATATTTATCCATTTTAAACCCTAAATATTCCACCGATTCCTTTTTAAATTTCCATTCATATCAGTTTAACTCTAAACCTTTTTCTAGCAATTATTTAAAGACTAGATCCAACTTTTGTTCATGATCTTCAAAGTCTTTTCCTGCAACCAAAATATCATCTATGTAGCAGGCCACACCTGGCAAATCAGCAAATAGACCTTCCATAATCCTCTGAAATTTATTTGGTGCTACCGCTACGTCATATGGTAGTCTTTTATAAGAAAACAGCCCTTTGTTGTGTTTATATTAACAACAACTTTGGCTTCTTCCGCTAGCATTACTTGTAAGTAAGCCTGTGATAGGTCTAGAGTCGAAAGTACGGTGCTTGTAGATAATTTTTAAAATATCTCATCGATCGATGGAAGGGGATACCTATCTAATTCTATTGCTTTATTATAGCTGTACATCTAAAATCACCACATATCCTTACACTACCATCCTTTTTTAATACTGGTACTTTTGGAGCGGTCCAATATGCCTGAACTATAGGTTATAAAATGCAAGAATTCACTAAACGATCAATTTCATTCTCTACTTTGTTTTTTAGAGAGAAAGGTAAACTTCTGGCTTTACAAAACACAGGAGTCATATCCTTTTTTAAATTAAAATTTATTTTAACATCCTTTAGACAGCCCAAATCTTTTTTAAACAAATCTGCATATCTATCAATCAAACTATTTCTATTAGATTCATTATTTAAATTTTTGATGCTAAACAATCTAGAATAATCAAGTTTTAACTGTTTAAGCCATTCTCTTTCTAACAAAATCACCTGAATTTTTCATTTACAACTATTAATCGTAAATATTGGTTGGCTTCTTTTACAAAAACATTTTTGACCTATAATCTCTATTGATTCACCACAAAAGGATTTTAATCTTAAATTTGTTGGGAATAATTTTTACCTTGCCAATAAATCTTATAAATATCTTTAGGTTTAAACGTAACTTGACTTCCTGTAAAGCACAAAGAATAATCATCTACTGTTAAATTTATTGTGGCATCAGTTTCGTCCTGTACAGAATATATAGAGTCCTCTTGTACATATTTACATCCCCACATTTTTTACTAGCTTTGCAGACCCTACTTAAATGACCCAGTTTTTTTTCATTTTAAAACAATTCTTTGTTCTATGAGGGCAAACAGAGGCCACGTGTGAATGTCTTTCACCACATCTATAACACATTATTTCTCCCCTTCGCCTGAAAGACCTATGCTGCACCATTCTATTATTGTACTCACCCTTTTTATCTTTTCCATTCACAGGGGATATCTTGGCCACTAATTTATCTTGTAATTCTCTTGTATTTTTCTCCGCCAGTTCGAACGAGATCGCCACTGCAAAACTTTATCCAGGGTGACATCGTCGTTTTCTTGTAGTAGCTTCTTTTGCAGGCTTTCCAACTTGATTCCAGCCACAAAACGGTCTCGCATCATAGTTCCCAGCATATCGCCGAAATTACAATTCATTGCTAAATGTTTCAATTCTCTAAGATATTCCGAAATTGATTCTCCTTCCTGATGAATTCTCTTTAAAAATCTGCATCGCTGTGGTATCAGTTTCTTCTTTGGATCCAAATGCAGCTTAATTCTCTGAATGATAGTATCATAGGGTTGATCTTTCATTAGACCAGGAATAAAATGTCGCCTCCCTGCTTCAAAGTTTCAGAATCTGGTAGCGAGGTAAAAATCAGCACTTCAATCTCCTCCTTCAGATGCCAAAAAGAAAGCCTCGATTTTTGTACAAAAAGATCGAAGTGTCCTCCACTGGGCTATAGCATCTAAAAGGTACTATTAACTTTGAACTTGTCATGCTGATCTTTTCTACTCCTTTGGTTTCTTGATCCAGATAGTTTAAAAGATGTAGTTGTTATACTTGCATAGACTCCGTTTTCCTCAGCTTTTTACTGGCTCTGTAGATCCCGCATCCTCGTCGCCACTTTTGTTGTGTCGTAATTAGACGTACAAGAGCTCAAACTTGACCATGGCCAACAACAAATGTCCAATTTATATATACATACATTTTTACATAATGAGGCTTTAAATAATACAAATAATATTCATCTATTTACATAAACAACAGTTAATATATAGCGAGAAGAGTAGAGGACTGAGCACAGATCCCTGAGGTACACCAGCCCATGTTCTTCGGCCCTTGGAAAATGTTCCATTGACCCGAACCTTTATCCTTCTTCCTCTTAAGAAGACTGAAATCCATATTAAGGTGTTTCCTCTTACTCCGATGTTGTGCAAGCCTTTCAAATAATTTCCACACTCGATCAAAAGCTGAGGTCATATCCAGAAATACGGCCGTTGTCTTCTTTGGCGGTTTTTCCTAGAAATCTATTATTGTTTGACAGAAGTAGAACAGTTTATCAGTTGTACAGTATCTGGATCTTTAGGCAGTTTGGTAGAAGTTTATTTTATTATTGTTAGTGAGCCAGACTATGAGCCTAGAGTGGATAATTCATTCTGTTATTTTACAAAGTATGCTGGTAAGAGCAATTGGCCGATAGTTCTTGCATTCCTTGGCATCTTTGTTTGGTTTCAGTATTGGCACTATAATTGATATTTTCCAATTCTTTGGTAGTTTACTAGTTTGCTATGAAATCTTCAGTATTCTTAGGAGTTGATTTTTAGCTTCATCTCCTAAGTGTTTAATCATTTGACCAAAGATTAGATCATCTCCTGGTGACCTCTTGTATCTAACTTTTCTATTGATGAGTTTAGCCCATTCAGTATGAAGTCTCTCGAGTAAATATCTTGTTGATGGTAATTTATTGCTTGTTTAACTAACCTGTTTACATTATTTTTTAGAGTCCTGCCTTCATTCGTATAGTTGAGTCTGGAAGTGCTTGAAAGATATTCAGCAATTATTTCAGCCATCTGTTTGTTCGTTCTCGCTATTCATATCGGTTAGAGTATTGGAGGATTAGTGTTGGTTTTGATGGTTTTATAACACTAATTATATTCCAGTGATGGCTTTCCTTTTTTGGATCCATTTATTTCGCAGAATTCTATTTTGTGACTAATTTCAATGAGTTCCTTTATGATTTCTTCTGTTTTATTTGTTTTAAGAAGTTCATTGATATTGTCTCTCTCTGCAATCATTGCCTCGATATTGTGGTCCTTCCAGTAAAGAATTCACAGGTCTTTACGTCTACCTCTAGGTATCAATACTTTTGCAGCTTTGGATATGTTCGAAGAGAATTTTTCCAAATTTTTTGTCAATCGTTCTGTGATTTAATTCTTCGTTGCACAGTTCTTTAAGATTTTCTGTGAATATTTTCCCAGTGTTCTTTTATTCTGTTGGAAATTCTCAATTTTGAATTTTAGGGTTGTTAAAATTGGTCTGTGGTCACTGATTGCACTTTTCAGAAATTTCCATTGTGTAGTGGGTGCGATGTTGTAATTTATCGCTGTGATGTCTATTGCGGATTCTGTGCCTGTGGACTCGGATAGGTAGGTGTTCTTTTCGTTATTTAACGGTGTAAGGTCGAGGTCGGTTAGCATATTCTCAACCTGCTGACCTTTGTTATCCTGGACAAGTGATATTCAAGTTGGTCTTTCGGCGTTGAAATCACCAAGTATGATTGCGATATCCGAAGACGCTTCACTTAATGTCTCTATCAGGCCTGTATTGATGCTAGTATTATCGTAGTGATAAACATTTATGATTGAAATTGTTTTATCTGTAAGATAGATTTCTATTGCCTGAGCTTCTGTCGTGCTTTCTCTAGGCTTACTCTGATTATAGGCGATTTCCTTAAATTTGATTTCTAGAGTTTTAATCAGAACGGCAAGTCCTCCTCCGAATTTTCCCGGTCTGTCCTTTCGTAGTGTTGTATAATCTTTGATATTGAATCTCAGATTCTGATTCAATTTTGTCTCCTGAGGACAAGTAATATGTACATTGTTGTCACAGAGAAGACAAGTCAGCTCTTTATTTCCTCTGGGTACCATTTATATTGAGTTGTAGTAGATTGAATTGTGTCCTCGTAGTAGATTGCTCATAATGAGATCGAGCTGCAGCTCCTGACGCGGCGGTTACCCCGGACGCGGTAGCATTACTGGAGATATCAGTTTTGCTCCTCAATCGAAAATGGGTGCCGTTACAACGTTAGTCATCTTGGAAACGAACCAGAATTTGGTCAAATATTCCAAGGGTCCAGGAGGGACCGCAAGGAGGTGTGGTCGGACTTCTCCCCTTGCCCCTGGAATGCCGTCACTACAGGATAAAGAACTCTTGGTGAATTTTTTAGATTGTGATTCAGAATCTGCCACTGAAATTTTAAGAGGGTTTTGTTCCTTTAAAGATATTCGAAGTGGTAAAGGACCAATGAGTTGCTACTCTCTAAAGCGATTGATTAAAAGTTTTGAGGAAACTGGATCTCTGGAAGCAAAACCTCGGAGTGGAAGACCATCGACATGCAAGTCAGTGGCTGTTACGGTTTTGCAGAATGTTAAAGCTATTGAAACGTTATCCACGTATGGAGAAGTAAGTGCTAGACAAGTTTCTCGACAAACGAGGATTTCGTATGGAACAGTTTGGATAGAACACTCATTTAGAATTTTCTATAAAAATACCCTAACAAAATTCAAAGTTTTCACGAGTTGAAAGTCAGCGATTTTGAGAAGCGTCAAGAATTCATTGCATGGGTTTTCCGGCAAATTGATATTGATGAAAACTGGCTGTCAAATGTTCTAAGAACAGATGATGCTCACTTTTATCTAAAGGGATAATTTAACATTCAAAACTGACTCATTTTGGCAACAGAAAACCCTAGGATTTTTACAAAAATGCCACTTCATCAGCACACAGTTACAGTTTTGTGTGGGTTCACTTCTTCTTTTATTATTGGGCCATTTTTCTTTGAAAAAATAAATGGAAGAACTTTAAACCGTTTTTGTAACAGGTGAACGTTATGTTCAACTTTTGAGAGAAAAGGTTATTCCCATATTGCAGGACTGACAAGCACTAAGCGAAATAACATTCATGCAAGATGGAGGACCTCCTCATATCTCCCGCGGTGCCAAACAATTGCTGAAGGATACGTTCGGTGAAATTCGTTGATAAGTCGCCACTTTATATACCAGTGGCCTCCAATATCACCAGACTTGACGCCTTAAAATTTCGGTTATGGGGGTACATTAAGTCGCGTTTTTATCGATGCCGGCCTACCACATTGGGCCATGTTGAAGGCTTCTATCAGATGGCACGTTTTATAAATTTCAACTATTTAATTGTGACCATTCTGTCCTCTATCGTCTGCAGGCGGTGTTTGAGAAGGAAGGGCGCCACATTGATAAAGGATTGTGACCTAATACAAGAGAGAAGGCAGTTACCTCATGTGTTATATTTTGCAGCTCTTTGTTTTGGGTTATGGGAATAATAAATGCTGTCCTCACATCTTGACTCTTTTATTTTTCTGTGAACAGTAATTTTTTGTTTGTCATTTGCCCACATCTTATATTATGTCGTGCAGGCCAAAGTGTTATAACTTCTCGAATAAAACTGTATACCACATTTTACCCCTTATGTTTAGTTTATCGCTTTTTCGCTCATTAGAAGAAATAGCATAAGGAATATTCTCTGTATCCCCCCCCCCCCCCCCCCCAACTTTAGAAATTTTGCGCAAAAAATAATACAAAATGATTTTACTACCACGTTTTCAACGCAAAAGGTCGATTTAAAAATGATTTTTTGAGGGATACATCTTCAAAATTATGTACAGTATAATAAACAATGATAACATTTGACAAACCCATAGGATATTTGGAATAAAGTACGACAAATATATTTTCACTCCCCTCTATATTTCATTTGTTAGATCATGGCACATATCCAGTTAAATAATCAAGTGTCGCCAATTAGTCAAGAAACTACACATTCCTTATAGCAAGAAATCCTATTAGTAGTGCCATCATAATTTTTGGTACTATATTAACATTTTAAAAATCGTGTATTGATATCAGTAGTTATTTTCAAACATTCAATATATTTCACAAAACCCCATCTAAAATATAAATATTTTTTGCTACATGTTTTAATTTGCATATACCTATTTTACATATCTCGGATTGTATTTAAAAATCGTCAACCAATTCTTCTAACTCTTGGCGAAATGATGTTTTATTAATTTATCATTTGATATTATTAGGGTTCTTTCCTGGTATTCAAAAAGGAAAAATACGTGTCGTTCAGTTATATTTTTCAATTTATCAAACAATTTGGCCGCTGAATCTCTGATTCTGGTAGAGCGCCATCTAGCGAATAAAGTTGTAACTAAAATCAATTTCGAATTTCTCATTATTTGCCATAAAAATTTCCATTGCATCCTGAACACAATGGTGTTTCCCGCCTTGCTCTAGCGCAAATATTCGCGGAGTTATTAATTTTTAAAGTTGTGCGGAACTTTTGGATCACCCTGTATATATTGTAATTAATGTATGTATCTTTTATATACAATATACACATAAAATGCAAGTATAATAATATGTGGGTAATAAATTTTATATGTGTAGATATGTGGGTAGCTATGTAATATATGTATACAATATGTTTAAATCCTGTCGACTCACTATAATAATTTATATCGTTCGGGTTGGTTGGATTGGTTGTTTGGATTGGTTGTTGTAAGACCCTGTTGACTTACTTGAGGGGTTGACTTGTGGTGATTGTTGGCGCAGTCGTTGGCTGAAATGGTAGGTTTTCTCACAGGGGAAATAACGAGAGGGACACAGAATGGGATTGAAAATGGGACCAGGCGACTTAGGGAGAGAAGGGCTTTTTGACTAATGGAGTACTTGACTGTTCACATGTTGAACATAGAGGTTACCTTGGTGATGAGAAGGGCTTAAGCGTCCTGCTTCTTGTGGTGGCGAGCTCCCAACTGACTAACGTGAGTCCGAGATTTATCTCGTTAACTCTCTATTGCTCTCATTGGTTGAAATCGTCTACGTGGCGACTTTTGTTTTGTTGTTAGCTAGTCCTGCTGGACTCTGATTGGATATTGGTGCTTCCATTGTCTTTCTCATGATTATCATGTTCCAGGAAGTAGAAGGTCTTTGAACTTAGTTTTTATTAGTTCCTGGGTAATAACCTTTACTTCCTGGATTATAATGTGTGTATTTGTGTTATGTGAGCCATATTTGTAATATGTGTATATATATGAATAGGTATGAGAGGTATGTGTGTAATAAATGTATTTACTGCAGGTATATATGTAATTTATGCAAAATGCACATGTAATGTATCTATTAATGTTATATGTGTAATATTTTTACAAATATTACACATATAACATTAATAGATATGTGTAGATATAAAAAACGAAAGAAAAAAATAAAAGATAAAAAGATCAGGTGTTGAAATCAATATTAAAAATGGCATATCCTGACCAGGAGCACATGTGCTTTACATTGTGCTTTTTTTTCTTTCATTTTTTCTCTTGTTTTTTAATGTGCTAAGCGTATTTACGCAAGTTTGGCCTTAAATACCCATTTCTTTTTGGTCGCAGTGGTTCAGCCTACTCCACGCTGACGAGCGCCAAAAGCGCGAAACGCGTTCGTGGATGGCTTTTCTTGATTTATCAAGAAATTGGGTTGGCCAAATATTAGGGAACAGGCTAAATCAATGTTTAGTTGATTTCTGTTCCACCAGATGACGTTCTGCCTTCTGTAAAGCACATGTGCTCCTGGTCAGGATATGCCATTTTTAATATGTGTAGATATGTGAATAGGAATTTGATATATGTATTTTATGTAGGTAATTAATGAATTAAATTGCATGTAAGGAAAGGAAAACATTAATTTATTAATAGTAGTAGATAGTCATTCAAAGTGGATCGAAGCCATCCCAATGAGAGAGACCACCACACGCAAAACCATTGAGCAACTACGGCGACTTTTTTCTTCCTATGGTCTACCGGAGGAACTTGTATCTGATAATGGACCTCAGTTTACTGGTAGTGAAATGAAAGGTTTTCTGGAAGGAAATGGAATTAAACAAACATTGATCCCGGAGTACCACCCGCAAAGTAATGGCTTGGCTGAAAGAGCGGTATGTGTGTAGATATGTAAGGTATGAATATAAATAAGGTATTTGAGTATGTAATGTATTCAGATATGTAATGTATGTGAATATGTATGTATGTATGTATGTATGTATATATAAAATAAAAGTATTTAAAAGCGCGAATGTTTCTTTTATGCATAAAACGAACTTCTACTGTCCTTACTGCGATGAAAAAATATATTGGGAGGGCTTGGCTCATCAGTGGTGAACCCTCCCAGCGGCCCCGCCAATTTAATCCACCAGACCGCTTCTCAGAGCTCCAATACTGTATTGGATCATTCTGCTTTTACACTGAAGGATGGAATCTTAGAAATGGTTTTCAAGTAAACTATGGACATAAGCTTATAGGACAGTAGAATTACATTCAAATATTTGCTTCGAGCAATGCTCTTCAGCAAACTATAAAGACAAGGCCAGTTGGGCATAAATTAACACAAAGCAATAACGCGCCATTTATATATATAAAATAAAAGGATTTAAAAGCGCGAATGTTTCTTTTATACATAAAACGAACTTCTACTGTCCTTACTGCGATGAAAAAATTTATATTGGGAGGGCTTGGCAGTAAGGACAGTAGAAGTTCGTTTTATGTATAAAAGAAACATTCGCGCTTTTAAATCATTTTATTTTATATATATAAATGGCGCGTTATTGCTTTGTGTATGTATGTATGTATGTATGCATGTATGATATGTACAACAAAAGCAATTTTTATTCAGTCATAAAAGAACGTCGTTACATTTCAATTGTTAGTGGGGGAGGGGGTACAATTAAAATCCTGCTCAATAAAAAATTTGTAAATTTCGTATTTCTTCCTGTTTAAAATTCGACGTGATTCTGGATTTTCGCGTTCTAGGATGAAGTTGGCTGGACTGAATATGTATAAACGGTCGATAATCTGACATTCTTCTGTAGCTTCTTTTATTTTCTTCTTGGTAAATTCGCACTCTAGGTATCGATGTCGTATGTCAGGAGATCCTCCGCACGCAGTGCAGGAGGGCCTTCCATTCCTGGTCGGGTGTGGCAGGGCTCTTAATTTTAACCTCCAGGCGATATCGTCGTAGATGTTACGCCTTTTATGCCAGGCTGGCGCAAGTGTTGAAGTTCCACCTTTCAACTTTTTCTTCTGCGCGTTTAAGGTTAAAATAGGTCGATAAAATTATATTTCGTAGTGCATTGCTTTTTAGACGTGAGAAAAGGCGTGATTCGTAGACGATGGGAAGATGCACGCAGGAAGAATGGTTGCTTGGTTTAACATTCATAATTTTCGTTTCATTATAGAACGTAGTGATTCTTTGAAAATCGTTCAGAATGTTTCGCGTGGCGTGGGAGAAAAAATCATTGATATCTCGTATATCACCGTTTTAATTCAAAAAGTCTTTCAAACGTCTCAGGCCTCGAACATTGAAGACGGCAGGATTTTGCATATAAAGGCCGTGTAAATGGCGGCATTTTAAAAGCACGATGTGTAAAAAGTCGTTTTTCGAGAGGCGTTTAAAATCGATATGAAAGTTTGGCGCGATGTTTTTCCAGCTTGATAGAGTCTGCTTTCGTCGTGGCGATAGAAAACTGTGTAAATCGTAGTTAAACAGATTGTAGTAGTTTGTCGAATTTTGTTTATAAAAAGAAAATCGTTCTCGTTTTTTTCCCCGTTAATAGACCTTTGTATACGTTTTAGAATAAAGAGGTCGCGCTGAGTAGGCAAGTGCAGCAGGCCGAGGCCACCCCTCTCGGCGGGCAAGCAATTTATTGTCGAGGTCGTCCAAGTTGTTCCATTATAGAGCGCGTCATCTAAGTCCTTTTGTAGTTCGTTTAATATAAAATCGCTTGGTAAGATGGCGTTTATCATGTAGGTAAATTTTGGTAAAAAGTTCGCATTTAAAAATCGCGTCTTGAGGTGGAGGGGGAGCGTTAAAATGTTTTGTTTTGCAATTAGGGCTGAATGGCGGAAATAGGAACGAAGATTTTCAGTTTGCGTTTTGAGGGGCGTTTTGGAGTTTACGAACTGTATACCGAGGACATCAATTGTGTCGTTCCGCATTTCTATATCCTCTGGCCTATCGGTCCTGCCGCTCCATTTGCCGCACCACAACCCCTTACTCTTTTTAAAATTTATAGCGATGCCGGATGTTTTCTCGAAATTTTTAAAACAGTTATAAATACGCTTAAAATCAGTTTCTTCTTTCAAAAATAAGATAAAATCGTCGGCATATGCATATATCTCGGACGTAGAGCTGAGGTTTCGACGAAGATGATGTATGAGAGACGTCGTGGCGAATGAGAAGAGCAGCGCGGACAAGCCGCAGCCCTGACGCACGCTTCTATTTACGTCGAATTCAGTAGAGCACTCGCCGTTCACCTCGATTTTTAATTTATTACCACTAAAGACGATTTTAATCCATTTCAGGAAAATATCGGGGATATCGAGTCTCTCAAGCGTAGCGATAATAAACGGTCTGTTGATCGAATCGAAGGCCATATGTAAGTCGAGAGTTACGATCGCGAGGGGCGTATTAAAAAGATTCGATTCGTAAATATTTTTCTCAATTTCGGGGATGATATCGAATATTGAGCGGCCGGGGATGGCGTACTTCTTCTCTGCTGGTATCATGCGCGCGGAGTACGGCTTGATTTTTGTGAGTAAAATTTTCGATAGGATCGTATAGTCCGTGTTCATAGAGGTGATCGGGCGCCAATCGTTCAGCGTTCGCGTATTAGGGGTTTTCGGTAATAGAAACATTTTACCGGCGCTCATGTGGCCAGGTAGGGAGTTTTCTAGTTGTGCTTCATAAAAAATTTCGAGTAAAGAGTCGGCGGCGATATCACATAAGTCTTTATAAAATTCGGCGGGGATGCCATCATCGCCGGCCATCTTTCTATTCGGTAAGAGCTTAATCGCGTTTAAAATGTCGTTTTTCGTTATAAAATTTTCTTCGTTGGAATGAAATTCGATATCGAGGCGCGGAATAATATTTACATAATTTCTGATGTCTTCTAAAATAATAGAATCATCTGCCTTCGTTTTATTTTGATAAAAAGTGAAAATATGGTTTAGGATAGCGTCGTTGTTGTTGAGGAATTCATTGTTGTCATTGTAAATTGCAGTGATTGCAGGTTTGAGGCGTCTAAATTTCGTAAAAGTGTATTTCTGACAAACCTCCGCGGTTTATAAAATTAGTTTTTTCAAGCATCTCCAATGTGCCTTCGCGCCAATATAATTAAAATTCGTAATAAAAATCTCGTGTTCGAATAAAAATATTTCTTTGAAGATATGAGAGTTAAAAATTTTCGAGTCGATGTTTCTTTTAAAAAATTGCGTATTCCTTGTTCGTAATCGCGTGATAATAGCGTTGTGGTCAGATAAGTTGTAGGCAATGGTTTCGCATTCAATAAGATAAGGTGTAAGACTTGTCGAGCAATGTATATAATCGATTCTGGTTCTAAAAGGCGAGTTATGGATGAGAGCTTCATGCGTAAAACCGTTGAGTCCAGGATTTACATTTTAAAAATTATCGATAAGATTGTTTTTTTTTTATTAAATTCCGATTAAAAAATGAATTTTCGACGTGAGTCTGTCTTGCCCGGTTTGTCGCGAATATTAAAATCTCCCAATATGAACGTCACGGTATCTCTAGGGTAATCGTTCAAGTAGTTTTGTATAAATTGTAAATCGTTGAATGCTTCATCGGGATCGTGAGAAAGGTGTACATTGATAACAAGTACGATGCTCCTGTTCATTAAAATCTCTATAGCGCATATTTTCCCGTTCTTTAGTGTTTTAAAATTTGCGCTAAAAATCGAGCGATGTATTAAAAATAGTTGTCCGCCGCCGCGAGAAATAGGTTCATTTACATAGATATCAAAAGCTGTTAAGTCTTGTCGCGTATTGAAAGTTTGAATATTCGTTTCTTGAATTGCGTATATTTCTGCTACGTTTATCTTCATTCATTCTTTTAAAAAATCTTGTCTATGTTTGTTCGCGATTTCACGGGCATTCAACGTTAGAATTCTTAAAAAATCAATATTTACAGCATCGCAGGATGGCTCACAAGAGTCCAAAATCCTATAAACGAAAGAATAAAGAGAGATAAAAAAGATAAAACAGTAAAATACTAGAGCAAGGAAAGTAAAAGAGTAAAAAAATTGCGTTAGTTTAAAAAAAAGGAATGTATTTACAGCAAACTCGAGAGCAAGAAGATAAAAGAGAAAGGTATAAAGTAAGAAATAAAAAAAAAAAGACGAGGTAAAAGAGAGAGATAGTAAAAAAAGATAAAAAGCGTTTCAATCTTCCTTCATTGTTCTCAAAATTGTTCTCGTCCTCTGAATGTCGTTGTTGAGTTTTTTCCTGTTATCGCTTCTCATATTCATATTGTTTCTTTTTCTCTCTAAAAGGTCTTCCAGGTGGCAGGTGGCATCGTGCAGAAAGTCGGGATATTTTTGTATTTGTTCGTTAATTTTTATTTTTCTGGCGTAACCAGTTCTCTTGAAAATGGTAGTGATCGCTTTCTCAAGCTGAGGATTTGTTTTCCGGTCACACTCGATTAATTCTCTTTCAAGCAGGGAAGAGGTCATCGAGCAGTCTGATAGACTGGCCAACGACTCATTATCTTCAGCTATTTCCACGTTTAGAGGTTCCTCAGATTCTGGCAAATCCGCCATGAGGTGCTCTATGTTGAGGGTCTCATTCTCTATTTGTAGTACTTGCATGAGGTTTTCCTTTTGATTTACCGAGTCACGGGGTTGTTCCAGAGGATCGTTCATTTTAGATCTTTTATCTTGGCCTTCTATTTTCTGCCCATTAATCTCACCCTCCGTAGTCGCGAGGGGTCTTTTTTTTGCAGGAGGGTCCCTCGTTTCCTGGGCCGGTTGTTTTTCTGCGTTTTGCTCCTGTTCTAAGTTTTCTGGCAGTGATGGGGTGCTCAGAGCTTCAGCGAAGGACCTCGTGATATTCGCTCTAATCTGCGGGTCGAACGGGCATTTGGTTCTCGTGTGCCCATGCCTCCTGCATGCGTTGCACACCACATCCTCACCGATGAAGACCTTAAAGGATTCCTCCATATGGGTTATAGAAATCACGGCCGGCATCGGCGTTTTTTCTTTATTTTTAAAGACAATTTCTCTTCTAAGCGAAGAGAGGTGTTTCAGTAGGGGATTGTTGGTAGGGAATGGGAGCGGGCGAATGCTCAGAACTTAGCCATAAGGTGCCAGAGTCTTCGTTATTTCATGGTCCTGGATGAAGGCGAGGACGCCCGACAGGATGTATTTCCGGGATGGTCGGAAAAGTGGGGATGGGTAAACAGTTCTGTCCCTGACCTTAAATCCATTGGTCAGGAGAGCCTCAGCCTGCTCCTGATCTGCTACAGAGACAATGGCTTGTCCATTAATTTTTCCCACGGAGTGGATATTATCAAATCCGATAATTTGGCCGATGCCGATCAGATGTTCTTCGGCGGATGCTTCTGGAAGGACTTGTTGCCTTTATTTCTTTACTTCTCTTTTCGAAGGTAGTTTTTTCTTTTTTCGTCAAATATCTTTTTTTCTTCAGACGAAAATTGTAATTTTTGCCTTTGCAAATTTTCCAATTGATTTTCGGTTGTCGGTGGAGATGCAAATTTTTGCTTTGCGATGTGCGAAAGTGATGATGTCACAGATGGATTATGGGCGACCAATGAGGCGACAGATGATGACGATGACGCAAAGACCTTCTCGGCCGTTGCCATGGTGATGGTTGCCAAGTTTCAACTTGAAACTTGGCAAATATGCTGATTAACAATGAACAAAAGTTAGAAAAATGACTATGGTTGGGAAACAATATGCAGGAATGAAGTGCTGATGATGGAGAATAAGAATATTGTTTTGGATCGTCGATGAAAATACACGGAGCTCGTGCGACGCGTGGCCGCACGGTCGGTGTATGTATGTATGTATATATTGTAATTAATGTATGTATCTTTATATACAATATACACATAAAATGCAAGTATAATAATATGTGAGTAATAAATTTTATATGTGTAGATATGTGGGTAGCTATGTAATGTATGTATATAATATGTTTAAATCCTGTCGACTCACTATAATAATTTATATCGTTCGGGTTGGTTGGATTGGTTGTTTGGATTGGTTGTTGTAAGACCCTGTTGACTTACTTGAGGGGTTGACTTGTGGTGATTGTTGGCGCAGTCGTTGGCTGAAATGGTAGGTTTTTTCACAGGGGAAATAACGAGAGGGACACAGAATGGGATTGAAAATAGGACCAGGCGACTTAGGGAGAGAAGGGCTTTTTGACTAATGGAGTACTTGACTGTTCACATGTTGAACATAGAGGTTACCTTTGGTGATGAGAAGGGCTTAAGCGTCCTGCTTCTTGTGGTGGCGAGCTCCCAACTGACTAACTTGAGTCCGAGATTTACCTCGTTAACTCTCTATTGCTCTCATTGGTTGAAATCGTCTACGTGGCGACTTTTGATTTGATGTTAGCTAGTCCTGCTGGACTCTGATTGGATATTGGTGCTTCCATTGTCTTTCTCATGATTATCATGTTCCAGGAAAAAGAAGGTCTTTGAACTTAGTTTTTATTAGTTCCTGGGTAATAACCTTTACTTCCTGGATAATGAAATCCTGGTGATGGCTTCTCTCCCAGTTCGCTAGGCCTAACCTTTATTTAAACCTTTTGGATCATACATTGCATATATTGTGGTGGGGTTACATCTTGGTATATACAAATTATGAAATGTATGTAATGAATGTTTATAATGTAGGTATGTATGTATTTTATGCATATTACACATGTGATGTATGTATTTAGGTTACGTGTGTAATATCTGTAATATGTGTAGATATGTATGTATGTAATGTATGTATGCATATAATTTTTGAAATGTATATAATGTAATTAATGTATATAATGTAATGTCTGTAAGTTATGTATTTAATGCAGGTATGTGCGTAATACGTTAATAGGTAAAAATCGAAGACGATCCAAAACACCTGCAAGCAAAGCAGCTGTCAACAATTAAGTGAACATTCAAAATCTCCGAGCTTGTCGGTATAAGTGAGAGACATGAGTACCAACATAAAGCCACAAAAAGATCGAAATTCTAATATACGTAACCCGCGAAAATCAAAATTCGCGATACTTTTTGAACACACCTCGTATATATATATTTATCCTATTAATCTGTGAATAAACATATATCATCATCAAAAACAAGAATAAAAAAGGTAGAATGTAAACAACATGATGTGAAAACATCCTTATAAAGTTTAATAACCAATTTATACAAATCTCATTCTTAATTATAAAATATAAACACCAAACATGGTGTCAGAAGTGTTTTTTTTTTTTCAAATTATAAAATATCGGTGCGAAATTGTTTGTCGAATGCGCGTAGGTACGAATATTCGAATTTAATTGTTCAAAAAAAATTGATTTTGGAAATGTATAGTTAAATTTTTATATAATAATAATTTTATAATCTTTTGAGTTCGCACTATATCTCGTAATATCTATATATTTTAATAACTAATATAAAATATATAGGATGACAAATATTCCTGTACCAGCACCAATATTAATAATTGTCAGGCGGCAGAAAATTGGAGGTTTTTTAAAAGCCAATGGGACAATTATCAGGTGGCTATTGAATTAAATAAGAAAGATGATAATGTTATAAGAGCAACATTCCTATCACTCATTGGAAAAGATTGTTTCAACGTATTTTTGAATTTGGACTTGAAAGAAGATGAAAAGAGTAGCCTACCTAAGATTACTGAAGCATTGAATAATCCTTTTACTCCACAAAAGAATGACATATACGAGCGGTATATTTTTAATACATCGAATCAAGAAATAATCGAAGGTATTGATAACTACCCAAATAGATTAAGAGGAGTAGCTAGCTCATGTGAATATGATATACTAACATAAGAACTAATCAGAGATAGAATAGTATTGGGAATCAAAGATAATAGAGTCAGAAAAAAATTGCTAATGGAACCAAAACTAAATTATCTTCGGCCATCGACATATGCAGGACAGCTGAAGTCACGGAACAACAGATAACCAAGTTGACCGGCCAAGAATCAGAAGACGTGAAGTGGAACAGAAAATATGAACGAAAAAAGGAAGCGACCAAAGCTACAAACAAAACATTTTAAGACATAATGAATTGTCGTTACTGTGGGTCGAATCATAGGAAGGCTTCATGTCCTGCGTATGGTAAGATATGCACATGCTGCAATAGATAAAAATCATTTCTCAAATGTATGCAGATTTATAATTCAAAAACCAAAACAGTTGAACGTTAGAGCCATTCAAGAACAGGATGAATCTTCAGATAAAGCTGTATTTCAACTAAGAAGACATTATGCAACTGGAAATATAAAAAGCATAAATGGATGGTAAAATTATTATTTCAAACAGCTAATCAAACTCTGCCATTGGAATGCCAATTAGACTCAGGATCTACTTGTAACATCATGAGCCAAGACGATTACAGACGATCATGCGAGAACGAAGCAATAACTTGTACATATCCAATGCAAGGCTTGAAATTTTTGGTAGAATCATCCTGAAGCCAGTAGGTCAAAAATATATTGATTGCTATTTTAAAGAAAATAAATATAATTTCCTCTTTCAAATTGTGAACATTTATCAAAAACCTTTGTTATCAGCCAAAACAATGAAGAACTTGACCTTGTAACGAAGCATGAACCACCTTGAAACTTCATCTTGTTCTCGAGCAGAATCAATTATCGATAAAATATGAGGGTGTATTAAAAGGCCTAGGAATGTTACCAAAAGAATATCATATTGAAATTGAGAAAGAAGCTACACCGGTGCAACAACATCCGAGAAGAATTCCAATTGGTGTGAAGGCAGAATTTAAGAGAAAGCTGAATGATCTTGAAGAAAGAGGTATTATTGAAAGAGTGCAGAATTCCTCTTCATGGATAAGCAACTTGGTCCTAGTAAAGAAACAAAATAAACTTCGAGTATGCGTAGATCCAAGAGACCTAAACAAATTGGTTAAAATACCTCATTATCAAATTCCGACCATAGAAGAAATACTGCTAAGCCTAAATAATGCTAAGATACTCACTGTCATTGATGCTAAAGATGGGTTTTGGAAAATAAAACTTGATAGCCAAAGTAGTGAGTTGACTACATTTTAGACGCCGTTTGGCAGGTATAAATGTCTTCGAATTCCCTTTGGAATTTTAGCTTCCCCATAAGAATTTCAGAGACGTCTGCATGAAGTGTTTGAAGGCCTTGAAGGCTTATAAGTGATAGCTGATGACATTTTGACTTTTGGTAAGGGGAACACCACTGAAGACGCTATCAGAGATCATAACATCAAATTAGAACATTTATTGATGCGAGCATGAGAAAGAAATTTGAAATTAACAAAGACAAAATTCGATTGTGTTCAAATCATGTCAAGTACATGGGACATATTTTGTCTGATGAGGGTCTTAGACCTGATCCTGGAAAAGTGGAGGCGATAAAGGCTATGTCCAGACCCCAAAATGTGGAATAAATACAACAATTCCTAGGTTGCATCAATTACCTAACGAAATTTCTGCCCAGACTTTCTGAGGTTAAAATATTTCAATCCATATCTACCTGTGACAATAAAAAGTGATACCAGTGACAAAGGTCTAGGAGCAGTTCTCTTACAAGAAGAACAACCTGTTTCGTATGCATCGAAAGCATTAAAAAACATTGAAACTTGATACGCTCAAATTGAAAAAGTATCTATCAATAGTATTTGCCTGAGGACATTTCTATCAATACATTGCGGGGGGTACCAAGGTTCATATAGAGACAGATCATAAACCTCTTTAGAATATATTTAAAATGTATATTCACCAAGTTCCAAAAAGATTACAAAGAATGCTTCTAAGATTGCAGCGATATAATCTAGAGGTCAAGTATAAACCTGGAAAGCAAATGTATATATCAGATTGTCTGTCAAAAAAAAATGTTTATGAAGACAGGTGATAGAAATAGCTTAATTTTGAAGTATATCTAAATGATGACAAAAGCATTTATCAATAAATTGAAAATATAAAAATGATTGAATTTGTTGATATCTCGACAGCAACGGCAGAAAAAATAAGACAACAGAATTGTAAAGATCAAACAATGCAAGTGCTTATCAACCTAATCAGAAAAGGGTGTCCTATAAACAAATATAATGTTCCAAGGGAGGCAATGGAATATTGGAAATTTAGAGATGAACTGACCTAACAAGATGGGATAATTTACCAAGGACAAAAAGTAATAATACACACACAAGCCTTCATTAAAACATTCTGTCTTTTACAGACGATTCTGCTGTGAGATATGAATCTAAAAAGAAATGGGAAGCAGAGTAAGAAACTAATCCTCGCTCAGAAAAGAGAAAAATAAGAAAATAAAAAAAAAGGTTGAAGGAAATTTTAAGTTGAAAAAGAAAACAAGGAAAGAATGTCTATGTACAAAAGTTGAGACTATATACATCGTTTTTCGTGCATAGAACACACTGAAGAAGTAGACTATTGAGTAAATGGTTGCATCTATGGAAGATGAAAATATTTCCACCTAATTCAGTTAATTTCTTAGGTCTTTTTAACTTCTTGCGGTCTTGAAAAAATTAAAAAAACTTTAAAATACCTGACCCATTATCTATCAAGTCTGAAAGAAATGAATACAACGAAAAGTGTGGATGAGCAGCTATATCGCAAAAGTCATCTTTCCATAGTGAGAGACGTACATTCAAATATATAGTGTTCCAGTTCGGATATTTTATTCCTTTGGCAAAGTGGACAAAATATGTTCTCATTCTTTATATTTTCATGTGATTTTCCCGGTATAAAACAATAAATATTCTTATTCAAACAATGAATCTCTTAGCCGGCAGTGGAAGATAGGTTATTAAATAATTTTCTGCGGCGTATGATGTATGCAGGTATTTATAGTGGGGTAAAGTTTCGAGTTGACTATTCATGCTTGGTCATATTGAATCGATTGATCCACTGCATTCTCGATAATGTGAGATATTTCCTTTTGCAGGGTATGATAATTTGAGCAGTACATTAACCAGGAAAATCCAGTTGAGTTTAAGATATTGTTACGTCGTACCCACGCTATTCGTGTACTTTGTCTACTCAGGATGCCACAAAGATACACACGTGAGTTCGAAGGGATTGCAGCTAAATTTAGCGCTTTTTTGTATCTCACTTAACAGAGGGAATATAACAGTGGTACTTGCTTTCAACTTCCCCGTCAGAATAATCCTTGGCGCCGTGGAGGTCCTCTTGTGAAGCGTTCCGCTCAAAACGTGCAGCTTGGACTACACCGCCTTGTATAGGTCGCCCCGATGTCAGTCTCTCCTGGCACCGCCTTGCAGGATCATCCACACGCCCCGGAGGTAACTCTCCGCCGTCTTCTTCTTGCCGCAGATCTCGTTGTCACTAGACTGACTTTTCCCCCCCAGACTGCGATGTCCTTTCGGCACACAAACTCCCTTCAGGCCGACCGCTATCCCGTCTCCTTCCTTCACTACAGCTCCAGCTGGACTGTCTGTCTGCTGCCCCTTCCTCTAGAATCTGTCAATCAACACTTCCTTGGGGAGGGGGTACTGCATACCTTCTTTTCTTGGCTTGCCCACATATTCTCTTTACTGCACCGCTTCAATATCATGTAAGCTTTTTGAGATGCCGATAAAAGTTTTCGTTGAGTTGGATATTTCCCATAGTTGGGCTAGACAGATTGGTGGCAGTCTGTCTTGGTCTATTTTTAATATCCTGAGCTATAAATTTAAAGTCAGTTTAATCGCTATAACTCCAAGTGAAAAACGTCCTGTTTCCATGCGCTAAATATAGCCTGGGGTGTTTCTTGGCAAGTTCAAAAATCTTCGTAAAATTTTATCTCGTATCTGATGCAGAATCTTATTATGATTGTTTGCCCAGATCTAAGCGGCATACAGTAGACTTGATAAAAATGATTGCGTCTAGTAGTTTAATAGTTGAACCGAATGAATTCATTTTTAATTCTCTAGAATTGTCCATACTGCACCCGTAGCTGCCAGTGTTTTGCCCTTAAAGTATGAAGCAGCATTACTATATGAGTTACCTGTCGTTAGTGAATAACCCAGATAGAGATATTTTGATGTCATAGTTAGGGGTTGATTTCCCCAGAACAATTTGTCTGATTGTGCAGACCGGCCGCCGTTGCGGAAAACCATTATCTTGGATTTTGTTTCATTTAGTGTTAGGTGTTTTGCTTCAAAGTAGTTTATGTGCATGTCAATCTTTCTATGTAAGTTTATCTTAGATTCACCTGAATACTACATCATCGGCATACAGCAAAAGATGAACAGTTCCAAAGTCGGGAAGGTATATTTCAGGTAAATTAGAGTCGTTATATATACTGATTAAATCGTTTAGGAAAAGTAAGAACAGTTGGGTGATAAGGGTTCTCTTTGTAATACTCCTGAGCAAATTTTAACGGGTTCAGTAAGTGCTCCATTCCATCTCACTACTGCAGTCATTTGTTCATAGTAATTCCTAAGTAGACCAATGAAGCGAATGTTCAGGCCTACTACTTCAGCCAATTTCGGCCACAATAGAGAGGGAGGAACCGTATCGAAGGCCTTTTTTAGGTCTACAAAAAAGTCATAAAATTTTCTTCTCTTACGTCTGAGCGTCATCTGAATCAAAGAGAGCAGAGTAAATATATGGTCTTGACAAGAGTGACCTTTTCTAAATCCGGCCTGATTCTCCGGGATAATTGATCAGTTTCAATCCATTTGTTCAGCCAGGTTTTCAATATTGCTGTGAAAAGTTTTGAGGTATTATTGATGAGAGCAATTCCGCGATAATTTGATGGATTTTCTTTATCGCCGCTCTTAAAGATAGGCTGGATAATTGATTTGGACCATATTGAAGGAAAGAGCCAGAATCAAGAATTCTATTGAATATATTCTTTAAATTAATTAAGTGTGTGATCACATCTGGTAGGGGCTTTAATGCCTCATTTGGAATATCATCAATACCGCAGGCTTTTTTATTTGCCAAACGAGAAACCTCTTTTGCAATTTCAATCAAGGAAATCTCAGAGTTCAAAAAAGTAATAATACCAAAAACATTACGATCAGAGCTACTCAACCGAGTTCACGCCAGTCATCATGGAGTAGCAGCATCGCTGGCCAAAGCTCGACAAGCAATTTTTCGGCCCGGAATGAATCAATCTATAAAATAAACTGTTGAGAAGTGCAAGACCTGTCTAGCATATCAACCAAACCAATCAAAAGAAATCCTTATGTGCCATGAAACTCCCATTTTACCATGGAATAAAATCGGAATGGACATTTTCTCAGTAGAGACGACTCAATATCTTATCACTGTAGATTATTATTCCAGCTTTTGGGAACTAGATGTACTAAAACATACTACTTCAGAATCCATAATCGAATGCTGAAAAAAGAATTTCAGCCGAAATGGAATACCTGAAACACTAATAACAGATAACGGACGGCAGGGCCGCAATTCATTAGCCGTGAATTTCATCATTTTCTAAAAACATGGAAATAGTGCAAATTATCAGCTCACCGTACATATTCAATCAAATAACAAGGTGGATTCAGCAGTGAAATCAGCATAGATGCTTGTTAAAAAAGCTAAACATGAGCAAGAGAATTTGTGACTTGCCATTCTAGAATGGCGGAACACCCCATTAAAAGATCTTGGTTTCAGCCCAAACCAAGCTCTTATTTCCAGGAGAACACAAACCCTGATTCCTATTCATAAGAACCTGTTAAATGTTGTAAAATGTTTATGAAAAAATAGAAAAATAAAAACAGAAATGAAAATTCTATATGATAAACAGGCAAGGGACTTAACTAAATTGAACCCAGGACAAAATATAAGTGTCAAATTGAGAGAAAAGGATAAGTGGAGAATGGGTAAATGCATCTCTGCCCAAGATCCTCAATCGTATATAGTTGAAGGTCATGAATACAGAAGAAATATAAGAGACATTATAACTTTACCATCAGGCTTAAACCATAATGAAGAGTGCAAGGGCCAAAACCCACTGTTGGCATTCGTCAGCGTGGAGTAGGCTGTAACCACTGCGACCGAAAATAATTTTTGGTCCAGAGAAATCAAGAAATGGGTATTTAAGGCCAAATTTGCGTAAATACACTTAACACATGAAAAAACAATAGTAAAAATAAAAGATAAGTGAGTCAGGTGATGGCGTTCTGCCATCTAAAAAGCACATGTGCTCGTGGTCAGGAAATGCCTTCTTTATTTTTAACTAGACGAATGACCCGGGCAACGGCCAGGTTTACACGATTAAATGTATTATTCAAACACATAAAACATAGCAAAATGAAACATAGCAAATAAAGCAAAAGCAGTTATTTTAGACGGCGAATTAGATCAGTTATAGCAAAAAATGAAAATATATATGTAAATATGTGAAATAGTTATAAATTAGAAAACCTGTAAATATAGTTAAGGACTTGCATTGTAATTAAGAAAAAGCTTCTCGTCTAGAACGCGCGCGCATGGCTGTCGGCGAGGGCTGTTCCACGCGACCGCCCGCCATGCGCCCGCACAGGGAAGTCACGTGCTCGCCGGCAGCCAACGGGCGCGCGCCGCCGGCAGGTCGCCTGAGCGTTCTAGAGGGCGCTGCTCGTGAGCTAAATAGAATAATTTGAATATATAGTTTTAATAATTGATTTATATATTTTTTAAAATAGCCTATCGTCATCCCCGTTATTTTTTACCTATGTATGAAAATTTTGGTTTGAATTAATGAACTACTGCGAATTTGTATACCGGACATACAAACCAACAAACTTACAAACATTCATTTATATATATATAGATATCAACACCTGACCCACTTATCTTTTATTTTTTCTATTGTTTTTTCATGTGTTGAGCGTATTTAGGCAAATTTGGCCTTAAATACCCATTTCTTGATTTCTCAAGAAGCCTCTGGTACCAAAATTATTTTTGGTCGCAGTGGTTGCAGCCTACTCCACGCTGACGAGTGCCAACAGTGCGAAACGCGTTCGTGGATGGCTTTTCTTGATTTATCAAGAAATTGGGTTGGCCAAATATCACAGAGCAAGCAAAATAAACGTTTAGTTTATTTTTGCTCCACTAGATGGCGCTCTGCCATCTAAAAAAGCACATGTGCTCGTGGTCAGGAAATGCCTTCTTTATTTTTAATTTTATTAAAATAAAAATACCTTTCGCAATGAGTTTCTTTTATATTATCTAATATAATAATCTATATTAATAAAATGGAAATTTCATAAGTGGACATCACTAAAAACTTTCGTTACAATGCATCAATTTCAACCAAATTTTCAACATTTATGTAAAACGAGATGGAGCAGGTTTTGCTTAACATCAAAATATATTTCCTAACATTAACATGCGTAACTTCGCTGTTATCGATTAAATACAAAAAAATCAACAGAGTTAATTTTATTTATATATAAATACAAAATTAAATTTGAACAGAGTTAATTTTTTTACATACTAGCTAATAATCTCAATCTAAAAAATATTCAAAACAAGCAATTTTAAGATAACACCATATGTAAAACAGTCGGACAAGAAAACAACAACGATATTACATCTTTCTCACATATTCACACACAATCTTGATTAATAATTAAAACTAATCTTTAACATTGTTTATTATACTTAAACTTTTATTTCTACATTTGTTTTTAAATACCCAATTGTTTTATCATGTTTCTAATTTCGCCTAACAAATATACAAATTTATAGTGACCAACATATGCAAATTTTATCTATGTTTTTATTTAACTTGATATCGTAAACATAACATCCATTGTAAGCATTTTTCTGTTCACCTTCCGTGGTTTCTCTTTTCTCTGATAGTTTTTAGGTGTAGTATATTTTCTTATTACTAGACTACAAACATTCCCTCGAGAAAAACCTGGGCGAAGCCGGGTACATCCGCTAGTATTATACAGGGTGATCCAAAAGTCCCGCACAACTTTAAAAATTAATAACTCCGCGAATATTTGCGCTAGAGCAATGCGGTAAACACCATTGTGTTCAGGATGCAATGGGATATTTTATGGCAAATAATGAAAAATTCGAAAATGATTTTAGTTACAACTTTATTCACTAGATGGCGCTCTACCAGAATCAGAGATTCAGCGGCCAAATTGTTTGATAAATTGAAAAATATAACTGAACGACACGTATTTTTCCTTTTTGAATACCAGGAAAGAACCCTAATAATATCAAATGATAAATTAATAAAACACCATTTCGCCAAAAGTTAGAAGAATTGGTTGACGATTTTTAAATACAATCTGAGATATGTAAAATAGGTATATGCAAATTAAAACATGTAGCAAAAAATATTTATATTTTAGATGGAGTTTTGTGAAATAAATTGAATGTTTGAAAATAACTACTGATATCAATACACGATTTTTGAAATGTTAATATAGTACCAAAAATTATGATGGCACTACAAATAGGATTTCGTGCTATAAGGAATGTATAGTTTCTTGACTAATTGTCGACACTTGACTATTTAACTGGATATTTGTCAGGATCCAAAAATTAAATATAGAGGGGAGTGACAAAATATATTTGTCGTACTTTATTCCAAATATCCTATGGGTTTGTCAAGTGTTATCATTGTTTATTATACTGTACATAATTTTGAAAATGTATCCCCTCGAAAAAAAAACATTTTTAAATCGACCTTTTACGTTGAAAAACGTGGTAGTAAAATAATTTTGTATTATTTTTTGCGCAAAACATCTAAAGTTGGGGGGGGGGGGGGTACAGAGATTATCCCTTATGCTATTTCTTCTAATGAGCGAAACGCGATAAACTAAACATAAGGGGTAAAATTGTGTATACCAGTGTTATTCGAGAAGTTATAACACTTTGGCCTGCACGACATAATATAAAATGTGGGCAAATGACAAACAAAAAAATTACTGTTTACAGAAAAAAAAGAGTCAAGATGTGAGGACAGCATTTATTATCCCCATAACCCAAAACAAAGAGCTGCAAAATATAACACATGAGGTAACTGCCTTCTCTCTTGTATTAGGTCACAATCCTTGCTCAATGTGGCGCCCTTCATTCTCAAACACCGCCTACAGACGATAGATGACAGAATGGTCACAATTAAATAGTTGAAATTTATAAAACGTGCCATCTGATATAAGCATTCAACATGGCCAATGTGGTAGGCCGGCATCGATAAAAACGCGACTTAATGTACCCCCATAACCGAAATTGTAAGGCGTCAAGTCTGGTGATATTGGGGGCCACTGTGGCCATAAAGTGGCTACTTATCAACGAATTCCACCGAACGTATCCTTCAGCAATTGTTTGGCACCGCGGGAGATATGAGGAGGTCCTCCATCCTGCAAGAATGTTATTTCGCTTAGTACTTGTCTGTCCTGCAATATGGGAATAACCTTTTCTCTCAAAAGTTGAACATAACGTTCACCAGTTACAAAAATGGTTTTAAAAGTTCTTCCATTGATTTTTTCAAAGAAAAATGGCCCAATAATAAAAGAAGAAGTAACCCACACAAAACTGTAACTCTGTGCTGATGAAGTGGTATTTCTGTAAAGATCCTAGGGTTTTCTGTTGCCAAAATGAGGCAGTTTTGAATGTTAAATTCTCCCTTTATATAAAAGTGAGCATCATCTGTTCTTAGAACATTTGACAGCCAGTTTTCATCAATATCAATTTTCCGGAAAACCCATGTAGCGAATTATTGACGCTTCTCAAAATCGCTGACTTTCAACTCGTGGAAACTTTGAATTTTGTTAGGATATTTTTATAGAAAAATTCTAAATGTGTGTTCTCTCCAAACTGTTCCATACGAAATTCCCGTTTGTCGAGAAACTTGTCTAGCACTTACTTCTCCATACGTGGATAACGTTTCAATAGCTTCAGCATTCTGCAAAACCGTAACAGCCACTGACTTGCATGTCGATGGTCTTCCACTCCGAGGTTTTGCTTCCAGAGATCCAGTTTCCTCAAAACTTTTAATCAATCGCTTTAGAGAGTAGCAACTCATTGGTCCTTTACCACTTCGAATATCTTTAAAGGAACGAAACGCTCGTAAAGCTTCAGTGGCAGATTTTGAATCACAATTAAAACAATTCACCAAGAGTGCTTTATCCTGTAGTGACGGCATTCCAGGGGGAAGGGTAGAAGTTCGACCACACCTCCTTGAGGCCCTGGACCCTTGGAATATTTGACCAAATTCTGGTTCGTTTCCAAGATGACTAACGTTGCAACGGCACCCATTTTCAAATGAAGAGCAAAACTGATATCTCCAGTAATGCTACCGCGTCCGGGGTAACCGCCGCGTCAGGAGCTGCAGCTCGAGCTCATGATGAGAAATCTACTACGAGGACACAATTCAATCTACTACAACTCAATATAAATGGTACCAAGAGAAAAATAAAGAGCTGACTTGTCTTCTCTGTGACAACAATGTACATATCAATTGTCCTCAGGAGACAAAATTGAATCAGAATCTGAGATTCAATATCAAAGATTATACAACACTACGAATGGACAGACTGGAAAAAATCGGAGGAGGACTTGCCGTTTTGATTAAAACTCTAGAAATCAAATTTAAGGAAATCGTCTATAATCAGAGTAAGCCTAGAGAAAGCAGGACAGAAGCTCAGGCAATAGAAATCTATCTTACAGATAAAACAATTCCAATCATAAATGTTTATCACCACGATAATACTAGCATCAATACAGGCCTGATAGAGACATTAAGTGAAGCGTCTTCGGATATCGCAATCATACTTGGTGATTTTAACGCCGAAAGACCAACTTGGGGATCATCTGTCCAGGATAACAAAGGTCAGCAGGTTGAGGACATGCTAACCGACCTCGACCTTACGCCGTTAAATAACGAAAAGAACACCTATATATCCAAGTCCACAGGCACAGAATCCGCAAAAGACATCACAGCGATAAATTACAACATCGCACCCACAACACAATGGAAAATTCTGAAAAGTGCAATCAGTGACCACAGACTAATTTTAACAACCCTAAAATTCAAAATTGAGAAGTTTCAACAGAATAAAAGAACACTGGAAAAAATTTACAGAAAAGCTTGAAGAACTGTGCAACGAAGAAACAAATCACAGAACGATTGACAAAAACTTGGTAAAATTCTCTTTGAACATATCCAAAGCTGCAAAAGTATCGATACCTATAGGTAGACGTAAAGACCTGTGAATACTTTACTGGAAGGACCACAATATCGAGGCAATTATTGCAGAGAGAGACAATAAAAATGAACTTCTTAAAACAAATAAAACAGAAGAAATCATAAAGGAACTCATTGAAATTAGTCACAAAATAAGAACAAGAAATTTGGATATTCAAACAAGAAAATTGGGCAGAATTCTGCAAAGAAAATGGATCCAAAAAAGGAAAGCCATCACTGGAATATAATTAGTGTTATAAAACTCAAAATCAACACTAATCATCCAATACTCTAACCGATATGAACAACGAGAACGAACAAACAGATGTGGCTGACATAATTTCTTAATATCTTTCAAGCACTTCCAGACTCAGCTATACGAATGAAGGCAGGACTCTGAAAAATAATATAAACAAGTTAGTTAAACACAAGCAAGAAATTACCATCAACAAGATATTTACTCGAGAGTCTTCACACTGAATGAGCTAAATTCATCAATAGGAAAGTTAAATCCAAGATGTCACCTGGAGATGCTCTAATCTTTGGTTAAATGATTAAACACTTTGGAGACGAAGCTAAAAATCAACTCCTACGAATACTGAACATTTCATGGCAAACTGGTAAACTACCAAAGAATTGGAAGATATCAATTATAGTGCAAATACTGAAACCAAACAAAGATGCTAAGGAATGCAAGAACTATCGGCCAATTGCTCTTACAAGCATACTTTGTAAAATAACAGAATGTATTATCCACTCTAGGCTCATAGTCTGGCTCAGTACAATAATAAAATAAACTTCTACCAAACTGCCTAAAGATCCAGACACTGTACAACTGATAAACTGTTCTACTTCTGTCAATCAATAATAGATTTCTAGGAAAAACCGCCAAAGAAGACAACGGCCGTATTCCTGGATATGACCTCAGCTTTTGTTCGAGTGTAGAAATTATTTGAAAGGCTGCACAACATCGGAGTAAGAGGAAAAACTCAATCTGAATTGCAGACTTCTTAAGGGGTAGAAGGATAAAGGTTCGGGTCAATGGAACATTTTCCAAGGACCGAAGAACATGGGCTGGTGTGCCTCAGGGATCTGTGCTCAGTCCTCTACTCTTCTCGCTATATATTAACTGTTGTTTATGTAAATAGATGAATATTATTTGTATTATTTAAAGCCTCATTATGTAAAAATATATGTATATATAAATTGGACATTTGTTGTTGGCCATGGTCAAGTTTTAGCTCTTGTACGTCTAATTACAACACAACAAAAGTGGCGACGAGGATGCGCGATCTACAGAGCCAGTAAAAAGTTGAGGAAAACGGCGTCTATGCAAGTATAACAACTACAACTTTTAAACAAATCTGACTCTCGGATTATGGAGAGGAAAAATAAGAAAATGGGTTAGGATTACATCTTTTAAACTATCTAAATCAAGAAAACAAAGGAGTAGAAAAGATCAGCATGACAAGTTCAAAGTTAATAATACCTTTTAGATGCTATAGCCCAGTGGAGGACACTTCGATCTCTTTGTACAAAAATTTGAGGCTTTCTTTTTGGCATCTGTAGAAGGAGATTAAAGTGCTGATTTTTACCTCGCTACCAGATTCTGAAACTTTGAAGCAGGGAAACAACACTTTCTTCCTGGTCTAATGAAAGATCAACCCCATGATACTATCATTCAAAGAATTAAGCTGCATTTGGATCCAAAGAAGAAAGTGATACCACAGCTATGCAGATTTTTAAAGAGAATTCAACAGGAAGGAGAATCAATTTCGGAATATCTTAGAGAATTGAAACATTTGGCAATAAATTGTAATTTCGTCGATATGTTGGGAACCATGATGCGAGACCGTTTTGTGGCTGGAATCAAGTCGGAAATCCTGCAAAAGAAGCTACTACAAGAGGACGACGATGTCTCCCTGGATAAAGTTTTTGCAGTGGCGATCTCTTTCGAATTGGCGGAGATAAATACAAGAGAATTACAAGATAAATTAGTGGTCAAGATATCCCCTGTGAATTGAAAGGATAAAAAGGGCGACTACAATAATAATACGGCGCAGTATAGGCCTTTCAGGCAAAGTGGCAAAGGCAAAATAGTGTGTTATAGATGTGGTAAAAGACATTCACACGTGGCATCTGTTTTATCTCATAGAACAAAGACTTGTTTTAAAATGTAATAAACTGGGTCATTTAAGTAGGGTCTGCAAAGCTAGTAAAAGAATGTGGGGATGTAAATTTGTACAAGAGGACTCTATATATTCTGTACAGGGCGAAACTGATGCCACAATAAATTTAACAGTAGATGATTATTCTTTGTGCTTTACAATAGATACAGGAAGTCCAGTTACGTTAATACCTAAAGATATTTATAAGTATTATTGGCAAGGTAAAAGAATATTTCCAACAAATTTAAGATTAAAATCCTTTTGTGGTAAATCAATAGAGATTATAGATCAAAGAAATGTTTTTATAAAAGAAGCCAACCAATATTTACGATTAATAGTTGTAAATGAAAAAATCCAGGTAATTTTATTAGGAAGAGAATGGCTTAAACAGTTGAAACTTGATTATTCTATATTGTTTAGCATTAAAATTTTAAATAATGAATATAATAGAAATATATTTAAATATATAAAAATTTGATGGATAGGTATGCAGATTTGTTTAACAAAGATTTGGGCTGTCTAAAGGACGTTAGAATAAATTTTAATTTAAAAAAGGATGTGACTCCTGTGTTTTGTAAGGCCAGAAGTTTACCTTTCTCTCCAAAAAACAAAGTAGAGAATGAAATTGATCGTTTAGTGAATTCTTGCATTTTATAACCTATAGTTCATGCATATTGGACCGCTCCAATAGTACCGGCATCAAAAAAGGATGGTAGTGTAAGGATATGTGGTGATTTTAGATGTACAGCTAATAAAGCAATAGAATTAGATAGGTATCCCATTCCATCGATCGATGAGATCTTTTCAAAATTATCTACAAGCACCGTACTTTCGACTCTAGACCTATCACAGGCTTACTTACAAGTAATGTTAGCGGAAGAAGCCAAAGCTGTTGTTGATATAAACACAACAAAAAGGTTGTTTTCTTATAAAAGACTACCATATGACGTAGCGGTAGCACCAAATAAATTTCAGAGGATTATGGAAGGCCTATTTTCTGATTTGCCAGGTGTGGCCTGCTACATAGATGATATTTTGGTTGCAGGAAAAGACTTTAAAGATCATGAACAAAAGTTGGATCTAGTGTTTAGATGATTGCTAGAAAAAGGTTTAAAGTTAAACAGATATAAATGTAAATTTAAAAAGAAATCGGTGGAATTTTTAGGGTTTAAAATGGATAAATATGGACTGCATCCCTTAGAAAATAAAATTAAAGCAGTGATAGAGGCGCCTGAACCTAAAGAATGTTTTGCAATTGAGATCTTTCATAGGACTCTTAATTTATTATTATAGATTCATAAAGAATATAGCAAACATTTTAGCGCTATTCTATCAACTTTTGAATAAAAATTGTAGATGGAATTGAACGAAAAATATCGAATGTTATTTTAAAAATGTAAATCATTATTAATGGACTATGGACTAGGCGTAATTCGGAGTCATAGAAATGATAGAAAGGAAGAATGCCCTATAGATTTTGCTTCTAGAACATTAACTGAAGCGGAAAAAACGGTACTCTCAACTAGAAAAGGAAGCGTTGAGCATAACTTATGGCGATGAGAAATCAAGACAATATTTACTGGGACGAAAATTCGTATTAGTCACAGACAACCGACCATTAATTCATATATTTTCACCTCAGAAACCAATTCCCATATGTGCAGCATCCAGAATTAAAAGATGGTCCTTAAAATTAGCTGCATTTAATTATACCGAGGAGTTTCGAAAAAGTAGTGATAATTCCAATGTTGACGCATTGTCACGTCTTCCTTTAGAATCGAGTGTCAGGGAGTTTCTTGATGAATACCAGGTACTTCTTCTCAGGAAGTTGAATGAGGTACCGTTCTCTTTAAGGGAGGTGGCATATGAGACGTCCCGAGATAAAATACTGTCTATAGTATTAAAGAATGTTAGAGAAGGCAACTGTGTGGAAATTCACAAGGGTATTGAGGGAAAACCCACTAGCTCCTTATTATAAGATCAATGAGGAATTAAGTTTGGAGTTTGATTGTTTTCAATGGCGTGAAAGAGTGGTAATTCCCCAAAAATTAATATCTTTAATTCTAAATGACTTGCATGAAATACACATGGGAATTGTTAAAATGAAGATGATTGCCAGACGGTATTTTCTGGTGGCCAGGCATAGACAGTAACATCAAAGAGTTAACTATAGAACGTAGAGTATGCCAAGAATCGGCAAGCATGCCCCCGGCTACCATCTCGGAATGGACTTGGCCCGAAAAACCGTGGCATCGACTTCATCTTCATCTAGCGGGTCCGTTCATGGGAAGAATGTTTTTGGTTCTCGTGGACGCATACTCAAAGTGGATAGAAATTTTTATCATCAAAGATATTACCAGAAAAACGATTATAAGTCATCTTAGAGAAATTCTCGCCAGAATTGGATTGCCCTAATATTTTGTTACAGATAACGGAAGACAGTTTGTCACCGGTGAATTCGAGCAATTTACCAAAATGAATGGTATACGGCACACTAAGACCAGTCCGTATAATCCTAGTACAAATGGTTTAGCTGAGAGATATGTAACAGAGTTTAAAAACCTTTTGAGAAAGAATAATGGGAAGGATGATATAGAGACGAAACTACAAAGTTTCCTATTTGCTCATAGAGCATTCCCCCAAACTGTAATAAAGGAATTCCCCGGCGGAACTGCTAATGAAGAGAAGTTTAAGATCAGGATTCTCGAATTTAATACCAAGATGAGAAATCCGCGAGAGGTATTTCATGAGGCCGTAAGAAGGCAGGAGCAGTTTACTACAGGTTGCGAGGTTTATTTCCGCAACTATGCAACTGGACCTAAACGGTAAAAAGGTACCATTTTGGAATTATTGAGCTACCGTCACTACCTTATAAGTTGCGAGGGCGTCGTGTATAAGAGGCATATCAATCAATTGCGACCTGTGAGAAAGAAACAAGTGGAGACAAGAAATTTGATACTTCCTCGAACATCAGGAGAGAAGCCTGTAGGTGGAAGTCAGAAATAAAGTGAAGAGGAGGTTCCAGAGGTTACATCAGGAAACAAGGAGGAGACTGCTTCTGTGCACGTACCCTCTTGCACTCCTATACCAGGGCCTGCTGCTGTGCACGTGCCCTCTTGCACTCCTAAACCGGAGGCTGCCGCTGTGCAAGTGCCCGTCCGCAGTCCTAGACCTCAGAGAGCCAGGAAACCCCTAGGCCGACTGGAGTATTATTAAGGGGGGAGATGTGTTGTGTATGTAAATAGATGAAGATTATTTGCATTCTTCAAAGTCTCATTATGTAAGAATATATGTGTATATAAATTGGACATTTTTTGTTGGCCAAACGAAAAGAATCTGAGGCTCTTTATTGTACACGACAAAAACAACAACGGCATTCCAGAGTAAAATAAATCATCAGAGATAGATAAATATTTTTCAAATGAATTAAAATAAATATAATCGATACTGAGAGAGAGTTGAATTTTAAAAAATAGAAAATTATTATTTTCGAAATATAAATAGCTGAGAGGATTCCAGCAAACCGCATCTAAAATATCAGGTTTTTTTTTTTTGCTACATGTTTTAATTTGCATATACCTATTTTACATATCTCAGATTGTATTTAAAAATCGTTAACCATTTCTTCAAATTTTGGCGAAATGGTGTTTTATTAATTTATCATTTGATATTATTAGGGTTCTTTTCTTGTATTCAAAAAGTAAAAATACGTGTCGTTCAGTTATATTTTTCAATTTATCAAACAATTTGGCCGCTGAATCGCTGATTCTGGTAGGGCGACATCTAGTGAATAGAGTTGTAACTAAAATCAATTTCGAATTTTTCATTATTTGCCATAAAAAATCCCAATTGCATCCTGAACACAATGGTGTTTACCGCATTGCTCTAGCGCAAATATTCGCGGAGTTATTAATTTTTAAAGTTGTGCGGGACTTTTGGATCACCCTGTATATAAAGAATAATAAAAGGATAATAAAAGAAACTCATTGCGAAAGGTTGTATTTTTATTTTAATATCTGTAGCGCAATTTTTCGTTTACTTCATTTATTTTTAATATTCAAAGATATAAAATGATTCAAAACATCTTTATCACATTATATAATACAATGTTATCTTGTAAAAAGGCTCTAATACCTTGTTGCTTCAAACACTCTTCAAGCATTGCACCTTTCAAATAAAGTTGATGTGTTTTTCTTCTATTTCATTTTCCACATATTCTTCTTAAGTCTAGAATTACATTCCATTTGTTTTGAACCTGTCATGCAAACCATTGCTGGCCTTAAAATCGTCATAGTTCATGGCATAAAAAATAAATTTGGTTGCACCCCAGGCCCGTTTAATTGGTCTTTTTTTTAGCCCTAACACTACGTGTGGAATAATGGAGATCCACTTCGGGACGTCGGCCAGACGGCTCGGGTGACAGAAAACAAAACAAGCCCCAGCGGCGCCAGCCGCCAACAAAGGAAGATAGCACGGCCTGGTCTGCTGACCAGTTGGGTGTTTTCCTCTGACCTCTTAACATGTTTTAACTAAAGTTAGTTTGAAGAAGACTTTTACCCTCACCTTTCTGCTATTTAGTGATCTGATTTAAATCCTTGCAACAGCCCACAAAAGAATCATCACTGCGAATTCTTCTACCGAATTTCGCAACAGTGTTTAGCGAACCGAATACCACACTTTTCTTTCCAAAGTGGCGTCACCGCGAGTGGGTTTCTGACAAGGCAAGATCAAGTGAATTGAACGGCGGACTACAAGTCAAGACTTAGTAGATAAGTACCTTTTGTTTTACCTTTTGTTTATAGTTTATTCAGAAAAATGGAAATTTTAAAAAGGCATAGAAATTTACTTAGAAAGCGACTAACTCGTACCTTGAAGACGACAGAAGAGTTTCTGTCAAGTACTCCACCGATACCTGTAGAGGACATTGAGAATAATAGAGGGGTCATTGAAGAAACTCACAGTGAGCTTCTTGTGATCCAAGGCAAGATAAGAGACTTCATGCTAACTTCAGACGTTAGCGAAGAAGAATTAGAGCAAGACGATGAGGAAGCCTTGCAATATACCCAGAATATAAGAGGATATATAAGAAATGTCTCGCTCTTGTTGAACCCAATATCACTGCATCTAGTCCCACGACCAGTGAAGTGAGCTTCGCTTCTAGCTCACACCATAGAACTGTAAAACTACCCAAGATTTATTTATTTCAACACACAAAACGCTATATCCCGGCTAAAGATAATTGCGTCGATTTGCATTTTTTTTAAACAGAAACAGTTATAAACATATTATACAAGAAAAGTAATTAAAAATAAAAAAGAGAAACAATACTATATATTAGGAACCTGAACCTTTCAGGATTGAAAGATAATCATAAATATATTTACAAAAATAGTTAAACCTACGATAATTATCTCTGCTATTTACAAATTGATATAGATCTACAACATTATTTATTGTCTGTTGTCTAGCGCTAGAAAAGAGTGGGCACTCCAGCAGTAGGTGTCTCGAGTCCTGGAATTCGTTGCCACTGTAACGGCAGCTGGCATACCTATATAGTAAATTATCATTGAGCACATTATTATCACTGATGGTACTCTGTGCAGTTGCCTTTTGACTTATTCTAATATATATCACATGTAAAATTATATCTGATATAATTGATATTATGTCTGATGTTAGCCAAAAAGAAATAAAGACTTTCTTTTTTTAACTTCCAAAGACTTCTTGCTGATTAACGTCAACCAACAAACACGAGAACGTTACATGGTGGCAGCAGCAGCGGTGCTTGTAAACTGTTGAATAGTTATTATTTAATTAAACATTACTCACCAGATGAAATTATTATTACTAATTGTTTATTACACTTTATATTTATATTTTTACATTAACACGTTGTTTACATTATACATCGTATTATTGTTTATGATGATGATCTATTATATATTTTAAAACACAGAATACAACATTCCCTCCTTCCTTTAGATGAAAGGAATCATGTCTTTATATCTTGATGATGGCTTGACGACTCTTCCACTCCTGGTGATCACGGGTTCCTTGGTAGTCGGCAAGGGTGGAGAAACCTCTGGTGGCAACTGGTGAAGAGCCTCGGCATCAAGTCAATCTGAAACAACTGCGTTAAATGTAGACCCTGTTCTACTTGAACTTGGTCGGTTTAAAGAAGTGTCCTTGTCTTGGTTTGAGGACTTATCATCTGGTATTTGTACATCAGAAGAGTTGAGGTGTTCAATTCTTGTTGAATCTGAACTAAGATTTTCCTGGCTCTCTTCTGGAATCAAGTCAGAAATGCCTTGATTGGTCTCTTGAGTAGGAACATGTTTCAAATGTTTAGCATTTCTATGAATTATTTTCCCATTTTTAGTGTTGACTAATTTAAAAGAATTTATTGAAGTGTTTTCAAGAATGACATGATGTTCTGATCTGAAATCGGAATCAAGTTTTCCATTATTTGGATTTGCCACATAAACTAAATTTCCAATTTCAAATTATGAGGACTAGCTTTCCGAATTATATCATTATATGTTTTCATTTTTTCTTTGTAGACCATATTGAATTCTTTGATGTTGGATTCATCTTCTTCTGCATCATTAACAAGTGAGCTTAATTTAGTTTTGATTTCTCTTGAAAATAATAGGAATGCTGGACTCTTTCCTGTAGATCGGATTGGAGTAGTTCGGTAAGACATTAAAATTCTGGATAAATCTTCTTTCCAATCTTTCCCTTCTTCAGAACTTGAATTAAATTGTTTCTTTAGAAATCTATGGAATCTTTCTATCTTCCCATTACTTTTTGGGTAATAGGGTGAGGCTTTGATGTGCTTGATTCCACATTATTTTAAAAATCTTTCCATTGATGTACTTACAAACTGTTATCTGTTACAACTTCATGTGGATAACCATGTCTTGCAAAGATCTCCATTAATTTTTTAATAATTGTCTTGCTGGAAATGTCTTCTATTATCATTGCTTCAGGATATGAAGAATAGTAGTCGATCACTGTTAAAACATAATGATAGCCAATTGGACCAACTATGTCAATTCCAAGTTTCATCCAAGGTTTTGATGGTAACGGAACTATTTGCAATGGTTGATCATTTATCAATGGTTGATTCCTTACACAAATTGGACAGTTTCTAATCAAATTTTCAATGTCAAAGTCCATGTTTATCCAAAAATATTTTTCTCTTAACAGTTGTTTGGTTCTTGTCATTCCTTGATGTGTTTCATGTGCAATTCTCAAGACTCTCTTTATTAGTTTTGAAGGTAGCAAAATTCTACTTCCTTTTAAGATAAGATTATCAAAAATTGAGAGTTCATCTTTAAACTTATAAAAACATTTGAATTCTTCATTCAAAGGATATGGCCAAACTCCCTTTTGAACCATATCTTTCAGTTTTTGAAACAAAGGCTCTTGCTCTGTACAAACTTTTATCTCTTTCAAAGACAGTGCTATGAACATAGTCCTCCAGCCATTTTTCATCACTTGTGTTAGAAAGAGGTTGTCTTGAAAATATATCTGCAATATTTTGCTTTCCTCGAATGAATTCAATTTCAAAGTCATATGGTTGTAATCTCCAACTCAATCTTTGAATTCTTGGAGGCAAAACAGCTCCATTTTTAGGATTCAGCATATAGATTAGAGGTTTGTGATCTGTTTTTAACACAAATTTCCTTCCCCAAATATAGGTGTTAAAATGTTCAATTGCCCATACACATCCCAATGTCTCTTTTTCTATTTGTGAATATCTTTTTTCAGTATCAGTTAAGGATCTGCTGGCATATGCAATGGGTCTTTTAATGCCATTTTGTTGTGTTTGTATTAATACTGCTCCAAGACCAATAGGGCTTGCATCTGTGATTAATTCAGTTGGTGAGTTCAAGTTGTAATATGCCAAGCATGGCTCTTTTGTTAGTGACTCTTTAAGATCCTGAAATGCTTTATTTGTTTTCAAATCCCAATTCCACCTAACATTTTTTCTAGTCAAATTATTTAGAGGTTCTGCCAATTTAGAAAAATTAGGTATGAATTTTCTTAAAAACCCACAAGTTCCTAAGAATGACCTTAACATCTCAATATTTTTTGGTATTGGAAAATTTAAGACTGCTTCTATTTTCCTATTATCAGGTTTAATACCTTCACTACTAACAATGTGACCTAAAATATCCAATTCTTCCATGGCAAATTTGCACTTATTCCTGTTGAGCTTAATGCCTACTTTATCAAATCTTTGTAAGACTTTTCTAAGCCTTTCTTCTAGTTCTTGTCTATCTTTGGCGTAAACTACGACATCGTCCAAGTAACAAATTACACCTTTCAAATCAAGCAAAATTGAATCCATTCCTTTCTGATATGCCTCTGGAGCACTTGATAGACCAAAAGGAACTTTACAAAATCTGTAACAACCACGGTGCGTGATGAAAGTTGTAAGGGGTCTTGATTGAGGGTCTAAGTCAACCTGCCAAAACCCTTTTTTTGCATCCAGCTTTGCAAATACTTTAGCACCTTTAAGGGCATGTAACATATTGTCAATTGTAGGAATTGGATGTCTTTCTCTCAATATTGCTTTATTCACTTCCCGAAGGTCTATGCATAGTCTAATTTCCTCACTATCCCTTTTTGGAACAACTATTATGTTAGAAACCCATTCAGAACCTTGATGCACTTCTTCAATGATTCCATTCTCTAGCATCTTATCAAGCTCTTGATTTACTGCTTCTACCATTGCATAAGGTATACGACGGCATCTCTGGGCAATGGGCCTATAGTTGTCTTTCAATGTCACTTTATGACTATAGCCTTTTATAGTTCCAAGTCCATGGAAAAGATGTTCATGTTCTTGAACAAGAGTTTCTATATTAGTAGACATTGATTCATTTACATGATTTACCCTTTTAAATATACCTAGTTCAAAACTAGCCTTGCCTCCCAACAAAGATTCAACTTTTTTATCAATCACATAAATTTCTTCTGAAATTGAATTTTCTTTCCAAGAAATCACAGCATTGAAATAACCATAACATGGAAGAGGTCTATCTTGACCATAGGCAAAAAAAGTTCGGGTGGTGTCATGTAATTTTGGCATAATTTTATGGCCATATAATTCAAGCATCTTATTATAGCTTATGAAAGTTCTATCACTCCCTGTATCAATTATCATATTTATTTCACTACCATCTATTTGCACTTTTTCTTTATTTTCAGCACCTGTATAGTAGGTATATTCATCTGAACTTTCACCTACTTCAGTCTTATTTTCTTCTTGTATGGTCTTAACTTTAGTTTGGTTGAAACTTTTGTGGTTTCTATTATTATTTTGATTTGGGCGGTTCCTGCAAGCTCTAAAAAGATGTCCTAATTTATTGCAATATGAACAAGTCATTTTTTAGCACCACATTCTTGTGCTGAATGTGTATCTAATCCACAGCGATAACATTTAGGCTTTGAGGCACCTGAAATTAATGGGGTACCTTGATTAGTGAATCTACCTTTGTTGAAATTATTAGTATTATAGTGCTTTTTTGGTTTATTTTGAACTCTATTTAGTGTTTGATCATTTTGAGGTTCAAGAAGTCTAATTTCTTTTCTAGAAATTTCTAACATTCTAGCAATATCAATGGTTTTTGACAGTGTCAAATTTTCTTGTTGCAACAATTTTTCTTTAAGTTTTTTGTTGTTACATATTTCAATTATTTGGTCTCTTATCATATCAGCTTCTAAATTCCCAAATTCACAAGATTTAGAAAGCTCTCTTAAAGAAATTAGGTAGTTGTCGATCGATTCATCATCTTTCTGGACTCTTTGTCTAAATTTAAATCTCTCAGTGACCATATCTTTATGAGGTGTGAAATATTTATCTGAAGCCATTTTAGTTTGTTCATAATTTTCCTTTTCATCTGGCAAGTTGAAAACTATACGCTGTACATTTGGCCCTAAACAATGCAATAGAGTTTCTCTCTTAATTTCATCCGATTTTTTTGAAATTCCAGATGCTATTTCAAAAATGGCAAAGGATTCCATCCATTGCTTATATTCCGCAAATACATTGCTTGCATTCATATTCATGGGTAAAGGTGGCGTCAGGTTGGCTGCCATACTTGTTTTTTAGGGCTACAGTTATATTTTCAAATTCTCGTCGCCAATTTATGTTGTATAGTTATTATTTAATTAAACATTACTCACCAGATGAAATTATTATTACTAATTGTTTATTACACTTTATATATATATTTTTACATTAACACGTTGTTTACATTATACATCGTATTATTGTTTATGATGATGATCTATTATATATTTTAAAACACAGAATCTACTTATATATTTGCCTTATTCTGTGTATCTGTCTGTCTGAAGCTCACTGATAGAATGCGCGCCCATTGGCCGCCAGCAAACACGTGACCTCCCTGCCCGCCCCCCTCTATACAACCCTGTTATCAGCTGTGTGTTACATCCACCTGTCTATACAGACCACCCTGTCTATAGCGGTCACCCTAGGCAACCCTGTTATCAGCTGTGTGATGCATACACCTGTCTAAACAGACCACCCTGTCTATAGCGACCACTCTAGACAACCCTGTTATCAGCTGTGTGTTACATCCACCTGTCTATACAGACCACCCTGTCTATAGCGGTCACCCTAGGCAACCCTGTTATCAGCTGTGTGATGCATACACCTGTCTAAACAGACCACCCTGTCTATCGCGACCACTCTAGACAACCCTGTTATCAGCTGTGTGATACATCCACCTGTCTATACAGACCACCCTGTCTATAGCGACCACTCTAGACAACCCTGTTATCAGCTGTGTGATACATCCACCTGTCTATACAGACCACCCTTTCTATAACGACCACCCTAGACAACCCTGTTATCAGCTGTGTGATACATCCACCTGTCTATACAGACCACCCTGTCTATAGCGTTCATCCTAGACAACCCTGTTATCAGCTGTGTGATACATCCACCTGTCTATACAGACCACCCTGTCTATAGCGACCACCCTAGACAACCCTGTTATCAGCTGTGTGATACATCCACCTGTCTATACAGACCACCCTGTCTATAGCGGTCACTTTCGGCAACCCTGTTATCATCAGTGTGATACATCCACCTGTCTATACAGACCACCCTGTCTATAGCGGTCACTCTCGGCAACCCTGTTATCAGCTGTGTGATACATCCACCTGTTTATACAGACCACCCTGTCTATAGCGACCACCCTAGACACCCTGTCATCAGCTGTGTGATACATCCACCTGTCTAAACAGACCACCCTGTCTATAGCGACCACTCTAGACAACCCTGTTATCAGCTGTGTGATACATCCACCTGTCTATTCAGACCACCCTGTCTATAGCGACCACCCTAGACAACCCTGTTATCATCAGTGTGATACATCCACCTGTCTATACAGACCACCCTGTCTATAGCGACCACTATAGACAACCCTGTTATCAGCTGTGTAATACATCCACCTGTCTAAACAGACCACCCTGTCTATAGCGACCACTCTAGACAACCCTGTTATCAGCTGTGTGTTACATCCACCTGTCTATACAGACCACCCTGTCTATAGCGGTCACCCTAGGCAACCCTGTTATCAGCTGTGTGATGCATACACCTGTCTAAACAGACCACCCTGTCTATCGCGACCACTCTAGACAACCCTGTTATCAGCTGTGTGATACATCCACCTGTCTATACAGACCACCCTGTCTATAGCGACCACTCTAGACAACCCTGTTATCAGCTGTGTGATACATCCACCTGTCTATACAGACCACCCTTTCTATAACGACCACCCTAGACAACCCTGTTATCAGCTGTGTGATACATCCACCTGTCTATACAGACCACCCTGTCTATAGCGTTCATCCTAGACAACCCTGTTATCAGCTGTGTGATACATCCACCTGTCTATACAGACCACCCTGTCTATAGCGACCACCCTAGACAACCCTGTTATCAGCTGTGTGATACATCCACCTGTCTATACAGACCACCCTGTCTATAGCGGTCACTTTCGGCAACCCTGTTATCATCAGTGTGATACATCCACCTGTCTATACAGACCACCCTGTCTATAGCGGTCACTCTCGGCAACCCTGTTATCAGCTGTGTGATACATCCACCTGTTTATACAGACCACCCTGTCTATAGCGACCACCCTAGACAACCCTGTCATCAGCTGTGTGATACATCCACCTGTCTAAACAGACCACCCTGTCTATAGCGACCACTCTAGACAACCCTGTTATCAGCTGTGTGATACATCCACCTGTCTATTCAGACCACCCTGTCTATAGCGACCACCCTAGACAACCCTGTTATCATCAGTGTGATACATCCACCTGTCTATACAGACCACCCTGTCTATAGCGACCACTATAGACAACCCTGTTATCAGCTGTGTAATACATCCACCTGTCTAAACAGACCACCCTGTCTATAGCGACCACTCTAGACAACCCTGTTATCAGCTGTGATACATCCACCTGTCTATACAGACCACCCTGTCTATAGCGACCACTCTAGACAACCCTGTTATCAGCTGTGTGATACATCCACCTGTCTATACAGACCACCCTGTCTATAGCGACCACCCTAGACAACCCTGTTATCATCAGTGTGATACATCCACCTGTCTATACAGACCACCCTGTCTATAGCGACCACTCTAGACAACCCTGTTATCAGCTGTGTGATACATCCACCTGTCTAAACAGACCACCCTGTCTATAGCGACCACTCTAGACATCCCTGTTATCAGCTGTGTGATACATCCACCTGTCTATAGCGACTACCATGTCTATAGCGACCACCCTAGACAACCCTGTTATCAGCTGTGTGATACATCCACCTGTCTATACAGACCACCCTGTCTATAGCGACCACCCTAGACAACCCTGTTATCAGCTGTGTGATGCATACACCTGTCTATACAGACCACCCTATCTATAGCGACCACTCTAGACAACCCTGTTATCAGCTGTGTGATACATCCACCTGTCTATACAGACCACCCTGTCTATAGCGACCACCCTGGACAACCCTGTTATCAGCTGTGTGATACATCCACCTGTCTATTCAGACCACCCTGTCTATAGCGACCACCCTAGACAACCCTGTTAACAGCTGTGTGATGCATACACCTGTCTATACAGACCACCCTGTCTATAGCGACCACCCTAGACAACCCTGTTATCAGCTGTGTGATACATCCACCTGTCTATACAGACCACCCTGTCTATAGCGGTCACCCTAGACAACCCTGTTATCAGCTGTGTGATACATCCACCTGTCTATACAGACCACCCTGTCTATAGCGGTCACTTTCGGCAACCCTGTTATCATCAATGTGTTACATTCACCTGTCTATACAGACCACCCTGTCTATAGCGACCACCCTAGACAACCCTGTTATCAGCTGTGTGATACATACACCTGTCTATACAGACCACCCTGTCTATAGCGACCACTCTAGACAACCCTGTTATCAGCTGTGTGATACATCCACCTGTCTATACAGACCACCCTGTCTATAGCGACCATCCTAGACAACCCTGTTATCAGCTGTGTGATACATCCACCTGTCTATACAGACCACCCTGTAAATAGCGGCCATTCTAGATAACCCTGTTATCAGCGTGATACATCCACCTGTCTATACAGGCCACCCTGTATATAGCGGCCATTCTAGATAGCCCTGTTATCTGCTGTGTGATACTTACACCTGTCAATAGCGGCCATTCTAGACAACCCTGTTATCTGCAGTGTGTTACATCCACCCGTCTATACAGACCACCCTGTCTATAGCGGCCATTCTAGACAACCCTGTTATCAGCTGTGTGATACATCCACCTGTCTAAACAGACCACCCTGTCTATAGCGACCACTCTAGACAACCCTGTTATCAGCTGTGTGATACATCCACCTGTCTATACAGACCACACTGTCTATAGCGGCCACCCTAGACAACCCTGTTATCGGCTGTGTGATACATACACCTGTCTATAGCGGCCACTCTAGACAACCCTGTTATCAGCTGTGTGATACATCCACCTGTCTATACAGACCACCCTGTCTATAGCGGTCACTTTAGGCAACCCTGTTATCATCAGTGTGTTACAATCACCTGTCTTCATGGTAAACGGTTTGCGGATTTCGACAAATTAGAAAGAAGTAATCATATATCGCCGCAACTCTTTTTATTATTATAGCGGTTAAGGAAGCTTTCGGGCAAGCCCTTCTTCAGCTAATTATATTGTACAAACAAAGAGAGATTATATATCGTTTTTAATATAAATCAAAATAAACGAAAAGAAATTTACCACGCCCCTATCGCCTTCGTTTCAATAACGTGGCCACGCGGTGCTATTGAAACGAGGGCGATGGGGGCGTGGTAAATTTCTTTTCGTTTATTTTGATTTATATTAAAAACGATATATAATCTCTCTTTGTTTGTACAATATAATTAGCTGAAGAAGGGCTTGCCCGAAAGCTTCCTTAACCGCTATAATAATAAAAAGAGTTGCGGCGATATATGATTACTTCTTTCTAATCACCTGTCTATACAGACCACCCTGTCTATAGCGGTCACCTCAGGCAACCCTGTTATCAGCAGTGTGATACATACACCTGTCTATACAGACCACCCTGTCTATAGCGGCCACCCTAGACAACCCTGTTATCGGCTGTGTGATACAAACACCTGTCTATACAGACCACCCTGTCTATAGCGACCACCCAAGACAACGTGTTTAAAATATATTCGCACTCGGGTAAACCCCGGGCGTTGCCCGGGCCATTCGTCTAGTACTACATAAACAACACCACGTGGTAAGAACAATTTATTAATTTCCAAGTTCTTAAAGTATTTCAGAACATCTCTCTAATGCATGTTCAAATAAAATTCAAATTGCATAATAATATATACAAAAATAATTTAATTTACAAGCAAGAAGAAATAAGTGTATTTTTAGAAAAAAAATTACAATAACAACATGGCGGAAAATGCTATTCGACTCCAAAACAAATAGTAACAAGTTGTAGTTGTAACCAGATGTACAAGTTGCTATCTTTATGGCTGCAATGGGACGAGAGGCTCAAAATATTTTTAAATCTTTCAACTTAAATAATGCAGATAAAAATAATCTGAGCATTGTAAAAGACAAGTTCAGCAACTATTTTTCTCCAAAGCTGAACACTACAATTGAAAGATTCAAATTCAATCAGATGAAACAGAAAGAAGATGAATCATTTAATGATTTTCTGACTAGGATCAAATTACAGATAGCAAACTGCAAATATGCTGTTATGTCTGATGAACTACTTAAATATCAAATAGTTGTAGGAATTATTAACAATGAAATAAGAGAAAGACTTCTTAGTGAGGCTGATCTTAATCTGGAAAAAGCTGCACAAATTTGAATAGCATGTGAAAATGCCACAAACCAAATGAAACATGTACTAGCCGACTCAGACAAACAAGTTGATGTGACAAAGATGAACAGTAAGAAGTGGGAAGATAGAAAAGATCTGAGAAAAGAAAACCACTAACCAAAGTCACAAAATAATAGAAAACTGCGGGAATTGTGGTAGATCCCACAAAATCAACCAATGTCCGGCATATCAAAAGAGATGCGACAAATGCAAGAAACTCAACCATTTTGCAAATCTTTGCAGATTAAGAACACAAATTCATGATTGTTGGGTTACCAGAACCTGAAATGATTCAAGAATTTGTAATCCAGTCAGTTGAAAACACCAACCTGACAGAAGATTGGTATGAAGAAGTAAAAATTAAAGGCAAAATGGTAAACATGAAACTAGACACAGGTGCACAGTGTAACGTGTTGTCACTCAGCCTGGCAGGGAGATTAAATCTGGAAATCCAAAGGTCTCCAGTAAAAAGTTTAATTTCCTTTTCAGGACATCGAATTCCTGTCGAAGGACAAAGTCTAGCAATGTGCATGGTGAAAACATGACTGCCTACATTCGTTTCATCATATCCAGAGATAACACTTGCCCCATTCTAGGCAGACAAACCTGTTCCAATTTAGGTCTTGTCAAGCGAGTAAAACCTGTCAAACAATTACACAGGAATGCCAAGAAGTATTTGAAGGGATAGGATGTTTGAAAGGATATGAATACGAAGCAAAGTTTCAGACTTCTGACATGAACATGCAAGTAAGACCACCCAGACCTATTCCTCTATCTATTAAAGAAAGAGTAAAGAAAGAACTTGAGGAAATGGAAGACAATGGGATTATAAAGAAAGTAAATTACCCTACCCCCATCTCCAGTCAGATGGTTATAGCAAAACAGAAAGGAAAAATACGTATATGCATTGACCCATCGGATATCAATAAAGTAATTCTAAGAAGCCATTTCCCATTACGAACATTTGATCAGATTGAAGTAAACCTGCATGGTTCAAAATACTTCACAAAGTTGGATCTGAAGAAAGGATACTGGAAGATCAAAGTAGCTCCCAACTCACAACGTTACTTTACTTTCAGCACTCCTTGGGAAAGATATATGTTCTTTAGATTTCCTTTGGAATCAAAACTGCTCCTGAAATATTCCAGAAAATCATGGCAGACTTACTCCAAGACCTTGAGGGTACGGAAAATTCAATGGACGATATCCTGATCCATGCTCCGGATCCACAGACCCTGGAAATAAGAACAAGAGCTGTACTACAGAGGCTTAAAGAAAATGGAATCAAACTGAATAGAGATAAATGCAAATTTCAACTTCAAGAAGTCCAATTTTAGGTCATATTGTCACGACAGAAGGCATTAAAATTGACCCTGAGAAAGTGCGTGCAATAGGAATTTCTCCTTAATTTCTAAGTCACCAAGCAACAAGCAAGAACTACAACGTCTCTTAGGAATGATACAATACCTGAGCAGGTTCATCCCTAACCTTGCAGAGAAAACCAAAAACATGAGGATGCTTTTGAAAAAAGATACACCTTGGCTATGGGACTAATCCCTCGATTGTGATCTCTTAGAGATAAAGACTTTGCTCAGAACTGCACCAACTCTGAAATTCTTTAATACCAACGGAAATCTGACACTTTTCAGTAGACGCCAGTTCATATGCCCTTGGAGCGGTTCTATTACAAAACGGAAAGCCCATAGCCTACGCTTCATCAGCTCTCAAATCCACTCAGCAGAACTACGCTCAGATAGAAAAGGAAGCTCTTGCCATCAAATTTGGATGTGACAAATTCCATCAACTCATTTATGACAAAACGGTTGACGTCGAGACGGACCACCGTCCTTTAGAAACCATATTCAAGAAGCCATTAAGCAAAGCACCCCCGAGGCTCTCTCTCTCTCTATCTCTCCAGAGAATTTTTATACAGATACAACAATGTGATCTCAGGATTAAATACAAGAAAGAAAAAGAACTGCTAACAGCTGATCTACTAAGTAGAGACTGCTCCTATGAAGACACTTACTTGGATGAGAACTTCGAAGTACTGATGACCACCCCGACAAATAGGTCAAGCTACGAGGAATTTCAAGTTCTTACAAAAGAGGACCAAGAACTACAAGAACTAAAATACCTAATCTTATATGGCTGGCCAAACTACAAATCAGCAGTCCCTGAAAGCTGCAAGAAATACTGGCCATATAGAGATGATCTCTCGACAAACGAAGACCTAATCTTCAAAGGTAGCAGAGTCTTCATTCCCCGAAGGTGGAAAGCAAAGATACTCTAGTTAATCCACGAAGGACACCAAGGAACAAACAGCTGCTTGAGAAGGGCCCGAGACTCATTATACTGGCATGGCATGTCCCAAGACATCATCAACACAGTAGAAAATTGTAGGACTTGCCAAGCAAATCAGAGGAACAAGACAAAAGAACCAATGATCATAAAAGAGATACCGAGTCTTCCTTGGGAGATAGTCACCGCCGACATTTTCTCAATAAAAGGAAAAAATATTACCTGTTAATAACAGATAACTACTCTGGATTCATTGATTTCAAAGAAATGAAGACAATGAACTCTGCAGAAACTATTGAATATCTTAAAAAATGGTTTAGCGTACATGGGATTCCCAGACTCCTGGAAACTGATAATGGGCCAAACTTTACGTCCAGGGACTTAAAGACTTTCAAAAGAAGTGGTTTTTCGACCACCAGACATCAAGTCCTCTATATCCTAAATCAAACGGATTAGCAGAGAGCGGTACAGACAGCCAAGAACCTCATCAGGAAGTGTTTGGATTCAGGACAAGAAGTGGAACTAGCACTTTTGAACTTTTACAACACTCCTAGAGATGGTCTTCCTTCACCGGCTCAGTGTCTGTTCAGTCGCAGGACCAGAACCCTCCTTCCCACTAGCACTCATCAGTTGGAACCAGAAATCCAAAAGGGACATCCACAAAACCTAAGAAATAAGCGGGAGAAGCAGAAAACACACCACGATAAGACAGCTAAGACAACGCGCCAGTTATTTCGGGGTATGGGTTAAGATGAGTTCTTAGATCTGGGGGGTTAACATTGAACATTAAGTAGGTAGGTGGAAAATTTGTAACAGAATGGGGTGTATTATTATACGTCTGAGTGACGCGCTTAACTAGTTGAGTCCAGGAAGCTTTCGGATTTTCTAGATAAGCTAGTCTGAGCTTGCCTGTAATGGTCGCATTTAAGCGTTCTATTAAACCGTTTGCTTGTGGGTTATTGCTGGGGGTGAATAGGGGTTGTATACCATGTGTTATTAGAAATTTACGGAATTTTTCTGAGGTAAAAGCGGGCGCTCTGTCAGATAACAGACGTTTTGGAGATCCTTGCTGTAGTACAGTTTTGAGGGTTTGAATGTACGTTAGGGTACTGGTGGACTTCGATGGAAAGGTCCAAGCATATCGCGTTAAATGATCCACTATTACGTGTAGATATGTCTTGGAGTGTCCATATTTCGAAAATCCAGCTATGGTATCTATAGAGATTAAGTCGAATGGTTGTTGAGGTGGTGGAATTTGTCCGATGGCACCATAAGGTTTACCTTTGGGCCTTTTAATGATTTGGCAGGTGTGACACGACCTGACAAATTTTTCTATAGATTTAGAGATACATTTCCAGTAGTACTGGGTAGTAATTATGCGGGTCATCTGAGAGATACCTGGGTGGTTATATTCTTGGTGAACTTTGTTCATTAGAGTATGTTGCAGGGTTTCGGGAATTATTATTTTAATTACACCTTTTCGGGTAATGGTATGTAAGCCGTTTGTATCAATGTTGAAGGGGGATGCTGTTAGTTGATGCTGTTTGATAATATCAGCACTGATAAATCCTACAAAGGGGTTTCGTGATAGTAAATCTGCTTCGTACTGTTGGTTGCCTTTGAGGTAGTGGATTTCGTAATTATAGGTAGATAGTCTCAGGCTCCATCTAAAGAGTCGCCCTGACGAATTTTTTATAGTTTTAAGCCATTGTAAAGCTTGGTGATCTGTGTATATGGTAAATTTTATACCAGTGAGGTATATTCGGAATTTGTCTACACTTTCGACGTAGGCGAGGCACTCGAGTTCGGAAACGGTGTAGTTTCTCTCATGTGCTCTAAGGGCGCGGCTGAAATATTGTACAGGATGTACTTGTCCGTCTGGATGTACCTGTTTGAGTAAGCCGGCGATCCCCTGGGTGGATGCGTCGCAATAAAGGCGGCATGGTAAACCGACTTGATACAAGTATAGTACTGGTTTACTGGTTAAACTCTCTTTGAGAGTGGTGAAAGCTTGTTGACAGTCTGGGTCCCAATTCCATTTCACATCTTTTTAAGTAGTTCATTTAAAGGTGCTCGTAAGCGGACATAATCTGGTATAAACTTATTATACACGTTCACTGCTCCTAAAAATGATTGTAACGTCTTTTGATTGGTAGGTGGTTTGATGGAATTTATGGTATCAAGGTTGCGCTTCTGTGGTGCATAAGTACCTGCGGTAACATTGTATCTTAAGAAATCTATAGATGTTTTAAAAAATGAACATTTATTATAATTGAGTTTGATGTTTTCGTGTTGACACACCGTTAGAAATTGTTGTATGTGTTGTAGATGATCCTCTAAGGTATCAGAAAATATAATGAAATCGTCGAAGTAATGGGTAACAAAATTTAGTTTATATTTTTGCATGACCTGGTTTATGGCACGATGGTATATCTGTGGCGAATTTTTAAATCCGTACGAAAGTCTACAAAATTCGTACTGACTATCTAACGTCGCGAATAGGATTCGCCGTATTTACACATCAACAAGAGGAGAGGGAATTACAACAAAATAAAGTTTGTCTCACATTCAGTTACCTATTTACAGATAGGTCATTCTCCAGTATCCTTTGCCCTGCATTCTTTCTCATGCGCCCAGCTTCTGTGCAGAACTCAAAGTATCTAACAATCAGTAATTCATCATCCAGAGCTGAAGAGAGAAGTTGACATATGCGATGGTATCTAGATTGACCAATATGATCCCTGAATATAACTTAAATCTTTATTATGTTTGTACCATAGGACAGGCCATAGTTAAATTAGTATAAATCCATATAAATTGTAACACTATTGATTTTTTTAAACCACTCTATTGCTCTAAAATATCACAATCTGCCTTATGTAAGTAATAAAGTATGACGTCTTCCCAGTCGTCTCAGGATGGTACCAGTTTGCCACCGGACCGCAGGGGAGGGGAGGATGACCCACATAAGTCACTAACAGTTAGGTTCGGCTAGGATTTCTGACATGCACGCTCAGTATTAGGTTCATTATCATCTCACGACGGCCCCCGCGGCTCCAAGCTGACGCCGAGCTTTCCTCTGGTAGTCCTCAACTTCCCCCGGTCGGGGTGCCACTTGAGACGTCCTGGAAGAGCGCCTTTTGTTCCCAAACTTTGTCCTTACTGTCTTGTGCGGGCTTCCCACTCTGCCCGCCTTGCCACTCATCCCCGACTGCTTCCAACTCACTCGTTGTCTTACCCGGGTTTACGACAAATATATCCTATTAATCTGTGAATAAACATATATCATCATCATAAACAAGAATAAAAGAAGTAGAATGTAAATAACATGATGTAAAAAGATCTGTATAAAGTTTAATAAATAATTTATACAAATCTCATTCTTAATTATAAAAATATAAACATCAAACACTGAAAGAGCAGGCCGCTTGCCTGGCTGCGGCCTTGACCGCTATTTTCCAATCATGGACTTAGTTTGCTGGATACAGAGGTAGGTGGGGATAAATGGGATTTTGGCATGATAGCCCTTTTTTTTTAGTTTATATTTATGTATTTTGATCTCCTCCCTTTTAATATTTTATTGTATATATACTGTTTTTAATTTAAAGCTTTATTTTTATTTTAAAGCTTTATATGTTAATTTTTAAATTGTTATGTACATTGAAAACTGTTCCAATAGTCTCTAAATAAAGAATGTTAAGTAGAAAGGAGGTATTTAATTCTCCTTCAACATTTATTGCTTAGCCGGTACAGCATTAGGTCTTTACATGTGCCATAGATGTATAAATTTGTGGTCTGCTTTTCTGCAGCCACGTAGCCCGAATATTTGGACTTAAAGATATCTAGAAATAGTTTATTAAAGTATAACAGAAACGTAAAAACTATAAAAATCACATCATGAGTTCAACAATGTCGCCAGCTGCAAGGCTCTAATTATGTATATAATTTCTCCTACAATTACCCCCCCCCCCCCCCCCATGTGGTATCTGCGGTAGCCTCTCTCACAGGACGCACACTGATGGTAAAAAGTGCACCAAAGCGCCCAAGTGCGCCAATTGTGCAGGTGCACATTTTACCACTGCCTGTGAAAATAAAACGTGCTTAAGTGTCACAGGTGTGGTGACAAGCACAATGCCAACTCCATGATGTGCAAGCACATGCGAGATGCACAGGATCAGTTCAATAAGTTGATGGTCAAATGAAGGTTTTCAAGTGCCTACAAATCAATATAAGACGCTCTCAGCCTTGTTTGTATTCAGTATTGAATGATTGTCGTGAGGAGAATATAGATTTACTACTTTTACAAGAGCTCCCAGCCGCGCGCGGCAAAATCCCATCGCTGCCAATCCCATCTAACAGAGTTTGCTATGGCCCTATTACAAACTCTAGGTTGGGAGCTATGGTCATTGTAGTAAATTCTAGCCTTAAATTTGTCCATTTGTCTCATTTGTCCAGTGTTAATGTCGTGTTTGTCATGTGTGAATTAAGTGGTAAATGTATTCTTCTTTGTGATGTTTACCTTCCGCCATCATGTGACCCCTCCCCTCTTCTCGATAAGATAAATTATAGCCTTAATTCTCTGAACTATGACGAGGTCATTTTTTGCGGCGATCTAAATGTTGAATCTTTTAGGTGGTCGGATAAACCTCTGCTCCTCAGGCATTACTCACGTAAGAGAGATCTAGTTGAAAACTTTATAGATGCCAACTATTTGCATGTGCTCAACACTCACGGCGCGGTGACGTGGGAGGAAGGAAACCGCTCTTCTTCTATCGACGTCACTTGCTGTAGTGCTGGCCTTGTAAATAGCGTTACCGATTGGCATCCTGAGTACCAGGAGTTGTCTGACCACAAACGCCTCGTCTTTAATCTAAATTTCGCTCCCTCTTCACAGGACAACACCAGATTTAAATTAAATAAATTTAGCGAAATATACTTCAGCTTTGGGGTCGCGCTGACTGGGATAGAGTTTTTGAACATTACAGCCAAAAAATTGAAAATATTAATCTTTTTTTAGAAAACGTGCGTGACTCATCCTCCCTCGACGATGTAATTAATTTACTCGGCGAAGAGATTTTTCACACATGTCTAAACACCATTCCATCCCGTCCCAGAAGTGATAAATACCTCAAGTACATCTCTTGGTGGAAATCTGATTTGAATCCTCTCAAAGGGGCCACTCAAAAGGCACAGCGGGCCTTTATAAAGGCACGCGGTGTCGTTAAGGGTGTGCTGGAGGTCTTTTACCAAAGACTGAAGGCAAGATATCGCCGTGCGAGGAGACTGGCTAAGAAAGAAGCATTGAGGGCAGCCTGCTCGCGTTGCGAAATCAGTCCTTAGGGTGGAGTCTACAGTTTCATCAAGGGAAATTTTAAGCGCAAACCCCTCTCAGCTCTCCCAGTTGGTAGCGGCTTCACTGAAGGTCCGCGGGACACATTAAATCACGTATTAGATTACTATTTCGGCCGCGTCCCGCCCGATACCATGTTAGAACACAAAGATTTAAGCAAAGTCATCACATCGTCATCTGATAACGACCCTTTGTTTACAGATAACGAGTTGTTGTTGACAGCGGATAAGGTGCACTTATCTTCTTCTCCTGGTAGTGATGGCATGCCACCTCTTCTTATCGTAAAATTAGTTAAACATTTTCGGACGTTTTTTCTAAGTATTTTCAACAAGTGTTTAACCACTGGCCACTTTCCATCTACATGGAAGCTGGGGGACGTCGTTCTCGTCCCCAAGCGAAGTGGGGAGGACTTTCTCACTCACACCGTCCAATCACGATGCTGCCTGGTTTGGGCAAGATCCTTGAGCGTCTAATTCTTGCTAGGCTGTCGTGGATGGCCGATAGGATGTGTAAAGCGCCTCCAAACCAGTTCGGATTTAAGCCTTGTAGATCTACTACAGCCTAACTCTTAAATCTAAAATCTACTATAACCCGGACGATTTAAAATAGGAAATCTTGTCTTCTTCTTTCTTTTGATGTTAAAGGCGCTTTTGAAAACGTGTTCCACTCCAGTATCTTGAGAGCGTTGCACAAAAGCGTTTGTCCCAAAAACATTTATCACCTGATAAACTCGTTTCTATGTAACCGTGTTGTGAGACTATGAATGGTTGTACTGTGTCGAGACGAATTTCCAAAGGATGTTCCCAGGGTTCAGTTCTCTGCCCTTTCCTTTGGAATATTGTCTTTGACGAACTCCTCACGCTGGACTACAGGAATAATGTTTTCCCGCAAGCCTACGCGTATGATCTGGTCGTGGTGGTCTCGGGATGCCGACCTAGTCAACTTCCCGCGGCCCAACACACCATAGATATGATCGCTAGGTGGTGCAGTTTGCATAAACTGGAACTCAGCGTGGGGAAGTGCCAGGCTATGGTTCTCCTCAGACCACACGGGAGTCTGCCTGAACCGCGCCGGGATCTGGTTATCCACGGACGGCCAATCCAATGGTGCGACTCAATTAAGGTGCTGGGAGTGAGATTTGATCAACGTCTATCTTTCTACCAGCACGTAGTTTAAGTCTGCGCCAAGGTCGGCGGCATGTTTGCCGCGTTTGACCGCAGCCGCTAATCTCAACTTTGGTTTTGGTTACCGCGCCTTGAGAACTCTGTATCTGCAAGTGGTTGTTCCGGCCATTGCCTATGCCTCGACGGTATGGTTTCCTAATCTTTCTCAACGCTCCTTAAATGTTCTACTGAGTGCTCAAAGGCCTTTCCTAGTGAGAGCTTGTAGAGTTTTCAGATCAACCAGCAACGCTGCCCTTATCTCCCTCTCTAGAGTCCTTCCTCTCGATCTGGAAATCTCGGCTAAAACTGAGCTATACCTTAAAAAGTATGGATTGGTTGACGCTGAAATTCCACTCGAGCCTCCTCCCTTTCCACATCCTCTCCCTTACCCCCCTATTACTCCGCTCCCAGTAATATTTCTGCTCTTTTCTTCCACGTGGCATACTATACAGATGGTTCTAAAACCAGAGATAGAGTTGGCGCCGGCGTGTACAGGTTCTCTTGTCTCGATTATGCACCTGAAATACGTGAATCTCATGTTTTGTCCCCTCATTGTTCTGTCTTTCAGGCGGAAGCCCTTGGATTGGTTAAGGCACTTGAAAACGCAACCACTTTACCATATCATCTAACCTTAGGATTCTTCCTGGACAACCTCTCAGTCGTGAAGTCAGTTCTGAACTCTAAGACTGGTAATTACCTTATCGACAGAGCTCTGCTACTGATTTCGCGATTGAATCGCAATGGGAACAGATACACCATACAATGGATCAAGATCCACAGTGGGAACGTGGGTAATGACATTGCGGAAACACTCGCAAAGCCGGGTGCTGAGTCTGCTGACCCAAGCTGTTACAAACTCGCTCCTTTGTCGTTTGTTAAATCGGCAATCTACGGCCGGGCGCGTGAAGCATGGGAAAGCAGATTCCTCTCTCTAGCTCCTTCTATCCACACCCGCTTTGGCCTTACTTCAAGGAGTCTTTTAGACAAAAGGTATGCGTACATCGTTCCTAGCGAGCACATTGTGGTTGGCCTGCTATCGGGACACACGTGGACGGACAGTTTCGCCCACAGGATAGGCGTCATTGACGATCCTTCCTGCCCTTACTGCGACGCTGACAGGGAAGAAACTCTGTCACACACCGTGCTTGAGTGCAGCAGCCTTGATGCCCTTAGATTTCCCCTTCTTTCCACCTGTGCAGAAGAATTAGGGTACACTCCGCGGTCACTCAAAGACTTTATTTTCAACAGGAGCACTTGGCGAGCCTGCCTGGAGTTCCTAAAGGCCTCTGATAGATCTAAGCCACGCGTCCGCGCGGAGGATTCCGATCACCTGAGTGACTCGGACTCCTCACCTCATGGTTAACACCGGTCATTGGCGGCCGGTTGTAGACGTAACTCTGGCATGTGCCGCTGTTTAAGATCGGTTTCGCGACCTGCCCTGCGTATGCGATCGCCCCTGACGCTGTCTCTGTAACCCAAGGACCGAGGGCAAATCGTTTGGCGATTCAACGGCGCGGGCTGCTCGAGAAATCGACTTACGCAGCGACCCATTTGAACGCGCTATGCAATCTATGGTGTACTTTTCTGGTTGGTTGTCCTAGCACTGGTACCCTCACCAGTAATCTTATCTAAAACTTTTATATATTCATTTTTACAAAAAAAAATCTATCTTTTGCCATCAGTTGCTGAATCATTCTCGCTTTATCTAATATTCTTATTTAAACAACAGCTGTCTTTTTTATTTTCCCTTGCCTGGGGAATCTAACCTTTTTGAACAGCCTTGGTTGCGTGCAGCACCTTGGTACTTTGATATTGTGCATTGCGGCTTGTCTGCCTGCTACACCTTTTGGGTTTAAAAATCATATACTTTAATCATTGCGGTATGTCTGCTCTCCACGGTCACCCCTGGGCTCAACACCATTGAACCCGTCTCTGCCACCCCCTGAACTCCGCGGATCACCACCCTGCTCCCCCCCCCCCTGGTCCTCCTCTACATCCCGGCTCTCCTGGCCTCACCTGGCAATGATCCCCTGGCCACCCATCCCCAGGCCCCTCCAACTATGCTTTGTATATATTCCGCTTATGCGTCCATCGGGGCTCAAAAATATTCATTTTGGTTAGCAGCCCCGTAAAATAAGATATTTTCTCCTTCTATTACATTTTAAAATATATTGATACGTTTCTGAATTTTGTAATTAATTTTGTAATTAGTTTTTCATTGATTTTAATGTGTGATCAATAACTCTGATCATCATTGGAAAAAAGAACAATTAATAAACAGAAGAACAACAACATGGTAAATTTGCCTATTTATTTAAAACAAACAAACAAATTAGATAAAGATTTAAAATAAAACATTTTCTTTAAAAGTTAAAGCAAAAATAAAAACGTTACATAAAATATTTGGCGCAGCTACGAAAGGATTAAAATATAAATCAAAAAAGGCTTCGACGAAAGAAAAAGTAAGTACAATGGCAGTAAATGTAAACAAATTAGAGAAATTTAGCGGTGATAAAGGTTCAATTCGGCCTGAATCATGGCTTAAACTATATGAATTGGAAACTAGTAAACTAGATGAAGTCGATAGAATCAATAATCTAATTTATTATTTATCAAAAGATGCTTTAGAATGGTTTGCTGATGAAATATTGAGCAACGCATCCATTAAAAAATGGGATACTGTTAAACTCAAATTAATTCAGCGCTTTGGTTATAAAGTTGAAAGCCCTATAGTTGCAGCATCAAAAAGAAGACTTAAAAAGAAGAAACCGTGGAAGATTATTTAAGAGATAAAATTAGATTATTAAATCAAACAATCCTCAATAATGTCGAGAAGCTAAAAATGTTAACGGATGGATTGCCATTAGATTGGAAAAATTATCTCGTAACAGCCCAGCCTAAAGATCCATCACATTGGATGCAGATTGCCATAGAGATTGAACAAAACAATAATCAAATAAGGCTACAACAGAGAAGTAAAACCAAGGTTTTTAATATAACTACACCTACAATCTCAAAAAATTGCCCATATTGGTGTCCTATTTGTAAGAAAAAAGGATTGTATTTTAAACATTGGATAAGTGATTGCAAAGATTATGATCCTAATTATAAAGACAAGCTTAAACACCAAGCAATTAATATTACCACAGATGTCAAACAAACCATAGCTGATTCACTTTGCATATCAAATACCAATTTTCCTTATAGATTTGTTAATGTTGAAACTTTACTTAATAATATTCCAGTTTCATCTTTAATTGATACCGGGTCAACTATTTCATTAATGAGCTGTTCGCTTTTAAAACAACATAAGTTAAAATTGAATGTAAACGATAGAATCAAAATTAAACAAGTAGATAGTTTTGCATATACTTTAGGATCTGTAGAAGTATTTTTGAAAATCCATTCTAAACTTGTCAGGTGTAAGCTTCATGTAGTGAAAAACTTTAGCTATCCATTGCTTATTGGACTTGATGTAGCAGGAAAAATTGGATTAATAATTGACACAAAAGACAAAGCGGTGTATGTTAAAGGGAATGAATGTTTTTATATATCTCCTGAAACGCATCTTCCATCTGTTCAGCAAAAAGAGCTTAATCAATTACTTAAAGAAAATCAAGCATTGTTCAGCCAGCATGAAACTGACATTGGAAGGATTGCTGTTCAACATAAGATCCATACAATTCAACATCCACCCATCAGTTGTAGACCATATAGAAGACCACTTGCCGAATATGATGAAATAAAAAAACAAGTTGAAGAATTGAGTAAAAAGGGACTAATAAGAGAATCTCAGTCACCTTGGGCCTTCCCCGTAGTGTTGGTCTCTAAAAGGATGGTTCACAAAGGATGTGCATATATTACCGAAAACTGAATGCAATTACAATTGATGACAAGCAGCCTCTTCCATACATCCAAGATATGTTTGATCGCTTACATAATGCGAAATACTTCACAACACTTGACATAGCATGGGGCTATTGGCATGTTGAAATGCATCCAGACTCTGTTGAGAAAACTGCTTTCATTACAAATGACGGGCATTATGAATTTTTGGTTATGCCATTTGGCTTGAAAAATGCTCCAAGTACTTTTCAGCGAATAATTCAGCATATTATTGGAAATCTTCTTTGGAACGGTGTTTGTAATTATCAAGATGGTATTCTAATTTACAGCAGTACTTTTAAAGATCATATTGAACTCATGAAGAAAATATTTGACAAGCTTAAAGAAAGCAATATCAAACTCAAGTTGAAGAAATGCTCCTTTGCAAAACAAGAAATAAGATATTTAGGTCATATCATAGGACATAACAAGATTAAACCTGACCCTGAAAAAACAAAGGCAATAAATGAGTTCCCTCAACCTAAAACAGTGAAGCAAGTAAGGCAGTTTTTGGGTTTAGCAGGTTACTACAGGAAATTTATTCCTAAATTTAGTGAAATTGCAGATCCTTTAACAAGCCTCACAAGAAAAAATAAGTTATTCAAATGGACTACTGAAGTTAACAAATCATTTCAGGAACTAAAGTCTCATTTATCCACAGATCCAGTTCTTTCTACATATGATCTTCATTACCATGTAAGCTTTATACAGATGCATCTAAACTGGGAATTGGTGCTATTTTAGCTCAAATTGGAAATGATAATCAAGAACATGTAATTTCCTATTATTCAAGGGAAACTTCTACCACATCAACAGAACTATTCTGCATTTGAGTTGGAATGCTTTGCTGTAGTTCAATCAGTTGAATACTTTGAAGTTTATCTTGAGAACAATACATTTGAAGTCATTACAGATCATTCGGCTTTGGAATGGCTCTTCAACGTAAAGAAACCAAAGGCAAAATATCTCCGATGGATAATTGAATTATCAACCAAGTCAATGAAAATAGTTCACAGATCAGGATCAAAGCAAACGCATGTTGATGCATTGTCAAGATCACCAGTGTCATTTCATGTGTCAATCCCCACTCTTCGACTACACCAACAAAAATCGGATCTCAGTTTTGTAAAGAACTCTCATATTCATCGAGATCTTATTATGGTGAAACATAATGGAGTTCTAAGAACAGTTGTTCCAGAATCATTCCAAGAAGAAATTCTCAAAGAATACCACGATAATCATTCTCACCCCTCAATTAACAAGACAGTAAGATTGATAACACCATTTTATTGGTGGCCGAATGCTATCAGATGCATCAAGACTATGTTCGCTCATGTAAAATATGTCAAATAACTAAATGCAGTCATAAACCATTTATTGGAGAATATGTTGCACCAAACTCTGATCTGAAACCACTGGAATTAATATCAATGGATACTATTGTGCTAGGCTCTGCAGCAAATGAAACCAAGCACAAATACATTCAAGTAATAATTGACCACCTAACAAGATTTGTGTGGGCTTTCCCTACTGTCACCAACACTTCTCAAGCAGTAATTCAATGTTTAGACAAAATCAACAAAACTGTTCCCCAAATCAAATGTATTTTAACCGACAACGGAAAGAATTTTACATCAAAAGAATTTAACAAGTTTTTGAATGAGCATCAAGTTCAACACACCTATTCGACGCCATATCATCCGCAGAGTAATGGACTGTGTGAAAAGATGAATGACACTATACTCACCAAATTAAGAACAAACCTTCAAGAGAATCCAAGACTAAAATGGTCATCATTACTTGCCAAAATTGTGAAAGATTATAATAGCACACCCCATGATGTCACTGGGTTTTCTCCAAATTTCCTACTTTTTGGTGATTGTGCAATACCAGAATTTTCCGAATCACCACATTTCACCATAGAAAATGCAAGGAAGAAAGCAATAGAAAATAGCGCAAAGCATAGAGAAAAGTGGAAAGCACGACACGATGCAAAACATCCGCAGTCGTCATTCAAAGTTGGTGATCTGGTCCTTCGTAAAATAGCTAGTAATGGTCCAAGTATGGTCAAAACATTCCCAAAGTATGAGGGTCCTTTTCAAATAACAAGAATAATATCTAGTGTTACGTGTGAATTATTGAAAGATGATTCCTCCTTGGTTAAAGTTCATGTGTCACAATTGAAACCATTTATTTTGCGAAAATAAATCCTTCAAGCCGAGGGATATGACACGTTTCTGAATTTTGTAATTAATTTTGTAATTAGTTTTTCATTGATTTTTAATGTGTGATCAATAACTCTGATCATCATTGGAAAAAAGAACAATTAATAAACAGAAGAACAACAACATGGTAAATTTGCCTATTTATTTAAAACAAACAAACAAATTAGATAAAGATTTAAAATAAAACATTTTCTTTAAAAGTTAAAGCAAAAATAAAACGTTACAATATACATAGTGAAATGCCTTTTGGGCAAAGTAGAACGCGACCTCCTAGATTAAGAATCAATATCTAAGGAAATGAGGCTAATAAAATATTTTTAAATATACACACAACAATTATTTTCAGGTAGATATTCATATATAAAACTTACATTTTTACAAGCAAGTTTGTGTTTTAATCATTTAAAATGATAATAACACTAGTACACACACTTTTTCCTCCTCAATATTTGAAAGTTGTTTCTAGTAAATTCCAACCCGTAGATCATGAATATAACCTTCATTTTTCAAAATTAGCTCAATTTTTTGAAAAATATTTGAAAATGTTTAATTTTTCAAAGAAGCTGATGGCATCGCTGTCATCAAAATATTTTGAAGATATTGACATTGTAAGCATAAAATTTAAGCACCATTTAGATGAAATGCATACCATTGCAATTTTATATCAATAAAATTTTTATCAATACATTTATTTGCATGAATATTTTTAAATATATAAATAATGCCGCGTAAATGCAAAGCTAATCCAAAATGTTCTGCCACATTTGTAGAAAATTTATAAATCTCAAACAGAGGAAACATATCACCCCAAAGATAGAGGAATGCTATAAAGAATATTTTGGTGTGGCCTTTGGTGATCAAGACAAGTGGTGGTGCCCCCATCCTGCAGACCACTGGCACATCATGCTGATTTATCCTGAGGCTTGAAGGAGTGTCCAGTGACAATGATTCATCCTACATCCGGGAAGAACTTTTAATGGCCCGAGGAACGTCCAATTGCACCATCCAATTTTATCTTTTTTATGCATGCCTTTTTTTCTGTAAGGGCTTTTGCAATGGAAATCGGGGAAATTAAAAGGTATGCTCTTTGGTGTACCAATGGTTTGGTGAGAACCAAAAAATAACCATGACGATTGTTATTTCTGTGTCTGCAAAATCTAAGGCCTTAATAGCAAAAAGAAGCGAAATAACTTTTATCCTGATATACCATAAGCTAGGCAACCTATTCCTCACGACCTCGAGAATCCCATACCGATTCATAAAACGGTTCAAGAATCCTATATCAAAAAAGACTATTTATTGATTCCTCTAAACAAAGTTTGAAGGATTATTTACTGCACTATGGTAGTGTATTACCTTCCATACCAGTTGCCTATTCAACCCAAATGAAAGAAACCTATTCAAATTGTTGGGTCCATTTTGGACTCAGACCCAACAATAAAAAATATGAAAGTGTCAATTTGAAGAAACAAGGTTCTCTGCAAGATGTTGAATGTGCAGGAAACCCTTTGACCGAATCCTGCAGACCACTGGCACATCATGCTGATTTATCCTGAGGCTTGAAGGAGTGTCCAGTGACAATGATTCATCCTATATCCTGGGAAGAACTTTTAATGGCCCGAGGAACGTCCAATTGCACCATCCAATTTTATCTTTCTTATGCATGCCTTTTTTTTCTGTAAATTTTTATGTTGGCCTAGGATTAACAAAGCAATTTTTTTAATAGTAAGAGTAACTTCAAATAATTCATATGAATTATTTATTAACTAATTTTGAGTCAATTTACAAATTGGTTTTATAATTCCTGAGAATTTTTAAATTAATTATTCTTTTCCTGTTGGAGAGTAACTTCGCACATCAGCTGTTGCCTAGCGACGACACCATCCTACCAGACATCACGTGACCTGGCGCCACTCTGCTATGCCTGTAGTTTAAGTTTTGCTTTTGTTGTCTGCATCTGCGCTTGCCTTTTGTGACTCTTTTTGTTCCTAGTCATCTTAATATAATATTGTTAATTAAACAATACTTTTGAGATCCAGCTTCTGATTCTCTTACATTTCCAAATTAGAATATATTGATTTAAATTATTCTCATGAATTATTTAATTAATTTGTAATGGTAAAATAATATTTAGATTTTATTTCAGTATATATATATTTATATTTTTTTTTTTACCTAGGTATATTATTTTGTTTTGCCTTTTTTTTTACCTATCACAGAGGGTGATCTGATTTATTTTTATGATTTATGATAAGATTTATTTTTTTGTTATGATATTTGGTCACCCGGGGAGAAGATAGGCGGTCAGTTTGAAAACAGCCACCAGGGGGAGCGGGGCGAGAAAAACGGGGGCCTTGGCCATGGGCTCCCCGCAAGGGGAGGAACTGGGAAATGTAAGTAATTTTTTTCTTTAATCTTTAATAGGGATTTATAGGTTCTAAATTTTTTAATAGATTAGTTTTTAAGACAATATACCTAGGCCAACATCATTTGGATCATTGGATGTAAAAATAAATATTTATAGTTTATATATTATCAATTGTCTTTCTTCCTTCTTTTTTTTTTTTGTTGTCCTTTTGGCTGTTTTTAATATATATATAAATAAACATCAAGATATATATGTATATGTTATGAATATTTTGTGTTGTTGTTAGATTAGGCTTGATAAGACAAAGGATCGATAAGATAAAGGGTTGAGGTGCAGTCGTGATAAAAAAAATGATATAATTTACCGTCAAGTAGCTTTTATTTTCAATTACTTGAGGAAAGATTACACATTTGTTAGTTTCACATTATATAGAATTTATAATTTAATCCTATATTAGTGATTTAAAAGGATTGATTGGTTAACTACGCATATTTACAACAAAATTATACAACTAAAACTAAACAACTAAACTAAAAGTCTTTCTAAAAACGATGATAACAAAAATAAAAATTATCAATGAATAAAATGAAATATATATTTTTAAAATATAGAAATATTTAGAGTTTTTAGATTATATAATATTTTTAGATTATATAATATTTCCCCCCTGTGAAAAGATTCTAAAAAAATAAAATTTTAAAATAAAATTGGTAATTAAAAATAATTAATTAAACGAAATCAATAAATCTTTAGAAATAATTAAAAATGAAACAATAAAAATCAATACGCACATTTTTTCATAATAAACAAAAGAAAGTTTGTTTACAAATAATTTATACAATTATGAAATTATAATAAAAGTTTATATAAGAAGTATTAATGGTCAAGTCAAATGAAATATGGATATGAAGCAAAAAAGGTATTTAAAATTGATTAAAAATGACATTATGCTAGTTACACTTCAAAATATCAAAAGCAGTAGAAAATGTTATTTTTACATGGTTGAATAATGAAACGCTAATAGATGTATGAAGTGACATTAAGTTATTTGTGAAGGCTTAAGAATTGGTGCTGAAATTTGTTCTTCATTGTCCATGTCCAAAATATGGCCTTCCTGTAAAAAACATGGTTTATCATCAATATCTATTAACTTTGTGTTAGAATTTTGGTTTACTATAAAGTCATTTTCTATGTTAGTGCTATAGTGAAGTAAAAATCTGTTTCTGGATAAAATAATTTAAGCTTATTTGAGTGTATAATTTCTGTTTGTTTTCTTTGGGGTATATTAGGCTTATCTATTTCATATGTGACTGGAGAAAGTTGTTTTAAAATTGTAAATGGGCCTATATATCTTTGTGTTAATTTACCAGTGTTTGGATAAATAAAGGTTTTTACTAATACCTGATCTCCTTCTTTAAAAATGGGTTCTGGGTGTTTAATATCATAAAGTTGTTTGCTGTGTTCATGGGATTTTATGGTTCTTTCAATGGCTAATTTTCTTGCCTTTTCTATTGGTGTATGTGTTTCTGTGTCATGTTCTATATACTGTGGTTGTATTCCATAGTATAAGAATTTAGGTGTAAAGCCTGTTGTGGTATGTGCTGTTTCATTATAGCTTTCAGTAATTTTAGGAATATATTTTGTCCAAGGAATCTTTAAATTAGCATTATATTCACATCTTAACCTATTAATGATAGTGGAATTTAGTCTTTCTACTTTTGCATTTGTTTCTGGATGATGGGAACTGGTGAGTAGATGCTTAACATTATTTCTTTCTAAAAAGTGTTTAAATTTTCTGCTAAGAAAAGCTGCATTTCTATCAGTTATTAATATTTCAGGCTTATTAATTTGGAATAAATTTCTTAGACAAGTTATATAAGAATCAGTTGATACAGATTTTGTTGGAAAAGCCCAAAGGAATCTACTATGGTGATCTACTATCATATGGATACTGTGTCTTGTTGTCCCATAATTATGTAGCCCGCCCAATGTATCTAGAGAAAAAATGTGATTTGGGTGTGTAGCTATTGGCATCTGTTGTAGTGGTTCATAAACAATTCTGTTATCCCTAGACTTGTTAAACTGGCAAGTTTCACAATGTTTGGTGTAATTAGCAATATCTCTAGTCATATGTGACCAATAATAGTGTGGAGAAATTATTTTAGTCATTTGAGTTGTTCCAATATGTCCATGCTTTGTGTGTACTTTGTTTAATAATTTGTGTCTTAGTGTTTGTGGTACATAAGCTCTTTTAAAACCCTTCTTGTTAATCATATAAAGACCATTTTGTATTTTAATTTTAGCACTACTAATTTGTTCATTTGATTGGTGTTCTTTTAACTCATTATATGTTAGGTAAAATGAGACAGGTGCTCTTGACAGCATGTCTGCTTCTATATTATTTAATCCTTTAATATGTTTTATGTCAAAGCTATATTGAGATAGGATTAAAGACCATCTAAATAATCTACCTTGTGGGTTTTTTACATTTTTGATCCATTTTAAAGGTAAGTGGTCTGTGTGCAAGGTAAAATGTATGTTGTGTAGGTATGTATGAAACCTTTGTACTGAATTAATGATAGCTAATGTTTCAATTTCTGAGGCAGTATAATTCTGTTCATATGGGTGAAGTTTTCTTGAAAAATAACCTATGGGGTGTAAGATGCCTTGTTCATCTGGTTGTTTAAGAACTCCTGCTACTCCTAGACTTGACGCGTCTGTGAATAAATGACATGGTTTTGATGGGTCATAAATATATAGTACAGGTTGTGATATGAGTGCATTTTTAAGTGTTTGGAAGGCTTGTTCATGTTTCGCACTCCATAGCCAAGGAGCATTTTTTAACAAAAGTTCATTCAAAGGTGCCCTAATTTGCGCATAATGGGGAATAAATTTATTATAAATATTTATGGTGCCTAAAAATCTCTGTAAGGTTTTAATATTATATGGTCTATTTAATTTTAAAATTGCTTCAATATTTGTGTTATTTGGTGTATATTTTCCTGAGTTAATAGTGTATCCTAAAAATTGTATTTCTTTTTGTAAAAATTTGCATTTATTGAGATTCAGCTTTATATCCTCTTGTTCGAATATACCTAATATGTCATCTAAATGCTTAATGTGTTCTTCATAAGTTTTAGAGTGTATAATAATATCATCAAAATAATTTAAGGCATAGTGTATGTTATGTTTAGTGAAAACTGACTTCATAATCCTTTCAAATGTGAAGGTGCATTTTTTAGACCATATGGAAGTCTGTTCCATTCATAACATCCTAATTGTGTTACAAAGGAGGTTTTATGTCTATCTTTTTCATCTATAGGTATATGCCAATATGCATTTTTGACATCTAGAATAGTATATATTTTTGACTGTGATAACCTATCTATAATTTGTTCTATAAGTGGAATTGGTGTATGTTCTGGAACTGTTTTTTGATTAAGTTTCCTATAATCTATACAGAGTCTTGTGGGATGATTTGGGTTATCAGATTTTTTATTCACTAATAATGCAGGAGAACTATAGGGGCTAGATGAGGGTCTAATAATATCATATTTTAATAATTCAGTTATTTGTTTTTGTATTTCAGCATTATTGTAAAAAGATGTCCTATATGGCTTTTGTGCTATGGGAATATTATCTAAAAGAGATATGCAAATTGGGTTAGTCTTTATGTGTCCTATATCAAAATTGTGTTTAGAGAAAACATTCTTATATTTATGCAATATATCTGAAATTGTTTGATTAGAGAAATTTGGATTAATATCTACTTTACTAAGGTCTAAATAGGAATTATAATTTGTTATAGAGCCCGGTTGTCGCATACTGTGAAATGGGTTAGAATCAGTAATGGGATTTGAATTAGGATCTATAAGTTTAACATTTGTAGTTGGTATATCAAAAGAATTGAAATTACACAATGGGTTAATATTTAAAAGAGATGAATTTTTAACATAGTATGGGTCTGGAATACATAGGGTAGTGGCATATGACTTCTGATTATCAGTTTTTGGATTAAAAGAATACAAGAATTTATAATTTTGGAAAAGAAGGTTTTTTGAGAAATCTATTTGTAACTTAAATAAATAAAATGTTGGTAAACCTAAAATAAGATATTCTATTGGACTATCACAAACAAACATTTCTTGATACCTTGTAATTTTACCTAAGCTAAGCCTAACTAATATTTTGTATAATGGGTAACTAAATCCTTCTACCTGACCTATTCTTTCTTTTGGAGCATTATCTAATATTTTATAATAAATATGGTTTAAGTATTTTAAAGGGATAATAGATATGGATGATGCTGTATCAAGTACACAGGGTAAAGATATTTGATTTATAAATACAGAAAATAATAATAATGTTCTACCTGGGTTGATGCGCTTCGGATGATTATTGTTCTTAAGTGGGCAGTCTCTATGGAAATGGTACTGGTTGGGTAGCTGGTGGGATGCACATATCTTGCAGGGGTAGGGTGGTAAATTGATTGTTCTACTGGATGCTTCCTGGTGATGAGCTGTGGTTGATCTTGGGGATGACCTTGGAGGTGGCTGGGATTGTAGACTTGGAGGAGAGTTGGGGTTAAGCCTTGACCTTGCTGGGTAATATGATCTAGTTTGAAAATTCTGCCTATTATCATTACTTGTGGATGGTTGCTGATTATCTGAGTTATATTTACATTGTGGTTCCTGTTTTTCTTGATTGGTAGAGTATTTTAATTGAGTGGCTATTTTAATCCAATCTGAGGTTTCCTTAACTCTTGCTGCAATTAAATATTTCTTTAGGTAATTTGGCATCCCATCTGTAAGAGCTTCTAATAATAGGGGTGTATCTAAATTAAGTTTTTTTGCTAATGAAGATTTTTCTTTAAAATAAATATCAAGATCATCCTTATCATTATATTTTAAATTTAAGAATTTACTAAATAGATTAGAGTCTTTAACTGTAAAATATGAAAGTACTTTTTGTTCTAGTTCCCCCCAATTATCTATATCTTGTAATTGTTCTATAAAAAAATTAAAAGCTTCTCCATCAAGATAATTTGAAATATTCTTTAGCTTATAGTCTTCATCAAAATGGTTTTGTTGGCATTTTTTGTTAAAGAATTTGAGCCAAGATGTTATGTCTAAATTTTGACCATTAAATTTCGGTATTTCTATAGTACTTGGATTAGGCGTCAAGGCGTGTTCTACATTCCTTTGTTTGCGAGACATTTTGTAAAAATAGTTTTATGAAATTTGAATAATTAATAGAGCAATTAGGTTGAAAATTCAGGTAATCCTGTCGACTTATTGTTATGAATATTTTGTGTTGTTGTTAGATTAGGCTTGATAAGACAAAGGATCGATAAGATAAAGGGTTGAGGTGCAGTCGTGATAAAAAAAATGATAAATATTTACCGTCAAGTAGCTTTTATTTTCAATTACTTGAGGAAAGATTACACATTTGTTAGTTTCACATTATATCGAATTTATAATTTAATCCTATATTAGTGATTTAAAAGGATTGATTGGTTAACTACGCATATTTACAACAAAATTATACAACTAAAACTAAACAACTAAACTAAAAGTCTTTCTAAAAACGATGATAACAAAAATAAAAATTATCAATGAATAAAATGAAATATATATTTTTAAAATATAGAAATATTTAGAGTTTTTAGATTATATAATATTTTTAGATTATATAATATATATGTATGTAGAATTTTAAATATGGTTAGTAATTTGAGTAGCCCATTTCTTTATACGAGAATATTTATTATATAAATAAATATAAATATATTTATACATGTTTTGAAAATAAAGCAACCCATACTTAATTCATTAGATAATAAAAGGCATATATTGGATTTAATAAAATATTTATTTTGCCAATATTTCGGCTGGCTGAACGCCAACCTTTATCGAGGCATTACATTTTTGTATACACAAACTCAGCGCCGCATAGTGTTATAATATCACAGTTGAAATCAATTAAAATACAGAGTAGGTGGGAGAAATTTGTGCATGAAAAAATTATTATAAAAAATGCAACCAAAAATGTAAAATATCTTAAAATATAAACGGAAAAAAAAATTCTATCTTATATTTAAAAAATTGTAATCTATATATATAAAAATGAATGTTTGTATGTTTGTATGTTTGTTGGTCTGTTGGTATGTCCGGTATACAAATTCGCAGTAGTTCACTAATTCAAACCAAAATTTCCATACATAGGTAAAAAATAACGGGGATGACGATAGGCTATTTTAAAATATATATAAATCATTTATTAAAACTATATATTCAAATTATTCAACTTAGCTCACAAGCAGTGCCCTCTAGAATACTCAGACGTCGACGGCGACGCGCGACGATTGGCTGCCGGCGCAGCACGTGACTTCCCTGCCCCCTGCCTCCCCCCCGCCAGGTAAATGAGATCTCCCGGCTGCCGGTCGGCCGGTCGGTTGAGCTCACGAGCAGCGCCCTCTAGAACGCGTGGCGATTTTGACGGCGGGGCACGCTCCCGGTTGGACAGTTGCGCGGGGGCAGAGTGACCTCGCGGGTGCCCTCCGGGAACTACGTCCATCTTCCATATGTAATATACATTTAATCGTGTAAACCCGGGCGTTGCCCGGGTCATTCGTCTACAAATTCGCAGTAGTTCACTAATTCAAACCAAAATTTCCATACATAGATAAAAGAATACTGGGAAGACGATAGGCTATTTTAAAAATATTGCTGTTTCATGTTTGATTATCAGGATTATATCGGGAAAAATTCCAAAAAACAGAGACCTCGGGTGAAACAGGGTACATTTAATAGGGTAAAACCCGGGCGTTGCCCGGGTCATTCGTCTAGTAAAAGTACATAAAAATAATTCATTAATAACTCATAAAGAGATAAATGTAAAAATGTATGTATCTATTAAAAAAATTGAAAATAAATTTAAAATGATTTAAACAATAAACTGTAAGAACCTTATAAAAAGTTTTTAAAAATGTGGGTATTTAAAAAATTCATATCAAAATTTAGGAGATCGATTTATAAATAAGTAAAAAATATTTTATAAAAATGCATTAAAATGGAATTAAAACAATTTAGGATGAATAAATGAGAAAATAAATTAAAAATGGAAACTAAAAAGTTTGAATTATTGCATGTAAAATGTTATATATTTAATGTATCAATACTTTTGCGTTTTGAAGCGATAAATGTAAAAATAATTAAACAAGTGGTATGTATTAATTACAGGTAATTACTAATGTGTGAAAATATAATTTAAGAAATCGCGGGTATTACAACAAAATATAAAGTAAAATTAAAGCAAAAAAAATAAAAAAGCAAAGTTATGAAATTTTAAAAAACGGCACCTCTCCCTTTAAAATAGTACATAATAAGTCAATAAAAAAATTAACTAATTGAAATTAAAATAATTAGACAAAAAAATTAAGATCTAAATGGTGTGTAGATGTCTGGTAAATCAATTTTCCTATTTATGCTTTCTTTGTCTTCTACAGAGGCCCAGCTTTCTAAGAACAATCGGCAGTGTTTTTCTTTAATGTTCTGGTATAAAATAGCTGTATTTTCGAAATCCGGAGTGTGGTTGTTTTTTAGTGCATGATCAACAAGGAGAGATAGTGGGTTGTAATTCCTTAGTCCTGATTTGTGTTGATTTATACGATCTTTGAGTGGACGTTGAATCACTCTACACTTCAATCCCCCACAATGAAGCTATTCTAGCACTCCAAAAATTTACAGAAACCCATCAAAATCTAGATTTACCTTTCTCCACAGATGCTTTGATTGATTTAATTAAACTTTGTTTGGAACACAATTATTTTAGCCACCAAAATAAATTCTACAGACAAATCAAAGGCTTACCGATGGGAAACCCTATCTCATCGGCTTTAGCAAACATTTTCATGGACCAAATTGATCAAGTTGTCACAGAATCAAAGCAACTCAAAATTATTTTTTGGAAAAGGTACATAGATGATATTTTTTGCATTACAGAATCAGATTTTTTGTAGTAATTTCAATTTTTTAAAATAATTTAAGACCATTTTTAAAATTTACACATGAAATTGAAAATAATAATTATCTGGCCTTTTTAGATTTACAGCTCAAAAGAAAATTTAACCAAATAGAAACTAGTATTTTTAGAAAATCAACCCACACAGGTAATTATTTAAATTTCAATTCTTTTGGCCCAGTTCACCATAAAATCGCTGTGGTTAAATCTCTCTCCAAAAGATTAGATACACATTGCTCGTCAAAAATCAATGATATAATGGAGAAAAATAGAATATTCAGTGAATTAAAAAACAACAATTACCCAAGCAAATTTATCGAAAAACATTTTTATAAACCAAAATCTCCACTTTTAAATAACACCCCTGTTCAATCAAAAAAGCTTTTCTGCTCCCTCCCCTACAGCTACGGCTCTGAACGCATCGCCAGAGTCCTAAAGAGATACAACATCACAACCACCTATCAATCATCTTTAAATTTAAAAAAGGCCCTACGCCATCCAGACACTAAGCAAATTAACAAAATGGAAAACAAAATCAACGTAATTTACAAAATACCTTGTAACAATTGCCAAGCTAATTATATAGGGAAAACCAGCAAACCACTCAAAGATCGTATAAATCAACACGAATCAGGACTAAGAAATTACAACCCACTATCTCTCCTTGTTGATCATGCACTAAAAAACAACCACACTCCGGATTTCGAAAATACAGCTATTTTATACCAGAACATTAAAGAAAAACACTGCCGATTGTTCTTAGAAAGCTGGGCCTCTGTAGAAGACAAAGAAAGCATAAATAGGAAAATTGATTTACCAGACATCTACACACCATTTAGATCTTAATTTTTTTGTCTAATTATTTTAATTTCAATTAGTTAATTTTTTATTGACTTATTATGTACTATTTTAAAGGGAGAGGTGCCGTTTTTTAAAATTTCATAACTTTGCTTTTTTATTTTTTTTGCTTTAATTTTACTTTATATTTTGTTGTAATACCCGCGATTTCTTAAATTATATTTTCACACATTAGTAATTACCTGTAATTAATACATACCACTTGTTTAATTATTTTTACATTTATCGCTTCAAAACGCAAAAGTATTGATACATTAAATATATAACATTTTACATGCAATAATTTAAACTTTTTAGTTTCCATTTTTAATATTTTTTCTCATTTATTCATCCTAAATTGTTTCAACTTCCATTTTAATGCATTTTTATAAAATATTTTTTACTTATTTATAAATCGATCTCCTAAATTTTGATATGAATTTTTTAAATACCCACATTTTTTAAAACTTTTTATAAGGTTCTTACAGTTTATTGTTTAAATCATTTTAAATTTATTTTCAAATGTTTTAATAGATACATACATTTTTACATTTATCTCTTTATGAGTTATCAATGAATTATTTTTATGTACTTTTTTTATTACATTTTTTAAAAATATAAGATAGAACTTTTTTTCCTTTTATATTTTAAGATATTTTACATTTTTGGTTGCATGTTTTATAATAATTTTTTCATTCACAAATTTCTCCCACCTACTCTGTATTTTAATTGATTTCAACTGTGATATCATAACACTATGCGGCGCTGAGTTTGTGTATACAAAAATGTAATGCTTCGATAAAGGTTGGCGTTCAGCCAGCCGAAATATTGGCAAAATAAATATTTTATTAAATCCAATAAATGCCTTTTATTATCTAATTTATACATGTATATCTTGATGTTTCTTTGTTTATAAGTTGTAACCTTACAATAGAAGTCTCAAAGTGTGGGAAGACTGTAAACGTAACAGTTGAGCTAGCCTCAGGCCTTTTATCTGAAAATTTAAGATCTTCATATGTTGAGTTTATAAAAACTTTGGCCTAAAAGCTAAAACCTTACACAGACTCTTAAGAATATCTTAGGATTGTTGAATTATACCACATTGTTGGAAAGTTTGCGGTGATCTTAATATTATAGGAATTTTACAGAAAGGAAACACAAAGTTACCTTGCTTTTTATGCAAGTGGGATAGCAGAAACAGAAAGAACCATTATATACAAAAAATGTGGCCTGAAAGAAGTATGTTTCACTTAGGTGAACAAAACGTTGAAAATGAACCGCTTGTCCATAAACTAAAAATGCTTCTTCCCCCTTTACATATCAAATTAGGGTTAATGGAAAATTTTGTAAAGGCTTTAAAGAAAGATAGTGATGCTGCCAAATATTTAATGACTAAATTTCCGAAGATTAGTTGTTCTAAGATAACGGAAGGTATTTTCATTGGACCTCAAACTAATAAATGACGAAGAGTTTATTGCAACATTGAAATAAGATGAGAAAAATGCTTGGCTTGCATTCATCGACGTTGTCAAACACTTTTTAGGTAATAATAAGTCACAGAATTATGCGAGAATCGTAGAAAATATGAATTCTAAATTCCATAAGCTCGGGTGCTTAATGAATCTAAAATTGCATTTTATGGATTCACATTTGAACTTTTTCCCTGATAATCTTGGTGCAGAGAGCGAAGAACAAGGTGAACGCTTCCACCAATATATTTAAATCATTGAGCAACGATACAATGGTCTTTGGAATCAACATATGGTGGCGGATTATTGTTGGAATCTGATGCGTGATGACAAACAACCAAAATATAATAGGCTTCACAGAAAAAATCCTTAAATCCATGAATATATATATTTTTATTACTTCCTAAATATTACTGCATCTTTATAAATAATGTTTATTGAACCAAATAAAATGTTTTAGCCTGCACAGCTTTTTGTTAAGACCTCCCATCTTATATATAAAAATAATCTCTTGATAATTTTGAAAAGAAACGGAAAGAAATTAGATTTTTAAATCAAATTTATAAGAATGGAGTAAGTAGTTTGATAAAATATATATATCTAAAGGCAGTTATTGAAGTGAAATATATACACATACCTATATATATAAATATTGTTTCTTCATTTGCACTATCTTTGGCGCATTTATTTATATAGTAATAAGTTTAACGTTATAACTTTCCTCCATTAGATGAATATCATGGGTAAAAGGCATTATTTCCATAACTTGAGAAATTGAGCTAATCAAAAGAAAATTATATACCACGTTAATCAGAACAAAAAGTTAATCCAGAAAATGTTTTGTTTATTTGAGGAGGGAAATTTTTTTTTGTGTGTACTAGTGTAATTATTCAATCTCGAGATAAAACTGTAGCAAGTAAACAAATCTAATTCTGCTTCTAAAATATTAATTTTGTGGGTTAAGTTTAATTTTTTTTGTGTGTTTCAATAAAAATTTATATTTAATACTTTATATTTTGTTTTATGTTATTATGATATATGTGATTTAGGTAAATAACAACGCTTATTTTTATTTTCAATATCATAGCTCATCGATTGGTATATTTATTGCTGTGTTTTCTAATTTTAGAGAATGTAAGGTACAATTAGAACAAAGAACCACGCTAGGCTTAGACGAAATTCGAGCTATGATTGACACCTTGGTTTAAATTTAGGACTTAGTTCAGAAAAACGCCATATGGAGTTGCTAGATGTGCAGGGACCAAATGCAATTTTTGTTGCAAAGAAAATCGTAAACAATAACGTCACAAATTAACCCATTTTTGCTTACGATTAGCTGAAAATGACCACGTGACCCCCCAGCCAAGTTGTTCAACACAATAATTAATTAAATTAATTACCATTTATTTTATACAGGAAATACACGTTTATATTTTCGAATATTATTGAAGATACACTTGTAATAATAAGGCACAATTTGGATTATAGATTATAAACAAAAGCTAATAAGACCAAATCCAAATAAATAAATAGCGTGACGTTTCGGTTACAACGCTGTTGCCGAAACATCACACACTATTTATTTATTTGGAATTGATTTTATTACCTTGTGTATACACTTATAATAATAAATCTGTTTCATATACTGTACTTATTGAAAAATACCCAAAGTGTCATAATAAACATATAACAAATGTCGGATATCAATTTCAAATGACTCGCCACTATGTAAGAAATTGGCAGGGAGACATTTCTACTATATGATTATATTGTCACTGAATATTTATTTTAAATATTCTGTTGTATATCATCATAAATATATGCATAGTCATCACCCCTTACCATGCTTGTATATTATTACTGGTAAATAAAATTTTATAAATAGTTTGCATTCTAATCAATAAATTATTTTTAATTAAACTTTTGTTTAACTCGTTATCACTACCGTGACAACTGGTGGAGAGAAGCTGGATTATCCCCTCGCCGCTCAAGCCGTTAGAAGAAGCCGAAGACTACAAGGACTAGAACCTCAAGAAAACATCGCTATGGTAAAGCAAAAGACACAGACAAAAATGGGTGAGTACCACTTTCAACCTTTTAGAAACCCTTCTAAACCCTTCACAACCAGAATCCAGAAAAATGGTTGAAAGAATACCATCGCGTCGCTCGTTACAACTGCTGGGATGATTCAATGTGCCTCGCAAATGTTTATTTTTCCTGCAAGGAACAGCACGCAGATGGTACGAAAATGTTGAAGAGAAAATTAATTCATGGGATATTTTAGTGAAAATGTTTTCTCAGAATTTTGGACATCATGTCTCCCAAAAAGATCAGCTCGCAGAGAAACTCAAAACTCGAGCTCAGGGGAAGGAGGAGACCAGTAATTCGTACATTCAAGATGTTCTCCATTTGTGCAGATAAGTGAATCCGGCTATTATGGAAAATGAAATAGTTGCACATTTGACGAAAGGAATATCGGATGAGATATATCAGTCAATCGTCATTTTAGACATTGCAACTATCGATGAGTTCATCAAATGGTGCCAAAAAATCGAAGCTTCACATAAACAACGTGTAAATAAACGTGTAGTATTCGACAGACTACCGAATGTTGCTGCCATCGATTCAGCAGACTCTGAATGTGAAGACAGCTTATCTCTATGGTGAGTTAGAAGAGACAGTATACATGAGACAACCAGATGGTTTTATGCAAAAAGGAGAAGAAAACAAAGTGTGTAAATTGGAAAAAAAAAGCCTGTATGGTCTACCACAATCAGGAAAATGTTGGAACAAAAAGATCAATAAATTTTATACCAGTTGGGAATGATTAGAACCAAATGTGATCCATGTGTCTATAAACTCCAGAAAGGAGAAGAGTATGCAATACTGGGTCTATATGTAGATGATCTCATCATTGCTGCAACTAGTAAGAAAATCAATGATAACCTAGTTTCAGAAATAGAAAAATATGTTACTCTGACAGAAAATAAAGATAGCGAACCATTTATTGGAATTGAAATAAAAAGGGCAGAAGATGGATTTTATATATCAGACTCATTATATTGATACAATTCTTCACAGATTTGGACTGGAAGAATGCAACAGTGGGCAGACACCTGGAGATCAAAATCGAAATTTGGATGATTATTTGGACTCTAAGCCAGTAGATAAAACTGTATACCAGGAAATGATTGGATCACTAATGTACCTTTCTACGGGTACTCGACCGGATATATCCTTCAACGTTAGCAATTTATCACAGTCTAGTAATGATCCAAGAGAAATACACTTAACTGTAGTTAAAAGGATTTATAAAAACCTGAAGGGAACAAGAAATAAAATGTTGGCATAGAAGTCAAAAGACAACAATATCACAATAAGTACTGATGCGAGCTGGTGCACAACCCGAGTCGCAAAATCCTATTCAGGCTATACAGTCAAACTTGGCAACAACTTAATGAACTGGAGAAGTAGGAAGCAAAATTTTGTAGCCTTGTCTACATGTGAAGCAGAACTTACTTCAATATGTGAAGACATTTCAGAAGTATTATGGTTAAAGGGATTACTTAAAGAACTTTGTGAAAATGTAACTTTCCCAATTACCTTGAAAAGTGACAGCCAAGCTGCAATAAACTGGATACAATCTGAAAAATAGTACAAATGTAATATTGTACTGGGATAAGGTGCATAAGTTAAGAAAAAGGCTTCTTCTTATCGAGCAACTGAAAGTTGCTGATGGCTGGCGCCCTCTATCGGAATAAATATCAACTATTCTCGTTGATTTTTAATTATTCCAGAATTGGCCAAATACCCATTCTTGATTAATTAAGAAAAGCTAACCACGGACGCGTTTCGGGCTGTTGGCCCTCATCAGCGTGGTGCAAGCTGTACCTCAACGACCAGTTCCAGTTCCAGTTCCAAATAACTTTATTAGGTGCCGTTCAAAAAGAACAACCTAGATCATCATATTTACAATATATTGAGGGGAGTGGTTATGTACAGGGGTTCATTTACAATTATAATTTATAATGATGTCGTTGGGTCCGGATTTTCAGGTCCTTGGGGATATTTTTCTTGAGAAGGTTTTTTCGGGCTTGTTTGATATTCAAAGTGGGTTTGTTTTTCCTTTTTTTCCACTTTTCGTCATTCTGGCTTAATTGATGGAGAATTTGTCTAGGTTTCAAATTTCTTATTTTCCTTTTTCCGCATTTGTAGTTTGTGGCTTCCTTAAAGGTGGGATTTTCTAATTTTTCGGATTTTTCGTAAAATTTAAATGATTGTCTAATAATGTAGTCATTGATGTTTTCGATATTTAGATCGTTCCTGAGGATTGTGTTCCGAACGAACCAGGGTGGAGACATGATTTTTCTGATCATTTTATTTTCAAATACTTCTAGCTTTTTAAGGATGGTCTTATGTGCTGTCATAAAAATTGGGTGGCCGTATATGAGTATTGGTCTTATTATTGATGTGTAAATGGTTCTTTTGCAATGAAGGGATAATTTCCTTTTTGCTTCTATCGGAATAAATATCAACTATTCTCGTTGATTTTTAATTATTCCAGAATTGGCCAAATACCCATTCTTGATTAATCAAGAAAAGCTAACCACGGACGCGTTTCGGGCTGTTGGCCCTCATCAGCGTGGTGCAAGCTGTACCTCAACGACCAAAAAAATTGGTCATTAAGGCATCCTGAATAGGCATCCTCTATAAGAAGAAGCCTTTTTCTTAACTTATGCACCTTATCCCAGTACAATATTACATTTGTACTATTTTTTCACATTGTGTAGCATTCTCACGCAATTCTGGCCTTAACTACCCGTTTTATGATTTTTCAGGATGCCTTAATGACCAATTTTTTTGGTCGTTGAGGTACAGCTTGCACCACGCTGATGAGGGCCAACAGCCCGAAACGCGTCCGTGGTTAGCTTTTCTTGATTAATCAAGAATGGGTATTTGGCCAATTCTGGAATAATTAAAAATCAACGAGAATAGTTGATATTTATTCCGATAGAGGGCGCCAGCCATCAGCAACTTTCAGTTGCTCGATAAGAAGAAGCCTTTTTCTTAACTTAAAAAAATGGATACAATCTGACAAAATTACTTCAAAAACAAAGCACATAAACTGAAAGTATTATTTTGTGAAAGAGGAAATTCAAAAATGAATCAAGCTGGCATACACTAAAAGTGAACACATGGAGGCGGATATACTAACGAAGAGTCTACCTAAGGACAAACTACGGAAATGTGCAGATAGCCTTGGACTTGCTGATTAGGGCTTACACACAGGGGAGCGTATGTTGTATATATATTAATTAATCGCTTCACAGAGTGTGTGTAAGCTCACAGGTAAATAGACACTAACTGAAAGAAAAAAAGTTCCTTTGTTTAATATTAGTTTCCTTTTTATATTCTGTTCTCTCTCTTGTAAATCAATAAATTTAATGTTCAATTAATAATTATTGGAATCAGTTTCATTAAAAAATATTCTAAGCAAAGTCAACAGGACGCGCCGAAATCAGATTGGAAGAGACCAAAGATGTACTAAATTCACTAGCTTCCATGGGAAAGGTTGTGGCTAGCAGAAGCGTCGTAATCCCAGCCGAATCAACCAAACTAATAAAAGTTATGAGTGAAAAACTTAATGGGCAAAATCAGGTACTTTTTGAACCTTCGAAAAGGGTATTAATAGGAAAAGGGTTAACACTTCCCTGTGCATAATTCAGGCTTTTTCATAATAAAGGAAAACTTTGGATCGTAAATTCTAGAACCACAGCTCAAATAGTCCCTAAGGGAATGTGCCTGGGAAAAATTCAAGAGGTTGAAGAAAATAACCTGATGGCCCTCTCAGAATGTTCTGAATTTAATAAGGAGGTGAAAAGGCGAATCATGCCAGTCATACTGATAAAAGTGACTTTAAATTTTTACAAAATTTAATTAGTGATAATTTATCAGAAGAGCAGTAGTCTCAAATCTTATCAATTTTAAAACGATATGATAAAATATTTGATAAAAATAATGAGTCAGTAAAGCAAACTTCAGTAACCAAACATAAAATTGAAACTAGAAACCATCAGCCCATTAAGCATAGACCATATCGAGTCTACCCTACAGAACGCCAAGCAATCCAAATGGAAGTGGACAAAATGCTAGACCCCGGGATTATACGTCATTCAGAAAGTCCATGGTCATCGCCGGTTATTTTAGTAATGAAGGATGGTAAATGGCGTTTCTGTGTGGATTACAGACGACTAAACAAAGTTACTAAAAAAAGACGTTTACCCACTACCCCGAATCGATGATACACTTGACTCCCTGAAAGGAGCCAAATTTTATTCATCAATGGACCTTCGTTCAGGATTTTGACAAATAGAAGTCGACGAAGCTGATAGAGAAAAAACTGCCTTTACGGACTCCTATACGAATTCCTAGTTATGCCCTTTGGCCTGTGCAATGCCCCTGCAACTTTCGAACGCATGATGGTCAAGATATTGAAAGGCCTGAAATGGACGATGGCCCTCTGTTATTTAGACGACATCGTGGTGTATTCCAAATCGTTCAATGAACATTTATACCGGATTGAAATCATACTACAATGTCTCGACAAAGCCGAGCTACGCCTCACCCAAAAAAGTGCCTTTTCGGAACCAAACGAATCAGAGTGTTTGAACACCTCGTCGATAGTAAAGGTATTTATCCCGATCCAGAAAAGATTGAAGCTATCGCCAAGTTTCCGAACCCAAAATCTATAACAGATGTGAGAAGCTTCATTGGCCTATGTTCCTATTATCGTAGATTTATCGAAAATGTTGCTGAGAAAGCTGCTCCTCTACACGAAGTCCTCAAAAAAGATAATAAATTCACGTGGAGCTCTGACCAACAGGATGCTTTTGATTCCATGAAAAAAGCATTGATGTCTGAACCTGTTATTGCCTATTTCGAAGAACAACTGCCAACAGAGCTTCATACTGACGCCAGCGGTTATGGAATTGGAGCTGTCCTCGTGCAGATCAACGATGGGAAAGAGCGGCCAGTTGGTTATGCTTCAAGAACTTTATCTAAGGCGGAGAAGAATTACTCAACAACGGAAAGAGAATGCTTGGCCGCAATATGGGCCATTAACAAATTTAGACCGTAACTTTTTAATCGTGAGTTTGTCATCTTCACTGACCACCACGCTCTTTGCTGGTTATCTAACCTGAAGGACCCGACAGGAAGACTAGTGCAATAACTTTAGTGAAACGAAGAAAAAAAAACTTTTATTGTTATATATTTTTATTATTATATATTGTTGCACCAGGTTGCGGCTTGGCAGAATCTTCAGCCATGATTCTCTCCTGTGCTGGGTCTTGCATCTTACCAGAGCGTGTTTCAACCATCCTACAAATTTATATAAGGGAATAATGAGATAAGTCTACTTTAAGTAGCCTCCAGAATAATTTATTTATTTCTCACGTCAAAGAGAGCAGTGAAGTCACACGTGTACCTAAATACAATTGATGATTCTATAATACATATATTCTGTTTATGATACATATATTCTGTTTAATAAAATAAATAAAAATAATATATAATTTTGAATTTAAAATATATGAAAAATAATATTACTAATTAAAATAAAATAGTATCATTAGCCATGATGCAACACTTCCCCCTCTCCAGAGGTCGTCACGTCTTCGTGAATTACCTCATCAATTCTCTCAAAGTAGGGTTTGAGTCTTGAGACATGGACAATCAATGGGTCTTGGCCAGGATTATCCTTCGGCTCAATTCAGTAATTTACGTTAGACAGCTTCTTTAATATTCGATATGAGCTAAAATATTTTCACATTTTCCGATTTTCCTGACTGGTGTCCAAACTGCCACTAAATGTCCTGGTTCATAGATTTTCTCATTGTGTTTTTTGTCATAGTTTCTTTTTATTCTTTCCTGAGTCTTCTCTGTGTTGTTAATGACTACTTGTCTCGTCCTTGCTATTTTATCTAAGTAATTTTCTATATATTCGTCGTAATCGTCCATGTTACTGTCCGTTGGGATATTCTCGTCGTCTAAGAGGGACATGGGTTCCCTTCCAAACAACAGGAAAAATGGAGATTAGCCTGTGGTTTCTTGAATCGTGGTATTATACGCGTAAGTGATAAAAGGGAGGATTTCTTTTGGTCTGTGTTCACATACATGCTGATCATATTAATTAAAGTTCTATTTAGCCGTTCTGTTAGTCCGTTAGTCTGGGGTTGGTAGCTCGTTGTGAAGCAGTGTTTAACTTTGCACATTTTCATTACCTCCTTCATCAAATTGCTAGTGAATTGTGAACCTCTATCGCTAATAAGAAATCTTGGGGCCCCGTGACGTAAAATAATATGTTCGATTAAAAATGTAGAGACTTCTTTCACGGTTGCTTCTGATACTGCCTTTGTTTCAGCATACTTGGTATAATAATCAGTCAACACAATTATCCACTTCCTTCTTTTTTCGTTGATGGCAAGGGGCCAACAAAGTCAATTCCGATTCTTTCAAAAGGGTAGTTAGCTGGGGGAATAGGTTGTAAAAGTCCAGAAGGCAAGTGATTTGAACCTTTCTGACTTCGGCAAAGATGGCACACGTCTTTACAAATTCTGAAACATCTTTCAACATGGAAGGCCAATCGTATTTATTCTTCAATCGGTAAGTGGTTCTGGCGACGCCCAGATGGCCATTCAGCGTATGGTTGTGGTATTCACTCATGACTTCCTTCCTTCTCTTCTTTGGCACTACCAGCAACCATGCCAACCTTCAGGATTTGGATTTTTCTTGTAGAGACACCCATTTTCTTATTTGAAGTTCTGTGTAATTGAACGCTTGTTTCCACTAAGGTTCTCCTTAATATTCTTAATAAAATCATCCTTTTCGTCTATTATATGATTCAGAAATAGTCTTTCATAATCTTCGTCCCATTCGTTTTCCGGTAAGGGTCCTCTAGATAGACCATCAGCGTCCAGATGTTTTTTACCCGATTTGTGTATAATTTCGAAATTATATTCCTGAATCTTCAGTGCCCATCGTGCTAATCGGCCGGTCGGATCTTTCAGATTCTTAAGCCAGCATAGTGCGTGATGATCAGTTACGATTTTGAAGTGCCTTCCATATAGGTAGGGTCGTAACTTGGCCATTGACCACACAACAGCTAGACATTCTTTTTCGGTAGTCGAATAATTTTGCTCAGGTTTGCTCAGTGTTCGACTTAAATATGAGATAACTTTTTCTTTATCGCCGAACTTTTGGACTAATGTTGCACCCAGGCCGATGTTAGATGCGTCAGTATGAATGTAAGTAATTGCATTCGGATCAAAGTGCCCTAAGATTGGGGAATTTATCAATGCTACTTTAAGGGTTTGAAATGCTTTTTCTTGATTTTCTGTCCAGGTAAAAGGTACATTCTTTTTTATAAGACTGGTTAATGGATCGGCAATTTTTGAAAAGCCTTTGATAAATTTTCTATAATATGAGCACATTCCTAAAAATGATTGAACTTCTTTTATCTTTTTGGGCCGAGGAAAATCTCTAATAGCCTTGATATTATGCTCCGCTGGTTTTATACCATGTTGATTAGTTATATGGCCGAAAATCTCCAGTTCTTCGAAAGCAAATTGGCATTTTTTGTTGTTCAATTTTAAATTAGCCTCGCGAAAACATTTTAAAACAGCTTCTATTCTTTTGAGATGTGTTGAAAAATCCGAGCTATAAATGATTACGTCATCTAGACAACATAAGCAAATTTGCCATCTAAGATTACCAAGCATATTTTCCATGTTCCTCTCAAATGTAGCAGGGGCATTGCATAGACCAAAGCGCATTACGTTGAACTCATATAGGCCATGTGCTGTAGTGAAGGCTGTCTTTTCTTTATCTTTCTCCTCAACCTCTACTTGCCAATATCCTGATTTAAGGTCAATTGCTGAAAAGTATTTGGATCCTTGAAGTGTATCCAATACTTCATCAATTCTGGGAATTGGGTAAACATCCTTCACTGTTACATCATTCAATTTTCTGTAGTCAACGCAAAATCTGTACTTACCATCTCGCTTCTTGACCAAGATTACAGGGAAGGACCATGGACTCGAGGATGGTCTAATTATGCCGTCTCTGAGTATTTCATCAATTTGTTCTTTTATGATTTCTCGCTCTTTCGCGCTCACCCTATACGGCTTGTGTTTGATCGGTTTCGCGCCTTCTGTATCGATCCGATGTTTCGCTAAGTTGGATCTTCCTAATCCCGACGAAAACAAATCCTCGTACTTTTCCAAAACTTGTTTCACTTGCTCCTTTTCCTTATATTCTAAATTTTCGTTTATCTGAAATTGGGGTTCTTCATTTTATTTTTGTTCACTTTCTTCCATAAGATTCACTTCGGCTGGCTGGCTTCCAAAGCACAATGTTTGGTTTTTTAATATTTTTAATGGTCGAGGGTAAGGGTTCGTTATCCAGATATATGTTTCCCTATTCACAACATTTATTAAGCTTCTCGCTAGTCGAAGTCCATTTGTTTGAAACATTTTATGGTTCTCCTCGATGATGTATTCGCCATCCTCTGCTTCTACAAATGCATTAATCAATTTAATAGAAATTTCTGGTATAATGGCATCCTTTGCACTTTTTATTTCTGTTTATATTTGATTACGTCACGATTTTCTGTCTAGTCATATTTGATTATTTCACGCTGACAATCAATTTTTGCTTTCATTTTCTTAAGAAAATCACGTCCAAGTATAAATATTCGCAAATGTGTTCTCATTATCACAAATTGATGTGTAATTGTTTTGTCATCAAATTTTATATTTAAAATAATATTTCCTACGATATCTAATTCTTTGCCATCGGGTCCGGAGCACATTTTATTAGGATTTATTATTTCAAGACCTGTGTTAAGAGCTGTACTAAGGTCGACCACTGAAAGATCGGCGCATGTATCAATCAAAGCTTCGCAGATACCGATTCTATCCACGTTAATGTTCATTTTATATTTGGGGTCCAACTTTTTAATTCCATTTATGGTCGACTTGCTTTGATTGACGGACTGAGGCGCGATGCTTTGTTTAAATCTTCTAATGCGGCATATCTATTCCTTGTAGGGATACTCGAGTACGGGTTATTACTTACGTCAGCCTAGAGCAGAGGTCTCGACTTCTCAGTTCCATTATCCATTCGGATTTCTTCTTCGACCTTGTCTTGTGTAACTATGGGGTCCTCTTCCACAATTCTTACAAACCTGACTCTGCAATACCGCGCTACGTGTCCTGGCTTGTTACACTTGAAACATATTGGTCTCCCGTTTTCTGTCCTATTCCTATTTGAATTTGGATTCTTATTGTATGCTTTACTTGGGTAGACCGGTTTTGGCTCAGGATTGGGAGTGTAAGATCGTCTAGGGGCAGATACCTGGGGCAGAGGCTTGTTCTGGTAGTACCTCGGAGTGGGGGCCTGGGGCTTGGAGGTGTTCTGGTAGTACCTCGGAGCGGGGGCCTGGGGCTTGGAGGTGTTCTGGTATGGTCTTCTGAACGACGGAGCGCTCTTCCATTGCTCTTGATGATGGGGACGAGGAGAGCGTGGTCCATTATATAGAGCTTTTGATTTTTCTACACGTTCTTGGTAATTCTTTTCGAACAAATCCAGCTTTTTACAAATTTCTAGAAGTTCGTTGGTATTTTTAGGAGGGTTTAGGTGGAGGGCTAAAGAGTATTATTTCTTTAACGCTCCAATAACCCAGTTTATTTTAGTCTCTTCTTCCATTTGGGGGTCGACCTTGTTGCACAGTACAAAGAAATCCTCTGCGAACCTGATTGCAGGTTCATTCCACTGTTGCATCCTGTTTAGTCTCATCTTCATTTCTTCTTTGTTGGCGTCTGAGGCAAAATCCTCAATTAGGCGGCTCTTGAAATTTTCCCAGCTGGTGAAACTTATCTTGTGTAGGCTCAGCCAGGTTTTGGCGCTACCAATCATATTCATGGCAGCATAACGAGAGATAATGTAGTCTGCCCAATGGTACAGGAAGCCAATTTCTTCAAGAGATTCAATCCATGGGCGAGGGTCTTCCGTTCCATCATACTTGGGGATGTCGATGTTGGGATTCAGGACAACTGGGTCGGAACTAGCATCTCTACCAATTGTTGCACCAGGTTGCGGCTTGGCAGACTCTTCAGCCATGATTCTCTCCTGTGCTGGGTCTTGCATCTTACCAGAGCGTGTTTCAACTATCCTACAAATTTATATAAGGGAATAATGAGATAAGTCTACTTTAAGTAGCCTCCAGAATAATTTATTTATTTCTCACATCAAAGAGAGCAGTGAAGTCACACGTGTACCTAAATACAAATGATGATTCTATAATACATATATTCTGTTTAATAAAATAAATAAAAATATAATATAATTTTGAATTTAAAATATATGAAAAATAATATTACTAATTAAAATAAAATAGGTTCATTAACCATGATGCAACAATATATATATTTATATATATGTGACAATATAATAATAAGGTGGGGAAAGAGAAATAATCACACCACAAGTTGGAGAAGGGACCCAGGCAACCAGCGAGAGAGAGACGGCCCGGCCACCGCTGAGCGGCCGGCCGTTCGTGTCGAACACAATCACCCAACTGCTGCCCTAATAGTCCTGAGGTTCCAAGTAACGGGCCCCTTGGAATGTCGCTGATAACTCAAGTGACCGGACTTTACATCCTGTCTTAATAGTCCCGAGAACTCAGGGGCCCCTTTGGTCGCCCCTTGGAAGGTCGCTGCTGTCTCAAATGACCGTACTTTAGCTGCCCATCTCTCTCTGGGTTGACTGTATGTTTGCTTTATTATTCCAGGAAGAGTATATATTATGACATATGGCCCCCGTTGAAGAAGGCTGAACATGGTTTGTGTATACTTAAAGCTGGAGAAGCCAGGAATACAGAAAATAATTTTACAGTGTGTGTTGAAATGAATTAAGGTTATGGGAACATAGTTTATGTAAATAAAATATTGTATAGTACACAAGTAAATATTATTTACAAGCAGTTTTACAACACCGGAGATCTTGATATTTAAAGGAATTTTTGATAATATCAAAATTATAAAAGGCTATATACAATAACATCTAATGTATTATAAGGGAAATGCTATGGAGGAGTGTGAACAACGAGAAGGGGAGTCACATGCACATGATGGAAATCTTAGGTCATTAAGACTGGGAAACTCTGAACTTTAAGAGATGTTTTTCAGGCGAACATGGCAAGGGGAAACTTGGCATGGGCTTTCTATGCTATAGGTGTAGGGTACGAGAAATGAGATTGAGGATGAAATTGCGTGAGCTCAGAACTGAGGTAAATTTAGAACTACATACAATGTTAGAATTTGGCGAACAGAGCGAGAGGAAACTTGCTTTGGGCCATTCTACCTTACCTATGCAGTTACTTGTGTAGCGAGTCCGAGGGGAAAAGTCCCGTGTGTAGGTGTGGAATTCGAATGGACTTATATTTAACTAGCGGACGTACCCGGCTTCGCCCGAGGTTTTACACGAGTAAAGGTTTGTCTAACGAACATTTGGTAAAACAATTCTCTATAAACTTATAATAAAAAAGATATATTTTGATAATTTGAAACTCGTAAATTTGAATCTCTCGATAAAGTGAACATTTTTTTCCCGGTCCCTGTGTGCCGTGTCATCCTGAATTTTGTCTTTCATAATTTTCTACATTACAAAATCATCGTTTTATCTAGTGAACATATTTTCCCGGTCCCTTGAAAATACTCGATAAGTTGAATAAAGTCATGGTCGTGAATCTCTCGATAAAGTGATTATTTTTTCCCGGTCCCTGTGTGCCGTGTCATCCTGAATTTTGTCTTTCCTAATTTTCTACATTACAAAATCATCGTTTTATCTAGTGAACATATTTTCCCGGTCCCTTGAAAAATACTCGATAAGTTGAATAAAATCATGGTCGTTTATGGAAGATGGACGTAGTTCCCGGAGGTCACCCGCCCCCCGCGCGCCAGGACCTCTTGATCACTCTGATTGGCCGGCGGCCGGACGGGGGGGGGAGGGTGCTCTTGATCCCTCTGATTGGTCGGTGGGAACTTGGACTGTCCAACCAACTGGCCGGCAGGCGGACGGGGGGGGGGGGAGGGGCAGATCTCCGTTGCAAGATGGCGCTGCTTGCGAGTTAAAACTACAAATCTGCAAATAACTCTAAGGATATTAAAGATATTCAAGAAATTATTTTTCGTAAACCTTTCCGGAGATACACCTAATAATATCCCAAAATTTCACGGCAATTGGATGTATGGTTTTTGAATCCATAGAGGACACACAGGCACACACACACACAGACATTCAATTTTATATATATAGATTTGCGAAGATAAAATAGTTCGAGATGCAAAGGTAGAATATAGGCGAACAGAGCGAGGGGAAACTTGCTTTGGGCCTTTCCACCTTAATTATTTCGATACCATGAGACTTTAGTAGTTTTAACTAATTGGAGGAAAGTATGCGCGCACAGTGCCAAAAATTGGGACGAGGACGACGTTGTCCTTTACAGGTGACAAGCTGCTCGGACACGAGGTGTTTGAACCGTCGTGGAAGCTTGTGCGAGGCGATGATTTCGCGATGGGTCGAACGTAAAACCCATGTCTGCGCGAAATAATGACGGACCGGACAAAATCAGCGACGATGTTTAACGTACATCCGTGGGAAATATCGGAAGTAGGTTATATCGTGCTGGTTTGGACAAGAGACAAACATAGATTTGAAGACAGGGTCCGTGTGGCGAACGTGTGGCGTGAGAAGAAGGAGCGAACTGTGCCGCTCGATGCAGATTGTTCAAGTGCGAACAAAAAGGAGTTGATAAACATCTAGCAGTTAGTCAATCTGCGTCCTGTGACGAACACACCAGTGGCTAGATGGTGTGGGTCGGTGGATATTTTTGAGAGAAATTACAAAATATATTATCATAAATAAAGAGTGGAGATTAGTGGCAATAGTAGTTCGATAATTGAATAATCTATAATTCTATAGAGGGGCATGGGCTGGTAGAAGATTGACAAAGTTATAAGAATGAGTGGGCCATTAAGGGGAAGATAGATAAGAGTCACCAAGGGTTGGTTGTAAGCAAGGCTCACGTGGTGGTTGGAATTCTTCGACGCCTGAATTACAGAGTGAATTTTGGGTCGGTTAGGGAAAGAAATTATTTTTCGTGAGCCGTGCTTACAATTAGAAGAAGTCATATACAAAGTGGAACAAATGGTTAGGTAGAGGAACACTATTTTTATACATAACTTGATTATGAAAATATATTGTTAATCTTAAAAATCGTAAAGTATGAATAGGTAGAAGTCCATTTCTAAGGGATGACTTTAAAATAAAAAAAAAACATTATAAAATATCTATTATTAATTCGATTGGAAAGGTACAAATTTAATGGGTTGCAAATATCTAGATAAATAGTATTGAGAGAATAAAATTATTGTTAATAGGCGTGGAGAGAATAAATTGAACTCAACTTATTATAGAAAATATTGGCATCAGAGTTTACAAGGAATGACTTTTTTGAAGAATGAATGGTAGGGGTGGAAACAATTACACTCACAGGTTATGCTGGTTGAGGGCGCAAGTAGATTCATTAAGTTCATTGAGGAAGGGTTCTTTCGGCTGATATTGTACGGGACAGTGTTGTCCGCCACAGTAGTGTCAGGGATATGGCGGAGTCTTGTCCATGATGATGGGAGGTGTCCTGCTCTGGCGCGGTGATCGTTCTTGGGCAGATCTAGTGCTGGGAGAAGTGTGCGGCAGGTTTATCACCGTCGTATGTGATTAGTTCTTCGGGATCACGGTTCAAAAGGAACTTGGTTGTGGGTTTGTCCGATCATCGTGGTGTTGCTTCTTTTTTCTTCATACTCTGGTATATGAGGGATTTGCTTCCCGGCCAGGTCTTATCCTGTCGACTTTTAATGTGACAATATAATAATAAGGTGGGGAAAGAGAAATAATCACACCACAAGTTGGAGAAGGGACCCAGGCAACCAGCGAGAGAGAGACGGCCCGGCCACCGCTGAGCGGCCGGCCGTTCGTGTCGAACACAATCACCCAACTGCTGCCCTAATAGTCCTGAGGTTCCAAGTAACGGGCCCCTTGGAATGTCGCTGATAACTCAAGTGACCGGACTTTACATCCTGTCTTAATAGTCCCGAGAACTCAGGGGCCCCTCTGGTCGCCCCTTGGAATGTCGCTGCTGTCTCAAATGACCGTACTTTAGCTGCCCATCTCTCTCTGGGTTGACTGTAGTTTTGCTTTATTATTCCAGGAAGAGTATATATTATGACATATATATATATATTTGAATATTTAATCAAAAGAAATAAACACAAAAATATTAAATTAAATGAATGCAATAAAGAAGAAAATAATGCCAATTATATATATTCAAAACAACTATGATGATAACAACTTGAGAATTACAGAAGCAAAAAATGTTCACAGATTATTTCACGCTGATATATTACACCATCTTCCCGCTACATGTAAATATATCTTGAAGGAGGTCTCCGATTTCCTGGTGGGTTTCTTCTTGGGATGGGTCCTTCATTACTGGCTTCGGGATCCGGTGAACGAGACGACTCCCCTAAAATGCCTCCATCATTCTGGTCCACGAGTCCAGAGTCCCGCTGCTGTCTGGCTGTTTCTATAGGCGGCGATTCACTTCTGCCTCTGTTGGGCATATCAGCCTCAGGAACGATAATATCAGTTTCTTCTCTTTGGCGTCCATATTGTCGATCTTCATCTCCACCATTCTCCCACCTCTTCCTTATTTGATTTCTATGATAACTTTTGACCTGTCCGTGTATTAAAACTGTATAGACTCGGGATCCTTTACTCCCCACTATTCTGCCTGGAATCCATCGATCACCGCCTCTAAAATTTCGACACCAAACCATGTCATCTATTCCAAACTCATCTTGTTGAAATCCGTGGTCGTATTTCATTTGCCTGGCCTGCTGCCCTTTACTCTTGATTCCAGATTTGGATGTATAATTGATAGTCGGGTTCGAAGGAGACGCCCAATAAAGAGTTCTGACGGAGCCTTCTTGGTTGTTTCATGAAGGTGCTACGATATGCCAGCAAAATCTTTGATAGCGTGTCCTGAATGGTATCCCCAAGTTTTCTTTTATTTTTGTCTAACGCCATTTTTATCATCTTGACAGCTCTCTCTGCCAGGCCATTGCTCTGAGGATGGTACGCAGGAATCAGTGTTTGTTTTATTCCATTATTTTATTTATTTATTTCATATCACTACCCGCAAACTGAGGGCCATTATCTGATACTATTTCTTCTGGTAAACCATAAGAAGAAAAAAGTCGTCTTAATTGCTCAATTGTTTTTGCTAAGGTTATTTCTCTCATTGGGAATGCCTAAACCCACTTAGAATGACTATCCACGACAATTAGCAAATTGATGTTATCTTTGTTTGCATAATCAATATGGATCCGCTGCCAGGGTCTAACTGCCCAAATCCAAGGTTGCCACTTCACTCTATTTGGGCCATCTTGAACCTGTTGGCAGTTTCTACACCTGTTTACCAGGAACTCAATCACATTGTCTAGATTCGGCCACCAGAAATGAGACCTTGGCACAGACTTCATTTTGCTCATCCCTGAATGGGTCTCGTGTAGGCAACTCAACAAGTTCGGTCTGAGAGAGGAAGGAATAATGACCCGCACCCCCCACAATAGACACTCTCCGTCCACAGTCTGCTCCAGTTTTCTCTAAAAGTAAGGTCTGAGGTGGTCTGGCACCCTCTCAGGCCAGCCATGCTGGGTATAGCACTTCACTATTGATAGCACTTCATCCTTTTGAGTTTCAATTCTAATTTCTTCAGCCGTGATTGGCAAATCCTCCATGTAGGACAGTGCATAAATGTTATCCAGCCTCGAAGTTTCCCCACTCTCAACTGGAAGACGTGACAGAAGATCTGCATTTCCATGATCTTGAGTTTTTTTAAACTTGATATCGTAGGTATAAGCAGACAGAATTATCGCCCATCTCTGTAATCTCGAAGTTGATAAAGTAGGAATTCCCGATTTTGGGCCTAAAATAGACACTAGCGGCTTATGATCCGTTATCAGGGTAAAACGACTCCCATAAATAAACTGATGGAATTTGGTCACTCCATGAATTATTGCGAGAGCTTCCCTCTCAATCTGAGAATAGTTGCGCTCGGCTCCTGATAGGGTCCGAGAGGCAAACATGATCGGTCTTTCCTGGCCTCCGATGACATGAGACAGAACCGCGCCAATTCCAATCTGGGATGCATCCGTGGCCAAAAACAAAGGCAATGTGGTGTCGTACGGAACTAAAACCCTTCAGAGGTAATGCTACTCTTGCACTTTTCAATAGCCTCTTCACACTCTTTGGTCCAGCTCCAGCAATTCTGTTTATGAAGCAGCTCGTGAAGAGGCCTCAATTGATCCGGTAGATTTGGAATAAATTTTCCATAATAATTCACCAATCCAAGAAATGACCTCAACTCAGAGATGTTTGTCAGACTCTTGGCCTTCTGTAAAGCTTGCACCTTGTGATCCAAAGGTCGGATGCCATCTTCCTTGATAAGATGGCCCAAATACTCGATTTCTCTTTGCACAACTTTACATTTATCCTTCTTCAGTTTAATGTTGTATTTTCCAAACGCAGAAACTTTAAAACTCCAAGAATACAATGTAACGGATTTTTATAAAAGTGGACGCAAACATCAAGATGCCGACTGTTTTTCTCGAAATCCTCTCCAACTTGAATCGGAAGAAGCATACAATGATGAGGATGATGATATACCCTCAATAACTGCTCTGACGTGCTTCGAGGTTAAACAAAGATAAGACCCTAAAATTAGTAAATTGATGGAGGAAACAAAGAATTGGTGCCGAATCGAAAGGATATGAAATGCTAAAAGGAACCTTATACAAAAATAATTTCGACCCCCCTGGGAAACCAGCACCTTTTAGTTATTCCCAAGTACTTATGCTTAGAACTACTGAAAAGTTTACACGACGCTCCCACAGCAGGTCATCTTGGATTTCAAAGACATATGAGAGAGTTAAAAACAAATATTTCTGGCCAGGACTTCTCCTGGATATACGGAAGTATGTCGCTCATTGTAAAGAGTGCCAAAGAAAGAAACAATCAACTCAAAAGCCACCCGGACTACTTAAGGCCATACCTCCTGCAACCTCCCCTTTTCAGAGAGTTGGAATGTACCTCCTTGGAAGATTTCCCAAGTCTGATACTGGTAATTAGTGGATCATAGTCTGTACAGACTATTTAACCCGATTCGCTATTACCAAGGCCTTACCCACAGGAGAAGCAAAAGAAGTTGCCAAATTCTTGATGGAAGAGGTTGTCCTGAAACACGGAGCCCCCAGAGAAATCATTACGCATCGTTGACGAGTATTTCAATCAAAGATGTTAACGGAACTTACTGACCAGTGCTCTTCCATACACAGGTTTACAACAGCCTATCATCCCCAGACGAATGGATAAACGGAAAGACTTAATAAAACATTAGCTAACGTGCTGGCAATGTATGTGAGCGTCGATAAAAAAGACTGGGACGTATCCTGCCCTACGTGACCTTCGCCTAAAACACCGCAAAACAAGATACGACAGGTTTTACCCCTTTTAAACTGATCCATGGACGCGAAGCCGAAACGACTATAGACACTCTTTTCCCAAATCCGCATGAAGACCTCCAAGAGGAATATAGTCAGAAGATTGCCTCGCGAGTCGAAGAGACTAGGCAGCTAGCAAGATTAGAAACCTTGAAAGCCCAAAAAAGGACAAGGCCAGATATGATTCAAAGCACGAGGCAATGGATTACAACGTCTGTGACCTGGTATGGATTTTCATCCTGATAAGAAAGGTGGGACTCTATTAAAAACTGATGAAAAGGTACTTCGGGCCATACAGGGTTACTCGGAAACTCTCTGACGTGACCTTCGAAGTTGAACCTGTGGACCAACCAGGAGACGCCAAACAAGAGACCTGGTCCATGTACTGAGAATGAAACCCTACCATGACCCTGAGGGCCAAGCTGATCTGTTCAAATGATAATCACAGCGGGACGCTGTTCATCTAGGAAGGGGGCAATGTCACTGAATAATTATTTTAAATATTCTGTTGTATATCATCATAAATATTTGCATAGTCATCACCCCTTACTATGCATGTATATTATTACTTGTAAATAAAATTTTAGAAATAGTTTGCATTATATATATATAATCAATAAATTATTTTTACTTTAACTTTTGTTATACTCGTTATCACTACCGTGATAATATTGTGGTGGTTCGTCTGGTTTTGAAGAAATGATTCAATTATTCATTCCAAGGTATTTTAATTACTACAGATATAAAAATAAATATCAATGTTGATGTTTAGTTATTATTAATGTTACAAATTGATATCACACACACAAAGCCTTTATTAAGACATTAGTCTTATACAGATTCCACGTACAAGGTGCAATAACAGGAAAAGAGCAGCACAGGAAACCAGTAGTTCCGCAACTATATACAATTATTAGTAATAACACAATGGCCCCTCGGTGTTTCGTCATCATTCTGAGGTGTAAGAACAATAGCTTCCAAGTTCTCTTTTCTCCCTCTTTACACCTACTGCCTTGTAAAAAATATATAGGGCCTGAGCAACTAGTCTGCTTGTTTGGGCACTGGTTAACATCATTTGGATTGACCTAAGTTGGCTGGTGTCTACCATTGAAAAGAATGTCCTTCTCTCCTCACTAATATCTTGGCATTCATAGATGTAATGAGATAGTTCAGTTTCCATATTTTCTTTGCAGAGATCACAAATCTTATCACCCTCTTTGAAAATGTTTGTATGGTTTTCCTTGAAAAACGAATATAGTATTCTCTGTTGTGCGATATAGCGTTTTACTGGGAATGGAAAGTTGCTAAGTAAATAGTTTTCAATTCGGAATGAACTGTGTAAATACTTATAGTGAGAGTAGAATTTAGAATTCTCTATTTTTGCCTGGTCACTCTGAATAGATTGTTCTATTGCAATTTTAGTTATTAAAGGTATTTCTTGCCGGATAATCCTTGCATCGTTGCAGTTAATTAACCAAGAAAATCCTGTTGAGTTGAGTATGTTGGCCAAACTTTCCGCAAGTCCAATATATATATTTCTATTTCTTGATATTTCATATAGTTGAGCTAAGCATATATTGGGGAGTCGGCTGCTGTTCATTTTTAGAATTCTAAGCCAGAACCCGAGTGTAAGTTTCAGCACCGTAACTCCCAGTGACGTTCTTCCGCACTCCATACGTAGAATAAAACCAGGAGTATACTGGGTAAATTAGAAGTCTCCATAAGAAATTGTCTTGTACCCTGTCAACCAAGTTTTTTGGTTGTTTGCCCAAATTGGAGCTGCGTAGAGCAAGGTTGACAGAGCCATTGAGTCTAGAAGCTTGAGTGAGGATCTGATAGAATTGATTCTTGTTTTAGTCGATATTGCCCAGACCGCATTAATAGCATTTAGCGCCTTGTTTTCAAAATGCTTTGCCGCCTGTTGAGTTGAGTTTGACGCTGTCAGCTGGTAACCCAGATACGTGTATTTAGATGTTATAGTGAGAGGCAATTGTCCCCAGAACCAAACATCCGATCGGGCCTTTCGACCTCCATTTCTAAACACCATAACCTTTGATTTGCTCTGGTTCAGCGTTAAAAAATTATCTTCGAAGTATTTTCTGAGTACATTGATCTTTTTTTGTAAATTTATCTTGGATTCTCCGAGAAGTACGATGTCGTCTGCGAACAGAAGGAGATGTATATTTCCATAATTCGGTAAATAAATACTTGGCAAATCAGCGTCATCATACAGAGAAAATTGATATCTAGTTAAGCAGACTTTTAAAAGATTTGATGAAATGTGAGGATGAAATGGCAGTTGGCTGGCGGAGGCGTCAAAACATTGTATCCTCTCCCGTGCTTACCACGCCACCGCCGCCGCGCATGCGCCGACTTGACGTACCCGGCCGGCAGGGGTGGTGGCGGTTGAAAGGTGGATCAAAACACCGTCACATCCACCGGCTCCCAAGGACTCCCTGTCCTTGAAAGATCGAAGTTTAGAAGCATGAGCCCGGTACACTCGTCCTTCAATGACTTGGATGTCAGACTAGACTGCTGATATTCTTCTTAACGAAGAAAGGGCCTTGTTGTCTTGCCCTGAGTTTAGACATGCATGGATGGTGCTTTGCAACAGTCCTCAAAACTTGATCTTCCTCAGAGAATTCCACACCTGGATGTTTATCATCATGAAGATTCTTCCTCTTTATCTGAGCTTTTCTGGTATTCTCGCGAGCCAGACCTCTTGCTTCTTCTAAAGTGATGAGATGGTCAGAAAAATATGGTGATTCATCAATCCCATACAGAAGAAACTTTGGGCAGAATTTGGTTCCTTCATGTGGGGTCTGGTTGTATGTCTTGACAATAAATGGTACGAAAGTCGACCATTTTTGTTTCGGTTTCTCCAAAATTGCAGCTCTCAATTTTGTGAAAAGGGTATGGTTTTTAGCCTTTTATACCATTCCACATGTCTGAGGATGGTGTAGGATCTTTAATCACCACAGACACGGTTAGCCACTAACGTTGTTTTTATTTCAAAAAGTCAGTCGACTTATTAGGTATACAATTTTTAGTCAAATGGTATTCTAGTAAAAAAAAGAAATAAACATATTGTTTACAATAAAATATAAAATAATTTAATAAAGAATAATTAAATATTTACATTTACAAAATGTAACTTTTATAACACACAAAGTTTAACACAGCGCCATCTAGGTGTGGCAATTGGAATTATTTAACCCTACATTCACTCCCCCTCGAGTGACCGAGTTCACGTTATGTTAAAAATCTTTGGAGAGGATGAATCACTCTACCACTACGAGTCCTTTGGGGTTCCTCAAAATGGACTTTCTGAGTTCGGGCCTTGGATGGTTGCAGGTCCTGCTGGATCCCTGGTTGCTGGCGCCGGTCATCATCTTCAGGGTATGACTCCTTCAGAAGATAAGCTGGTTTCAAACGGTCGAGGGAAACATTGTCTTCTTTTCCTTTAACCATTACTGTAAAATAGTTTACAGTCCTCTTCAAAACCTTAAATGGGCCCTCATAAGCCGGTTCGAGAGGTTTTTTTAACTCTGTCCTTTCTAATAAATACGTGGGAGCAACTTTGCAGGTCCTTATGAATGAAAAACATTAGGATTCCGGTTGATCCTTGATTTCAGGGGTTGGAGGAAGAACATATATTTTTGCAAGTTTTTGATTAGATCATCTCTATCTCCCGTTTGATGAGAGTCCTGGAAAAATTCTCCTGGAAGTCTTATGGTCTTGCCAAATACCATTTGTGCTATGGAAAAATCAGAAGAATCATAGATTGAGGATATTAATCCTAAGAGTACTGAAGGCAGCCTCTCGGTCCACCTGATGTAGTTGTGAGAACTTATTGCGGTTTTCAAAGTTCGATGGAACCTTTCAATTTTGCCATTGCTCTGGGGGTGGTATGAAGTCGTATGCTTCAACTGGATTCCGCACATTTTGGCAAATTCCTTAAGTTTCTGAGACATGAATTGCATGCCTCTATCAGTTATTAGAAGGCATGGGGTTCCATATCTGCTGATCCATTCCTTGTAGAAGGATTTGATTATGGTTTCGGATTTTATGTCTTCCAATGGCAGAACTTCCACCTAATTGGTGAAACGGTCGATAAAGGTCAGGCAATAGGTTTTTCCTTCCGATGGTGTTAGAGGTCTAATCAAGTCGATATGGACGGTTCCAAAACGCTCATCAGGTTTCCCGAATTCACCATACTCAGTTTTGGTATGACGAGTTATTTTACTCTTCTGGCAGTTTATGCATCCCTTAGTCCAATTCTTAGTGTCTTTGTTGATATTAAGCCATATATAACGCGAGGTCACTTCTCTGACTGTAGTCTTAATTCCTGGATGAGACAGTCCATGAATTGATGTGAAGACGTTCTTCATGAATTCTTCTGGAATACATGGCCTTATTCTGGAAGTGGAGATATCTCACCAAAGGGTTTTTCCTGAAGGCAAGCGATGCTCTTTAAAAATCAGCGACTTGTTTTGTGACCGAAGATTCGATAATTCAGTATCGTCTTGTTGTTTCTCAGCAATGATGCCGTAATCAATTAAGATGATTTCAGATATTCTTGACAACGTATCGGCCACCATGTTGTCCTTGCCGCTGACGTGCTGAATCGAAGTCGTGAATTGGGAGATGTATTGCAACTGTCTAACTTGACGGGGAGAAGCTTATTCGAGGTTTTGTTGGAAGGCGTAGATCAGTGGTTTCTGATCAGCAAAAATGGTAAAAATCTCGACCCTCCAAGAAAAATTTAAAATGTTTGATTGCCGAAAAAATAGCTAGCAATTCGCGATCATAAGTGCTATATTTGGTCTGGCTTTCGCTCAATTTCTTTGAAAAGAACGCTATGGGCTTCCAAGCTCCATCTATGAAATGTAGTAGGACTGCACCCATTGCTCTGTCGGAAGCGTCGGTAAATAGAGCCAAAGGACATTCGGGGACAGGGAATGTCAATAGTGCTGCTTTTGATAATTCTCTTTTGCACTTTATAAATTTCTGTTCAGCTTCTTCAGTCCAGGGGATAGGGCGCTTATCATTTTTCTTAGAGCCCTTCAAGAAATCGTTCAAGATAGCTTGATCTTCAGCTGCATTCTTCAAGAATCGACGATAAAAATTTAGCATCCCTAAAAATCTTCTTAGAGCTTGCACTGTTTCAGGTTTTTTTGTGATCCACTATGGCTTGAACTTTCGATTCTGTTGGTCTTATTCCTTCTGGAGTGATCCAATATCCTAGAAATTCGATGTTATTGACGTCTAGGACGGTCTTTGCTTGGTTGATGCGTAGTCCATATTGATCCAGTCTTGAAATAACTGCTCTCAAATGACTCTCGTGTTCTTCTGATTTCGAAGCTACAAGGATGTCGTCCAAATATGGGAAAACAAAATCCAGACCCCATAAAACTTCGTTGATGAACCTCTGGAATGTTGCAGGTGCGCCACATAATCCAAAACTCATCACTTCGAACTCGAACAGTCCAAACGGTGTGATAACAGCTGTTTTCTCTCGATCTTCCTCATTGATTGGGATTTGGAAATAAGCCTTGAAGAGGTCTATTTTTGAGTAGTAACGGGTCTTCTTCAATATGTGGTTGAAGACTTCGAGTTTCGGGATCGGATACTTATCTGGAATGGTCACACTGTTGAGTTTTCTATAATCACCGCAGGGTCTCCATGAGCCTTCTTCTTCTTTACCATGTGTAGGGGGCTTGCCCACGGCGATCTAGATGGTCGAATTATGTAGTTGTCCAGCATGTATTGGAATTCCTTTTTAGCGATCTTCAAGAGCATGCTGTTCAATGGTCTTGCTCTTGCAAAAACTGGAGGACCTTTTGTTGTTATAAAGTGCCTTAATTGTGCTGTACTTTGGGCCTTAGAAGGTTTGTAATGGTTATATTCGGGAACGAAGAAAGAATATTATAAAATTTAATTCTTGTCTAGGGTGCTGATGCCACGACTCATTGAGGTTACTGCGCCTCTAATTTTCAGTTTAGTGCAACCATCAATAAGTTGCCTGTTTTTCAAATCAATTAATAAATTGTGCCCTTTTAATATACAGTGGTACCTCGACATAAGAGCGCCTCAACATACGAGTTTTTCGAGATACGAGCCGACGAGCAAGTGATTTTATGCTTTTAGTTACGAGCGAAATTCTAGATACGAGTTCGGTTCGGTAGTAACACGCAGTCGCGCCATCACGCGCACACCCAGGAACTGACGACTGAAGAGATACAAGAGTTACAGTCACAGCAGCATACTGAGGTTATGCAAGTAATTGGTTTTGAGGAGTCAGAGGAGGAGGTTATTTCTACAAGTGAGATAAAGGAGATCTTAGGAATGTGGGAGAGAGTTTCACAGTTCGTGGAAAAAAAACACCCAGAAAAAGTTGCAACAGGTCGTGCATCTGACCTTTTTAATGACACTTGCCTAACTCATTTCTGGAACATTCTGAGAGGGAGGAAGAAACAAACCTCCTTGGACATGTTTTTTCTAAACGGCCTACAGGTGAAAGCGAGAAAAATGTAGCGAAAAAGGCAAAGACCAGTGAGGATATCTAATTTATTTCTTTACATTCTCTTTTTTGTTTTTGTGCAAAAAATATTTGATATTTATAAATACGTTTTTATTATTTAAAACCACGTAACAAAAATAACTGGGGTGACATTTTGGAGGTTGGAACGGATTAATCTGGAGTTGCGACAAGCGTTTGTCCATTGGGCAGTAGGATCTGTCGCCACTTCCCCTACCCGCTGGAGTTTCCCGATGGCTTCTTCCATTGACAGGGCGAAGTGCATTTATCTGGGCGGCACTTGTTTCCAAACCTTTAATGGAAATAGCAGTACAGTGGTACCTCGACATACGAGTTTAATTCGTTCCGCAACCTTGCTCGTATCTTAGATTACTCGTATTTCGAAGCAAATTTCCCCATACAAAACAATTGAACTACCATTAATCCGTTCCAACCTCCAAAATGTCACCCCAGTTATTTTTGTTACGTGGCTTTAAATAATAAAAACGTATTTATAAATATCACAAATATTTATTGCACAAAACAAAAAAGAAAATGTAAAGAAATAAATTAGATATCCTCACTGGTCTTTGCCTTTTTCGCTACATTTTTCTCGCTTTCACCTGTAGGCCGTTTAGAAAAAAACATGTCCAAGGAGGCTTGTTTCTTCCTCCCTCTCAAAATGTTCCGGAAATGAGTTAGGCAAGTGTCATTAAAAAGGTCAGATGCACGACCTGTTGCAACTTTTTCTGGGTGTTTTTTTCCACGAACTGTGAAACTCTCTCCCACATTCCTAAGATCTCCTTTATATCACTTGTAGAATTTCACGTTTTAATTCAATACTCATCATCTTTTCATAGCACTTGACTTTTTACAAACTTTCTTCCGATCCATGGTTATAAAAATAAATGAACTAAAACTGTAAATGTAAACGCAACACAAAACGCGAACACAGAACACAACTTATCACAGCGGAAGCACACGCTGCTAACTGATCATGATGGCGCGACTGCGTGTTACTACCGAACCGAACTCGTATCTCGAATTTCGCTCGTAACTAAAAGCAAAAAATCACTTGCTCGTCGGCTCGTATCTCGAAAAACTCGTGTGTTGGGGCGCTCGTATGTCGAGGTACCACTGTATTTGCCACTTGGGTTGTACTTTCTTGAGCGAGAACGTGATCGCTGTCTTGGACGAGGCGAATTGGAACGCCTGTTCTGCCTAGTACGATTCTCTAGCTTCAAAGTTGCTATTTCCTCTTTCAGTGACGCAATTGTAGCAGTCATTTCCTCAAATGTTGGGTCTTTGTTGTTACTTTCATAAACTTGTAGTCGAGGGTTCATTTCTTGAATCTTGTCAGCCATCTCTGCAAGCTTGTCCAGGCCTTCTCCGCTCACTACTAGTATATTTTTATGATTTCAGGTAATTTGTCCATCCATAATGTTTGGAGAACTTTTTCCGAGATGTCTTTATCGGTTTGAGGGTTCTCATCTTCCTCAGTAATTGGGTAGGCTTTAGGTCGCCTAATTCCAGTCCAGTTAGTAGTTTCCTTAATATTTTTTCTTCGCTCTCTTTATAAATTGATACGAGACGATTTTTGGCCGTTGTGTATTTGTTATTGTTCTGTGAATCTTGGATTATATCCCATAAATTCTCTACAAATTGCGGCTCTAGTTGGGATACAAAATAGTTAAATTTTGTGGACTCTTGGGTTATTCCCGAAATGGCAAACTGAGCTTCCACTTGGTAAAACCAAATCTCTGGTTTGTCTGACCAGAATGGCGGTATTTTGATCGAGACCTTATTCGTCTCCGATTCCTGTTTTACTTGCATTTTTAATTATTACAAATGCTAATTTAAAAAAAATTGCAAAATTAATTTTCAAACTGGTTTGTGGCAACTTTAACCGGTCTGTGGCACTATCTGAGGTACTATGAAATATTATGATGTCGACAAACTTAAGGTTTGCGCACCCTTTTCCTTGGGAGTATCCCTCAGCCTTACCACTAGGGGGGGGGGACAGTCAGGGCTGATCAAAGGAGACCTCTATTTAGCCACCTCAAAGAATTAAGAGTCCACTATCAAAGTGGGTCTTCTTACCTCTGGCAGTATCCCTCAGTCTTACCACTGATGGGGGGACAGTCGGGACTGACCAGAAGCGTTCCGGCTCACCACTGTAGGATCATTAATCACCACAGATACGGTTAGCCACTAACGTTTTTTTAAGGTACGCGAGGTCAGATTGAAGAAAACCTCCTCTTAACAAGTAAAACTTTGACCTAAAGTTTTGATGTAGTTTGGGCTGCCCCGGGTGATCAAGCAAGAAAGAAAATAACGAAGACAAAAACCAGCGGCTACACACGTAAAGCTCTCGCTCTACTAAGAAAACTCTTTATTTAAACAACACGGCTTAGTTATATACATTCAAGGAAATTTACATAATAATAATAATCCATACATTCAATAGAAAATCTACATTTCCAGTTATACATTCAAAAGATATATTTACATATTGTATGTTAAGACTTTTAACATACCCCCACCTTTCTTTTTTGTAAAACAAAAAAAGAAATCCGTTCCACCGTGATGGGGGGATCCAGGCAGGTGGGACACCGTTGCAAGGAGCCCAGGCTCTCATCCAGGGAAACCATCCTCTCCTCGGCACACTGCGGCACCCTCTCCATACACACCACCGGAGGTTGCCCCATAAGCATCCATCTTCTTCTTCCAAAGAAATCGGAGGTAGTCCCAATCATTTTCCCTGATGGCCATCACCTGGAAATATCTCCTCACGTCGGCCAAAACTCCGTACTTATTTTTCCGAAGTTTTATCCCTATTTCCGGGATTCTCCTCAGTAGAATGGGTCTCCTCTTCAAATACCGTCTTAAGGCGCGTGCGCCGTGTCCTCGACAGGAAGCGCCGTCACATACTGGCCGTATAGGCGTCGTTTCGGACCCACACCCAAATACAGGGCGATCAGGAAACCAGTATCCTTTTCCCTCAGGTGGAATTTCATCAACTCCTTCGATGAACCCATCATTCAACCAATCCTTTGTATCAATAATCCCTTCCTCCATCCTTGATTCAGTACCTTGTTCTGCATCTGGGTTTTCTTCCACCCTTGAATCAGTACCTTGTTCTACACCTAGGTTTTCTTCTTCCACCAATTTCCTCGATGCTGGAATTCTGACAACTTCTTCCTCATTTTCCTCATTATCATCAATCGATTCAGTTTCATCTGAAATCTCTACTTGGTCAGCGCCTTCAGCTACCGCTCTAGAATTGTTTACCGGTTCATAACCTTTAATTGCAGTCTCAGAATCCTTCACTCCATCGCCCTTAGGCTTCGCTTCAGAATCCTTTACGCCTTCGCCCTTTGGCTCCTCTTCAGAATCCTTTACTCCGTCGCCCTTAGGCTCATCTTCAGAATCCTTTACTCCGTCGCCCTTAGGCTCATCTTCATAGTCTTTTACTCCGTCGCCCTTAGGATTCACTTCAGATTCCTTTACGCCTTCAATTTCATTTTTTCTGGACTCTTCCCGGGCTTTTCGATAGAGACGTCGAAATAGTCTGAAGTTTGATAACTTTCTGATTATCGGTTTCTGAACTCGGAGAGGCACTAGACGCCCCTGGTGGAATTTGAGAATTCTTGACCTGAGCATCCCTATCCTTCTCACGCATTACGCGAATTCTAGCCTTTAAATAATATCTTTCCGTGATGTAGGTTTCACACTCCTCAAATTCTTTATCAATTTCATCGTCGCTAATAGCCTCTTGGGCCAATAAAATTTCCTGGTATTGTTCGTTCAATGCCACCAGCTCCAAATAGAGAGATTCCAATCTCTCAAATTTTGCATATATGCCTCTTTTATCAACAAGAGGATCCCTTAACTCTATATTTATATCATTTACCACTTCGGTAAAAACGCCTCTTATCGCCTCTCTACGCCTTCTGCTAACATCAACTTGTAGTTATCCTTTCACCTTGTAGGTATCCTTTTAGCTTGTAGGTAGCCTTTCACCCTGTAGCTTTTTCAACTTCTTTGCCTTTGAGCTCCTTTAAACCTTGAGCTTCACTGAGCTCTTTTTAACCTTTAACAAAGGGCCTTTTGAGCTCCTTTAAACCTTGAGCTTCACTGAGCTCTTTTTAACCTTTAACAAAGGGCTTCTTGAGCTCCTTTAAACCTTTAACAAAGGGCCTCTTGAGCTCCTTTAAACCTTTAACAAAGGGCTTCTTGAGCTCCTTTAAACCTTTAACAAAAGGGCTTCTTGAGCTCCTTTAAACCTTGAGCTTCACTGAGCTCTTTTTAACCTTTAACAAAGGGCCTCTTGAGCTCCTGTTCCCTTGAGCTTCTTGAGCTTCTGTTCCCTTGAGCTTCTTGAGCTTCTGCTTCTTGAGCTCGAGCTTTTTGAGCTTCTTGAGCTTCTGTTCCCTTGAGCTTCTTGAGTTTCTGCTTCTTGAGCTTGAGCTTTTTGAGCTTCTTGAGCTTCTGTTCCCTTGAGCTTCTTGAGCTTCTGCTTCTTGAGCTTGAGCTTTTTGAGCTTCTTGAGCTTCTTGAGCTTCTGCTTCTTGAGCTTGAGCTTCTTGAGCTTCTGTTCCTTTGAGCTCCGCATATTCTCACTCTCCCTCTGCTACTCGGCAGGCTCTCCTACTTCCTCTGCTACTCGGCAGGCTCCACTACTTCCTCTGCTACTCGGCAGGCTCTAATACTTCCTCTGCTACTCGGCAGGCTAATACTTCCTCTGCACCTCGGCAGGCTAATACTTCCTCTGCTACTCGGCAGGCTAATACTTCACTGAGCTCTTTTTCCTGAGCACGAGTTCCTTGATTCCCAGGCTCTGCAGGCTTTTTCTCAACTTGACCAGCCGATGCAGCCCACCCGGGGACGCCATTAAATGTTAAGGTACGCGAGGTCAGATTGAAGAAAGCCTCCTCTTAACAAGTAAAACTTTGACCTAAAGTTTTGATGTAGTTTGGGCTGCCCCGGGTGATCAAGCAAGAAAGAAAATAACGAAGACAAAAACCAGCGGCTACACACGTAAAGCTCTCGCTCTACTAAGAAAACTCTTTATTTAAACAACACGGCTTAGTTATACGATAATAACAAGGCGAAGGAAGACGAGTATCTTTATTGGTGCATAAGAGCGAGCTTTCGGGCAAAAGCCCTTCGACTGGCAAGATATAACGACACTATGAACGACATCGATGGCTGTAGAGAATATATACACATATTAATTTACATAAATATAGAAAAAAGCATGCAAATGGGCAATTTAACTATTTGTAGAAATGAGAGGTAAAAATAAAAAATGAAATAGAAATCCTATAGGGTAATAGAAGAGATGCCAGAAATAAATATTAATGAGGCATAATGGGATATCTAGTATATAAAAGAGAAATTTATACATAAAGGCCAGGAGAGCTTGACATGCTTCAGGGAGGTCAATATTTTACAGTTAAATACAAGGGGGAGGTTTAAATAAAGGACAGGAGAGGATGATAGGCTTCTGGCAGTTCTATTCTTCTATTGATGCTATTTAGTTTGTGGGATACTATTGATTCTAAAATGAGTCTTTGGTGTAAGATATGTATGTGGCTGTAATGTATGGTGGGGTTGTTGATGTTGAACGTGTGGCCCGTGGTCTGCATATGTTGGTAAATGAGGGACTTGGTATCTTGACGGGAAATATTGCGGGAATGTTCAGTCATCCTGATGGATACAGATCTACCCGTCTCACCGACGTATGTGGCAGGGCACTGTTCGCATGAGACGGAGTAGATTGCACCCACAGAACGAAGGGGGGCAGGAGGAGCTGAGGACTTAGTATGAGGGTGACGGAGGGATGAAAGAAGGTTCGGGGAGTTTTTATATATGGTACGGATGCCATAGGATTTGAGTTTTCTGGCTATATCAACAGAGGAGGGGGAGTAAGGGAGAAAACACAATGATCTGTATGTCATGGAAGGATTGGAGGTTGCAGGTGTGTAAGTATATTTGTTAATGAACCAGAGTGGAAAAGAAGCCATGGAGAGCTGGGTTATAATGCGATTTCTTTCTATTATTTTAAAGATGTCTATGGAACAATGCGTGGATATTCTTTTTGTAAGAGTTCTAACAATATTGATTTTATGGGAGGTGGGGCAGTGAGAATTGTAATGAGTGTAGCAGGGGGGGCATTGTTTTTTATGATAAACTGTAGTGTGAAATGAGGATGGGGTGCGGATAATTAAGAAGTCTAGGAATGGGAGAACATGGTTAGTTTCAGTTTCTAGAGTGAAGGAAATATCTTGGTTGTAATTATTAAGGGTTGATAGTATGAAGCTCTCCTGACCTTTTTTGCATACACAGAAGACATCATCAATGTACCTGCGCCAGAACTGGATATCTGTTGGGAGGGTATGAGTAATCCAATTATCTATTCTAGTCATGACAATTTCGGCAATAATGGTAGATAGAGGGCTGCCCATTGGGGAGCCCCTGAACTGTCTGTAATGGTGCTGTAGGAATGAGAATGTGTTCATGCTTAAGCATGTTTTGGTAAGTTGGACTATGGTTGAGGAAGTGTGGGTATCGACATTTTGAGATTGAAGGAAATGAGTCAAGCCATCTGTGATGAGCTGATGAGGAAGACAGAGGTAGAGGGAGGTGACGTCGAAGGAGCACATAGAGTAGGCGGGGTCTGGTTTAAGAGCTGTTAATTCATTAATGAAGTGTGGGGTGCTGTTAATAGAAAGGGTATTATTATAATTGGTTAATAGAGGAGAGAGGAAGCTGGAAAGATATTTAGCCAGAGGGTAAGCGGGGGATAAGTGATAGGCTATGATGGGGCGGAGGGGTACTTCAGGTTTATGTATTTTGGGGAGGCCGTAAATATAGGCTGAACTATGGAGGTTTGAGGTAAACGAGGTGTATTCTTCAGGTGAGATGCTTTTAGATTTCTTGAGTCGGAGAAGTGAGGTTCTGAAATCTTTAACGACAGAGAGGCTGGTTTGGTCTGTGATGGGTAAGAAAGTGGAGTCATCGCTAAGTAAATTGTGCATTTTTGAAATGTAACTTTCCTGATTCAATATAACTGTGTTAGCACTTTTATCTGACCTAGTAATAACTATTGATTTACGAAGTTTGAGTTTTTTAAGTGTAATGGTGTTTTCAAGATGGTTAGGGGGAGGGAGAAAGGGCCTAGATAAATTTTTAGCTACCATAGATCTGATGGAAAACTTCTCTTGCAGATTGAAGGACTTGATGGATGATTCAATGGCGCTGATGATCACTGGTGGATTGGGTTTGGAGGGGATGCGGTATTTCAGTCCCTTCTCAAGGAGCGAGGTCTCCGATGGCGTCAGAGGGTGGTCCGACAGGTTAATGACTGTTGAAGATCTTGGGAGAAGGTAACTGTAGAAGGTGTAGGGTAAAGCATATTTCTTTTTCCAAAAGAGAAGTTTCTTATGGTGTCTGTCGAGAATAATTTTTTCTTGGGATTTGATATCGGTGGTGATTTTTATGATATGCTTCGAGAGATCTGCCAGTGTGATTTTTTGGGAAACTAGGGTTATGAGACCTTTGATTGACTTGGTGAGGAATCTAATATTGGAGAAACAATTTTTGATTCTTGCATTAAGCAGCTGCTGCTGTGTTTTTATGAGGATGTGCCTTGAAAAAGAACTGCCAACCGGGTCATGTATCCTGAGGGAAGGCGGGATGAAATCAGCATTTTTGCAAAGACGGTTGAATCTAAGGTGGCATCTCCATCGCGAAAGTTGTAGGGACTTCTTATGTATCATCCATAGGTACCATTCGATGTCGCTCGTAGAGAGATTCATAGGTACAAGAAATAACGAATTTAGAATAATAGTAGAGTAATTCTTCCTGGAATGAACTTATACGATAATAACAAGGCGAAGGAAGACGAGTATCTTTATTGGTGCATAAGAGCGAGCTTTCGGGCAAAAGCCCTTCGACTGGCAAGATATAACGACACTATGAACGACATCGATGGCTGTAGAGAATATATACACATATTAATTTACATAAATATAGAAAAAAGCATGCAAATGGGCAATTTAACTATTTGTAGAAATGAGAGGTAAAAATAAAAAATGAAATAGAAATCCTATAGGGTAATAGAAGAGATGCCAGAAATAAATATTAATGAGGCATAATATATGGCTGCAATGGGATATCTAGTATATAAAAGAGAAATTTATACATAAAGGCCAGGAGAGCTTGACATGCTTCAGGGAGGTCAATATTTTACAGTTAAATACAAGGGGGAAGTTTAAATAAAGGACAGGAGAGGATGATAGGCTTCTGGCAGTTCTATTCTTCTATTGATGCTATTTAGTTTGTGGGATACTATTGATTCTAAAATGAGTCTTTGGTGTAAGATATGTATGTGGCTGTAATGTATGGTGGGGTTGTTGATGTTGAACGTGTGGCCCGTGGTCTGCATATGTTGGTAAATGAGGGACTTGGTATCTTGACGGGAAATATTGCGGGAATGTTCAGTCATCCTGATGGATACAGATCTACCCGTCTCACCGACGTATGTGGCAGGGCACTGTTCGCATGAGACGGAGTAGATTGCACCCACAGAACGAAGGGGGGCAGGAGGAGCTGAGGACTTAGTATGAGGGTGACGGAGGGATGAAAGAAGGTTCGGGGAGTTTTTATATATGGTACGGATGCCATAGGATTTGAGTTTTCTGGCTATATCAACAGAGGAGGGGGAGTAAGGGAGAAAACACAATGATCTGTATGTCATGGAAGGATTGGAGGTTGCAGGTGTGTAAGTATATTTGTTAATGAACCAGAGTGGAAAAGAAGCCATGGAGAGCTGGGTTATAATGCGATTTCTTTCTATTATTTTAAAGATGTCTATGGAACAATGCGTGGATATTCTTTTTGTAAGAGTTCTAACAATATTGATTTTATGGGAGGTGGGGCAGTGAGAATTGTAATGAGTGTAGCAGGGGGGGCATTGTTTTTTATGATAAACTGTAGTGTGAAATGAGGATGGGGTGCGGATAATTAAGATGTCTAGGAATGGGAGAACATGGTTAGTTTCAGTTTCTAGAGTGAAGGAAATATCTTGGTTGTAATTATTAAGGGTTGATAGTATGAAGCTCTCCTGACCTTTTTTGCATACACAGAAGACATCATCAATGTACCTGCGCCAGAACTGGATATCTGTTGGGAGGGTATGAGTAATCCAATTATCTATTCTAGTCATGACAATTTCGGCAATAATGGTAGATAGAGGGCTGCCCATTGGGGAGCCCCTGAACTGTCTGTAATGGTGCTGTAGGAATGAGAATGTGTTCATGCTTAAGCATGTTTTGGTAAGTTGGACTATGGTTGAGGAAGTGTGGCCTCCCCAAAATACATAAACCTGAAGTACCCCTCCGCCCCATCATAGCCTATCACTTATCCCCCGCTTACCCTCTGGCTAAATATCTTTCCAGCTTCCTCTCTCCTCTATTAACCAATTATAATAATACCCTTTCTATTAACAGCACCCCACACTTCATTAATGAATTAACAGCTCTTAAACCAGACCCCGCCTACTCTATGTGCTCCTTCGACGTCACCTCCCTCTACCTCTGTCTTCCTCATCAGCTCATCACAGATGGCTTGACTCATTTCCTTCAATCTCAAAATGTCGATACCCACACTTCCTCAACCATAGTCCAACTTACCAAAACATGCTTAAGCATGAACACATTCTCATTCCTACAGCACCATTACAGACAGTTCAGGGGCTCCCCAATGGGCAGCCCTCTATCTACCATTATTGCCGAAATTGTCATGACTAGAATAGATAATTGGATTACTCATACCCTCCCAACAGATATCCAGTTCTGGCGCAGGTACATTGATGATGTCTTCTGTGTATGCAAAAAAGGTCAGGAGAGCTTCATACTATCAACCCTTAATAATTACAACCAAGATATTTCCTTCACTCTAGAAACTGAAACTAACCATGTTCTCCCATTCCTAGACATCTTAATTATCCGCACCCCATCCTCATTTCACACTACAGTTTATCATAAAAAACAATGCCCCCCCTGCTACACTCATTACAATTCTCACTGCCCCACCTCCCATAAAATCAATATTGTTAGAACTCTTACAAAAAGAATATCCACGCATTGTTCCATAGACATCTTTAAAATAATAGAAAGAAATCGCATTATAACCCAGCTCTCCATGGCTTCTTTTCCACTCTGGTTCATTAACAAATATACTTACACACCTGCAACCTCCAATCCTTCCATGACATACAGATCATTGTGTTTTCTCCCTTACTCCCCCTCCTCTGTTGATATAGCCAGAAAACTCAAATCCTATGGCATCCGTACCATATATAAAAACTCCCCGAACCTTCTTTCATCCCTCCGTCACCCTCATACTAAGTCCTCAGCTCCTCCTGCCCCCCTTCGTTCTGTGGGTGCAATCTACTCCGTCTCATGCGAACAGTGCCCTGCCACATACGTCGGTGAGACGGGTAGATCTGTATCCATCAGGATGACTGAACATTCCCGCAATATTTCCCGTCAAGATACCAAGTCCCTCATTTACCAACATATGCAGACCACGGGCCACACGTTCAACATCAACAACCCCACCATACATTACAGCCACATACATATCTTACACCAAAGACTCATTTTAGAATCAATAGTATCCCACAAACTAAATAGCATCAATAGAAGAATAGAACTGCCAGAAGCCTATCATCCTCTCCTGTCCTTTATTTAAACCTCCCCCTTGTATTTAACTGTAAAATATTGACCTCCCTGAAGCATGTCAAGCTCTCCTGGCCTTTATGTATAAATTTCTCTTTTATATACTAGATATCCCATTGCAGCCATATATTATGCCTCATTAATATTTATTTCTGGCATCTCTTCTATTACCCTATAGGATTTCTATTTCATTTTTTATTTTTACCTCTCATTTCTACAAATAGTTAAATTGCCCATTTGCATGCTTTTTTCTATATTTATGTAAATTAATATGTGTATATATTCTCTACAGCCATCGATGTCGTTCATAGTGTCGTTATATCTTGCCAGTCGAAGGGCTTTTGCCCGAAAGCTCGCTCTTATGCACCAATAAAGATACTCGTCTTCCTTCGCCTTGTTATTATCGTATAAGTTCATTCCAGGAAGAATTACTCTACTATTATTCTAAATTCGTTATTTCTTGTACCTATGAATCTCTCTACGAGCGACATCGAATGGTACCTATGGATGATACATAAGAAGTCCCTACAACTTTCGCGATGGAGATGCCACCTTAGATTCAACCGTCTTTGCAAAAATGCTGATTTCATCCCGCCTTCCCTCAGGATACATGACCCGGTTGGCAGTTCTTTTTCAAGGCACATCCTCATAAAAACACAGCAGCAGCTGCTTAATGCAAGAATCAAAAATTGTTTCTCCAATATTAGATTCCTCACCAAGTCAATCAAAGGTCTCATAACCCTAGTTTCCCAAAAAATCACACTGGCAGATCTCTCGAAGCATATCATAAAAATCACCACCGATATCAAATCCCAAGAAAAAATTATTCTCGACAGACACCATAAGAAACTTCTCTTTTGGAAAAAGAAATATGCTTTACCCTACACCTTCTACAGTTACCTTCTCCCAAGATCTTCAACAGTCATTAACCTGTCGGACCACCCTCTGACGCCATCGGAGACCTCGCTCCTTGAGAAGGGACTGAAATACCGCATCCCCTCCAAACCCAATCCACCAGTGATCATCAGCGCCATTGAATCATCCATCAAGTCCTTCAATCTGCAAGAGAAGTTTTCCATCAGATCTATGGTAGCTAAAAATTTATCTAGGCCCTTTCTCCCTCCCCCTAACCATCTTGAAAACACCATTACACTTAAAAAACTCAAACTTCGTAAATCAATAGTTATTACTAGGTCAGATAAAAGTGCTAACACAGTTATATTGAATCAGGAAAGTTACATTTCAAAAATGCACAATTTACTTAGCGATGACTCCACTTTCTTACCCATCACAGACCAAACCAGCCTCTCTGTCGTTAAAGATTTCAGAACCTCACTTCTCCGACTCAAGAAATCTAAAAGCATCTCACCTGAAGAATACACCTCGTTTACCTCAAACCTCCATAGTTCAGCCTATATTTACGGCCTCCCCAAAATACATAAACCTGAAGTACCCCTCCGCCCCATCATAGCCTATCACTTATCCCCCGCTTACCCTCTGGCTAAATATCTTTCCAGCTTCCTCTCTCCTCTATTAACCAATTATAATAATACCCTTTCTATTAACAGCACCCCACACTTCATTAATGAATTAACAGCTCTTAAACCAGACCCCGCCTACTCTATGTGCTCCTTCGACGTCACCTCCCTCTACCTCTGTCTTCCTCATCAGCTCATCACAGATGGCTTGACTCATTTCCTTCAATCTCAAAATGTCGATACCCACACTTCCTCAACCATAGTCCAACTTACCAAAACATGCTTAAGCATGAACACATTCTCATTCCTACAGCACCATTACAGACAGTTCAGGGGCTCCCCAATGGGCAGCCCTCTATCTACCATTATTGCCGAAATTGTCATGACTAGAATAGATAATTGGATTACTCATACCCTCCCAACAGATATCCAGTTCTGGCGCAGGTACATTGATGATGTCTTCTGTGTATGCAAAAAAGGTCAGGATAGCTTCATACTATCAACCCTTAATAATTACAACCAAGATATTTCCTTCACTCTAGAAACTGAAACTAACCATGTTCTCCCATTCCTAGACATCTTAATTATCCGCACCCCATCCTCATTTCACACTACAGTTTATCATAAAAAACAATGCCCCCCCTGCTACACTCATTACAATTCTCACTGCCCCACCTCCCATAAAATCAATATTGTTAGAACTCTTACAAAAAGAATATCCACGCATTGTTCCATAGACATCTTTAAAATAATAGAAAGAAATCGCATTATAACCCAGCTCTCCATGGCTTCTTTTCCACTCTGGTTCATTAACAAATATACTTACACACCTGCAACCTCCAATCCTTCCATGACATACAGATCATTGTGTTTTCTCCCTTACTCCCCCTCCTCTGTTGATATAGCCAGAAAACTCAAATCCTATGGCATCCGTACCATATATAAAAACTCCCCGAACCTTCTTTCATCCCTCCGTCACCCTCATACTAAGTCCTCAGCTCCTCCTGCCCCCCTTCGTTCTGTGGGTGCAATCTACTCCGTCTCATGCGAACAGTGCCCTGCCACATACGTCGGTGAGACGGGTAGATCTGTATCCATCAGGATGACTGAACATTCCCGCAATATTTCCCGTCAAGATACCAAGTCCCTCATTTACCAACATATGCAGACCACGGGCCACACGTTCAACATCAACAACCCCACCATACATTACAGCCACATACATATCTTACACCAAAGACTCATTTTAGAATCAATAGTATCCCACAAACTAAATAGCATCAATAGAAGAATAGAACTGCCAGAAGCCTATCATCCTCTCCTGTCCTTTATTTAAACCTCCCCCTTGTATTTAACTGTAAAATATTGACCTCCCTGAAGCATGTCAAGCTCTCCTGGCCTTTATGTATAAATTTCTCTTTTATATACTAGATATCCCATTGCAGCCATATATTATGCCTCATTAATATTTATTTCTGGCATCTCTTCTATTACCCTATAGGATTTCTATTTCATTTTTTATTTTTACCTCTCATTTCTACAAATAGTTAAATTGCCCATTTGCATGCTTTTTTCTATATTTATGTAAATTAATATGTGTATATATTCTCTACAGCCATCGATGTCGTTCATAGTGTCGTTATATCTTGCCAGTCGAAGGGCTTTTGCCCGAAAGCTCGCTCTTATGCACCAATAAAGATACTCGTCTTCCTTCGCCTTGTTATTATCGTATAAGTTCATTCCAGGAAGAATTACTCTACTATTACGGCTTAGTTATATACATTCAAGGAAATTTACATAATAATAATAATCCATACATTCAATAGAAAATCTACATTTCCAGTTATACATTCAAAAGATATATTTACATATTGTATGTTACGACTTTTAACACGTTGTTTTTATTTCAAAAAGTCTCTCGACTAATTAGGCATACAATTTTTAGTCAAATGGTATTCTAGTAAAAAAAGAAATAAAACATATTGTTTACAATAAAATATAAAATAATTTAATAAAGAATAATCAAATATTTACATTTACAAAATCTAACTTTTATAACACACAAAGTGTAACACAGCGCCATCTAGGTGTGGCAATTGGAATTATTTAACCCTACAATGGTATGGAGTAGCGAAGGAATGGAAAATTTTATTTTCTACTTGTGAAATTCAAACCATTGTCAGTCAGAATACGTTGGATTGGTACTCTAGAAAATAACAGCTGTCTAAGGATGTTAAGGATGGCAGCTGAATTGTTGGATGCTGTGGGACATGCCCAAATGTAATGACTATGGTGATCTATGATGACCTGGAGATACTTATGTCTGGTGTTCTTGGCTTCATTTCCCAAAACAATTGTATCGAGTCCAATGAGGTCAAATGGTTGGAGGTTGCTGTCCGGTATTTGGTAGTGGCCTATTGTCGGTTGGTTTGACTGTTTGCTGAGTGACAAACTTTACATGAGGAAACATACTCTTTTATGGTCCTGAGCATTTGTGGCCGTCAGTGATATGTGGAAATCAGCATCAATGTTTTGTTTTTCCCAGGATGTCCAAAGGCATCATGAAAGTGGTTAAGACATTTTACCCATAGGGAATCAGGTACAACTGCTTTAGAATGGCCTCGAATTCGTATAGTGACAACGCCACTTTTAATTTGAGGGTTCGTTACCAATCGCAAGTCTGCCTGTTGCTGAACAATCTTCATCTTATCTTCAGTTATGAATGTACACACTGGATTCCTGGAAATTGCGTCAACATGTGTTTGCTGTCCTCCTGCTCTGTGGATAATGGTGAACGATCTAGAAGATAGCTCCATTGACCATTGGAAAAGTCTTCCCCCTGGGTTTTTATTATTCAATAGCCATTTTAAAGCGCTATGATCAGTGACAATTTGGAATAACTTGTCTAGGTAGTTGTTGAAATGTCTGACTGCTTCGATGATGGCAAAACATTCCAACTCTGTAGCGGTGTAGCGTTACTGTAAAACGAAAATTGAAATTATACCGCGAATGTTTCTTTTATAAAAATCGAAATTTATTTTCAAAGAGAAATAGCGACATTTCTAACTTTGAGGATGAGGTATGGAAAGGTGAAACATGAAGAGTAATGGCGAACGGAAAAATAAAAAGTGTCCAGGGGCGGGAATCGAACCCACACCCTTCTGCTTACCGGGCAGGTGCCTTGTCCATTCGGCTACCCTGGACGTATTTTTCCGTTCGTAACTAATACTTAAAGTAACATTTAAAATACAATATAACGCGGCTGATGATCGTAAAACGAAAATTGAAATTATACCGCGAATGTTTCTTTTATAAAAATCGAAATTTATTTTCAAAGAGAAATAGCGACATTTCTAACTTTGAGGATGAGGTATGGAAAGGTGAAACATGAAGAGTAATGGCGAACGGAAAAATAAAAAGTTACTGTGTTGGGTTGAGCCATTTTGAGAAATAGGAAACAATCCATTCTCTGCCATCTGGATGTTTCTGTGCAAGAATTGCACCAAGTCCTTGCTCTGAGGCATCAGTGTAGAGCTTACATGGTGAAGTGAGATCGTACATTGCCAGAACTGGAGGTTGTGTGATTGATTTCTTCAAAGTTTCAAACGTTTTTGGTGAATTTTAGACCAGTGGAAAATTTTAGCTTTCTTCAATAAATCTGTTATAGGTTGTGCTATTGAACTGAAATATTTATAAATCTCCAATAATAACTACACAATCCGTGATATTGCTGTACGTTTTTGACTGTTTTGGGGATTGGGAAACTTTTAACTGCTTCTGTTAAAATCGTGATGTTTTTATAGGTTTTATTTTGCTATTGTCTTTAAATAAAAAACTATTTCCAGATATCTACATGTCCAAATATTCGAGCGCCAGTGGCTGCAGAAAAGCAGACCACAAATTTATTTATCTATGGCACATGTAGAGACCTAAAGCTGTGCTGGCTAGCAATAAATGTTGAAGGGGAAATTAACCAATCATTTTTAGCTAAACATATTTTATTTTGGCCTAATAAAATAAACTTTCAATGTGCATCAGAGGACAGATAAAACCAAAAAATACCTAAATAATATTACGCGTATATAAGATTTTAAAAAGGTTCAAAAAACTATATAATGTTAAAATAGGGAGGAGTTTAATATATATATATATAAATATAAACTTTAAAAAAGAAAAAGGATTTGAGAAAGGGCGGCTAAGGCCGCAGCCAGCGGGCTGAGCTTTCAGCAACTCCCAGTCCTCAGCTTCCCAGGGGAAAAAATCAAACTAACCGTTGTCAATATCCCGCTTCCTTGCACCCAGTGTTGCTGGACTCATCCTCCCAAGGCTTACAACACCCTTCTTTCTGTGAAAAAAAAGTATATTTAAAAATAATAATAAAATAGATTAAACATAGAAATTATTTTAAAAAATTGACAAAAATAAATTAATAAAGATTAGAAGATATTGAATAAAAATATATAATTAATATTGTAGAATCTGGGCATCTTGTGGTCAGCTTGGGAAAGGTTCAGGGCTCGTGGTGGAGCTGGTGTTCTGGCTGAAGTTGGTGACTTCAACACCCACCATGGGCTTGTGGCTTGCCCATAGGCATGCTGGAGTCTGGCTTGGTACTGGTGGAGTCAAGTCAAGCACCATAGGTCAGTGGCTTGACTACAGGGAAGGGGTATCTGAGTCCATCTTGGACTCTGGCTTGGGTGCAAGTTGGCCACAATGGGACATGTGGCTCGACCACCAGGAAGGGATGTCTGAGTCCATCTCAGACCAGCTTGGTAGGGCCAGGTCATCCACCACAGGTCAGGTGGATTGACCACAGGGAAGGGGTGTCTGAGTCTATCTTGGACTCTGGCTTGTTGTTGTCAAGGCCGAAGGTGGCCTCAGGCTCCATCTCTACACCTCAAAATCACAGAGGTTTGCAGCTTAGATGGACAAAGGTAGGATATGGTTAGGTTAGGTGGGGTTCTGGGTGATTTTGGCATACTATGGTCACGAGGTGTCCTTAACATTTCTATATTCCGAGGTGAAGGTGTAACCTGATTGTATTTGATGATATATCCAAAATATTCTATTTCTTCTCTGATGAAAGAACATTTTTGAAGCTTGAGCTTGAGGTTCTGTGAGTATAATTTTTCTAGCACTTTTGATAGAGGGGGTCAAAATGTTCTTCTAAAGTTTTAGAATATATGATAAAATCGCCAAGATAGTTGATGCACCCCTTGTACATTAATGGACCAAGGGTTTGTTGTATGATTCGCTGAAAAGAGGCAGGGGCGTTTTTCAACCCAAAGGGCATCCATTACTGACCACTCATAAAGCCCTTCGTTGGTGATGAAGGCTGTCTTCTCTATGCTGTCTGGAGCCATTTCGACATGCCAATAACCTGAGGCGATGTCCAACGAAGTGAAGTATTTCGCTCCCTGAAAACGATCGATGACTTCTTGAATGTTAGGCAGAGGCATCTTGTCTTCAATGGTAAGGGCATTGAGACGGTGGTAAACAACGCAAAGCTTCTTTTGGCCATCCCCCTTCAGTACGAGTGTGACTGGTGTTGGGACACCTCGTGACCATAATATGCCAAAGTAACCCAGAACCCCACCTAACCTAACCATATCCCACCTTTGTCCATCTAAGCCACAAACCTCTGGTGATTGCGAGGTGTCGAGATGGAGCCTGAAGCCACCTTTAGCCTTGGCAGCACTGAGCCAGAGACTGAGACCCCCTTCCTGTGGTCAAGCCACCTGACCTGTGGTGGATGACCTGGCCCTACCAGGCTACTCTGAGATGGACTCAGACGCCCCTTCCCTGTAGTCAAGCCACCGACCTATGGTGCTTGACCTGACTCCACCATCTTCATGCAGAGCACCAGCTCCACCACGAGCCCTGAGCCTTTCCCAAGCTGACCCCAAGATGCCCAGATTCGACAATATTAATTATATTTTTAAAAATATTTTTTAATTCAATATTTTTGTATTTTTATTTTATTTTTGTGAACATTTCTTTAATAATTTTTATATTTTATTTATTTTTATCAATTTTTTAAGATGGCTTTTTTTATTTTTTATTTTCATAGAGAGAAGAGTGATGATAGCCTTGGGGGTGAGTCCAGCAACACTGGGGCAAGGAAGCAGGGTATTTACATTTTGACATATTTACATTTTGATATTTAATTTTTTTTCTTAAGAAGAATTTGATTTTGTTCTTCCTGAGAAGCAAAAGACTTGGAGTTGCGGAGGGCTCAGGCCGCTGGCTGCGGCCTAAGCAGCCCCTTTTTTACCGAATCGTGGACTTGGGTGGCTGGATGTCGAAGTAGGTTGGGGATAATCTGGGACTTTGGCATAATAGGCCTTTGTATAAAGTATATATATAGTTTTAAAACCTCCCTTTTAACCATATATATGTCATAATTTGTACATAACTGGATGTAATCCCGCCCCAATATGTATGCAATGTACAATCTAAATATTTTAATAAAAACAAGGCTTAGAAATCTGGGAGAGAAAAGCCATCAAAGAGGAAGCAATCATTAGCAGGTTTTATTATCCAGGAACTCATAAAACGGAGTTCAAGAACCTAGTATTTACTGGATCCTATCAGGACAGGTCGAGAACAAAGGGATAGCAAAGATCCAATCAAATTATAGGAGGTTTAACTAGTAGCCAATGGAAGGCTTCCACGAGACAACCAACAGCCAATCAAAGCCCTGAATAGTTTTCGTGTTAAATCGCGTACTGGGTTTAGTCAGTTGGGACCTGGACAGCATCGAGTTAGCACCTGGACCGACCAAGGAACCGGTTAGGAGCCAGCCACCACCCTCTCAAACGATCAGATAAGTCTAATCCTCAATCATGTGAACAGCCATAGTTAATAGCCAACTCAGCCAAATAGCTTCAACCCCTTTCTCCCTAGATCGCTAGCCTTTTCCAATCCAAATCCTGTGTTTTTCGTTATTTTCCCCTGTGAGAACACCTTGTCACTTCAGCCAACGACTGCGCCCATCAATCACCAATCAACTCAACCCAATCAACTTCAAAAAGGTAAACGTCCCAACGTTACAGTGAGTCGACAGGATTCTACAACAAATATTACAGTGGTAACGCCCAACGTTACATATATAGTTCTTTTTAAATACCTTTTTTTAAAATCTTATATATATATATATGTGATTATATTAAGTAATTTTTCTTTGTTTTTAATAAATATACCTGATGTACATTGAAAGATTATTTTATTGGTCTAAATAAAAATTTGTTTAGCCAAAAAATGATTGGTTAATTTCCCCATCAACATTATTGCTAGTCGGCACAGCCTTAGGTCTCTACACGTGCCATAGATGAATAAATTTGTGGTCTGGTTTTCTGCAGCCACTGGCGCCCTAAAATTGTTGGGCCAGATTTTCCACAAAATAGACCCAACAATGATGTAAACATTTACATCATATATTCACAGTGTCTTGCCGAAAGTGTTTGGTGTCCAGATGGAGATCCCACCACGGTGGCCGACGGTGCTCTAAAGGTCGAGGCAGGGGAGGACGCCCAATCGGAGGTGACGTTGGTGGCACCGTGACCAAGATACCGGCCGACCCTCCACAGAAGGACAACAACAAGGCGGATTGGAGAATGAAGAACTGGAAGCAACCCTGGGCGTGTACTCCAAGACCCGCTGTAGAAAGATGGAGAATTCCCAAACGAGGAACCTCAACAATGCTCTTAAGTCCAGAAAGCTGGAGATGACACCTATGCCTCTAAAGTCCAGAAAGCTGGAGATGACACCTATGCCTTTAAAGTCCAGAAAGGTGGAGATGACACATATGCCTTTAAAGACCAGTAGCCGGGGAAGACACCCAGCTGGAGATGACACGGGTCCTGCCCAAGGATCCAGAAGCCCATTGCAGAGAGGTCCAACGGAGGATATAAAAACTATGTACATATGTTAATATATGAAATAATACCGATCATTTTTTTTCTTTTATGCAAGATGAAACGTCCAAAAAGATTTTATTACCATTCCGAGAATTTTCTAAATATTTTTTTCTTCTTTATTCTAAAGTGAATAAAGCCAATTACTGGTATATCCAGATAGATTGGATATATTTCCTTATTCTTTTAATTTTTTTTTTTGAAGAAGAAATTACTGTCTAAATTTCTCAAAGGGGCAAACATGTCAGATTTTAGTATATTTTATTACTAATCCAAATTACCTTTTAATAAGAAAAATGATATAATTTACCTTTATTATTTATTTTATTCTAAAATGAATAAAATCGATCACTCACATATCTAGATAAAAATGGGTGTGTCTAGTTATTTAAAATTCTTGAATAATAAATTATTATAAATTTCTCAAAGGATAAGCATTTATATTTATTATTTCAAAATTTTCTCTTTTAAAAATAATAATAATATTTTATTATTTAATAATATTCTAAGAATATTATTTTTTTACTCTGTAGGAAGATGACGATTTACCTTGGGTCGCTGTTTGGAAAATAACGGGCAGTTTTTGAGCGGGCGGCGTACAAAACAGACCTATCCGGGAGGGAACGCTGGTATCCGGGAGAAACTGTATGTTAACATCTTCCCTACTAATTTAAGGCTTATTTAATATGTCAAAGAGACATTTTTTTAGCTTATTTTAATAGGCAAGAAAAATTCATATTTTGTCTTTTGCATGAAGTCTTAGTGTTTGATAAAGAAAATAGATTTTATGTTCATTTAGTACTGCCTACAAACGAAAGTTTGTAAGAAAATCTACGAAGGTAGAACAAGGGGTCATGTTCCATTATGTTTTATTTGGTATGTTTGCCAATTATGGCATGTTTTATATGTTGAGAAAAGCATATCCATGTTTTTAATAGATAAAAAATTCATTCTTGCTTGAGATCCTTAAACAAAAAAAAAACTTTTGTCCATGCAAAATTTCCCATAAAATGAAATGTTGTAAATTCACCGAGTTGAATAAAATTTAATGTTTTAATATTTTAAAGTGTTCTGGTAATATTTTTATCCTTAATCAAAATACAAAACAGGTGTGTATCCTTGGTGTGTGATATATTTCTTTTGTGTATGTATCTAGGTTTAATCTACTGTGGTATACAAAATATAAATGTTATTATTGCTGAGCTAGTCAGGTTCGAAGAAGGGATGTTCTTAAATAGGACACTAAGAAATGGACCAACATTTTGGCGCCCAACGTGGGGCGAGAAATTACTGAAAACTGCTAAGCAACTTGCAGGAAGTAAGCCCGCGATCCTGAGATAAAAATCCATGTCTCTGCCACATATTTAAAAAAAATTACGTTAGGCTTAAAATAAAAACGTTAGTCTTAAGGATATAAAAACGCACACCATATCTATGCACTTCTTTATGAATTTTGCTGGATAATTGTTAGTATATAAAAAATTACGTTAGGCTTAAAATAAAAACGTTAGTCTTAAGGATATAAAAACGCACGCCATATCTAGGCACTTCTTTATGAATTTTGCTGAATAATTGTTAGTATATAAAAAATTACGTTAGGTTTAAAATAAAAACGTTAGTCTTAAGGATATAAAAACGCACACCATATCTATGCACTTCTTTATGAATTTTACTGGATAATTGTTAGTATATAAAAAATTACGTTAGGCTTAAAATAAAAACATTAGTCTTAAGGATATAAAAACGCACGCCATATCTATGCACTTCTTTATGAATTTTGCTGGCTAATTGTTGGTATATAAAAAAATTACGTTAGGCTTAAAATAAAAACGTTAGTCTTAAGGATATAAAAACGCACACCATATCTATGCACTTTTTTATGAATTTTGCTGGATAATTGTTAGTATATAAAAAATTACGTTAGGCTTAAAATAAAAACGTTGGTCTTAAGGATATAAAAACGCACGCCATATCTATGCACTTCTTTATGAACATGATAAGTTAAAAAAAATTATTTTAAGAAAGTCACTGGTTTTTCAATGCAACATTAAAGTTTTTACAATTATTTACCACTAAGACCTTAAACTACAGACGAAATTTTTTAAGGAGGATTGGATCGAAAACAATGTTTTGCGCGTGAGAACCTCATGCTTTAATCTATTTTCTGAATATTATTTTTTTTTTGGTTCTTAAAAGATATTAGGACGCGAGCTTAGGCCTAAAAACAATGCCTTCCTCGAAACCTGAGAATTTCCCACAGGCTCCAAATTTAGGACCTTTCCCCCCCCCCTCCAGGAACATATGTGGAGAGGGGAACACGTGTGCAAAGGGGGATGGAAATAGAGGTATTCTGGGGACCACACATGTAAAACACGTGTGTTCACTATAAGCGGGAAGGAGAAAACAACTAAGGGCTCAGTTTGACTCCCAGCATCTGAATTGAAAAGGTCGGTTTTTGCTACCTCTTCCCACAATTGTGGGATTGTGGGAAGACTTCACCTCTTGATTATTCCATCTTCTTTTAGCCTTTCGCCATTTTTCTTTTTATTGAAAAATCGATACGACTTATTTTATCCTATACCAAGGTTCAATAATTTTATTTTTAAATTACTTTCTCTTATCCACCAAAATGATTCCGCTCGATAAGTCTGAAGATATTTTGATTTTTGTTAATGCCATTGTACTCTTAGTCTCTTATCTTTACGATATTTAGCGTTATCAATATAAATATAAAGATTTGAAGCCTTTATTTTCTTATCTAATTTAAAAGAAAAATGTGCATATGTCACGCGATTTATTTAATTTTGTATATGTTCCCAATTATTTTTTTATTTTTACTAAGTGATTTCATACTGATTTTCTTTCTTTATTTGATAGTACGATTGTTTATCTCTCTTATTTTATTTTATCCTGAGAATGTTTAGATTTTATTAAATTAGACGCAATTTCGCTTGCCATTTTTAAGCATATGTTCTCCTTTCTTGATAGTTCAATTGTTTATTTTTTTTTATGTCCTTATACGAACATAATATTCAGACTTAAGTGTCTGCTTCGATTTTCAATTGTAGACGCGCTTAGTCATGCTTACCCTTAAACCTCTATATTAATCTATTTTTATGTAATGATCATTTTACATATGTATAAATTAGTATAAATTCCCGGTAGTGTACATGAAATAAAACAGTATTTTGGTTATTTATTTTGCTAACTTTAGATGAATGTGCTTTTTTTTTTAAACTTAACCCTCCCGATATTTAGACAAGCGTATTTTTATAAATTTTATGATTACATAGTAATAGCTTGTTTTGCTTCTTTGAAACGTTGAATTTGTCATCCTCTTTATCTCGATATGGTATGATTTACAATAGTTGCTTACATGTCGGTACAATCACGATAAATTTCCAAAATGGCGGTCAGTGGGACGCGTACAACGCCCGACTTTCAGCTCATGTTACATCCAACTATATGGTTAATAATTATATTTATTTAGTCCTATTTACCCCAAATCTAATCATTAAAGTGATAAAGCAGTATAAATTTATTTATATATATTTTACCAGCGTTTAATGTTTATGCATCAACTTTTTTAACTTAGCCTCCCTCACAATTAAACTAGCATATCTCGACTTTGTATTGTACGGATATGATATGGATAGGGACGGCCCCCATATTTAGTATATTCTTTTAGTTTTAAACGATAGAATGTTTCATAAATAACATTTCTTTTTGTATGGAGTTATTGAGTATTATACAAATAATCCACATGTCATCTTTAAGATAATTCTTTTTTTTTAGTAACCCATATCGTGATTCTTTCTATCTAGTTATCGCAAATATTTATTTATAGCGCTTTAGATTATTATGAAAAACGACATGTTTATCTCTCAGATTTTCTTGTTGATCCGAAGGGCGTATACCCCCCCCCCCCCCCCCACCCCCCAGGACTAATGTTTAATTTCATCGCCTCCTTTTTTAAAGTATTTAGATTATAAAAAAAAATTGGTCAACTGAATTCATAATATTTACTGGGTCTTTATCCCGTTGGTACTTGTAAGCAAATTCCGTCTAATATTTAATTATACATCTAGTTTATAGCAACATTTTATTGCAAACACTTGAGTACTAGTACCACGATAACCCGAGTTGTTTTCCTAGTTAATATAATCCTTCGAGAGTAGAATTTCGACACCTTTCCACATTTTTTTGGGTACAACCTACAATATAGGCATTTGCGTGATGGTACAGTCACGATAAAATTCAATATGTCATAATTAAGACTTTACTTTTTTTATGAAGTTTCCAAAGATTCTGTCCACTTCCCTGAAGCACCTTACCTAGAATGAGGACGAACAAAGACATCATTATCAGCATCTAATTACAATAAATAATCACCAGCAGAAGGTCTGACCAGATACGAATTTAAGCCCGTGTATATTTAGCAATTTCTTTACTAACGGGAGAGGGATTTCTTTGTCAAGGCAAATGTAAGAGAATATATATCAACAAAAGTCATGGTATTCTGATGGTATGGGTTTGAGCATCCCCTTTTAATTAAGACCCACTTCCCTTAGAGAAAACGAGAGAGATATTCCAATAGTGTTGATTCAATATATAAAATGTCAGATTTCCTATAATTATCTTGTTTTATAGAAGCAAGCTCCGATTACGCTAGTGAATCAGATATGTGGATTCTTGCAATGATAATAGTGTTTAGATATAGTTTTTTTTTTTGTAAAAGATCTGGGCAGTCTAGATCCTGGAGTTAGAGTGGAAATCTAGATAAGGTGGCTCAATCCGCTCAACGCAGATAACTCCAGTGATTAATTAAGACAATTCTAACTAACAGGGTGTTCAAAAAGGCAGAACTTTAGGGAATTAGTCACGTCAAAGACAATGTTTGCGCGGGGGTCTAGGAGTAATGATGAAAAAGGATTACAGCGATCCAACTAATAACAGTTGGATAAATAAAATAAATGGATACCATATTGGATAATAATGCCAGTGGGAGCAGATACCACTGTGGTATATATGAGTTTTTTTTTTTTTAACCATACATGAGTTTAACAAGAAACTGACGCCTTAAAGTGGCCTTCTCATTGGGATTGATTGAAGTTGCTGCCGATTAAGAGAAGTGTAGTGTGTCAGGCCAGTGTATTAAGAAGAAATGGAGAAGACAGTTGAACTAATAAAATTAAAGAAGATACAAGATTAAGATTCCTACTTGGTTCCAGTTAATTTCAATTACCGCGATGAGACGGTATTATAAGTCGGGAGAAAGTTGATTTGGTCGCATAAGGGATGGCCTCCTGGACGTGACAAAGATCACCATTGATATCTTATTGAATGCCGGACGGGATTCGCGTGTAACAGCCAATAGACCAAGTATCACCCTAAAGTACCTGAGTGGCGATGAGAGAGACGGCATAGTCTATATTCAACGATATACACTGGTCAAATGTATGATTCCTTCCACATCAATGTTTTGACAACCACTTCATTCTGAAAGGAGCAACGAGTTCTAACCCTAATGTTAAGGTCCTTTGGAGCGGCATCTCCTGTTGCATAAAGTAAAGACGCATGACAACAAATTTACCTAGATCAACTGTTACCAGATAAACACTTATGGCCTACTAGAAGGGCTCCATTCATCAGCATGAACATGTCTTAGATGAACGACTTAATTCTATAAGCTACTACCCTGTGAGTTAAGAGTTGTCGACAATGTTAAGAACTTCCTTTTTGGGACGTGAGGAACTGCATAGTCTGATTCAACCAGAGCACAATATTTATAAGATCATACCAAGTCATAGTTAGCATCTAGAAACTTCAATTCTGTGAGAGGCTTGCATAATTTCTTGAAGGGGATATTGTTCAGCAAAGTGTAGGACAGCCGACTTTTGTATATATATATCTCTGCTTTTCCATGATAAGGTTGCTCTATCTCGCATGGAGGGAGACAATACTAAAGAAGAGTGACTTGTCAAATCCCCAATAACTACAGTAATGTTTACTGACCGGTCTAGACAGGATCTCTAAGACAGTCGAGATAAGCTTATCTCCTGAAAAGGGGGAGGCCAAGGGGAGACAGAATAGGAGGAAATTTCATGCTTGCAAATAGGAGGGTAGGTCGTCAGCTTTGATAAGAAGTGACAGGGGAGGAGCAAATTCCCAGAAAGGACTCCCGGGATATCAAAATAGACTAGCGAATATCGGGATTTGCTCCCGATGACGGGTTTCGGGGAAACTCCAGAGGGATGAAAAGGCGTTGAAATGTGTTGAAAGCGATAGAAGAGATATGCGAGGAAGATGATGAAAAGGCGTTGAAGTGTGTTGAAAGCAAAGAAAGAGTGATAAGAGGTGTTGAAAGAGATAAAAGGTGTGGAAACATGTCGAAAGATGTTGAAAAGATGAAAGGGCGTTGAAATATGTCAAAAGCGATGGAAGAGAGATGCGAGAAAAGTGTTGAAATACGTTGAAGGATGTCGTAGAGTGAGAAAGTGATGAAAAGGCGTTGAAATGTGTTGAAAGCGATGGAAGAGATATGCGAGGAAGGGATGAAAAGGCGTTGAAATGTGTTAAAAGCTATGAAAGGTGACGAAAAGGGTGGAAATCGAGATAGAAAGGTGTTAAAAGAGTGTTAAAATGGTGTTGAAAGAAAGAAGTATTAGAAAGATGTCAAAGCATGTCGAAAATCGACAGAAAGAATTGTAGAAAGATGCAGAAAGATGTTGAAAGAGAAAGAATTGAAGAAAGTTGATAAAGAGTTTGTAAATAGAAGATAAAGGTTGATAGAAAGACGGTGGGAAGATGATAGGAGAAGGTGCGCTCAATGTTTAAAGAGTAGTTGTTGACTGCACTATTGCCTCGATAGAACTATTTTGACTCTTCACCACGTAGTGTTAATAGATAATTTGTTTTAGACTAGAGGCCAATATTTGTAAATAGTACATAATATGCATTGAGTGTTTGTATAAGCTGATTTACCTAAATTTCAGCAACTGTATACACTAATTTATATACATAGGTCTATATTAGTTATAATGTTAGGTTATATTAAATAACAAGTATGTATTCTCCTTTTGAGAAGCCAGAATTTCCTTAAAGGGTTTTCAGTTTTTTTTTTTGCTACAATTTTTTTTAGTGTTGGTATATGATTTTAAAGAGTTACTCAGTTTCTTTTTTTTTAAACAACGCTTTGTTCTTAGTGATAGGCTGTGATTTAAAGAGTTTTCAGCTTTATTTTATTTTTAAGCTACGAGTTTGTTATAGTGTTGTAATGAATCTTAAAGTTTCAGTTTTTCTTTTTATTTTAAGCTACATATTTGTCTTAAGTGTTAGGATGAATTTTAAGGAGATTTCAGTTTTCTTTTATTTTAAGCCACAATGTGTGCTTTAGTCATAAATGATCATTGTAAAGGGTTTCATTTTCTTTCAGTTTTTCTTTTTTTAAGGCTACAACCTTGTGTTTTTATTAAATGTTCATTGTAAGGAGTTTTCAGTTTTCCTTTTTTTTATTGAAGATGCTATTCTGTATTAATAGCAGGTTGTGATTTAAGACTTAAGTTCAACAGTTTATTTTGTTTTAATTTTTTATTTGGGGTTCTGAACTTTGGTTCAACTTTAAAATTAGATAAAGGTGTGGGGACACCTCGTGACCATAATATGCCAAAGTAACCCAGAACCCCACCTAACCTAACCATATCCCACCTATGTCCATCTAAGCCACAAACCTCTGGTGATTGCGAGGTGTCGAGATGGAGCCTGAAGCCACCTTTAGCCTTGGCAGCACTGAGCCAGAGACCGAGATCCCTTTCCTGTAGTCAAGCCACCTGACCTGAGGTGGATGACCTGGCCCCCACCAACACCAAGTTAGTCTGAGATGGACTCAGACACCCCTTCCTGGTGGTCAAGACACCTGACCTGTGGTGGATGACCTGGCCCCACCAACACCAAGCTAGTCTGAGATGGACTCAGACACCCCTTCCTGTTGGTCGAGTCACATGTCCGATGGTGGCCGACTTGATCACAAGCCAGTCCAAGATGGACCCAGACGCCCCTTCCCTGTAGTCAAGCCACCGACCTATGGTGCTTGACCTGACTCCACCATCTTCATGCAGAGCACCAGCTCCACCACGAGCCCTGAACCTTTCCCAAGCTGACCCCAAGATGCCCAGAATCGACAATAATAATTATATTTTTAAAATTATTTTTTAATTCAATATTTTGTATTTTTTATTTTTTTGTGTGTGAATATTTCTTTAATAATTTTAATTCTTTAATTTATTTTTATCATTTTTTTTAAGATGCCTTTTTTTATTTTTTATTTTCATAGAAAAAGAGGGATGATAGCCTTGGGGGGTGAGTTCAGCAACACTGGGGAAAAGGAAGCGGGATATTTACATTCTTGGATATGGGACAATTTTGATATTTACATTTTTGAGATTGCCATCCATATATTTACTTTTTTTTAACAAGAATTTGATTTTTTTTTCTTGAGAAGCAAAAAAGACTTGGAGTTGCGGAGGGCGGAGGCCGCTGGCTGCGGCCTTGGCTGCCCATTTTTTCGAATGATGGACACTGGGTGGCTTGATGACTAGGTAGGTTGGGGATAATGGGACTTTGGCATGTTAGGCCTTTTGTAAAAAGTATATATAAAGTTTAAAACTCCTCCCTTTTAACCATATAGTTTTTTTTTAAATACCCTTTTTTTTAATCTTATATATATCTATGTGATGTACATTGAAATATTTTATTAGTCTTAATAAAAATTTGTCTAACCAAAAAAATTGATTGGTTAATTTCCCTTTTAACATTTATTGCTAGCCGGCACAGCTTTAGGTCTCTACATGTGCCATAGATGAATAAATTTGTGGTCTGCTTTTCTGCAGCCACTGGCGCCCTAATATTTGGACATGTAGAGATCTGGAAATAGTAAGAGTATAAAATTGTTAAGGTACGAGAGGTCAGATTGAAGAAACCTCCTCTTAACAAGTAAGACTTTTACCCAAAGTCTTGATATTATTTGGACTGCTTCGGGTGATCAAGCGAGAAAGAAAATAACGAAGACAAAAACCAGCGGCTACACACGTAAAGGCTCTCGCTCTACTAAGAAACTCTTATTTCAACAACACGGCTCAGTTATATACAAAAGGGAAATTTACATAATAATAATCCATTCAAAATATATTTGACATAATAATAATTCATTTAAAAGAAATTTACATTCCAAGTTATACACTCAAAAAGATATTTACATATTCTATGCTACGACTTTTAACATACCCCACCTTTCTTTTTGTAAAAAGAAAAAAAATCCGTTCCACCGTGATGGGGGGATCCAGGCAGGTGGGTTACCGTTGCAAGGAGCCCAGGCTCTCATCCAGGAAAACCATCCTCTCCTCGGCACACTGCGGCACCCTCTCCATACACACCACCGGAGGTTGCCCCATAAGCGTCCATCTTCTTCCTCCAAAGAAATCGGAGGTAGTCGCAATCATTTTCCCTGATGGCCATCACCTGGAAATATCTCCTCAAGTCGGCCAAAACTCCGTACTTATTTTTCCGAAGTTTCATCCCTATTTCTGGAATTCTCCTCAGTAGATTGGGTATATTTTTTAAATATCGCCTCAAGGATAGTCCGCTGCGTCCTCGACAGGACGCGCCGTCACATACTGGCCGTATAGGCGTCGTTTCGGACTCACACCCAAATACAGGGCGATCAGGAAACCAGTATCCTTTTCTCTCAGGTGGAATTTCATCAACTCCTTCGATGAACCCATCATTCAACCAATCCTTTGTATCAATAATCCCTTCCTCCATCTTTGATTCAGTACCTTGTTCTGCATCTGGGTTTTCTTCCACCCTTGAATCAGTACCCTGTTCTGCATCTATCTTTTCTTCCACCTTTGAATCAGTACCCTCAGCTACTGCTCTAGAATTGCTCACCGGTTTATAACCTTTAATTGCAACCTCAGAATCCTTTACTCCGTCGCCCTTAGGCTTCGCTTCAGAATCTTCCTTATCATTTAAATTTGCCTCTTCATATTTTTCATTGGCATTATTTCTACCAAATTACCCCCACCTTGAGAGCCAATCCCCTGGGTTGCCCTTAAGTTTTTGTAGATCTCCCTTATTCTTTATTTTTGATTCCGTATCTCCAGTTGGTCTTGCTTCAGAATTATTTACTCCGTCGCCCTTAGGCTCATCTTCAGAATCCTTTACTCCGTCGCCCTTAGGCTCATCTTTAGAATCCTTTACTCCGTCGCCCTTAGGCTCATCTTCAGAATCATTTACTCCGTCGCCCTTAGGCTTCGCTTCAGAATCACTTACTCCGTCGCCCTTAGGCTCATCCTTAGAATCCTTTACTCCGTCGCCCTTAGGCTCATCTTCAGAATCATTTACTCCGTCGCCCTTAGGCTTCGCTTCAGAATCACTTACTCCGTCGCCCTTAGGCTCATCTTCAGAATCCTTTACTCCGTCGCCCTTAGGCTCATCCTTAGAATCCTTTACTCCGTCGCCCTTAGGCTCATCTTCAAAATCCCTTACTCCGTCGCCCTTAGGCTCATCTTCAGAATCCTTTATTCCTTCGTCCTTAGGATTCGCCTCAGATTCCTTTACGCCTTCGCCCTTAGGCTTCGCTTCAGAATCCTTTTTTCCGTCGCCTTCATCTCCTGCTTCAGATTCTTTTACTTGATCTCCTTTATCTCCGTCTTTAGAATTCACTTTATCAGGTTTTGCTTCCGCTTCAATTGCTTTGTCTTTAGCCTCAGCTTCCTTCACACCTACATAGCTATTAACTGCAGTTTCAGAATCCTTCACTTCATTGCATTTAACTGCCTCGTTCAATTCCTTTTCTTTAATAGCATTCACAGCACCTTTTTTGCCCTCATATTCAATATCTATTATAGAGGGAGCTGAACAAGCTTCCTCTAGCATTCTAGCTTTAGCTAGAGCAGGCTTCACATTCGTAGCTCTAGCAGTTTTTACAGAATCCTCTTTTCCACGCCTTCAATTTCATTTTTCATGGACTCTTCCGGGCTTTTCGATAGAGACGTAGAAATAGTCTGAAGTTTAATAACTTTCTGATTATCGGTTTCTGAATTCGGAGAGGCACTAGACGCCCCTGGTGGAATTTGAGAAGTCTTGACCTGAGCATCCCTATCCTGCTCACGCATTACGCGAATTCTAGCCTTCAAATAATATCTTTCCGTGATGTAGACTTCACAATCCTCAAATTCTTTATCAATTTCATCGTCAGTAGCCTCATCTTTGGCCAATAAAATTGCCTGGCATCGTTCATTCAATGCCACGAGCTCCAAATGGAGAGATTCTAATCTATCAAATTTGGCATATATGCCACTTTTATCAATAAGAGGATCCCTTAACTCTGTATTCATATCATTTACCACCTCGGTAAAAAACGCCTCTTATCGCCTTTCTACGCCTTCTGCTAACTTCCTCCATCTCACCTTGTAGTTATCCTTTCACCTTGTAGGTATCCTTTTTACCTTGTAGGTAGCCTTTCACCTTGTAGGTAGCCTTTCACCCTGTAGCTTCTTCAACTTCTTTGCCTTTGAGCTCCTTTAAACCTTGAGCTTCACTGAGCTCTTTTTAACCTTTAACAAAGGGCTTCTTGAGCTCCTTTAAACCTTGAGCTTCACTGAGCTCTTTTTAACCTTTAACAAAGGGCTTCTTGAGCTCCATTAAACCTTGAGCTTCACTGAGCTCTTTTTAACCTTTAACAAAGGGCTTCTTGAGCTCCTTTAAACCTTGAGCTTCACTGAGCTCTTTTTAACCTTTAACAAAGGGCTTCCCGAGCTCCTTTAAACCTTTAACAAAGGGCTTCTTGGGCTCCTTTAAACCTTTAACAAAGGGCCCTCTTTAGCTCCTTTGCCTTTGAGCTTCTTTAGCTTCTTTGCCTTGAGCTTCTTTAGCTCCTTTGCCTTTGAGCTTCTTTAGTTCGGGAGACAGCGCTACCAGGTCTTCCCGTCTTCTGTTCCTCGGGAGACAGCGCCACCAGGTCTTCCCGTCTTCTCTACTTAACCAGCTCACCCGGGGACGCCACTAAATGTTAAGGTACGAAAGTTCAGATTGAAGAAACCTCCTCTTAACAAGTAAGACTTTTACCCAAAGTCTTGATATTATTTGGACTGCTTCGGGTGATCAAGCGAGAAAGAAAATAACGAAGACAAAAACCAGCGGCTACACACGTAAAGGCTCTCGCTCTACTAAGAAACTCTTTATTTCAACAACACGGCTCAGTTATATACAAAAGGGAAATTTACATAATAATAATCCATTCAAAATATATTTGACATAATAATAATTCATTTAAAAGAAATTTACATTCCAAGTTATACACTCAAAAAGATATTTACATATTCTATGCTACGATTTTTAACAAAAATCATCACGATTTAAACAATGACGCCCAAAGCAGGGCATAATTATGTTTATAGTGGGCTTCTTCTATTATATTAAAACCTTATATAAATGCTCTCGATTCCTTTTTTACAATGGCGCCCGCCGCGGGGCTCGAATTATGTATATAATTTTCTTCTATTATATTTAAAAATATATACATAGTGAAACGCCATTAGGGTCAAGTAGAACGCGGCCTCTGAGATAAGAATCAATACCCAGGGAAATGAGACTAATAAAATATTTTTCAATGTACACAGAACAATTATTTTAGGTAATTATTTATTTAAAAAAACTTGCATTTTACAAGCAAGTTTGTGTTTTGAATTATATAAAGTGATAATAATCATCCAATATCCACTCTGTAGTAAGTAAACAAATCTAATGCTGCTTCTAAAACTTGGCGAGTTTAAGTTAATTTTTGTATGTTTTAATGGACATTTATATTTAATACTTTATACTTTGATTTACATTATTATATATGGTATTTAGGTAAATAACAACCGTTATTTTTATTTACAACATTATAGCTTCGTCGATTGGTATATTTAATGCAGTGTTTTATAATTTTAAAGAATGTAACGTCGATTAGACAAAGAACAACGCTAGGCCTAGACGAAATTTGAGCCATGATTGGCGGCTCAGTTTAAATTTAGGACTTAGTGCAGAAAAACAACATCTGGAGTCACCAGATGTGCTGGGACCAAATATAAATTTTGGCGCTAGAAATGGGAAACACTGACGTCAGACAATAGTTAATCAAATTAATTACCATTTCTACTTTTATACAGAGAATACACGTTTATATTTTTTAATATTATTGGAGATACACTAATAATAAACCTGTTTCATACATTTATTATATACAATATTTATTTAAATTATTTTCTGTTTGTAACATTTAGATGTTTTAAAGTATATTTACTTAGAAGAAAATATGATGTTAATAATTTTTAATTTACTTTAATATGGAAACTATGACACAGTGTCATAATAAACATATAACAGATGTCAATTTCAAATGACTTACCATTATGTAAGAAATTGGCAGGGAGGTTTTCCTATTATATGGTTACATATACCCAGATTTAATATATTTAATTCATGAAATACATTTCATTAAGTTTACCTTTATTTATAAACCAGTTGATAGTTTACACCAATTAGAAGTTTATTTATTTTTAAGCCTGAATGTCTTTTTTTCATCTTTATTGGTTGAAACAATTTTCTAAGGCAATTTATTGAATAAAAAGGCATGTTTTCTTTTTAATAAGGTATTTCAGGAATATTGCATATGAGTGTATGAAAAAAAAAACATTTCTTGACATTTTTTTTGGTTAATAATGATTTTTACTAATAGAAGTGTTAGCATGTCTATGGTCTGCCCTTGAGGTACATGCAGACCTAGATGATGAAGCTTTTCATAGTTTGAAGAATATATTTACATGGTATAAACAAGATAATTTAGCAAAAGTTTTTATATTTCATTTTTTAGGGTAATTTCTAGATTTTTTTAAACTTTTTTTATGTGTGTAAATTTATCAAAATGTAAGAGCATTTGTGCATCCTTTTTTTTTAAACTCAGCCTTTGTTTTTAGTAATTTATAAACTTTTATTTTAGTATAGATTTAAGACCTACTTTTATGATTAAAGAGATATCCATTTCTTCAACTAGGAGTTAAGATTTTGTCTCCTACAGTGAAGCACCTAAAAGACGAGATTTAGGCTCTCTTGGTATCCATCACTGTGAGCAATCTTTATGAAGCAATGTTGAATTAGTTGGATAGTCAGTGTAGTAGTTTTTTTTTAATAGGATTCTAGGATTTATAATATGGTCTAATTTGAGGATTTTTCCTTTTTTTGTTGTTTTCTCTTTGTCGCTTATTGTAAACACAGGACGGATGGGATACAGGCCCTCTAGATAGCTTTTACAGTAAATGATAATATTTTTTAGGTTAAATGGATAGGATTAGATGAATATTTGAAGATAGGATTTTCTATTTTTTTTTTTTTGTGAACCTTGCACACTTTTTTTTATGTTAGAGTACTATTTTGGGTACCGAATGACCAAATTGGTGGTAATTAGTACAAGTTTATTTTCTTTTGTGAGTTTATGGAGGTGGACCATAACTAGATTTTCTTTGGTATAGAGCACTTGTGCTTATCTCCCTGAATTTAGTTTTTGAATAGTTGTTTTGTTTGTTTAATGTTCAGGCAGTGCTTTTGATTTCAAGTTTAGTTTGAATGCATCCGCAAATGTTTTTACTTTTTTTGTATGAATGAAGGATAGAGAATGAGATATCAAACTTCGAGCCAACAGTATGTTAGACCTGGAAAAATTAAGATATTGGTGTAGGATAGGATCTTGTAACTTTATACAAAATGTGTTAGGACCTTAATAGTTTGATCTACCATCAGGGATCGATAAACTCACTGGCAATCTGATATGTCTGCTTAGACAGAGTTTCTTCACTTCATGTGGAGGTATAAATTTGATTTCAATTTTTTCTTTGTTTATGTATGTTAGGTTCAAACTTATATTTTTTTTTAACTGGATTTTGACCCTGGATGAGATATAGGCTCTCCAGCTAAGTTTCTCTTTCTGTGAAGAAAGCACTCGCATGGTTGTGGGAAATGTCATTTGTCATGTGCTCTGGGAGCACACACTGGATGTCAAGGGAGAGAGTCCCATGATTCCTTTTCTTCTGACTGCTCTGGGAGCAGCAGTTGTATTGAGGTCATGTGAAGGTCTTTGTCCTCCGCCTGAAAGTCCCGAAGGTGTGAGAAGCTCTAGCTTTGGGCAGCTAGAGAACAAGTGGCATAATCCCATGTAAACTAACAAGTACCTGAGTGTCAGTTTGTGATTATAGATTTGGTCTTGAACCTTGAATACCGGTTGGAAAGAATTTTTTTTTTAAAGTTCATTATAAAAAAGTAGGGAAATTTTTGTGTTTTAAGGTCATTAAAAAAAGGAGGTATATATACCTTAAGGTTAAGCTATAGGTTTAATATTTTGTGAAGCAGGATTTTTTTTTTAACAAAGGATGTTTTCAGTTATGTGTGGCCATGCGAGGTCAATGTACCGAATAATTTAGGTAGACAACTAGTCTAACCATGTAAATGGTTTCAGTTCAATTTTAATCAAAGATTCGATTAGTTTTAACAGAATGAGTTGTTTATGGGATCAAGGTGTTTTAAATTACTGATTTGAATTACCCTATTAATATTAGTAGAAAGAAGCGCATTAAATTTGAAACTTGTCTTTGCCCCCCCCCTGATACCTTTGTGTATTTTAGGACTTTTTTGACTGTTACATTATGGAAATTGGATAATTATGGATAATATGTATGCTATAATATTTTTAAAATTTGTAGATTTATGATTTTAGAATTTTTAAGTTTTTTTTTTTTTTCAGTGTACATTATCACTTCACCCTAGCACCCAGGTGGATTTGAGTGATTAATTAAAATTTGAGTATAGATATACTATTTTTTGTAGTAAATATTTTCTTTTATGTAATTTTTTCTTGTTAAGTTTCCTCACTCGGTGTTGGAAATTAATTTTCCTTTTATTTTGTAAAATTAATTTTTTGGCAGGGAGGATTGTTGGGACACCTCGTGACCATAATATGCCAAAGTAACCCAGAACCCCACCTAACCTAACCATATCCCACCTATGTCCATCTAAGCCACAAACCTCTGGTGATTGCGAGGTGTCGAGATGGAGCCTGAAGCCACCTTTAGCCTTGGCAGCACTGAGCCAGAGACCGAGATCCCCTTCCTGTAGTCAAGCCACCTGACCTGAGGTGGATGACCTGGCCCCACCAACACCAAGTTAGTCTGAGATGGACTCAGACACCCCTTCCTGGTGGTCAAGACACCTGACCTGTGGTGGATGACCTGGCCCCACCAACACCAAGCTAGTCTGAGATGGACTCAGACACCCCTTCCTGTTGGTCGAGCCACATGTCCGATGGTGGCCGACTTGATCACAAGCCAGTCCAAGATGGACCCAGACGCCCCTTCCCTGTAGTCAAGCCACCGACCTATGGTGCTTGACCTGACTCCACCATCTTCATGCAGAGCACCAGCTCCACCACGAGCCCTGAACCTTTCCCAAGCTGACCCCAAGATGCCCAGAATCGACAATAATAATTATATTTTAAAATTATTTTTTAATTCAATATTTTTGTATTTTTTATTTTTTTGTGTGAATATTTCTTTAATAATTTTAATTCTTTAATTTATTTTTATCATTTTTTTAAGATGCCTTTTTTAAATTTTTTATTTTCATAGAAAAAGAGGGATGATAGCCTTGGGGGGTGAGTTCAGCAACACTGGGGAAAAGGAAGCGGGATATTTACATTCTTGGATATGGGACAATTTTGATATTTACATTTTTGAGATTGCCATCCATATATTTATTTTTTTTAACAAGAATTTGATTTTTTTTTTTCTTGAGAAGCAAAAAAGACTTGGAGTTGCGGAGGGCGGAGGCCGCTGGCTGCGGCCTTGGCTGCTCATTTTTTCGAATGAGGGACACTGGGTGGCTTGATGACTAGGTAGGTTGGGGATAATGGGACTTTGGCATGTTAGGCCTTTTGTAAAAAGTATATATAAAGTTTAAAACTCCTCCCTTTTAACCATATAGTTTTTTTTAAATACCCTTTTTTTAATCTTATATATATCTGTGTGATGTACATTGAAATATTTTATTAGTCTTAATAAAAATTTGTCTAACCAAAAAAATTGATTGGTTAATTTCCCTTTTAACATTTATTGCTAGCCGGCACAGCTTTAGGTCTCTACATGTGCCATAGATGAATAAATTTGTGGTCTGCTTTTCTGCAGCCACTGACGCCCTAATATTTGGACATGTAGAGATCTGGAAATAGTAAGAGTATAAAATCATCACGATTTAAACAATGAAGCCCAAAGCAGGGCATAATTATGTTTATAGTGGGCTTCTTCTATTATATTAAAACCTTATATAAATGCTCTCGATTCCTTTTTTACAAAGAGACTTAGACGCACTAGATAACTGCTGTGCTTGTAACCTATTCACTATGGGCGGGCTCGGAATATGCGTTGGGTTTAAACTTGACACCCTGTAATCCCTTATGTCCAGGATGCAGCCCAAAGAGAATTTCTAATGAGAGTATGTAAGGCAGTTATGGTCTAAGAGTTGATATGATAGGATAACAAGTGATCTCTGTTGTTAAACTCCAGAGCGGGTTGGGTATTGAAAGCCCTATGATTCCAAGGAAAGAGTTTAGCTGAATAGCAGGGAAAGAAAGACGCCAATGACCTTATATAGGAAGTAGGGTTGGCAAACACTTGTAGATCTATCATATTTGGCAATGAGGTAAATGCTTGAAGTTCAATTCGCTCCAATTTAAGTGCTAGTTTTGATGATTCACTTGTTTAGACATCAAATGTCAAGATAAGAATAAGATTTTCAAACTAATAGAAGCACAGTTTTAATCTTAGGTTAGATTTCAGATTTGATTGTTGACAATCAACATATTTTGACTTATTTATTTACTTAAATATAGATAATTTATATTAGAGTTTGTGAGAGGCACTTTTTTTGAGTAAGTAGGGCTCTAGTCCCCAATTTTGTTTTAATTTAGTAATTTTATTTGATTTCTCATTTGTCCTGAAAGTTTTGTTATTATTAGGGTCTATCGATGATGATAATTATAGTACTTTGGCTTGTGTAGCAGCTTCTAACTTTAGTTTGTATGCACACCGCGAATGATAGGGGGAGGGTGTATGAATGAATTGGTGCAATGAATCTACTGTACAGTACAATTATACTGTTAGACCAAAGGTACTTTAGAATAGGGTTAGGGAACTTAATAGGTTCAATTTTAATTTTTGATTTCTTCATTTGTTAGGAACGATAGCCTCACAGGACTGTACAACTCTATTGATAGGAAGGTATTCACTCCCTTTGTTAGGCCTCCTTCTAAAGGAGTATAAGTATGATTTCTTTTATTAGGGTAATCAATTACTCTATTTCATTATATCAACTTGAATTCTAAGAGTCGTAGATAATGATCATGTCTTGATTTTCAGACTGGAAGATTGTGGGAGGTTATGATCAGACCAGAAAGCCCACAAAACTTCTCCTCATTAGAGGGAACGGAGAGGTATCAGGTGAACTTTGTGCTAGGTGGGGGATTTAGTTGCCGATGTCGCAAGCTAAGTGCACAGCGACAGACCTCGGGTAACCGATCTGACATCGTAGTTTACGACGCTTTAAGCGTGGCTGAGATGGGGGTGATTCAGACGGGAGGTTGGGAAGGATCGGCACGTTGGAAGCTCTTCTATATATTGCGCAGCCTGGAACCAATCCTCTATGGACCAAACTTAAAACATGTGGTGGGTAAAAGTGAATTCCCTATAACTCCTTGTTTCTAAGTCAGAGTCTAAAGGGGGTTTCTAATGAGGGTTAACAATCAGAGCGTGTAAGAGATAAGTTACAATTAGACGAGGCGATTCCGTCTAGAGATTTTAGGTACCAGTTAACAAAGTGACAGATGGACTGTCCAAATTCTTTGTGTTTTATATCGCCCCAGGCTAGCAAAAGATAATCACCTAATTAAAGACTATTGTCTACCATACGTTTAGTTAGAACGAGTTCAAGTCTAAATACCAGTTAGTAAGTAGATTTTTTTTTTCACGAGGATAACTCGTTCTATGTTAAGATAAATTTTAAATTAGTAGGACACCTAAATGAACCTTTGAAGCAGATTGCCAGAACAAGCCAATACAGTATTCCAGATTTGAAGAAGGGGGAAGTTTTAAAGGGGGATTGAATATCAATTTCTTTTGTTTTGGCTGTGAAATGGCCCAGAGCAATAAGTTTTTTTTATTAGAACAAAGAGTCAAAATTACAGAGAGATATTAAGAACTCAAGTGGGAAGATATATTGTAAGGTATAAGTTAGACCTAGGTTGTTAGCCATCATCATTTATTTTTTCGAGGTTAATTTATATATTTTATTAAAGTGAATTTATTGATTAAAAATATGAGCTAAACAATGTATAACAGAGGTTAACAATAATGTTCAACTAAAGACAAAGATAGGTAAGATTGTCATCACGATAAGGTAATTTCTGGAAATAATCTAGTTTAAAGAATTTACTAACTACTAAGATTTCCGTTCATATATATTTTCCCATCATGGCTAAGAGGGGCGGAGAACACGTCAGACAAACACTCCCAGTGACAAGTTAGTAAGAACAAATTTTTTAAGTAATACGTGTAATTTTTGAAATACTCGCGAAATGCCCATGATCCTCAGTGCATATTTATTTCTTCGTTATATTATATATTCAATAATACCATTTACCATGCATAATTTTTTATTATATTCATGTATATTTATATATATATATAAGGTACAATTTGGATTATAAAAAAAAATGTCTAGACCAAATCCAAACACATGATGTGTGACATTTTGGTAGCAGCGTCGTTACCATCTTCAGACAAGATGCACTAAATAAGTTTAGCTATAGCGTATATATATATTTTGTTTCTTCATCATAATGTATCTCCCATATCAACGTTATTTCCTTCCCATATATCATATTCATCCAAATTTTGGCGTATTTATTACCCTGAAATAGTATTTACTCATTTAATATATACCACCCACCAAGTATATTTCCTTTCTTATTATATTCAGGCATATTTATATATAGATAGAGCGCAGTTTGAATTATAGACTATAAAATCAATATAACGAGGCCGATTCCAAAATAAATAGATAGTGTGTGACATTTCGGTACCAACGTTGTTACCATCTTCAGACTAATGTACTGAATGAAAAGGTTTAACCACAGCTTATATATTTATTTGTTTATCATTGAATATCATATATTATATCAAGCCATTTCCTTTCTACGTATAGCATATTTTCATTTGAATTATTTTTAACGTATCATTGTATACCTTATATGTCTACGTCATTCCTGTTTACCCTATTATTATTATTATTTGATCGAATAGGTCTATTTAATTTTGTCTTATATAACCTTGTATAACCATTTCTTTTTTTTTTTTGTATCTCATCATGTACAATTAATAATTTTTTTTTTAGATGTGTTTTAGGAATTGGACATATCTACATTTTACACGCACAATTCCTTGGAGCCCATATGATTATGTTTATCTAGGACGGTCTAAGGATCTGTTTGTACAGAATCTGGGTCTAGACCACTTCCCCATCTCCACCTATAGGGGCTGCGGCAAGGAACGTGTGGATTCACCTCACATCTGGGCTAAAACCCTCTGGCATACAGACAGCGAAAGATGGGCTTAGTAATTTGCCCATTAAATGGTAGGATAAGATTTCCTTCAATATTACGATGAGTTAACCTGTCCTAGGTTCCATGGCCCGTTTGTTTCCCCCTTTGCCTGAGTGTCGGTGATTGCATATACTGATATCGTAAAAAAAATGCATTTCTTCCAAATTCATATTTATCAAAGAGCATGAACAGATCTGAATTGGAATAAACACATTTTTTCACTCTGGCAGGGGAGGAATTGTTGGGCCAGATTTTCCACAAAATAGACCCAACAATGATGTAAACATTTACATCATATATATACACAGTGTCTTGCCGAAAGTGTTTGGTGTCCAGATGGAGATCCCACCACGGTGGCCGACGGTGCTCTAAAGGTCGAGGCAGGGGAGGACGCCCAATCGGAGGTGACGTTGGTGGCACCGTGACCAAGATACCGGCCGACCCTCCACAGAAGGACAACAACGAGGCGGATTGGAGAATGAAGAACTGGAAGCAACCCTGGGCGTGTACTCCAAGACCCGCTGTAGAAAGATGGAGAATTCCCCAACGAGGAACCTCAACAATGCTCTTAAGTCCAGAAAGCTGGAGATGACACCTATGCCTCTAAAGTCCAGAAAGCTGGAGATCACACCTATGCCTTTAAAGTCCAGAAAGGTGGAGATGACACATATGCCTTTAAAGACCAGTAGCCGAGGAAGACACCCAGCTGGAGATGACACAGGTCCTGCCCAAGGATCCAGAATCCCATTGCAGAGAGGTCCAACGGAGGATATACAAACTATGTACATATGTTAATATATGAAATAATACCGATCATTTTTTTTTTCTTTTATGCAAGATGAAACGTCCAAAAAGATTTTATTACCATTCCGAGAATTTTCTAAATATTTTTTTCTTCTTTATTCTAAAGTGAATAAAGCCAATTACTGGTATATCCAGATAGATTGGATATATTTCCTTATTCTTTTAAATTTTTTTTAAAGAAGAAATTACTGTCTAAATTTCTCAAAGGGGCAAACATGTCGGATTTTAGTATATTTTATTACTAATCCAAATTACCTTTTAATAAGAAAAATGATATAATTTACCTTTATTATTTATTTTATTCTAAAATGAATAAAATCGATCACTCACATATCTAGATAAAATGGGTGTGTCTATTTATTTAAAATTCTTGAATAAGAAATTATTATAAATTTCTCAAAGGATAAGCATTTATATTTATTATTTCAAAATTTTCTCTTTTAAAAATAATAATACTATTTTAATATTTAATAATATTCTAAGAATATTATTATTTTTTTACTCTGTAGGAAGATGACGATTTACCTTGGGTCGCTGTTTGAAAATAACGGGCAGTTTTTGAGCGGGCGGCGTACGAAACAGACCTATCAGGGAGGGAACGCTGGTATCTGGGAGAAACGGTATGTTAACATCTTCCCTACTAATTTAAGGCTTATTTAATATGTCAAAGAGACATATTTTTAGCTTATTTTAATAGGCAAGAAAAATTCATATTTTGTCTTTTGCATGAAGTCTTAGTGTTTGATAAAGAAAATAGATTTTATGTTCATTTAGTACTGCCTACAAACGAAAGTTTGTAAGAAAATCTACGAAGGTAGAACAAGGGGTCATGTTCCATTATGTTCTATTTGGTATGTTTGCCAATTATGGCATGTTTTATATGTTGAGAAAAGCATATCCATGTTTTTAATAGGTAAAAAAATTCATTCTTGCTTGAGATCCTTAAACAAAAAAAAAATTTTTGTCCATGCAAAATTGCCCATAAAATGAAATGTAAATTCACCGAGTTGAATAAAATTTAATGTTTTAATATTTTAAAGTGTTCTGGTAATATTTTTATCCTTAATCAAAATACAAAACAGGTGTGTATCCTTGGTGTGTGATATATTTCTTTTGTGTATGTATCTAGGTTTAATCTACTGTGGTATACAAAATATAAATGTTATTATTGCTGAGCTAGTTAGGTTCGAAGAAGGGATGTTCTTAAATATGACACTAAGAAATGGACCAACAATATTTGGACATGTAGAGATCTGGAAATAGTTATTTAAATATAATAACAACAACTAAAAACTTATAAAACCTCTTGATTTTAACAATGACGCCTTGAGCGGGCCTATTATGTTTATAATTTTCTTCTTCTATTGAGGTAAAAGTATAAAATGATCCCGATTTTAACAATGTCGCCCGCCGCGGGGCTCGAATTATGTTTATAATTTTCTTCTAATATATTTTAAAAATATATATATATAGTGAAACGCCATTAGGGCTAAGTAGAACGCGATCCTGAGATTAAGAATCAATACTCAGGGAAATGAGACTAATAAAATATTTTTTCAATGTACACAGAACAATTATTTTAGGTAATTATTTATATTAAAAAAACTTGCATTTTTACAAGCAAGTTTGTGTTTTGAATTATATAAAGTGATAATAATCATCCAATATCCACTCTGTAGTAGGTAAACAAATCTAATTCCGCTTCTAAAACTATTGTTTTGTTGAGTTTAAGTTTAATTTTTTGTATGTTTTAATAAAGATTTATATATAATACTTTATACTTTGATTTACGGCATCATGATAAATGGGAGTTAGGTAAATATAACAACGGTTATTTGTAATTTACAATATTATAGCTTCATCGATTGGTAAATTTAATGCTGTGTTTTATAATTTTAAAGAATGTAACGTACAATTAGACAAAGAACCACGCTATGCCATGATTGGCAGCTCAGTTTTAATTTAGGGCTTAGTGCAGAAAAACAACATCTGGAATCACCAGATGTGCAGGGGCCAAATATAAATTTTGGCGCTAGGAAATGGTAAACACTGGACGTCATAATTTCTCCCCATTCTTGCTCACGATTGGCTGAAAATGACCACGTGACCCCGTTTTTCAATACAATAGTTAATTAAATTTAATTACCATTTCTTTCTTTTATACAGAAAATACACGTTTATATTTTCAAATATTATTGGAGATACATTAATAATAAACCTGTTTCATACATTTATTTAAAAAAAACAACAATTTACTTACATTTTTCTGTTTTTAACATATATGAGAAATATAGATGTTTAAAAATATATTTACTTAGAAGAAAATATCTCGTTAATAATTTTAATTAACTTTAATATGGAAACTATGACACAGTGTCATAATAAACATATAACAAATGTCAGATGTCAATTTCAAATGGTTTACCATTATGTAAGAAATTGGCAGGGAGGTTTTCCTATTATATGGCTTTATATACCCAGATTTAATATTTTAATTCATGAAATACATTTCATTAAGTTAACCTTTATTTGTAAACCAGTTGATAGTTGAAACCAATCAGAAGCTATTTCCTTTTAGGCCTAAATGCCTTTTTTTTTCATCTTTATTGGTTGAAACAATGAGGTTGAAATAATTTTCTAGGGCAATTTATTGAATAAAAAGGCATGTTTTCCTTTTAAGTGTTTGAAATAACAAAAGCTATAATTATTATTATCTTAATAAGGTATTTCAGGAATATTGCATATGAGTGTATGAAAAAAACATTCCTTAGACATTCTTTTTGGTTAATAATGAATTTTACTTATAGAAGTGTTAGCATGTCTATGGTCTGCCCTTGAGGTACATGCTGACCTACATGATGCTTTTCATAGTATGAAGGAGATATTTACATGGTATGAACAAGTTAATTTTAGAGTAAAAGGTTTTTATATTTCATTTTTTATAGGGTAATTTCTAGATTTTTTGAATCTTTTTTTTTTTTTGTTTGTGTAAATTTATCAAAATGTAAGAGCATTTGTGCATCCTTTTTTTTTTTAAGTAATTTTATAAACTATTATTTTAGTATAGATTTAAGACCTATTCTTATGATTAAAGAGATATCCATTTTCTTCAACTAGGAGATAAGATTTTGTGTCTCGGACAGTGAGGCACCTAAAAGACGAGATTTAGGCTCTCTTGGTATTCATCACTGTGAGCAATCTTTATGAAGCAATGTTGAATCAGTTGAATAGTCAGTGTAGTAGTTTTTTTTTTTTTGGATTCTAGGATTTATAATATGGTCTAAGTTTTTTTTTGAGGATTTCCTTTTTTTTTCTCTTTGTCGCTTATTGTAAACACAGGACGGACGGGATCTAGGCCCTCTAGATAGCTTTTACAGTAAATGATAATATATTTTTAGGTTAAATAGATAGGATTAGATGAATATTTGAAGATAGGATTTCTATTTTTTAATGAACCTTGCACACTTTTTTTTTTATGTTAGAGTATTATTTTGGGGTACCCAATGACCAAATTGGTGGTAATTAGTACAAGTTTATTTTCTTTTGTAAGTTTATGGAGGTGGATCATAACTAGATTTTCTTTGGTTTAGAGCAATTGTGCTTATCTCCCTGAATTTAGTATTTTGAATAGTTGTTTTGTTTGTTTAATGTTCAGGCAGTGCTTTTGATTTCAAGTTTAGTTTGAATGCATCCGCAAATGTTTTTACTTTTTTTTTTGTATGAATGAAGGATAGTGAATGAGATATCAAACTTCAAGCCAACAGTATGTTAGACCTGGACAAATTAAGATATTGGTAGGATAGGATCTTGTAACTATATAAAATGTTTTAGGACCTTAATAGTTTGATCTACCATCAGGGATCTGTAAACTCACTAGCAATCTGTTATGTCTGCTTAGGCAGAGTTTCTTCACTTCATGTGGAGGTATAAATTTGATTTCAATTTTTTTCTTTGTTTATGTATGTTAGGTTCAAACTTATCTATTTTTTTTTAACTGGATTTTTGACCCTGGATGAGATATAGGCTCTCCAGCTAAGTTTCTCTTTCTGTGAAGAAAGCACTCGCAAGGTTGTGGGAAATGTCATTTGTCATGTGCTCTGGGAGCACACACTGGATGTCAAGGGAGAGAGTCCCATGATTCCTTTTCTTCTGACTGCTCTGGGAGCAGCAGTTGTGTTGAGACCATGTGAAGGTCTTTGTCCTCCGCCTGAAAGTCCCGAAGGTGTGAGAAGCTCTAACTTTGGGCAACTAGAGGACAAATGGCATAATGCCATGTAAACTAACAAGTACCTGAGTGTCGGTTTGTGATTATAGATTTGGTATTAAACCTCGAATACCAGTTCGAAATAATTTTTTTTTTAAGTTTATTATAAAAAGTAGAATAATTATTTTTGAGTGTGTTTTAAGGTCATTTAAAAAAAAGGAGGTATATATACCTTAAGTTTAGCTATAGGTTTGGTTTAATATTTTTGTGAAGCAGGATTTTTTTTTAACAAAGGATGTTTTCAGTTATGTGTGGCCATGCGAGGTCAATGTACCGAATAATTTAGGTAGACAACTAGTCTAACCATGTAAATGGTTTCAGTTCAATTTTAATCAAAGATTCGATTAGTTTTAACAGAATGAGTTGTTTATGGGATCAATGTGTTTTAAATTACTGATTTGAATTACCCTATTAAATATTAGTAGAAAGAAGCGCATTAAATTTGAAATCAAAACAAATCAAAGACAACGGAGTAAAGAAAGGACGGAAGAAGGTAAATATGAGGAAGGATTATGGTGTCCAATCAAGAAACAAATAGGGACAAGAGAGGTAGAAATGATGGAAGGTGGATGGGGAAGGTTTATAGATGCCCTTTAAAGAACTTTATGTATTTTAGGATTTTTTTTTTTTGTGGCTGTTACATTATGAAAAATGCATATATTGGATAATTGTTATTATTTGAAAAGAAAATGAATTGCATTTGCATGCATGCATACGAGTGTATACCATAATATTTTTTAAAATTTGTAGATTTATGATTTTAGAATTTTTGAGTTTTTTTTTTTTTTTCAGTGTACATTCATCACTTCACCCTAGCACCCAGGGTGGATTTGAGTGATTAATTAATATTTGAGTATATATTTACCTTTTTTTTGGAGGAATTGTTTTCTTGTAATGTAATTTTTTTAATTTTGTTAGGTTTTCTCACCTGGTCACTCGGTGTTGGAAATTAATTTTCCTTTTTATTTTGTAAAATTTATTTTTTGGCAGGGAGGATTGTTGGGACACCTCGTGACCATAATATGCCAAAGTAACACAGAAACCCCACCTAACCTAACCATATCCCACCTTTGTCCATCTAAGCCACAAACCTCTGGTGGTTGCGAGGTGTCGAGATGGAGCCTGAAGCCACCTTTAGCCTTGGCAGCACTGAGCCAGAGACTGAGACCCCCTTCCTGTGGTCAAGCAACCTGACCTGTGGTGGATGACCTGGCCCTACCAGGCTAGTCTGAGATGGACTCAGACACTCCTTCCTTGTGGTTGAGCCACATGTTCGATGGTGGCTGACTTGACCACAAGCCAGTCCAAGATGGACTCAGATGCCCCTTCCCTGTAGTCAAGCCACCGACCTATGGTGCTTGACCTGACTCCACCATCTTCATGCAGAGCACCAGCACCACCACGAGCCCTGAGCCTTTCCCAAGCTGACCCCAAGATGCCCAGATCCGACAATATTAATTATATTTTTAAAATTATTTTTTAATTCAATATTTTTATTCTTATTTTATTTTTTTGTGAACATTTCTTTAATAATTTTTTATTTAATTTATTTTTATCAATTTTTTAAGATGCCTTTTTTTTCATAGAGAGAAGAGTGATGATAGCCTTGGGGGGTGAGTCCAGCAACACTGGGGCAAGGAAGCAGGATATTTACATTTTGATATTTTACTTTTTTTCTTAAGAAGAATTGGTTTTTTTTTCCTGAGAAGCAAAAGACTTGGAGTTGCGGAGGGCTCAGGCCGCTGGCTGCGGCCTAAGCAGCCCCTTTTTTCGAATCATGGACTTGGGTGGCTGGATGTCGAGGTAGGTTGAGGATAATCTGGGACTTTGGCATAATAGGCCTTTGTATAAAGTATATATATAGTTTTAAAAACCTCCCTTTTAACCATATATATAGATTTTTTTTAATACCTTTTTTTTTATCTTGTATATATATATATATGCGTGATTCTATTAAGTAATTTTTCTTTGTTTTTAATAAATATGCCTGATGTACATTGAAAGATTATTTTATTGGTCTAAATAAAAATTTGTTTAGCCAAAAAATGATTGGTTAATTTCCCCATCAACATTATTGCTAGCCGGCACAGCCTTAGGTCTCTACATGTGCCATAGATGCATAAATTTGTGGTCTGGTTTTCTGCAGCTACTGGCGCCCTAATATTTGGACATGTAGAGATCTGGAAATAGTTATTTAAATACAATAACAACAACTAAAAACTTATAAAACCTCTCGATTTTCAACAATGGCGCTCTAAGCGGGGCTATTATGTTTACAATTTTATTCTTCTTTTATACTAAAAGTATAAAATCATCCCGATTTTAACACTGGGAAGGCCCATGGGTTTCGACTGTTTCGAACTAGTCCTTTTTTCTTTAAATCTTCAACCTCTCGTTTAATCTCATCATACTCTGAGGCTGATCTTCGATACGGTCTAAGTTGAATAGGCGGATGAGGAACGGTATGGATTTTGTGTTTTGCTATTTTGATTTTTCCTACATCAAAAGAATTTTCACTAAAAATAGTTGTATATTTATGTAATATCTTGTCGAGTGTTTGATTTGTTTCTGATCTCAAATGATTCGCCTGAAATTTACAATTATACAAAGATGGTCCTTTAGTAGTCACAACACCATTCTTGATGTCGACATGAAGATTGAACAGAGTTCCCACGTCAAGACCTAGTAGAAGGGGTTACATGAAGTTTCTGAGGATGTGTAAATCTATCCGATGGGTGATGTGACTGATGGGAAAAATTGACTTTAACGCGACCAAAGCTTCTTGTTCTGGAATTAGCTTGATTGATGTAAATGGATGATGATGGTTCCGTTTGTAAATTCAAATTTTTGAATTGGGAATATGACATTATACTGATGGTTGAACCTGTCTGAATCTATGAATGCTTGTTTTGGGGTGGAGTTGACTTATGTGTTGATGTTGATGAACTTGAAGATTGGCCGCTCTATTAGTTTAAATTAACTGTTGGTAAATCAGTTGAGTTAGAAGATGAAGAGTCGAAAGTAGCATACAAAGTTGAGGGTTGTCTGTTTGCTGCGATTTCTTTAGGGAATGTTTTGGGTCTATTGGGGCATTCATTATGCCAATGAAAATTATTCAATTCCGTATTTTGCAAAATCTGCATGGCTAAGGTGACTTCGGAGGTGAAGTGACGGAGGTAGCAGATTTAAAATCTTTAAATTTATTATCACCAAAGGCAGGTTCGAAGTTCTTTTGTATGGAGTTAGCAGCAGCCTTCAATTTTAAGGTTGCACCTACCCAAGTCTCTATATCTTCAAAATGTATTGGGGCTAAGCTAATCTTCCATTGTGCTGGTAATCCTTCCGTCAACATCTGGATCTGTTCGACTTTGGATAAGGAAGTTTGTTTTAGAAGCTGGATTTTGGACTGAAAGTAGTCATTGATGGATTCATCGCGGCGTAGATACCTTCGTTGTGCATCGATTAATGGTGTTGCTCTTGATGATCCAAATCTTGCAATAAATTTTGTTTGATGGTTACCCATTGATTAATATTTGTCCCCCCCAATTTCATCAGCATACTATTGTAGGGTTAAATAATTCCAATTGCCACACCTAGATGGCGCTGTGTTAAACTTTGTGTGTTATAAAAGTTACATTTTGTAAATGTAAATATTTAATTATTCTTTTTAAAATTATTTTATATTTTATTGTAAACATATCATTGTTAGAATACCATTTAACTAAAAATTGTATGCCTAAATAAGTTGAGAGACTTTTTGAAAAAAAAAAAACAACCTTTAATTTAACAGTGTCTGTGGTGATTAATGATCCTACACTATTCTAAGGCTCTTCCTTCTAGATAGTAAAAGAACAGCTTTCTTTATCTTTGTGTGCAACATGTAATTCGAAAAGTTTAACTCAGCTCTGGGCACGAATATCTTTCTGATCCCGGCTGTATTTTTGCAATTTTAAAATATTTTATTTCAAAATAATGATATTATTTTTATTCTAAAAAAAAAATTCGGTATTTAAATTATTGCTTAAAAATTATTAAAATCCAAATTATTTTCACAATATGACTGAAATAAATATAATATTAAAATGAATAAAATCTTTTTGATGCTTGAATAATTGAAAATATCCTGTTGGCTGCGCCAAAACTGTGGTGGTTCGTCTGGTTTTGAAGAAATTATTCAATTATTCATTCCAAGATATTTTAATTACTATAGATATAATATTGATGAGACAAAGGCGGGGATGTGATGTTCTGATGGTTTATTTGATGCAGTGCTGGACTCGTGGTCCGGTCCAGGAAGGTCATGATGTTCGAGGTCTCGCCGGGCCGGTTGTAGGAGGGGATGGAGCTATAACTGTGCATTCTAATCGCCGGGTGAAAAATCCAAAAAATAGACGAAGGGTCAAACGATAACTGGCACGTTGTATTTTAAACATTGCCGCAAAAGGGTGGTCAATGGTTAAATACAATTTAACCCCGTCCTCTCTGTGGTGCCGTTTCTCTGATGAGTAATTAATTAAAATAAACAAAAATTAAAATAATTTGTACTGCTCCCGTGTACCATCGGTCGGCTACTTGTTGACACACAACAATATAAAAATAAATATCAATGTTAATGTTTAGTTATTTTTATTGTTACAAATTAATATCTAGTTGAGAAGAGTTTTAAAAGGTTTGATGAAATGTGAGGATGAAATGGCCGTTGGCTGGAAAGGGCTGTTCAAAATTGGCGGTGGATCAGAACACCATCACAATATATACCCTGATTTAATATTTTTAATTCATGAAATATATTTCATAAAAATTTTCTTTATTTGTAAACCAGTTGATAGTTGAAACCAATCAGGAGCTTATTTCTTTTTAGGCCTAAAATGTCTTATTTTCATCTTTAAAGGTTGAAACAATTTTCTAGGTCAATTTATTGAATAAAAATGCATGTTTTCTCTTTGAGTGTTTGAAATCACAAAAGCTAGAATTATTATTATTTTAATAAGGTATTTTAGAAATATTTCATATTTATGAGGGTATAACAAAATACATTTCTTAGACATTATTTTTGGTTAGAAATGATTTTTTTTCTTACAGAAGGGTTAGCATGTCTATGGTCTGCCCTTGAAGTACATGCCGACTTACATGAAGTCTTAGATTTTCATAATATGGAAGATTTTCACATGGTATGAACAGGATACTTTAAGCAAAAAATTTTACATTTCATTTTTTGGGGATATTTCTAAATTTTGAACTTTTTTTCTTCTTCTTCTTTCTTATCTCCACTCAATCATATTAGGGTGTCAAGCTTGTAAAGTTTTTACACAAATACATTTACTGGCAATGCGTTTCTTTTTTAAATCTCTATAGACCTTACTGCAATGATATGATTTAATGAATGAGAGGGCTTGGCTCATCAGTAGTGAACCCTCTCAGCGGTTTCGCCAAATTAATCTCTAGACCGCTCTACTATTGTATTAGACTGGTTTTGTTATATACCCTGCATTTTCTATGGAAGGCAGCTAAATGGTGTTTAGTGAACTATGGACATAAGCTTATAGGTCTGTAGAGATACATACATATAAATTTCAAGGTATTGCATCGAGCAAAGCTCTTCCGCGCAAAACATGTTTTCATAACCATTATATATTAGTAAATTAAATTTTATTGCCCTCTATCGTTAAAATTTTTACACAAATAAATTTACTGGCAATGCGTTTCTTTTTTAAATCTCTATACACCTTACTGCAATGATATGATTTAATGAATGAGAGGGCTTGGCTCATCAGTAGTGAACCCTCTCAGCGGTTTCGCCAAATTAATCCCTATACCGCTCTACTATTGTATTAGACTGTTTTTTTATATACCCTGCATTCTCTATGGAAGGCAGCTAAATGGTGTTTAGTGAACTATGGACATAAGCTTATAGGTCTGTAGAGGTACATACATATAAATTTCAAGGTATTGCATCGAGCAAAGCTCTTCCGCGCAAAACATGTTTTCATAACCATTATATATTAGTAAATTAAATTTTATTGCCCTCTATCGTTAACTAAACACTATTTAGCTGCCTTCCATAGAAAATGCAGGGTATATAACAAAGCCAGTCTAATACAATAGTAGAGCGGTCTAGAGATTAATTTGGCGAAACCGCTGAGAGGGTTCACTACTGATGAGCCAAGCCTCTCATTCATTAAATCATATCATTGCAGTAAGGTCTATAGAGATTTAAAAAAGAAACGCATTGCCAGTAAATTTATTTGTGTAAAAAATTTTAACGATAGAGGGCAATAAAATTTAATTTACTAATATATAATGGTTATAAAAACATGTTTTGCGCGGAAGAGCTTTGCTCGATGCAATACCTTGAAATTTATATGTATGTACCTCTACAGACCTATAAGCTTATGTCCATAGTTCACTAAACACCATTTAGCTGCCTTCCATAGAAAATGCAGGGTATATAACAAAACCAGTCTAATACAATAGTAGAGCGGTCTAGAGATTAATTTGGCGAAACCGCTGAGAGGGTTCACTACTGATGAGCCAAGCCCTCTCATTCATTAAATCATATCATTGCAGTAAGGTCTATAGAGATTTAAAAAAGAAACGCATTGCCAGTAAATTTATTTGTGTAAAAATTTTAACGATAGAGGGCAATAAAATTTAATTTACTAATATATAATGGTTATGAAAAACATGTTTTGCGCGGAAGAGCTTTGCTCGATGCTAATACCTTGAAATTTATATGTATGTACCTCTACAGACCTATAAGCTTATGTCCATAGTTCACTAAACACCATTTAGCTTGCCTTCCATAGAAATGCAGGGTATATAACAAATCCAGTCTAATACAATAGTAGAGCGGTCTAGAGATTAATTTGGCGAAACCGCTGAGAGGGTTCACTACTGATGAGCCAAGCCCTCTCATTCATTAAATCGTATCATTGCAGTAAGGTCTATAGAGATTTAAAAAAGAAACGCATTGCCAAGTAAATTTATTTGTGTAAAAATTTTAACGATAGAGGGCAATAAAATTTAATTTACTAATATATAATGGTTATGAAAACATGTTTTGCGCGGAAGAGCTTTGCCTCGATGCAATACCTTGAAATTTATATGTATGTACCTCTACAGACCTATAAGCTTATGTCCATAGTTCACTAAACACCATTTAGCTGCCTTCCATAGAAAATGCAGGGTATATAACAAAACCAGTCTAATACAATAGTAGAGCGGGCTAGAGATTAATTTGGCGAAACCGCTGAGAGGGTTCAGTTGGGCTATTAGTTGAAGCTGGACTAGATGATGTAATAGTATAAGGAAGTAGTCAATTATCCCACTACATCTGCCGATTGAAGTGGATATATTGAAGCACGCGGAGGCGAAGCGAACAACAGGAAAGTTATCTTTATTATGACTAAAAAGGGGGAGGGGGGATGGACTGCCCGCTGGGCAGCTCGGTGATTGGCTGGCCGTGACATAGTGGTGACGTAGGTCCTCCCCGGCGGAAGTGGGCATATTCAACATGTCTTCATTCCCCCACTTTGGATATGTCGGGTAGAATGCCAGTATCCAGACAATTCATAGCTGCACAAGCATTCTGATGTGCAGTCCTTTTGAGGCCCTTGGTGAAGATGTCGGCCAGGTTGTCGTTGGTAGAGATGTAATTCACATGGATGTCTCCACTGTTGACCTTTTCTCTTATATAATGATACCGTATGTCAATGTGCTTCGACCTATTGTTTTCTATGTTGTTTTTAGAAAACTCGATGGCAGCTCTATTATCACAGAATATTGTTATTGGGCGTGAGGCGTTAGTCAGGCATTTCAAATTCTCTAATATTTGTGCTATCCACAATATTTCCTTAGTGGTCTGGGCGAGAGCAATGTACTCAGACTCCATTGTAGATAATGACACGCAATTTGCTTTTTAGATCTCCATGACACTAAACAACCATTAATAATAACAACTGACCCGCTAGTTGATCGTCTATCATCTATGTCATTGGCCCAATCTGAGTCGCTAAATGCTAGTATATCATCAGACCCTCTTTTATAGATGATTGAAACATTCTTAGTAGTTTGAAGATATCTTAGTATATGTTTAGGAGCTTGCCAGTGTCGTTCGCCTGGGTTACTACAGAATTGTGCTAATTTAGTTACGGCAAACGTCATATCAGGTCTCGATGAGTTTGCAAGATATAGCAGAGACCCTATAAGTTTTTTGTAAGGGACGTGTTTTATCTCATCCTTTTCCTTATCAGTTGTTGGACAGTCTTTCTTTGTAATCGGGATGGAGTTATCTAATGGAGTAGAAACGCCCCTACATTCCATCATATTAAATCGTTCGAGGATCGACATGGTGTATTTTCCTTGTGAGAGGATTATTGTGTTTTCATCTGGATAACTCATTTCTACACCTAAGAAATATTTGATGGGTCCTAAGTTCTTGATCTTAAATTTTTCTCTAATCTTTTCCTCAATATTTGTCAGAATGTCCTCGCTTTCCGCGAACAAAGCTAGATCGTCGACATATACTGCGATAACCGCCTTATCTTCAAAAGTGTATAAACAATTACAAGCGGCTAAACGACGAAATCCAATATCTACAAGAGCTTTATCTAGTGTGCAGTACCATTCGAGACCGGACTGACGTAAACCATATATTGGACAGTTTAGTTTAAGAACTTTGCCCTCACATTTCTCGTCGTTAGATCCATCTGGTGGGCTCATATAGATTTCTTCATTCAGTTCGCCGTACAGATATGCATTGTCGACGTCGAGGTGTCGATTGTACCAATTTTATTTATCGTCAATGCAAAGATCATTCTGATGACCGAAAAATGTATTACTGGCGAATATGTCTCAAAAAAGTCAACGTTTCGTTTTTGAGAAAAACCTCTCGCAACTAGTCGCGCTTTAAATCTTTCAACGTCCCATTTTGAGTTAGTCTTTATTTTAAATACCCATCTACTGGTAATTGGGCGCTTGCCAAGTGGTAGGTCGGACAACGTACATGTATTTCTATCCTCAAGACTTCTCAATTCATCCTTCATGGCCCTTCTCCAGTACGGTGCCTCTTTGCTGTTTATGGCTTGTTCAAAAGTTGTGGGTTCGATGATATCTAGGAAATGCAGTTCTGCTTTTGGCTTTCCAGCACATCCATAAGGGTTTCGTACAATTCTTTTAGGCCTAGTTTGAACAATGTCGTCGTTGTTTACCCCCACTAAATCCTGATCACTCGTATCATCATTACGTTCTCTTTCCGCTTCAGGTTTTAGATCTATATCTCCTTTAAGCTGGTTATCGGGTTCTATCCAAATATGGTTGTATCTTTCAGGTTCATCCTCAACCTTAGTCCACTTCAGTCCTATCTTGGATTCGTCAAATTTGACATGCTTCGTTTGGATTACGTGTTGAGTTTCTGGACACCAAAGACGATAGCCTTTAGTCTGGGAAGAATAACCAACAAGAATGCACCTATTTGCTCGATTGTCCAGTTTCTTTCGCCTTTCTGTGGGGATATGGCTATATGCTAAGCACCCGATAGCTTTTAAGTGGCGAACACTCGGTTTTCTTGATGACCAAAGTTCATCGGGTACTTTATCTCCTAGGGCGCTATTGTAGCACTTGTTTCTTATATAAGCTGCAGTGTTTACTGCCTCTGCCCAGAATCTCTGAGGGAGATCGGCGCTATGTAAACAAGATCGGGTTATGTCCAACAACACTCGATTAGCTCTTTCTGCAACGCCGTTCATAGGTGGCGAGTATGTGTTCGTTAGCTCGTGTTTGATGCCAAGTTGCTCTAGCCTAGTTTTAAATTCATGGTTGCAATATTCGAGTCCATTGTCGGATCTTAGCACTTTTAGCTTATGTCCGGTTTCTCTCTCAGCCCTAGCGAGATACGAGTCGAAGTGTTTCAGCACTTCGTTTTTATGTTTAAGGCAAAACAGGGTTATCTTTCTAGAATAATCATCAATGAATGTTAGAAAATATGCGCTTCCTCCAATAGATCTAACAGGCATTGGACCACAAATATCAGTGTGAACTAATTCTAACGGCCTTTTAGATCTTATATTCCTAATGGGTTTGTGTGGCTCTTTTGTGGACTTTGCTACACAACAATCATCACACAGACTTCGATCCATGGAGGAGATCTCTAACCCCTTAACTAATTCCCCCTTTGCCATTCTCTCAATTGCGTCATTGTTTACATGACAGAATCTCTGATGCCATAGTTCTAATGTTTGTTTTTGTGAACTCTTTTGACTGTTAAACAACTCAGCGTTTGGTAAAATGACTCTACCCTTCATGACATATAATCCATTTTCATCATGTGCTATTGCAACAATTCGGTTCTCCGAATCGAAAACTTGCGCTCTTCTGTTCGCAAAATTAACTATCTTGCCCTTATTTTCCATGCTCGAGACTGACAATAGGTTTCGTCGCACATTAGGGACATACAGCACATTACATAGTTTTAGGTCAACGTGGTGCTTACCCACATAGGCCTTGAACTTGATGTCGCCGCATCCTTCCGCTCGTGTAGTCCCGCTCGCTGTTAGAATCGGATCCGACGTTATTCCTTGGAAGTTGGTGAACCACTCCCTTTTGTTACACACGTGGTGAGTCGCGCCGCTGTCGATCACCCAAGAGTTGTCAGGGATGGCGCAGGATAGGGCTGTTAGCATTTCGCTTCCCGCTATATCGTGAGTGCTACATCTCGGTGGTTGGAAATTTGGAGCTGGAGTTTTAGCCTTTCCTCTGCATGATCTCGCGATATGTCCTTCCTTGCCGCACTTGTAGCAGGTGAAATTTTTCTTCTTCTTGTTTTCCTTCCTGGTCGTTGTCCCGAACTGCAAAGCTTCATTTGTGTTATTCACACGTCGGGCCATCCGTCTCTCGTATTCTGCTAGCAGCACATGTTTTACCTTGCTAGAGGTGAATTCCTTGTCTTCTACGTTGCTGAAGGTCATGATGATTCCGTCGTATGACTCCGGTAGGCCAGCAAGCATTGAATAGGCGAGGTCTTGATCCTGCATTTCTGCGCCTGCCTCTCTTAAGTGATCCGAACAGATCTTCAGTCTCCCCAAATAGTTCGTCATCGTCTCTTGTTCTTCGAATCTTATGGAGATGAACTGCTTCTTCAGTTGGAGGATTCTTGACCTTGACTTGGGTTCGTATACTTGTTCCAAGGTATCCCATGCTTCTCGTGCAGTGGTACAGTCCATTATATGAATCTGTTGGCTCGGTGAGATCGTCAGTGCTATCATAGCCATCGCCTTTTCTTGCTTCATGTTGAAGATTGTTCTTGAGGCTTCTTCATCGGGTGTTGGCTCCGTAACATACTTCCAGAGTTCTCTTTCGATTAGCATCATCTTCGTATTATACTTCCAGCTTCTGTAGTTCTGATCATTGAGTTTCTCGAGGGGCGTGTTGATCATCGTCGAGGTCATCTTGCACGTGGTGTCTCGAATTAACCACGCTCTGCTACCAGATGTTGGGCTATTAGTTGAAGCTGGACTAGATGATGTAATAGTATAAGGAAGTAGTCAATTATCCCACTACATCTGCCGATTGAAGTGGATATATTGAAGCACGCGGAGGCGAAGCGAACAACAGGAAAGTTATCTTTATTATGACTAAAAAGGGGGAGGGGGGATGGACTGCCCGCTGGGCAGCGAGGTGATTGGCTGGCCGTGACGTAGTGGTGACGTAGGTCCTCCCCGGCGGAAGTGGGCATATTCAACATGTCTTCAGGCTCACTACTGATGAGCCAAGCCCTCTCATTCATTAAATCATATCATTGCAGTAAGGTCTATAGAGATTTAAAAAAGAAACGCATTGTCAGTAAATTTATTTGTGTAAAAAATTTTAACGATAGAGGGCAATAAAATTTAATTTACTAATATATAATGGTTATGAAAACATGTTTTGCGCGGAAGAGCTTTGCTCGATGCAATACCTTGAAATTTATATGTATGTACCTCTACAGACCTATAAGCTTATGTCCATAGTTCACTAAACACCATTTAGCTGCCTTCCATAGAAAATGCAGGGTATATAACAAACCAGTCTAATACAATAGTAGAGCGGTCTAGAGATTAATTTGGCGAAACTGCTGAGAGGGTTCACTACTGATGAGCCAAGCCCTCTCATTCATTAAATCATATCATTGCAGTAAGGTCTATAGAGATTTAAAAAAGAAACGCATTGCCAGTAAATTTATTTGTGTAAAAATTTTAACGATAGAGGGCAATAAAATTTAATTTACTAATATATAATGGTTATGAAAACATGTTTTGCGCGGAAGAGCTTTGCTCGATGCAATACCTTGAAATTTATATGTATGTACCTCTACAGACCTATAAGCTTATGTCCATAGTTCACTAAACACCATTTAGCTGCCTTCCATAGAAAATGCAGGGTATATAACAAAACCAGTCTAATACAATAGTAGAGCGGTCTAGAGATTAATTTGGCGAAACCGCTGAGAGGGTTCACTACTGATGAGCCAAGCCCTCTCATTCATTAAATCATATCATTGCAGTAAGGTCTATAGAGATTTAAAAAAGAAACGCATTGCCAGTAAATTTATTTGTGTAAAAATTTTAACGATAGAGGGCAATAAAATTCAATTTACTAATATATAAAGCTTGTAAAGCTTTTGAGACTTTTGATGGTGTCTGCTGGAGATGAGTAGAGCTCATCAATGGATGAGTCAATACAGTCAATAATGTGTTTTGGGGTTGCAGTTGAGAATTGCACTTAGTACATAGTGGGAAAACCTTTCAACCATTCTGGAAAGTCATTGTCTGTAGATGATCAGACTCTAGTCTGGAAATCAAAGACTGTTGATCTCTTTGGAGGATAGAACCGGTGCTTGTCCCTCCTGCTCTGTACCAGTCATGTGCAGCATTAGATTTCCATTCCTGCAAACATTGAGTTTTTATGGTACGGAGGAGGTCTCTTCATCTAGTTGGGTGGTTGATTCTCTGGCTTCATGTAGGCCAAGAGCTCCAGCCTTTGCCAGAAAGTCTGCCAGCTCATTTCCAGGAATTCCAACGTGAACTGGAAGCCATTGCACTGTGACAGAGTTGTTGGCAGGGAGTCGGTTTATAGACTTAGCAATGCTCTTGAGAAGAGGTTATTGACTGGAGAAGCAGCTTTGAAGGGTATAAATGGCAGCTCTTGAGTTGGAGTAGATTATTATATTGCATGGTGAGTTTATGTTGATGTCTTTTAGAGCTGTTTCTATTGCAGAGAGTTCCGATTTATGAACTGAAAGGTGTATAGGGTGGGAAAGGGAGATTTTTTCCAAGATTTTATCTTTGTAGATAGAAATTCCACTGCCAGACAGTCCAGTTTCAAGTTGGCTACCATCAGTGTAAATTGTAATGTCGAAGAGGGAGCCCTTTTCCTCTATGATTTGGAGGCCAAGAGCTTTAAGTAATTCTGGCTGAGTTTCATGTTTGTGCGGATTGGCTAGTAGGTGAGGGAAACAGGTGATTTTGTTGCTAGTTCTGTGTGGGGGGATAGGAAATTCTGTGTTTGGGATTAATTGGGATGTTTAAAAGATAGAGTTGTGAGTCATGTTGAGAGGAGTGGGGCATTTTAGTCTTTGATTTGGGACCCAATTTCTTATAAATTTTCCTGTAAGATGTTCTTTTGGAGAGTTAATCTTTTTGGTTATGAATTTTGAGAAGCAGATTTTTCTCCTTAGGTGCAGGGGAAGAAGGTTGGATTCGAGTTCAGCAATGTGATTTGGGCAGGATCCTCGAAGCCCGCTGATGATTTTAGCTGCGCTTGCTTGGATTCTATCTATTCTGGATAGATTTGTTTTACTTGCATCGATCCAGGCTGGGGTAGCATATTCCAAAATAGGTATTAAGAGTGCAAGGTACGTTGTGCATAAGATATTGGCATTTGCGCCCCAGTTTCAGCCTGATATTTTTTTCAGGATTCAGAGTCTATACTTAGCTTTAACACAAAGCAATAACGCGCCATCTATACATATAAAATAAAAGGATTTAAAAGCGCGAATGTTTCTTTTATACATAAAACGAACTTCTACTGTCCTTACTGCGATGAAAAAATATGTTGGGAGGGCTTGGCTCATCAGTGGTGAACCCTCCCAGCGGTTTCGCCAATTTAATTCACCAGACCGCTTCTCAGAGCTCTAATACTGTATTGGATCATTCTGCTTTTATATGCTACACTGAAGGATAGAATCTTAGGAATGGTTTTCAAGTAAGCTATGGACATAAGCTTATAGGACAGTAGAATTACATTCAAATATTTGCTTCGAACAATGCTCTTCAGCAAACTATAAAGACAAGAACATTAGGAATAAATTAACACAAAGCAATAACGCGCCATCTATACATATAAAATAAAGGATTTAAAAGCGCGAATGTTTCTTTTATACATAAAACGAACTTTTACTGTCCTTACTGCGATGAAAAAATATGTTGGGAGGGCTTGGCTCATCAGTGGTGAAGCAGTAAGGACAGTAGAAGTTCGTTTTATGTATAAAAGAAACATTCGCGCTTTTAAATCCTTTTATTTTATATGTATAGATGGCGCGTTATTGCTTTGTGTTAATTTATTCCTAATGTTCTTGTCTTTATAGTTTGCTGAAGAGCATTGCTCGAAGCAAATATTTGAATGTAATTCTACTGTCCTATAAGCTTATGTCCATAGCTTACTTGAAAACCATTCCTAAGATTCTATCCTTCAGTGTAGCATATAAAAGCAGAATGATCCAATACAGTATTAGAGCTCTGAGAAGCGGTCTGGTGGATTAAATTGGCGAAACCGCTGGGAGGGTTCACCACTGATGAGCCAAGCCCTCCCAACATATTTTTTCATCGCAGTAAGGACAGTAGAAGTTCGTTTTATGTATAAAAGAAACATTCGCGCTTTTAAATCCTTTTATTTTATATATACTTAGCTTTGTTTATCAAAGTGTCAATATGTTTTTTAAAGTGAGAGCAGGGTCAAGTGTGACACCAAGATATCTTGGAGAAACTGAATATTGGATTAATGAGTTGTTCAATGAAATATTTGGGGTCCAGTGGCAAAGGTGGTTGTTGATTGTGAAGAGGCCAATTTCAGATTTACTGATGTTGATAGATAGTTTAAGTTTCTGGGTTACCTTTTGCAGATTTTTCATAGCTTTATTGAAATTGCTAAATGTTAAAAGCATTTGTGCATCCTTTTTTTTTTTTTTTTAACTCAGTTTTTGTTTTAAGTAATTTTATAAACTTTTATTTTAGTATAGATTTAAGACTTTTTTTTTTTTTTTTATGGTTAAAGACATTATATATGAGATTTAGGCTCTTTTGGTATCTACAGTCGAACCTCTTTAATTCAACACCCCAAGGGATCAGAGCTTTCGGTTGAATTAAAGGAAGTGTTGAATTAAGGTTAGATGATTAGCTTATCATCTAACTAGCTAAAATAATATATATTTTTTTTATAAGTAGCTTTGTAATATAAATTAATGATATTAATTAAAACCATTGTGGGTGTACTTTTTTTATATTTATTTTTTATTTTCATGATTAACTTTTAATATCTGGGACAAAATGGCAATAATACATATTTTCGAAACAAATAATATTTGATTCCAATTGAATAATAGTTTAAAAAAATATATATATGGAAAATAAAAAGAAAATTAAAAAATATTATTTGAAAAGAATCAAGATTAAAAATATATATATTTTATAGATGTCTGTTTTTTCTCTGAAATCCTATTCAGGATGTATTCCAGATAGTCTATTTTTAAAAGACATGCATGCCTTTCTTCCTCAGAAATGTCTTTTAAATAACAAAGAGTTTTTATTGTATTAAAGGCATCCACTGCTGCTGCAGGTGTTATTGATGTTTTGTTTAAATATTTTTCTGTTGGCTCTACCTCTTCATCTTCTTCTTTTCCCATTACCTCATTTACAATTTCTTCAATGGACTGTTCCCCAGCAACTTGCACATCTTTATCAACTTCCAAGAAGTCAATATAGTTGACATCAATGGCTTGATGTTTTTTTAATGCCTCAAAACATCTGTTCATTTCTTCTTCAACAACTTCTTCCATTGCTTCATCCATCACAAATCCTGAATGAGAAAATTTTTTTTTATTGTGGAAGAACTAACCCCAACCCATGCAGCCTCTAGGCAGCTAATTGCAAAGAGTAAATGTACTTGAGCATTTTTTTTTTTCTTCCATGCAAGTGAGAAGATACGTTATCATTCGTTTCCTATATTGGTCTTTTAGGGCTTTAATTATACCCATATCACAGGGTTGTAATGCACTTGTAGTTAGGGCGGGCAAAAATCTTATTTCAATGTTCTGCAACCCTTCAGGTATTTGGTGGGCTGGGCAATTATCTAAAATTAATAAAAAAATTCTTTCTCTTCTTTTGAATATTTGGTCCAATTTTTTCAGCCAATCCGTAAAAATTGCCCCAGTCATCCAGGCTTTTTTATTAAAATGATAATTTGAGGGAATATTCATGCCATGGAAGCATCGTGGTCTTCTATATTTCCCAATATAAAGTAAAGGCAGTTTTTCACTTCTATCCATATTACAGCATCCCAACACTGTAATTCTCTCTTTAGACTTCTTACCCCCTTCACATTTCTCACCTCTGATAGTCATTGTTTGATTAGGCAAAAGTTTATAAAATAACCCTGTTTCATAAGCAATGAAATTGTCCTGTGGGCTGTATTTAGCTAAAAGTGAAGGAATAATCCCACCTTTCCAAGTGGCTACACTATTGGCATCCACACTTCCAGCTTCTCCACGAAGTCGTTTAAAAGCAATATTCCTTCTGGCCTTAAACTTTTCTAGCCAGCCATTGCTAGCTTCAAAATTATCTTGACCCATTTTTTCAAGGCCAAGAGTATAGCCTTTTCTTTCAAGATATTTCCATTTATGGCAAGTTTCATGGCATTTGCCTGCCTTATCCACCTAAACAGGGCTTCTTCAATCTCTGGGAATTCCCCGTCACGATCACGTTTCAAGGTAGAGCTAAAATTAGATTTTAAAATGGCAGATTTTATGGCGAATTTATTTTTAAAAATTGTGCTAATGGTGGACCGTGGAATATTTCTCTCTCTGGAAACTTGACTATGTGATTTTCCTTGTTCTATTTCTTTTCTATAATTTTCATTTTTTCCACATAAGTGAGCTGGTGATACTGACTACGTTTCCAATTTTTTTGGCAGAACCTGACATTCTTGCCCCACTCATTTATTCAAATTAACACAGAATATTGAATTAAATTGTTATCATAATCATTGTTGATTCATTTTATAAAGATTTATTTATTTGAAAAGAAATTATCTATAAATTTAAAAATTGCTAAAATATTTCAATGTTAAAAATAAAAAAATAAAAATTATTATTAGTTTGCGCATGATGCCGAAATTCCAGCGTAAAAAAAAAAAACAATAACATTCGTGAAATTGCGCAACGGCAATGCAAAGTGAAACTTAAACTAACCAGAAACCAAAAGTGCGCAGGCACGATCCTATCGGCACCCGCCGATGCCGATCGTCGCCGCCGTAATACCGTTTAGCGGTAAAGTTGCATGTAAAATAACATTCAACTGTCGAAATTCGAATTTTAAAATGGTCGAACTATCGGAACTGTCGTATTATCGATACTGTCGAATTACGGTTTGTTATTTGATAGGCCGGAGGTCGGGACATCGGAACATGGTCGAATTATCGCCGAGTGTCGAATTGGGGTGTGTAGAATTAACGAGGTTATACTGTATTTCTTATGGATTTTAAGGCTTCATAGATGGCTATAAGTTCTGATCTGAAGACTGAGAAAAAAATCTGGGTTTCTTCTGTTTATTTTCTCAATGCCATTTGTGGTGTTAATGAGACAGTCACTGCCAGTGTGTCCCAACTCGTCTCTGCTACCATCAGTATTGATGGTTATAGCATTTTAAGGAATGTTATTAATTATTTCTAATGATGATTGTTTTAAGTATTCTGGATTTTGGTATTGTTTGTTGGTGGGTTCATTTAAAGTGGCATTAAAATAACATTTTGTAGTGGTTCGCATGGAGATATTTTTTCTGCTAAATAATTTTTTCCACTTTATATTTTAAAAATCCATTTCTTTTGGCCAGGTGGAGAGGGCCTTCTTTTTTGAGTCTTATATTGGATTCCCAATTAAGTATGTAATTGGAAGTTCTGTGTTTGTTTCCATAACTCTTGAGTTTGTTTATATATTTTGGCAGATTGTAGCTTCTTCTACCCTTTAAGGGCATAATGTCTGCCTCGTAAAGTACAATATCGTTAGGGCAGGTATTTCGAAGACCTGTAATAATTATAGCTGCACTTAGTTGCATCCTTTCCAGAGATTTTAGATTTGTTTCAGATGCTGTACCATAGATTTGATATCCATATTCCAGGATAGGTCTAATTAGAGATATGTAAGTTAATTTTAGTGTTGTTGCATAGCTCCCCACTCTCTTCCTGAAATGTATTTCAGGATTTTTAGTCGGTCTCTTCCTTTTCTATACTTCTTCAATATGTTTACTGGAGTTAATTTCTGGATCCAAGGTGTAGCCGAGATACTTAGGAAGTTTATTCTATTGCAATTTTCGTTCTTTCAAAATAATTTTTGGTCGTATTTTGTATAGTTTCTTATCGGTAGTAAAAAGACAGGTTTCAGATTTTTGGGGGTTAAATTCTAATTTATGTTTATTAGCAAATTTTTCTAGGTGGAGAAGAGTCTTGTTCAAATCCCTTGCAGCTTTTTTCCAGTTAGTGTTGCTGCTCCATAGAATATTGTCATCAGCGAAAAGTCCAATATTGGTTTTATGTGAAATTTTTTCTTCTATGCCTGCAATAAATAGGGTGAAGAGAGTTGGGCTAAGGACTGATCCTTGTGGTAATCCTTGGTACAATTTGAAGGTTTTTAGATAGCATGCCATTATATTTGATCCTGATGTATCTATTTTTAAGGAAATCATTTATCCAAGTGATAGCTTTTCCATCAATTTTGAAATGTTTGTATAATTTTGTAATTAACTTGTTTTTCCATACCTTATCAAAAGCTTGTGTAAGGTCTAAAAAAGCAGCTATGGTGTGGTTAGTTGGTTTTCTGTTTGGTGCATATTTTACCTTTTGTGTGAAAAATAAGAGTAGGTCTATTGCCCCATGTCCTTTCCTAAATCAATATTGTTCTTCTGGTAAGAGATTTCTTGTGTCGAGGTGGTAGGTGAGTCGTCCGAGTATAATTTTTTTCATTAATTTGCAGCAAATACTTGTGAGGGAGATAGGTTGCTAGTTTTTTTGGGTTATCAGCAGATTTGTCAAGTTTTTTAATAAGAATTATTGTTGCAGTTTTCCAGTCTTGAGGCAATTTTCCAGGAGTTATTAAAAATATCAAGAAGTCTTTCTTTGCCATTTTTGCCTGAGTTTGATATCATTTGGCCATGAATTCCATCTGGTCCAGAAGTCCTGTTTAGATCAGTGTTTTCTAATGCATAATCTAGCTCTTTCATATTGATTTTTTCATGGAAAATATTATGAGTGCTGGTGACATTTTTACAGTCATGAATATTCTTTCGGGCCTTTTTTTTTCAACTTTCTTATCTTTTATTTCAAATTTGATTTTACTACTTATTTGATATGAATTACCTAAAAGATTAGCAGCATTTTTGTCATTAGTTGCTGGGGTACCATCGGTATTCTTAATCATATTTGTGTTTTCAGTTTGTGGCTAGGCTCTGTCAATTTGTTTTGCCAAATGCCAAAGTTTTGTATTTGGGTTTCTTGGGTTCAGGTTTTCACAAGTTTGTTTCCATTTTTCCCGTTTCATATATGCCAATGATATAAATGCTATATACAACATTAAACACACAGAATTATTGCACTTGTACATAAATTATTAAGCAACCTGTCTATAGCACCCCCTCTCTATGGCACCCAATTTGGTGAGTCCCAAGAGGGGGCGCGCTATAGACAGGTGCTATATATACAGTAAAACCCCTCTATAGTGAACCCCAATGGGACAGAGCTTTTGGTTCACTATAGCCACGGTTTGGCTATTTTTTTTACTTTTCAAAATTTTTAGACCGTATAATTAAAGGACAGCCATACACACAAGAAGAGGCTGCCTCTTAATAGTGGTCACTTTGTTTTAATTCCCTTAATTGGCCAATTTCCTTATATTAATACTGAATAATAATAGAAATCATTAGATGATAGGTTCTTCTTATCATTAACATACATGTACCTCTATGTCTAATTTAAAAATCAAGACAAATCCTAGGCAAAGTTTTATTAAATATATATTCAAAGATATAAAATGATTTTAAAACATCATTATCACATTATATAATACAATGTTTAGTTGGAAAAATGGCTCTAACACCTTGTTGCTTCAAAGCACTCTTCAAGCATTGCACCATTCAAATAAAGTTAGTGTTTTTCTTTCATTTCATTTTTCTACATATTCTTCTAGGTCTAGAGTTTTTTTTTTTTTTTTAATTTGTCATGTAAAACATTGCTGACTTTAAAATCACCATAGTTAATGGCATAAAAATAGCTTTTGTTTCATCACGGGACCGTTTATTTGGACTTTTTTTTTTTTTAAGCCCTAAAACGTACGATCGCGATCGCAGCAAAAGTTGAGGTTGATTACTTTGTAACAATTTTTAATCGCTTTATATTTTATCTTTTATAATAGAAAAGTTATATTCTCTTATTTTAATATGTTCTTAACATTTTGCCTGTGTTGTTTCACTTTGAAAAGTTCTGAAAATGGCCTTTTTTTAAAGAAATAACGCTTTTGTTTTTAAAATGCCTTTGTTTTCTTCATTTTGGAAGCCATTTTCATTTTTTATATTTCAAATTTAATGGATGCAAATATATTCTATCTAATAAAAGTATAATGTGTTAAAATTTATACAACATACAGCAAAAATAAAGTGCAAAAATCAAAACAAACAATGCCGCTAAATTTATTGTTTTGAAATCGCGATCCGCGAGCTGAAACATGCTCAAAATTTTGTTGTTTTAATTTTTTTTTTTAAATTACAATTCTAAGTTCGTTATAAGCATAGTATTTCAAATAGATTTTATTATTTTGGGACCGAAAATATGTTCGTTATAGGGGTAGTTCGTTATTCTAAAAATAGCAAAGTTCGTTATAATGATGGTATTTTCAATGGAATGGAATCGGCGTGGGTTCGTTATAAGGGAAGGTTCGTTATATCCAGGGTTCGTATTAGCGGTTTTTACTGTATATATATAAATGTTTATTTAAACCAGTTAGGAATAAATACAATAATGCAATAAAAAAGCTAAAAGAATCAATTGGTGATTCTTTATAGAAGAAAACTTTACCAATAATCCATTTGAAAACACATTTGAGATTTTTATTAAATTGAGAACATCAAAAGAACAAAAGGGAATACCCATTATTGATAAATTACCAGAAAATTTAAAAGAACAAAAGAGAGAGATCAATAAAATAATGAACAAGTTAATTTCAGACAACAATCATAATTTTGACGACTTCAGTCGACAATCAACAAGAAGATAGAAACCACAAATCAACTTTTCATTACATATCGAAATAGAAGAAATAAAAAATTTAATCCCCAATATTGATGTCAAAAAGGCTCCTGGAATAGATAGCATAAGCAATAATATTATAATATGCTTCCTCCAAAATTGTATCGTTGCTAAATGAATTATTTAATAAATGTCTTAAAAAAGGATATTATCCGGATAAAAGCTATCACCTATATCTCTAATATCAAATCTCTTTTAGTATACTCAGTTGCGGAGTACTGCGCCCCTGTGTGGGAAAGAAGCTCCCATACAGACAGCATAGATGCTCAACTTAACCAAACTATGAGATTAATAACGGGAAACATGAGACCTACCCCTATAGACTGGCTCCCATATCTCTCTAACATAGCACCTCCTGACCTCAGAAGAAAGAAATCTACCTCCAACCTTCTCAGTAAAATTAAAGCTAACACTAAGCTTCCAATCAACACTGTTCTCGAAATTCCTCCCCCAACTCGACTAATATCAAGGAATCCTGCATGGGTGGCCGATGAAAATGTAGATCTTAAAGAAGAGTGGAGAAACCGATGGAGCAATCTTGCCATCGCCAACAAAGACCTGGTGGAGGACCCTAACACCAAACCTCCCGGCTACAACCTACCTAGGAGGACCTGGTCAACCCTCAATAGAATCAGGACCTCTACTGGTAGATGCAACTACCTACTAAATAAGTGGAACATGAGTCCAGACCAGAACTGCGACTGTGGACAAATACAAACAATGCACCATATCCTAAGGGACTGTCCTCGAAGATTCTTCCAGGGAACACTTGGGGATATCCACCGGTGCACAGAGGAGGCCCTGGAGTGGATTCGTCACCTCGACATTCCACTCTAGAGAAACTTGCCAACATTGTTGTATTGTGCTGTAAAAAACAATATCATACGCAATATATATATTTTTGAAAAACTGCTAAAAAATAAAATTTATAAATTTTATCAGGAAAAAAATATTTAAGCAATAGACAGCATGGATTTATAAATATGAAATCAATGATGACATGTTTGGAATATGTCTGTTATAACAGATGTTATATTAGAACAGTGTCACTAATTGCAATCGTTATAGAGGGTGCGTTTGACAATGTATGGTGGCCAGCTCTTTTTAAAAGAATAGATCAAGATAATTTACCCGCTGATTTGATTAAAATAGAGCAATCTTTCTTGAATAATAGAAAAACAGTTTTCACATATGGTGATAAGGTTAATAAAGCAATATCAAAAAGCTGTCCACAGGGCCGACCAGTCCTTATTGCTATGGCTGATATTACTTAATGATTTATTAAACAAAATGCTGATACCCAATTCTGAAATACTGTGTTATGCTGATGATGTGACAATAAGTTTGGAATAAAGATGAGAATACTCTTAAAAATTTGATAGAATTAACCTTGGAAGAAATCGATCAATGGTGTGCTCAAAATAAACTAAAAATCAAGTCTTGAGAAAACTAATATTCTGCATTTGCACAATAAAGACATGTCAGCATATTAATACTGAATAATAAAAGAGATTATTTGATGATAGGTTCTTATCATTAGCATACATGTACCTCTATGTCTAATTTAAAAATGAAGACATCCTTGTCAAAGTTTTATTAATTATATATTCAAAGATATAAAATGATTTTAAAACATCTTTATCACATTATACAGGGTGTACCAGGTAAATTGGGACTAACTTTGACAGTCCATAAAACAAAAACTACTTGAGATTAAAAACTTGTTTTTTTTTTTTCATTACGTAGCCATATTCATGTAAAATGCAACAGTACATGTGTGCGCAGTGTAGGGATGAAGAGTAACCGAGAATTTGAAAATCGAGCTGCCATCATCGTTGCTCTGCGCGCCGGAAGGAGCCCCGAAGAGATAGTGGATTTTCTTAAGTTGCCCAAAACCACTATTTATCGTGTCAAGAAGCAGTTTGATGAGGCCGACAGTAACAAAGAGGGGATAGCTACAAGGAAAACGCACTCGCGTCGATCGGACAGGGTAAGAGGCGAAGAATTTGTCAAAAATGTCAAGGAGAAGATTGATGGAAACCCTGGGAAGAGCATGAGGGCCATAGCCAAGGAAATGGACGTTGGCTCTATGACAATTGTCAGAACTATCCATGAGGACCTTGGTCTCAAGTCTTATGCCCTTCGGAAAGGTCAGTTGCTGACTGAGAATATGAAGAATAACAGAAAAGGAAAGGCTGCTGCCCTCCTCAACAACCTGAAACATGACTCTTTTGGCATGCTAAGGTTCTTCTCTGACGAAAAGAACTTTGACGTGGACCAAAAGGTAAATCCCAGGAATGATCGCTGGATCTGTAAAGACACCTCAGAGATACCTGTCGTGATGCACACGAAATTTCCTGCCTCCGTAATGGTCCTTGGCGTTATCAGCAGTGAAGGTGATGTCATGCCTCCCCATTTCTTTGAGAAGGGCCTTAGGATGAACGCTGACACCTACATCAATGTTCTGGAGACCGTTGTGAAGCCTTGGATGGACATGGTGGCCGCAGGAAGGAAGTATGTCTTCCAACAGGACTCAGCTCCAGCCCATAAGGCAAAAAAGACACAATCGTGGCTGACACTTAACGTCCCTAGTCACTGGGGTCCTGATATTTGGCCCCCTAATTCTCCAGATTGCAATCCCCTCGACTACTATGTATGGGGCGTTGTTGAGAGAGATGTCAACAAAGCTCCTCATACCACCATCCAGTCTGTCAAGAAAGCAGTTCACACGGTGATGACCCAAATGGACAAGGTCATCGTCGCCAAGGCCTGTGCTTCATTCCGCACTCGCCTCGAGACTGTTGTAGCTAATAATGGAAACTACATTGAATAAATAAAAACTATATCCTTTTATCTACTACTGTGTCAAATTTCATTCGGATATTTTAATTTTTACTTGCAAAAAATTTCAGTTAAAATACCATTGTTGAAATTCCCAATTTACCTGGTACACCCTGTATAATACAATGTTATATGAAAAAACGTCTCTAATACCTTGTTGCTCCAAAGCACTCTTCAAGTATTCACCTTTCAAATAAAGTTAATTGGTAAACACAAGGTAATAAGTGTAATTTGGTCTTATTACCTTGTGTTTATAATCTACAATCCAAATTGTGCCTCATCGAAAGTTAATTGGTGTTTTTCTTCCATTTCATGTTTCCACATATTCTTAAGTCCAGATTTAGTTTTGAATCTGTCATTGCAAGCCATTGCTGGCTCTAAAATCAGCAGAGTTCATGGCAAAAAAATAATTTTTATTGCATCACGGGCCCGTTTAGTTGGACTTTTTTTTTTTTAAAGCCTTAACATGTACGATCGTGGCAAAAGTTGAGGTTGATTCCTCTTTGTAACAATTTTTAATAGCCTTCTATTTTATCTCTTATAATAGAATTTATATTTTCATATTTTAACATTTTCTGAAATTTTCTGTTTTGTTGTACTTTGAAAAGTTTTGTAAATGGCTTTTTTTTAAGTAATAACGTTTTTGTTTTTAGAATACCTTAGTTTTCTTTATTTTGGAAGTCATTTGCATTTTTGCAAAAGAATGTAAATAAAAACAAACAATGTCGCTAAATTTATTGTTTTGAAATTGCGATCCGCAAGTTAAAACATTCACAAAATTTAGTCGTTTTAAATTTTTTTTAATTTCAAGTTCGTTATAAGCCTAGTATTTTAAATAGATTTTATTATTTTGGGACTTAAAAAAGGTTTGTTATAACGATGGTATTTTCAATGGAATGGAATTGGGATTTGCCCAAGGTTTGTTATAAGGGAAGGTTCACTATATCCGGGGTTTACTGTATGTTGCCATTCCTTCTTTTGTGCAGGGTTCTCTGTTTATTTTTTTCTCTTTCTCCTCGTTAATGTCATATGACTATTCTTTACAGCCTACAATCATTGTAAATATATGTATATGTAAAACGACACTTGAAGTTACACCGCATGAGCCTCTTTTCAACGACAAATTAAAATTTTATTTCAAGGTGAAATATCAACTATTTCTAACCTTTTTGGATGAGGTATGAAAGGATGAATTATGAAGAGCAATGACGAACGGAAAAATAAAAGTGTCCAGGGATGGGAATCGAACCCACAATGTTCCGCTTACCGGGCAGATGCCATGTCCACTAGGCTACCCTGGACTTACCCTTTCTAACCTTTTTGGATGTTCTAAAAGACCAAAAGCTATTACCAAAAAAAGTCATTATCAAAGCTTTTGTGAAACGACGCAAGAAAATTTTCAGAACATGTTAAAATGAGAAAATGAAACTCTTACATTATATAGAAGGCTATTATAAATTGTTAGAAAGTGGAATCAACACCAACTTTTGCCGCAATCGTACGTGTTAGCTTTCACTTTTAAAGAGTTTCTATATCAAGTTTAACGTAGGCTAAAAAATATTTCCAATTTTAAAGCCAGAAATGGTATGAATAACAGGTTATCTATACTTCAGAAGAATATGTGGAAACTGGAAATGGAAGAAAAAAAAAGTGCCCCATGTCTCAAGGGCCACAAACAAATCTACTTATAAATTCTCAAAAACTACCACTAATGTTCTATTTTTAGAACGAAAACCTTGTTAGGTATAGGAATCATTCAGGGTTCGCGGATATCCCCTCTGGCAGGCCGTTTTACTACGATTTTGTGTTTGCAAATTCACATTTTTAAGGTGATTTTACCAATCATCATATTAACATATTTTGCGTCCAATTTTTCAGATTCAGATACTTTTAATTAATGTTCGATTCAGAATACACAGAGCTTTATTCTTTTGATGGGAATATTTTAAGACAATTATGATTTTCAAATTTCAAACAACAAGGTATTAGAGAGACATTTTTAAAAATAAATTTAGTATAATATTATATCTATATTTTATTTACATATAAGAACTGGAGGATCCCATCTAAGCACAGTTGGTACAGTGGAGTGAACCCATAAGGAGCTCTGAACATCAGAAATAGACAGCATCAAACAACACTAACAAAATTTAGAGCAGGCCATCTCAAGCCATTAAAGATGGGAAAATAACAAAATCTACCCCACTTGCCCAAAATGTAGCTTGACACCTGCAGCTCCAGAACACATTTTGGCTTGCATTAGATGCACTAAACAGGACCTTTGAGAGAGAATGCTGCTTATCATAAAAACAGCTCGAGGAGCATGAACTCATGGAATTCGTGTAATCTTTACACAAGGGGATAAGAAACAACATTTTATTTTTATATTACTCTTATACCTTTTAAACATATAATTAATAGAGCTTTGCCTAGGGGATTGAAGTTATACATAGAGGTGTATATATAAACATGTATGCTAATGAAAAGAACCTATTATCAAATGACTTTTGATATTCAGCATTAATGTAAAGAAATAGGTTAATTTAGGGAATTAAAACAAAGTGACCACTTTTAAGTGGCTGCCTTTTCCTGTGTGTATGGCTCTCTATTAATTATACAGTCTAAAAATTTTGAGAAGTAAAAAAATATGGCCAAACTGGCTATAGTGAACCAAAAGCTGTCCCATTTGGGTTCACTATAGAGGGGTTTTACTGTTGTTGTTTCTTATCCCCTTGTGTAAAGATTACACGAACATGTATATGTAGTCTGGGCCATATTATAGCAATTTTGATATTGCTACAGTAGAATCCTATTATAACTAAATTCTAACGTCCATATTTTTACTGATTATATAACTTTTTTTTTCTATTGACGTTATGTGGTGGTGAGTTTGTTGTTGACACACTTTAAAATGTTATAATACCTCGATAAAGGTTGGCGTTCAGCCAAATATTGGTAAATTAATTGATATTTTGATCCAAAATATGCCTTTTATTTAAAGATTTATTTATGGGTTGCTCTATTTTCAAACCGATCTAACAACATAAAACATTGGTCCTTAGTGATGTCGCAGTAAGTTTTGACCATAAATGGTAAATCTAAGAAATTTCTAAGAAAAGGATAATTTTTTTTATAATTATTATTACGATATTTATTATTTTTACGATGAATAATTATTTTTACGATGAATAATTCTGGAGAGAAAAAAAATAACAAATAAAAACCAAGGTATTTAAAAAAAAAACAATATTTAAAATGAATATTCTAAATTGAACAAATGAAAAGCAACCATATATTTTCAAGAATAAACAAATACCAGTAGGTTTGGAGCAACCTTATTTTATTGTCAATTTTTAACGGTTGGACTTGGCCACACGCTCCAGCTCGTCCTTCTTCTTGATAGCATAGCTATTGGAAGAGCCCTTGGCAGCATTGATGAGCTCATCAGCCAGACATTCAGAGATGGTCTTAATGTTGCGGAAGGAGGCCTCACGGGCGCCAGTGGTCAGCAGCCAGAGGGCCTGATTTACCCTGCGCAGTGGGGACACATCCACGGCCTGACGACGCACCGTACCAGCACGTCCAATCCTGGTGGAGTCTTCACGGGGTCCACCATTAATGATGGCATTCACCAAAACTTGCAGGGGGTTCTGTCACACATATAACCCCCCCCCCATCAGTAACAACTTCTCTAGATGGGGAAGTTTGGTTGCCAAACACATAGAAAGAGACAACAGGGTAGCACAAGGTTGGCCCACAATCTCAGGGTAACAGTCCACCTTTTTTCAATGGTGAGGCAAGTCACCAACAGATTTATGCTTACATAGGAGATCTAAATTTGCTTACCAAGAGCCCTTACCCTCCCAAGCCAAAATATAATAGAATTCTGTTCCACCAGATGGCGCTCTGCCTTCTGATATTTGGCCAACCCAATTTTTTGGTAAATCAAGAAAAGCCATCCACGAACGTGTTTCACGCTGTTGGCGTAAATACGTTTAACACATGAAAAAACAATAGGAAAAAAATTAAAAATAAGTGGGTCAGGTGTTGATATTAAAAACAAAGTAGGCATATCCTGACAAGGAGCACATGTCAGGGAACAGGTTGAATCAATGAATAATTGATTTCTGTTCCACCAGATGGCGCTCTGCCTTCTGAAAAGCACATGTGCTCCTGGTCAGGATATGCCTACTTTGTTTTAATATCAACACCTGACCCACTTATTTTTATTTTTTTCTATTGTTTTTTCATATATATATATATGTGCGAAAAAATAGTACAAATGTGAGATTGTACTGGGATAAGGTAAATAAATTAAGAAAAAGGCATCTCCTTATCGTGCAACTGAAAGTTGCTGATGGCTGGCGCTATCTATTGGAATAAACTATTCCGTTGATTTTTAATTATTCCAGAATTGGCCAAATACTGCTTCTTGATTAATCAAGAATGGCTAACCACGTACACGTTTCAGGATGTTGGCCCTCGTCAGTGTGGTGCAAGCTGTACCTCAACAACAAAAAACTTAGTTGATATTTACTCCGATAGATGGAGCAAGCCATCAGCAACTTTTAGTGCCTTTTTTTCTTAATTTATCCACCTGATCCAAGTGCAAATTTACTTTTGGTTACTTGCACTCACTGGTGGGGTTGGACTTTTGCAATATATATATACATAGTGACTTTTATATATATATGAAAAATAGAAGTCACTATGTATATATATATATATATTGCAAAAGTCCAACACCACCAGCGAGTGCAAGTAACCATATGGGGCTCTGGCACATTTGTAAGTACAAAGTCGAACTGCTTTTCACATGTGTAGACATGTGGTCTACTTACAGTGCACCACCTGTACTAGCGATAAGCAAAAAAAAAAAAACATGTATATATGTTTGTTGGCTTTACATGTGCACAATATGTAACTGATCTGGCTGAAATTTTAACAGTATATAGTTGAATCTAGAAGGCTTCTATCTCAAATATCTTTGGAGTTATAATTTTTTTCCCTATTTCTCCCGTAACCAGCACCTCACTGTGGCAACTGAGAGAAGTTGGGGAAAATGGTTGGAATCCAGCTGCGGTAGGATGGTTTTTGTGGGGCCCTCCCACGGCGAGACGGAATGGTGTGTGGGGGAGGTGGAGCGGGACATTTCACAAGAGTGACATAAGACGTAATAACGGCGTAGGGGCAAGAAATCACTTGCTATCAAATTTTATGTATATATCAGATTTAAAATGTATTCATATAAAAATCAAAATGATACAATTTTCAAATGTTTTGAAAATTTAATTTTTATATTTTTAAAACAAAATATTTGTACAGTGGGGTGCGGGATGTTTCACAAGAGTGACATCTACGGCGCCAATTTATAATTGAAATAGTATTTGAATAAAATAACATTTTAAATATATATACGCACTAACAGGCATAACCCAGGCATTGCTCAGGGCCATTCAGCTAGTTGTATATATATAAAATCATATATGAATAAAAGACTATTATAATATATCCCATTTGCTACACATTTGTAAAAACACCAAAAAAACTGCTTACCTGATTGTCATTGTACTAGCATATATTGGCAATAATTGAGCACTGAGGGACAACCAAATTGTATCACCAGCTAAGAAAACGAGACATATTGAACCCCAAACTTATCTGTAGAGAAAAAATTTAAAAGCATGCTATCACATTAGAGTGAAAACACCAGGCTCCAAGGATGTGTTTCTTTTAAAAACAAAATGAATGACAATTATGTTTGTATGAAGTTATGGGAAATAGTTTCTAAACCTAGTTCATATATTATTAGAGATTTAGTTTATCATTATCAGAAAGGTTTTCGGGCCCAATAGCTAGAGACAATTTTTTTAAAAAGAAACAAAATCTCCTGATGTTTTTACCTCAATTCGACACATGATTAATTTATTGAATTGTTATCATATATTCAATGATGGTAGTCCAAGCAAGCATTCATTTCATTAGATCTAAAAGGGATATAATCAAAAGTTGTGCAAGAGGTGTTTTAGCTAGCATAGTGGATAGGCCAATGCTATGGCCAAAATTTTGTCAGGAAGATAACGATCTATAAAGAGAAAGGGGCAAAAGGTTTGAAGTTTCTCAGCCATGACAACCTTGTCACCTTATTTAGGTAACCAATCAGAAAGGGAAAGGTCTTGTAACCTCCCTTAACTGACAAAAATACTTACATTCATCAATCCAAAAATAGAAAACTTTACACTGGCCTACCACTAAAGGACGTCAAATGGTGGGGGTAAAGGCTGCAAATTTCAGAACCTGCCTAAAGCTTCAATAATTTAATGTTCCTATTCTTTAATATATTTTTTTCCAAGTAAATTTTGAGATTCAGTAAGGGAGTTCTATACTTTATGATATAATTTATAAATTGCAATAATAAATTCCTCAATGATTTTTTTTGTTTAAAACACCTTGTTTATTTGTTCTATCTTATATAATTGTGAATAGGGGATTGTGATCTAAAAAAGGATCAAAATACATTAGAACTACTCTTGGAAAGCCACATGTTTTAGAACTGTGGGAGAAATACCTATGTAAAAAACTTTTTTGAAGAAATCAATATTAATTGTTTTAATAAAAAATGGAAGATATTTTAATTAAAAACTAACTTACCTCGCCAGTGAGGAGATAGATGATTTCAAAGGCATGTTCTACAATACGAACTGCCATGAGCTTCTTGCCATTGTTGCGCCCATGCATCATCATGGAGTTCACCAGGCGCTCCACAATTGGGCATTGAGATTTGCGGAAGCGCTTGGCGGCATATCTCCCTGCAGAGTGAGGGACATACTTAGCATGTTTTTCTTTAACAGCAATGTAGTCCTATAAAACCACATTAGTTAGGTAGTCTGTATTATTTGATTCAAACTTACAGTCAAGCTGAAGTCTGAGACTTGAACATCACTGGTATTCCATCTGTTGAACAACTTTACTTCTGGAAGTTCTTGGCTAATTGGCATCGGGGCCACATCGTTATCATCCCAGTTGTCGGACATCTGCAAAAGTACAAGCTTTAATTGACTAAGTTATAAACTTTAAATAGCGCTAAAAGTTAATTGAAAATTTGTAATAATTCTAGAATGCCCGAGAAAACGTTTAGGCTTAAGCGTAATCAAACCACTCCTCGTTTTATTTTGGTGTTTATAAAAATATATGCATATTTAAAAGTTCACGTTATTAGCTTAAATTAATTGTACACGTTTTACAAATTACCTTGAAATTAATTTATATTTTAAAAAAGAGCTAGCTAAAAATCAACAGCGTGTTTAATAAAAGGAAAAAGAAACGTGGTTGTGGACAGAAGGTATGATGATAGGTTTTCATGCAGAGTATTAATATCATTAAAAAAATCCAAAATATATTATAATTGTAGAAAAATATTTTTATCATTAATTGTTAATTTTTATGATAATTTATAATTTCATTTTGTTTTTAATTTAACATTCACATGCATCAAAAATAGCATTTTAAATGATGAAAAGTTATTTTGAAGATTATACTTACTAAATGAAGTATTTATAGTTTATTCATATGAATATTAATCTGTTAAGCACTTGTGAAAATGAGATTTAAATAAATATATAACTGTAAAATCTATTTATGATCTTAGGTTAATGTTAATGAAAAAATGAACGTATTCCTGATAAACACTGTATTAATGTAAATTTGAGATTTCAGAGACGTCTCCTTAATCTAAAGCTAAGAAAGATGGCTGTGAGATTTTGCTGTGTATATTTAAGAAATGTGCAAAAATTTAAATTATTTTCTGCACAATCTTTTTGATATTTTATTTCCGCGAATCGCTATCGCTTTTTTTAAATATATATATATAAAAAAAACGAAATAAAAAAAGATTAAAAATAATTACGCAAGTTTGGCCTTAAATACCCATTTCTTGGTTTTTCAGGAAGCCATTGGGATCAAAAAATATTTTTTTGATCGCAATGGTTCAGCCTACTCCACGCTGACGAGCGCCAAAAGCGCGAAACGCGTTCGTGGATGGCTTTTCTTGATTTATCAAGAAATTGGGTTGGCCAAATATCAGGGAACAAGCTAAATCAATGTTTAGTTGATTTCTGTTCCACCAGATGGCGCTCTCCCTTCTGCAAAGCACATGTGCTCCTGGTCAGGTTATGCCATTTTTAATATATATTTATATATAATTTGTGTTTTTATTGTTTAATTTGTATCAAAATTTGGAAAGAACTGAAATTTAAAAGTGTAGTGCGTGCAGTGCGAAGTTACTCTAAACATAACGAAATATATATTAACAAAGAAAAAATATTAAACATATAAATAATATCTACAAAGAGCAATATATAAATGATATTTTTTATAAAAGTGTTTTTATTTTGTCTATATTTAATTCTTTGGCATTTTTGATTTCCATAGAATGGAATTTTCAAAAATTTGTATAATATTATCCTCTTAATATGTATATACTTGTAGAGGTAAATTTCCATTAACTACACTGGTGTCCAAAAAATAAGAAACTTAACCAATATTGATATTTCTCAAAAGCTAATTTATTAACAAATATGAAATTTAGCATACAAATAGTTTTAACTATGGAGAATTTGACTAGCTATATGAAAATGAAAAAATATATTTGAAATTATGAAATATGCCAATTATTACCAACATACCCAAAGCTAAGGTTCCAGATCTTAAAAAAATAAGATATCAATAGGGAGTATGATCACCTCTAACAGCTATCAAGGTCTCACAGCGAGCCCTCATACTGTTTACCAGGCTTTGAAGGAGGTCCAGGGGTAGTAAACCCCATTCCTCCAATAGAGCAGTTCTTAGCTCAACGAGGGTTCTGGGAGAGGGGTGACGAGCTCCAATACGCCTCCCTAGAGCATCCCACACATGCTCTATTGGATTCAGATCCGGAGATCTGGCTGGCCAATCCATCCTTCGAATATTCTCACTCTGGAGATATTCATTGACTAACCTAGCCCTATGCGGACCAGCATTATCGTCCATAAAAATTAAATTGTGACCAATTTGATCTCTATAAGGTCTTAGATAGGGCTCAAGGATATCGTCCCTGTACCTTTGGGCAGTTAAAGTGCCCCCAGAAAAAATGTGGAGGGGTGTGCGTCTGCTAGAACTGATGCCAGCCCAGACTAAGAGATTGCCCCTCTAAAACTATCTATTTCCCTGATATTACTGGGATGATAGCGGGTTCCAGGCTCCCTCCAGATGAAAACTCGTCGAGAATCTGTGTATAAACTAAATCTTGACCCCTCACTGAAGAGAACATTGGCCCACTGATCATGAGTCCAGGCGTGATGTTCCAAGCACCAATTCAAGCGGGCTCTTCTGTGAGCAGAGGTTAAAGGGATACAGACCATTGGTCGTCTTGCATAAAGAGCACCTTCGTGAAGCCTTCAGTAAACAGTTTGTTTTGAAATTCTCGTTCCAGTAGCACTTGAGAGTTCATTAGAGAGTTGAATAGCTGTCATCTCCCTATGGCGCTTGGCAGTTACAACCAGATAACTGTCTTTAGAGGTAGCTGTTTGTTTTTTTACAAGAAACTTCTTTTCTTTTGATGGTTCCTGTCTCAATGAACTGTTTCCATATTTTGCTGACCCCAGATTTATTCACATTTAGCCAGTTTGCTACTTCAACTTGTGATTGACCTGCCTCCATTCTTCCAACAGCTCTCCATTTTAAATCATCTGCTAAAATTTTTCGTAAACTCATAATTAACTAAGGATTAAATAAAATTATAATTGGACAATTCTTAGATGGGGTAAACGACACGCCAAATAGCACACTTATAAAGACAAGCAAAATTTTGCATATTTTCAATTTTACTGAATCGAATGGTTGCGATAAATATATTCTACGACTTAAAATACCTAATTAAATTACTTTTTAGCTTTTAGCGTTGTATATTTTAAAACATATCATTAAAAAACAAAAGTTTCTTATTTTTTTGGACACCAGTGTATATAGAATTTCTACAACTTTCTATGGTTATTATTTGACACCAAATTAATACTTTATACTGATTAGAGATATCTATGTGTCTGTTGGGGTGGATGCAGGCGTGTTACAACATATTTATAATTCAAGAATTAATTACTAAATCACATTAAATTTAGCTAGTAATTTTATTATCGTTTTTATACAGAAACAAGCGTGTTTTTCGTCTACAACAATAAAATAAGAATTGAGAATTGATGATGATAATATTTTTAGAATTAAGCTGTTGTTTTATATTTTGGTATTTACAATTATTGATTTAAAATAATAAGAAATAAAATTATATGATTGCTTACATCACTCCCTTGCCAGTAACAGAGTTACGTCTGGTAGTCCTGTAAATTGACAGGGGGTTTTATAGTCCATCCAGTTCATGTTGAAGTTCTCCTGATGTCTGCTGGTGGCTCTGTAGTCGTGCTCTTCATTTTGACTTGTAATATTTTAAAAGTTTTTAAAAAGTTTTTTATTAAATAATGAATATGTGCAAAAAAAATAATACTTCACGATATTTTTTATTTTAAAATGAATAATAATTTGTATTTTTTTAGATAACTCTGTGACCTGAAAATATAGAAGTTATATATATATAATTAGTTCGTTTGGTAGATGTAAAATATTATCCACCATTTTAATTTGTCAGTTTGTATTTAAATAAAAAATAATTAATTTGCTTAAAAAAGGCTAAGGCTTTTTCTTAAAAACATCTACCACATTTGGTGAGCCGGGACGTGATCACATTTTTGAAAAAATGAAAGAAGATTCCAATGAAAATGAAAATACAATTAAAGAAGCTTCTTCACCTCAAGAAGTCCACAAAGTAAGTATTAAAAATCCTCCTTTTTGGACAAGCATAAAAAAGGATGTTCGACAATGGGCTCGATGTTGCATCCCATGTCAAAAAAATAAGGTTACACAACATACTAAGTCAAATATTGGAGAATTCCAAGACCCTATGGAAAGATTTACAGAGGTACATATTGATCTTATAGGTCCTCTACCTCCATCTAATGGCAATACTTATTGTCTAACTTGTATAGACAGATTTTCAAATTGGATGGAGGTTGTTCCTTTGGAAAATATTTCAGCTGAGAGAGTAGCGAGGGCTTTCTTTGAAAATTGGATTTCACGATTTGGTACCCCACACAGACTGATTTCAGATCGAGGAGCACAATTCACCTCTGAAACATTTAAATGCTTGTCAAGACTCTGTGGATTTAAATTACAGCAAACTACAGCATACCACCCACAGTAAAATGGTAAAGTGGAGCGTCTTCATAGAACAATAAAAGTAGCACTGATAACTCATGATAATTTAGCCTGAAGTGAAACGCTTCCAACTGTTCTTCTAGGATTACGCACTGCGTTACAGGAAGACACGAACCTCACAATTGCTAAAATGGTTCATGGACAAGATATCCTTCTTCCAGGAGAATTCTTCTGTGAAACTAAGATTCTGCCATCAACAGAGACTTTTGCAAATAATAATGCAAATTGTAATCATACCCAACAAAAGATGTATAGTGTCAACATCAATTAGATACATGGCTTCCCTCCCATGAAGACTTATAGATTCCTTTTTGCCCAGAAACCTAGCCACTTGAAGACACCAGACATCCATGCTGAGAGCTGATGCCTGGTGGAGATGAAGACACCAGTGACATCCAGAGACATCCGTGCTGGAAGCTGTTGTACTATATGTATATATATGCCCCTCATTTAATATTTAGATAGAGGTGACTAAAAGAAATTATTAAATTTTAGCATCGAATTTAATATCTGGAAATTTATAATAAATTATATGCTCTTAACAAGTCGAATATTTATGGTAGCCCCAGTTAAATTAGTATTTTTAAAAAGGATTTAGGAATAGAGAATAAAGAAAGAAAATAATTTATCATGTAAAAATTTAAATCAATAATTTTAATAATACACAGACTATATATTATTTAAATTTCTTAAAGAAATTAATTTGTTTTCTCAATCTACAATGTTTCTTTTTTTTTCCTCGGCAACACGGTAAATTGGAGGCGGGGCGGTCAAGATCACGTGCGTGGGCTTGACGAACGAAAATGTCAACCAATGAAAAACTTTAGCGCGAGCAGCGTTTCAAAATAGAAAAAGGGGCAAGGATAAAAATAATTTTTTTCTTAGAGAGGCAGTCAGGCTCGAGACGTGGAAGGGGGGAGACCAGATTTTTCTCCGGCGCTATCGGAAAAAGGTAAGCCCCTTTGCCCTTATGGCTTAGTCTTTCTTTTGAGTAGGAACTGACATAATTTTCGCATGGGCCCTAAAAGGGCTCTAAGGAACGTAATTTTGACAGAAACCTTTATTTTGTCTCGCTAGAATAGATAGAGATTTAGGCTTTCCCCCTTATAAAAGCAATTTTGTAACTACATGTCACCTCTATCTAGATACACTATATGAATAGTACATCCCGCCAGCAAAGAAATGTTCTCAAACTTTGTTTGTTTTGAACAAATATCTAGTATATAGCTTATAAGGAAGAATTTTTCTTTGTGTTCTCTCATACATATTTCATTCTTTTATTTTATGGTACTACCCTTACATCTTATTATTATAAATTATATTGGAACATAAAACCATCGGTTCCTGTAGATTGGAGTTATGTACTGTACTTTTGCTATGATACACTAATATAACAACAACAACAAAACAACTTTATTAGGGCCTCTTGCCCTGTACAGTTTCTTTCCCGCCGTGGAATTACAAAAAAAATATATATCTATATTAATAAAATGGAAATTTCATAAGTGGGCATCACTAAAAACTTTCGCTACAAATGCATCAATTTCAACCAAATTTTCAACATTTATGTAAAACGAGACGGAGTAGTTTTTGCTTAACATCAAAAATATATTTCCTAACATTAACATACATAACTTTGCTGTTGCGATTAAATACAAAAATAAATTTCAACAGAGTTAATTTTTATATACTGGTTAATAATCTCAGTCTATTCCAGCAGAGCTTAGGTAGTCTATTGTCTTCCATTTTTTTTGTAATCTAATGAAATATTTCATAATTAATTTGATCGTTGTAAGAGTCAGATATTCTGCCTGTTCCAGCCTTACAATATACCCTGGTATATATATCTTGGTAGATTCAGAGAGTTTTTGTTAAACGTATTCTGTATTTGGTCTATAATATTAGTATTGTCCCACGCCCACACACGGGGGTCGCTTCTAGGTGGGCGCTTCTTAATTGGTAAAGCTCGGCTTGTCACCGACCCGAGTCCTCTAATTTGCAGAGACGGTCAATAGATGGCGCTCAATTCTAGCGTCTATTTTGATGGGAGAGCCGACCATTATTTTATAGATTATCTAATTTAATACAACAACAACAACAAAAGGCTTTTATTAGGGCCCATTGCCCTGTATGTATTCGCCATACAACAACAAATAAAACAGCAATTCCCTCCCTTTCCCCATGTACACGTGAGCCTTTGTTTAAAAAGGGATTTATTTACACATCTGTTCTAAAACTTTCCTCACTAACTCTTTTGTGTATGAATCTATTTACAATTGATCTGTAGAAATTATAGAGTTCTATTGCTATATTTTTCTTTTCTTAAATAGTTCTCAGCGTCTTCAGTGGGTTGCTAAATCTCCAGAAGGTGTTTTTATAGATTATCTAATTAAATAATGATTTCATGAATGTTACACAGTATATACCACAAATGACAAAGAATAATTTTGAATAGAGATCAGTACCAGACACATATATTAAGAGAAAAATAGTAAAAAGGTGAAATTGTACTGGATTAATGTAGATAAATCAAGAAAAAGGCATCTCCTGATTGTGAATCTAAAAGTTGCTGATGGCCTGTTTCTTAATATGGCTACAATACTAGGGAGTTTCCATATAAGATCTGAATTACTTATAATGGCATACTCTCTTCCACAGGGCCTGAGGATGTCCTTTTCTTCAAAGGACAGTTGACACCCGGCCCCCCCCCCATCTCTCTCATCAGTTCGTAGAAGGGGGAGGATGAACGTTGGAATTTCACATACCAGGGGCCTCATCGTCGTTAGTCCGGATACCCGAGACTATACATTTCAGCGGCTCGAGACCTCGGGATCTGTCAACACCCCCCCCCCCCATTTTTGCGCCCCTGGGAGATCTTCCTCTTGGCTAGCTTGGGGGAAGAGTTTTAGCATGCTGTGGTACTGAGTAATCCTCGAAATGCTTCTATATCCTATATTATCTGATATTTTATCTTCCCAAATATAATTTTAGCTGCTTAAGTTCTATATTTGTTTATCTCTATATCACACACTATTCCTATGATGGTACAACGCTGTTACCGAAACGCCACACATGTATATTATAGTAAGGAAATTTTTACCAAGTCACATCTTACATCTTTTTCCATTTATCCAACTGAACCCAACAATGGAGCACAACAATGGCGCCCGCCGCGGGGCTCGGATTTAGTATATATTTCATCTCTTATACTTTAGAAATATATACCTAATGAAAAGCCATACTATTTTAGGTATAATTAATTAATTAATTAAATTGGTGAAGTAGTCCACACATCCTGAGATTAAGAGTCTATATCTAAAGTGACTTATAAAAATTTCCAGTGATCTTATTTAGGAATGTCATGTTGATGCCTTGTGATTTTCCGCTAATTGTAAGAGCTATTCATAGCGCCCTTTCAGTTTTCTAACCACACTTACTGTTATGATTTTAAATCGTGAATTTTAATTATGCTTTCCGTTTCACTGGCATTTTATCAGGCGATTAAAGTTAAGTTGAGGCGGTGTCTACCGCATCACTCGCCGCTGTCATTTACGATTCACATTGTTTGTGACAAAGCCTTAAAAAAAAAAACATAATTTTATTGTAAAGATAGAGGCTGCCTGGCCGGCATTCATATTTATATGAAAAATAGACACTTCGGCCAGTTGGAGTTTTATTTTCTCAACGTTTCGACAAATATATTTTGTCTTCGCCAGGAGAAGTAAATAAAAATAAACATTTGGCAAGGCGTTAAAAATTGTTCTGAGGTTTGCAAGGGCGTTCTCACGTGATTTTTCGAATTTAGTACAACATCTAAAGCGCGAGTCAAAAAACAAATATTAAACTCGTCGAAGACTATGCTCTTGGAAATAAAAATATATAATAATAAAATTATAATAAATTAAGTAAAAATAAATAAATAAAGTAATATAACAATAATAATCACAAAGATTAATTATAGATTTCTAACTATTATGTCAATTTTTATCTAGCTTATTAACTACTTTTTAAATTTAAAAATGAAGCATATTGTTGCGGAATATCTTCAAAAGTATTTATAGTTCTTTTCCCAAATTCTCGTGATACCCATCCCTCTAAAAAAATCTTTCCTTTTTAAATTTTAAATTCCTGTGAAATATCTCAATATCATTCCAATCTGGCCTATTTCCTAAAAATTATGCATGTTCCCCAATTTTGCTTAACGCCCTTTTCCCCAATAAACCCTGTTGGTGTTCCTTAATTCTGGTCTCTAAATTTCGGCCGGTTTCTCCTACATAAATTTTGTCACATTCTGTGCATTTAATCCCATAAATTACGTTATTTGGTTTTGATGTGCTTATGTTATCCTTCATTATGTTATTTCTAGTTAAAAATTCCCCTTTTGTCCCAGTACTGTACCAAAAATTATATTTACATTTTTTCAAAATTCTAGATATTTCGTTATCAACTTCTCTAATATAAGGAATTATTATATTATTGTAACCTTCTGTCGTTCTATTCGAATTTGGCCAATCTATTTCATATCTTCTAATCCATTTATTTATGAAGCCAACTGGATATTCGGACTGTCATTTTCGGGTCAAGAAGGTAATGAGAAGGCTGAAGGACGATTATTATTGGCCGGGTATGAGGACACAGGTCCAAAACTATATATACAGATGCGAGGGTTGCCAGCTCTCAAATCAAGGTGTAACCAAGGCTGGTAATGCTCCCCACTTCAGGCCTGGAAAACCATTTGAGCACCTTGCTCTAGACTTCATAGGACCCTTAGAGAAGACTTCTAGAGGACATTCTAGCATCCTTACCATAGTCGATTTATTTACCAAATTCCCTATTTTAATACCTACAAGAGACCAGTGTGCCAGTACAGTAGTTAAAGCGCTGTTGGAAAGCGTAATTACTATCTTTGGAATACCGAAAACTATACTTTCGAACCGGGGCTCGGCATTCATTAGCTGTGTTTTCAAAGGGATTTGCAAGGCCATGGGGGTAAGTGCAGTGAACACCACTGCTTGGAGACCTCAAAGTAATGGCGCTGTAGAAAGGCTCAACAGAACAGTTATTGAATCCTTGCGTAGGTGTGAAGCAGGTTCTAATTGGGATGGCATCCTGCCCATGGTAGCTTTAGCTATCAGGACCACTGAACATTCTAGTACAGGATTTACGCCAGCGAAACTCGTCTTCGGACATGAGCTGAGGCTTCCGCAACCTTTCCAGGAAGCGGGACAAAGTCCTGTAAGCGAATATTTGATTGCTCAAACGGCAGCCTTCTACGAGCGGGAACTAACAGAGGAGGTCGAGAAGATAAGAGAGGTGGTAAGGCAAACCTACTTGAGTGAACAGGAAGAAGCTAGGATTAAGTTCGAAAACAAAAGGCTGATAACTTTTAATAACGGGGATTTAGTCCTAGTGGAGAGAATGCATGAGACGAAGGGGCGTCACAAATTTAAGCCAAGGTATGGGGGTCCATATGAGGTACTAAAAAGAGCTAGTGATACTGTATATCTCTTGAAGAATCTAGAAACTGGGAATTTAGATAAATACCATATAGATAGGTTAAAACAATACCATGTACCAATTAGAATTTTCCCCACAGAGGAGGAAGAAACTAGTGATGGTAATTTAAGTCAAGGTTCCAGTGATGAAGATCATTGGATTCATCTTACAGGTCCCGCTTATCTCCCTAATAGGTCCGTTAATGTAGTGGTTCCACAGGGGGTGACAACCAAAGTGAACTCAGAAGTAATGAGACGAGGGGAAATTGACAGAGTTAGTGTGGACAGTTTAACTTTACGCAGGTCTACAAGGGTGAAAAGGCCCACACAGTGTAAATTATGCTTAGACTGTCACCATTAACTAGGATTTTGGAGTGTGTACGGAGAATCAGCTCAATAGAATGAGAAGTTTAGAGGTTTCAATCTTTTTTTTTTGAACCTTTTTTTCCCTGAAGTAAAACTTCATTAGGATTTTTTTCTTCTACAAACTATTTCTTGTTAAACCCCGAGTTTCAAAGACCAGTGAGAATAATATATACAATTATGAATTAATTATTTAGTGTAAATCTGAATTTTGGTTATTATCGGGAGTAATAGATGAAGGAAGGTGTAGAAGATCACACCTTAGAGGGGGGCTATGTCTAAAACAACAAACCTGATAGGCATCCTGTGGCTTGCGTTGGGTAATTTAGAAACCCTATAATCCCCTGCTTTCAGGTAGTAGCTTTTGAAATAGGTTTCTAATGAGGACATGAAAGGTCAATCTCTCAGAGTGAAGTTGTGAAGTATAAGAACACTGAATCAGTGGTCAGATAGCTGAGGGATACAGAAACACAGGCAAAATGGTAGGCCGGAAGGACTTCTTAGATAACGAGTTGGGTAATAACCAAGCCCTGTAAAACTCATGTCAAGAGATGTCTGGCCAAAGATGCAATGGAGGGGAAGTCTGTCAAAGGAGTAGGGGTCCCAAAGAGAATAAGCCAGGGGTAGAAGTTAAGTAGGCCCAGACTGTAGTCGATCCTTGGAAAGCACTTGAGAATGTTAGTGTTGGTTAGTGAATCGTAAACCCTATAAATTCATCTCTCAATAGAGTGTTGAGGTCGGGCTACTGCAAAGAGGGCAGACGCACGACGAAGTAAGAATAAAGTTGTAATATACCTTATAATAATATTATAATATACTCTGTTTAATTAATTTATTTTTGATTGTTTGGATTTGGCAGCACTGTAATTGTTGTTGTTGTTATGAATCTATTTAAAAAGTGTACGTTTGACATTAAAAATATATATAATGAAAATTAGTTTATTAATTTAATAAAGCATATTTATTTATTTAATCGAAGAGGAACATTACAAAAATGGCGCAGCCGGCAGGATCGATCATCCTGCATTTTAAGAATAAAAAGGTAATTGGCTATAGCTTTAACCCTGATGCTAACGTTCTATCTATCCCTGAAGAATTTCAAATGCCCATTTATCACGAGCTCGTGTTTAAATGTGGAAAGAATCTAACTTCTTACTATTTAGAAAAGGATTCTAATAGATTTGTTAAAGTTCCATCAAAAATAATTGAAATATACAAAAATCGATCATTTGAAGATTTACAAATTTGCGTAATGGATGAGGAGGAATTAGATGCAAAATCTCTATTAACAGAAGACACATTTAGCAAATTGATAACTACTGTAGCAGAACAACAAAAACTAGTTAATTCTTTAGTTCAAAATTTAAGTTTAAACCAGCATGAATATGCACCAAGACATGTCGAAATGAAAGCACCTGATTTCTCCGGTAATAACTTAGATCCAGCCACTTGGATAACCCTATATGAAAATGTCTGTGCAAATAATGGTTGGGTAAAAGATCAATCCAAAATATATGGTATGAGAAACTACCTAGGGGGAACTGCACAATTGTGGTTCGATAGCAGACTTGCTGATGAATGCAACTTTAGCTGGGAAACATGGAAAGAAGATTTTGTATCCTCATTTGGGGATAACCCCATAGACAAATATGATAGGGCGTTCAAGTGGAGATATCGAGGCGGCTCTCTGATCGATTACTTCCACCAAAAACAAAGGAAAATGCGATTAGGGATGCCCGGCTTAAGTGAAAAGCTATTGATAATTGGAGTGATTCATGGGCTACCCCCAGATATGCAGAATCAGTTGTCCACTGTGAAAATCGAAAAAAAAGAGACTCTTCTTCAGCTGCTGAAAAATATCCGTCCCAGTTTGGAGAAAAAACCTTTTGAACCCAAGCCCTACCAGACAACTGGCAACACAGTGGTCAAGAAGCCAGCCTATTTTGCCAAACTTGATCAAATTGAGGAGGCATCACAGACAATGAACAATCAAAATAATTCTGTGTCTTCTCTTCAAAAAAACTAAATTTAGAGGGTTGTTCGATCCCGATGACAAAATCGATCCTATTTTTGTCTTGCAAAAGTCCCGATTCTATGTTGCCCGTTATTATAAATGGTGTAAAACTTGTTGCTTTCTTGGATCCAGGTTCTTCTATCAATCTAATGAGAAGAGACCTTTTGGCCAAATATAAATGGAAAAGTTATCCATCAGAGACCACGATAACAACGATTGACGAAAGCCATGTCCGAGCTACTGAGAATATTGAGGTGGAACTTCAGGTTGACGATCAACAGAGAATGATGACGGCGACAATATTGAGGGAGATGCCATTCGAACTGTTAATAGGAAAGCCCACCATGAGGGATCTCCGAATTCAATGGAACTTTGGGACTGATGAGATTAAGTGCTTGTCTTTGCGGTCAAAAGAAGTTATTTTTACCAGTGATGACTTGATCACTATATTCCCCAAGCTTTGCAATGTCTCCAAAAAGGAATTACCATTGCACGAGATCGACTTTCTATTGAAGCCCAATAATAACATCGTGGCGTGTAAACCTTACCCTATGTCAGATCACAAGAGAGCATGGACTGCTGGAAAAATCAAGGAGATGCTAGATGGGGATATTATTACTCCTTCTACTTCTGAGTACGCATCACCTTGTATTCTAGTTCCTAAAACGGACTCGTCTTACCGACTCTGTATTGACTATCGACAGTTGAATAAAGAGACTTTTTTGGACCCTTTTCCTTTTCCTAGAATCGACTCAATCATTAATAAATTTAGGGGTTGTCGATACTTTACAAAAATTGATTTGAAGGATGGGTTTTGGCAAGTCGGTCTAACTAAAGCCACGAGAAAGTTCTCTGCTTTTGTAACACCTGATGGACTTTATGAGTTTAAGAGATTACCGTTCGGGTGGAAAAATTCACCTCCTAGATTTCAAAGGGTTATGAGCGAGATGTTGGCTGATTTATTGGAACTCAGAGTGGTTGTTTACATTGACGACATTTGTTGTGGCGCCTCAACCCTTGAAGAATGTGCTTCCCTCACCTACAAAGTTCTCAATAGACTGAATCAATATAATATGACAGTGAACTTGGGCAAGTGCCAAATTTGTGTATCTGAGGTGGATCTTTTAGGTAGAATTATCAACGGTAACTCGAAGCAAATAAAGGAGGAAGTAATCGAAAAGGCTAAACTAATGAAACGCCCATATAATCTTAAGTCACTACAATGTTTTACTGGATTTACAGGTCATTTTCGGGCCTATATACCAAACTATGCCACGATAGTTCGACCGTTGGACAACCTGAAGAAAAAAGATTCTAGTTTTATGTGGTCTGATAAATGTGAAGAGGCCTATTTAAAACTTATTGATATCATCACGTCAAAACCAATACTGGCAATCCCGGATGAGTCATTGCCTTATGAAATGTCAACAGATGCTTCATATTATGGAACAGGGGCTATTCTATACCAGAGAGACGTGAATAAAAGGAAATCACTTCAACTCAGAGTGATTAGTTATTATTCATATACATTTTCCAAGGCTGAACAAAATTATTCCATCACCGAAAAAGAATGCCTTGCTGTGTTGAGGGCTGTCAAACACTTCAGATGGTATTTGGAAGGCAAGTCTTTTGTTGTCCACACGGATCATCGCGCATTGACACAGCTACTTTCCTGTGGCCATCTCCGGGATCGACTTGCGAGGTGGCAGCTGTTTCTGAGCTCATTCGAAATGAGAGTGAACCACCGTTCTGGCAGGGAGCTCAGCGATGCAGACGCGCTGTCTAGATTGGCTGTAGAAACACCTAATTCCAGCGATCAAACTGTACTGTTTGTTAAACAGCAGAGTATTCCTTTAAAATTAGAAGATCACGGGAAATATTTTGTCCCTCACGAACATCGAACTTCAATTTTATCTATGTACCATGATGATCCCTTATCAGGAGGACATTCGGGGTTTTGGAGGACATATTATAAAATGAAGCAACGCTTTGTTTGGCCTGGTATGAAGAATGACATAAGGAAATATGTATCTTCTTGTCCTATCTGTCAAAGGGTCAAGTTCAAGTATAAGAGCCGTCCTTCAAAGATGAGTTTGCCCCATCAATCAAGGGTACCTTTCCATACTGTACATGTAGATTTCGCCGAGGCTCCTTCTAACATAAAGGATAAGAATTCAACATTTTTACTAATTATTGACGAGGCTACTAGGGTAGTTCAAGCAAAGGCAATGAAACAACATGGCCGTGCTCTAATAAAATATTTCAACGAACATGAGGATCTGAAATCAGTGAGAACTATAGTCTCCGATCAAAGGAGATCATTTGTGTATGGAGAATTCCCTAGGTGGGCAACCTCCAAAGACATCCAATTAATAACTACTTCTCCTTATCACCCTGCAGGAAATGGTTTAGCGGAACGAGCTATACGAGATATAAAGACCTTTCTCTCGTGCTATCCTCACTTCAAGGGTGGATGGAAAAATGCCTTAGAAGCGGCAGTACGCTACCATAATAGATCCTACAACTCCTACCTGGGTTGCTCCCCTTTATTCAAACTTACAAAAACTTCCCCTGTTTTACCTGCCGATAAAGAGCTTAATCTTCACTGTCCCCTTTATGAAACAGAAAAAAGTCAAATTGAGCAAAACCTCTACCGACAAAGAACAAAGTTTTATTTTAACAGTCGTAAGAAGGCCCTGCCACCAGAGATGAATATCGACGATTATATTTTGGTAAGACATCAGAAGGTTGGAAAGGAATGGAAGCTATCTGGTCCGCATCGAGTGACAAGGGTAACCAAAATGGATGGCCACCCCAAATATGTTGAATATGAGTCTGATAATAAAACTCCAAGAACGGCTCACATCTCCAATATCCAACCTTATCTGCATCGACATCCCAGGAGGGATGAAGTCGCTTGAAGTCGGGGGAGTTGTAATATACCTTATAATAATATTATAATATACTCTGTTTAATTAATTTATTTTTGATTGTTTGGATTTGGCAGCACTGTAATTGTTGTTGTTGTTATGAATCTATTTAAAAAGTGTACGTTTGACATTAAAAATATATATAATGAAAATTAGTTTATTAATTTAATAAAGCATATTTATTTATTTAATCGAAGAGGAACATTACAAAAGTGACTTCACCCACGGTGGCTAGGGGAATGACTCAATCCGCTTTTATGAGGTGTCACGTTTAATGGTCTTTATTCGCCCTTATATTTTGTGTGTGTCTATATAGAATTGTCGTGAATAGTCGCTTAGTGTCAAGGCAAGGGCAGTTTTTGAAGTTACACTGTTTTTTTTAAAGGTAGGATAGCTTCCAGATTATTTAGACTTGTCAACAATTATTGTTAACAATCATTTAGTGAGTATAATGTATTAGTATATATAGAGCTTGTACAGAGGCATTTTCTTTTGAGTAACCTAGGGCTTTAGTTCCCAATTTGTTTTTATTTTATTATTTTATTTGATTTCACATTTTGTCCTGAAAGATGTTATTATTTGTTAGGGTCTATTAATATTGATAAATGAGTATTTTGGCCTTTGTAGCAGCTTTTAACTTTAGTTTGTATGCAAACCGTGAATGATGGGGATGAGGGTGTATGAATGGATTGGTTTAATGAATGTGTTAAAAAGGTTAAAAACTATTATATTGTGAGCCCAAAATACATTAGAATAGGGTTAAGGACTTTAATAGTATCGATTTTTTTTATTTCTTTATTTCAAATTTTGTTAGGACCGAGAAGCCTCAAACAGGACAACTACAACTCTATCTAGATAGAAAATATTCGCTCCCTTTTGTTAGGTCCCTCGTTAAGGGATATAATTTTCCTTTGATTTTCTTTTATTTTAGGTTAGCTCGAATTCTAAGGATTGTGGATAAAAGATCCCTATCCCGACCCTCAGACTTGGAGATAGTGGGAGGCAAGGATCAAGCCCAAATGCCCACTCATCTCCTCCTCGCAAGAGGAAACGAAGAGGTATAGATTGAATTTTATGCAGGATGGGGGATTTGTTTCAGCCATGCCGTATAGCCTGGGGCATAAACGGCACGACCTTGAGTAACTGATCTGACACCGTAGTTTTCGACGCTTTTAGCGTGGCTGGAGCGAGGGTGTTTCAGACGGGAGGGCCTGTAAGATTGGCATGTAGGCAGAGATTGCCCAGTTATTCTAGACGAAGTAGTTTCCGTCTATTGATTTTTTTTGGTACCAGTTTAATCCCCCATAGCTAGCGGAAGAGAGAGAGAGAGTTTCTTCTAATAAAGGATTCGCCCTGCCATACGTTTTGTTGGAATGAATTCGAGCATAAGACTGATTCGAGAGGCAGAATAAGTAATTAATAGGACCTTCAACGAGTTTAAACTCGTTCCATGTTAGGGTAAGACTTTAAAGTATTAGTTAACTATAAGAACCGCGAACGAGACGCCAGAACGAGCCAATGAGTCAAAGTTTTAGAAGTGTTGTAATGTGGACAGTAGGATTAAGTGCAGTTATACAGGGAGTAGAATTCTGAAGGAATTTGTAAAAGAGCCAAAATTTCAGATCGATAAAATTCAAATTGATAAGATGTAGATTAATAGGATTCAGATCAATGGATAGAGAGTATATTAGTAGATGAAAGTAATATGAATTTCTTGGAAGGGAGAAGTAGCTGAACTGTACACATCCCAGAGACAAGGTAAACGGAGTCGCAAACAAAATAGGAGAAATTGATTATTTGCTCTGTCAAACAGAGAACTTTCTTCATACGGTTGTCACCCTAGATTTAAATGGATTATGTAGTTTCATAGAGGTCTGGGCTATGTTCCATTTGACCGAGATTCTAAATGACGTTCCCATCTGGGTTGAGAGAGTATTGTAATTTGAGGAATCTAACGCGAGAACCCACTCTCCAGTAGGATGGGGATAGATGAATATTACCCAGTGACCAACTCGGGACTCCAGACTGGATAAGATTAAAAGCTTAACTGAGATACTAAACCCTGAACCTTCAGCGCACGAATATATTATGTTTACATTTTCTTATTCATTATGTTATTATTTTTATATTATATATATTATATTATAATCATATATTATACATTTCAACATTTATCTTTTGATATTCATGATATTAATCATATTTATCTACCATGATGCGACTTTTTTTTAACATGTTGTCGTGGCTTAATCTTTCCTCAAGGTATGATCTATTTTATCCTTATTTTTTTATCCGCTTTATTTATATATGTATATATTTTGTCATCATATATAATTTTGTTGTAGTTTTCTTTTGTCATCTATCATGGGATGATTTTATCACTTATGTCTTAACATATTTAATCACTATCTACATGATATGCATATATATATATTGTACTCATCATTTAACATGGAATGATTCATTTATCATCACATATTTCATGCCTTATTTAATAATCAATTTCATAATTTTGTTTTTTGTATTTTTTTATTTATTTCTTTTAGCAGAAGTCATCATGTCATAGGCTAATCATTATGTACCAAGATATTTCTTTCAGCTAACTATAAACATCTTTTCCTTTGATTGGATATATAACCATACCACACCAATGTCTTGATTGGTACTTAAATAAACATGCTGGCATGTTTTAGGAGTTGGACTAGTCAGTTATTTCTAAACGACTTCTTGGCGCCCAAATTCTTTTTCATATATAATGTGAAATAGGGAAATTGTACTAACCGTAATGTTAGCAGAGAGAAGGTAGAATGAGTCCAGCAGCTCAAGAGGCAAGAATGGGAGTGATAAGACTTACCACAAGGATGGACTACTCCTCAAGGCCAAAGAAGAAAGTGGAAGGGTGGTATATATACCTATGAATGGTGAGACAGATGACCTTGCTTACTTCCATATATATGATATGACTGTCCCCCATGGCCTATGTCGATAGCAGTGTGCTGACAGAAAAATAACACAACCCCCCCCCCTTTTTGCCAGGATGCACATTGCCCACTAATGTACGGAATAATAACATCTAGAATAGCAAACCATCATTTTGATTAGCCTTATTTTCGTTATAGGGTTCAGTACCTCTGGGCTTTACCTAGTAATGGAAAATGCATTTGCTAGAAATGGGCCTGCTTTCATAGTGACTGATGAAAGGCAGATAAATAATGAGTAGCACAAACGCGTTTGTCCATTACTTGGCAGGGGGAGGATTGTTGGGGTACGTTTTTGTAATCATACCCAACAAAAGATGTATAGTGTCAACATCAATTAGATACATGGCTTCCTTCCCATTAAGACTTATAGATTCCTTTTTGCCCAGAAACCTAGCCACTTGAAGACACCAGACATCCATGCTGAGAGCTGATGCCTGGTGGAGATGAAGACACCAGTGACATCTAGAGACATCCATGCTGGAAGCTGTTGTACTATATGTATATATATGCCCCTCATTTAATATTTAGATAGAGGTGACTAAAAGAAATTATTAAATTTTAGCATCGAATTTAATATCCGGATATTTATAATAAATTATATGCTCTTAACAAGTCGAATATTTATAGTAGCCCCAGTTAAATTAGTATTTTTAAAAAGGATTTAGGAATAGAGAATAAAGAAAGAAAATAATTTATCATGTAAAAATTTAAATCAATAATTTTAATAATACACAGACTATATATTATTTAAATTTCTTAAAGAAATTAATTTGTTTTCTCAATCTACAATGTTTCTTTTTTTTTCTCGGCAACACGGTAAATTGGAGGCGGGGCGGTCAAGATCACGTGCGCGGGCTTGACGAACGAAAATGCCAACCAATGAAAAACTTTAGCGCGAGCAGCGAATCAAAATGGAAAAAGGGGCAAGGATAAAAAGAGTTTTTTTTCTTAGAGAGGCAGTCAGGCTCGAGACGTGGAAGGGAGGAGACCAGATTTTTCTCCGGCGCTTTCGGAAAAAGGTAAGCCCCTTTGCCCTTATGGCTTAGTCTTTCTTTTGAGTAGGAACTGACATAATTTTCGCATGGGCCCTAAAAGGGCTCTAAGGAACGTAATTTTGACAGAAACCTTTATTTTGTCTCGCTAGAATAGATAGAGATTTAGGCTTTCCCCCTTATAAAAGCAATTTTGTAACTACATGTCACCTCTATCTAGATACACGATATGAATAGTACATCCCGCCAGCAAAGAAATGTTCTCAAACATTGTTTGTTTTGAATAAATATCTAGTATATAGCTTATAAGGAAGAATTTTTCTTTGTGTTCTCATACATATTTCATTCTTTTATTTTATGGTACTACCCTTACATCTTATTATTTTAAATTATATTGGAACATAAAACCATCGGTTCCTGTAGATTGGAGTTATGTACTGTACTTTTGCTATGATACACTAATATAACAACAACAACAAAACAACTTTATTAGGGCCTTTTGCCCTGTACAGTTTCTTTCCCGCCGTGGAATTACAAAAAATATATATATATCTATATTAATAAAATGGAAATTTCATAAGTGGGCATCACTAAAAACTTTCGTTACAAATGCATAAATTTCAACCAAATTTTCAATATTTATGTAAAACGAGATGGAGTAGGTTTTGCTTAACATCAAAAATATATTTCCTAACATTAACATACGTAACTTTGCTGTTATCGATTAAATACAAAAATAAATTTCAACCGAGTTAATTTTTATATACTGGTTAATAATCTCAGTCTATTCCAGCAGAGCTTAAGTGGTCTATTGTCCTCCATTTTTTTTTGTAATCTAATGAAATATTTCATAATTAATTTGATCGTTGTAAGAGTCAGATATTCTGCCTGTTCCCAGCCTTACAATATACCCTGGTATATATATCTTGGTAGATTCAGAGAGTTTTTGTTAAACGTATTCTGTATTTGGTCTATAATATCAGTATTGTCCCACGCACACACACGAGGGTCGCTTCTAGGTGGGCGCTTCTTAATTGGTAAAGCTCGGCTTGTCACCGACCCGAGTCCTCTAATTTGCAGAGACGGTCAATAGATGGTGCTCAATTCTAGCGTCTATTTTGATGGGAGAGCCGACCATTATTTTATAGATTATCTAATTTAATACAACAACAAAAGGCTTTTATTAGGGCCCATTGCCCTGTATGGATTCGCCATACAACAACAAATAATACAGCAATTCCCTCCCTTTCCCCATGTACACGTGAGCCTTTGTTTAAAAAGGGATTTATTTACACATCTGTTCTAAAACTTTCCTCACTATCTCTTTTGTGTATAAATCTATTTACAATTGATCTGTAGAAATTATAGAGTTCTATTGCTATATTTTTCTTTTCTGAAATAGTTCTCAGCGTCTTCAGTGGGTTGCTAAATCTCCAGAAGGTGTTTTATAGATTATCTAATTAAATAATGATTTCATGGATGTTACACAGTATATACCACAAATGACAAAGAATAATTTTGAATAGAGATCAGTACCAGACACATATATTAAGAGAAAAATAGTAAAAAGGTGAAATTGTACTAGATTCATGTAGATAAATCAAGAAAAAGGCATCTCCTGATTGTGAATCTAAAAGTTGCTGATGGCCTGTTTCTTAATATGGCTACAATACTAGGGAGTTTCCATATTAATACCCAAGCGTGCCCAATCTACGAAAGAGAGTTTAAAAACACGATGCAGCGTACCGATTACTCAACAATTCAAGAAGAAGAGAACAAGAATTAAAACACCATTTGAATGCATATGAATGGAAGAAACACAGCTACTGATAGAATTAAAATTATTCAACAAAATGCTAGGAAAAGCAATACCTGCATGAGTGAACTATATTCATCCAAAAAATTCATAAACACGGATTTAATTCTGATTCAGGAGCCTTATAAAATAAAAGAAGATATAATTTTTTCCAGGAAACAATATAATATATCACCAGGAGAACAGTCCAAATATAAATACAGCAATAATTGTTAGAAACAATGCGTTACAAATTAAACTTATAAAAGAATTCTCTAACTCCTTCGCCACAACCATTTCTATACAAACAGAAAGTAAGAAAATTGCTATATCAAACATTTATATTCACCCCAATTCTATGAGAAATGAGCACGAAACATTCTTCAGATCACTAACTGAAACATTTATAAACACGCCCCTAATTATAAGTGGTGACTTTAACGCCAGATCGCCATTATGGTACGATTCCACAAAAAATTACAATGGGCATAGATTGATCCCCATCATTGACGAAACGAACTTAATCATACATAATAATAAATCCACTACATGTCGAAATGCTAGTGTGATTGATCTTACGCTGACTAACAAACAAGCAATAGCAGCTATCAGAGACTGGCACACAGAACAAATATCGCAGATCTCCGATCATGTAGCAATAATCTATGAAGTACATATAACTGAAAATTTCACCACAGCTACTAATTATTCCACATGGAAATTCAGTGAAGAAAAGGCGAACTGGTCAAATTTTGGCCAGAATTTCATTAAAATAGATCAAAATAATATTGAAAACCTTTTAGATACAGCAAATACAAGGAAAGACGTCGATAGCGCGGTAAAAGAACTTTCGAACACGCTCATTGAAGCAGCGTATAATACTCTTAAACTAAGAAAAAACAAACAAATAAAAAACAACATAAACAGATGGTGGAACGCGGACTTGACACGCCTTGAGAGCTATTGTAAATACCTCCGTAATTCCTATTATCGGGCGAAAAATCCCTCTATCCATATTCAACAACAGTATAAAAGTGCAAGAAACAAATACGTCAGGGAAATAAATAAGGCTAAAAGAATGTTTTGGAGGTTTTTCTTAGAGGACATCAAATCAAAAAACCCATATGGAAATTTATACAGGGTATACAAAAATATTAAAAACGGGGTTCTAACCGAAAGGGAATTTTGGAAATCTTAGAAGTGAATAAAGATGAAGAACGATTCCAGAAGACACAGTAGAACTTTTGAACAACCTTTTCCCTGATGATAGAGATAATGAAGACACAACCTTCCACAAAAACATAAGGAACTATACTCTAGGATTTCATAATAAAGAAAATATAATAATAACGCAAATGAAGAAAATGGAATAATTGATGAGCTAAACTCAAAGAAAACGCCTGGAATTGATAATATTTATAACAATATGATAAAACATACTAAACAACTAATAGTTCCAAAATGATTAGATTTAAATTATTATCCGAATGAATGGAAAAAATCTGAGGCAATAATTATTCCCAAACCAGATAAAACAGACATGAAAAATTATAAAAGCTACAGACCCATTTGTCTCAACTCAAACATTTCCAAAATATTTGAAAAAATAATTAACAACAAACTAATACAATTTTATGAAGACTCAAATCTGCTTAACAATCGTCAACATGGATTTAGAAGATCTAGATCTACTATCTCTGCATTAAATGAAATTGTCAAAATAGCTCTAAAAATAAAAACAAAGAATATACAGCTATAATCGCAGTTGATATAAGTGGAGCGTTCGACAATGCATGGTGGCCGATGGTGCTGAAAAGACTAGATGAGGACAACGTTCAAGCTTCAATAATAAAACTACTACAGTCTTTTCTTAATAATAGAAGAGTGAGATTTAGATACTCATCAAATGAAACCCACAAAAAATTAAGCAAGGGATGTCCACAGGGTGGGCCTATATCCCCTACAATATGGAATATTATTCGAAACGATTTATTGAATAACTATTCAGAATCAAACAGTGAAATCATTGCTTATGCGGATGATTTAACTGTGATATGTTGGGGAAACAACTTGACAGAACTTCGGAATACAACAGGAAAGGTCATGGGGAGAATATTAGACTGGTGTGGGAACAATAAGTTGACCGTATCTGAAGAGAAAACGAAAATCTTATACTTGTTTAATAGAAAAATAGCTGCAAAAATTCCTAACACTATCACTGCCAATCGGGTAGAAAAACTGAAGATTATGGGAATAACTTTTAAAAATCATAGAAATAAAAACAAATTGGATTTTGTGCCCCATATTGATGAGATTATTACTAAGACAAATAGAGCTAGTGGATATCTAATTGGATTAACCGGGAAAGCATGGGGACTGGACAGTAAAAGAAGAATAGAACTCTATAAGACACTGTTTCGAAGTTCACTAACTTATGGTTCCACGATCTGGTGCAACTTTATACCCAAAAAAGTCAAAGATAAATTAAACTCTCTGCAGTACAAAATTTTGAAGCACAGTACACAGGTTTATAATTCAACATCTTCAAACTGTACTCATATTGTTGCTAGAACACCAAAGCTCACGGATATTATTGAAACAAATATACTAAAAATGAATATTGGATACAAAAAATCAGATCCAACTAAAAGAAAAATGATATCTAATTTTATAAACCAGAAATTTGAGGAATACTATGGAGGTGTGCCAATGATAATTTCAAGGGATTCTTTGATACTTCAAGAATTCCTAACTATGTTCAACCCAACTTCTATAACGTTCAATTTTTTACTGGACATGGTGACTTCAACACATATTTGTTTAGAATTGGCAAAATTGGTTCACCTGCATGCACTTGTGGAAACGAACAACAAACCCCTGAACACATTCTGATAAACTGTCCATTAACTTCTGATCTAAGGGAAGAAAACCAACTTTACCTGACTAATACAAAACAAGCTGCTTGCAATAAAGACCAATACATCAAGTTTAATAGATTCTGCAGGATGTATATTTTGAGGAGAAAGTGTTGACTGTACATAATACAAGCTACTACTTATAATTGCTATATGTAAAATTTGATATCGAACGTTTAATTTTAATGATTTCTAATGTTCAATTGTATTAATTGTATATAATTTAAAATATACACGCAATTATCCAAATTGTGGATATGGCGTGTCTCTCCCAACTGTTAAATAAATAAATATAAGATCTGAATTACATATAATGGCATACTCTCTTCCACAGGGACTGAGGATGTCCTTTTCTTCAAAGGACAGTTGACACCCGGGGCCCCCCCATCTCTCTCATCAGTTCGTAGAAGGGGGAGGATGAACGTTGGAATTTCACATACCAGGGGCCTCATCGTCGTTAGTCCGGATACCCGAGACTATACATTCCAGCGGCTCGAGACCCCGGGATCTGTTAACACCCCCCCCCCCCATTTTTGCGCCCCTGGGAGATCTTCCCCTTGGCTAGCTTGGGGGAAGAGTTTTGGCGTGCTGTGGCACTGCGTAATCCTCGAAATGCTTCTATATCCTATAATATCTGATATTTTATCTTCCCAAATATAATTTTAGCTGCTTAAGTTCTATATTTGTTTATCTCTATATCACACACTATTCCTATGATGGTAACGACGCTGTTACCGGAACGCCACACATGTATATTATAGTGAGGAAATTTTTACTAAGTCACATCTTACATCTTTTTCCATTTATCCAACTGAACCCAACAATAGAGCACAACAAGGTAAAGAAATCTCTAGAACCACCATATAAAGGACCCATTCCAGTTCTGACTAGAGCAGAAAAATACTTTACAATTTGTGTAAAAGGAAGAAACATGATATTTTCTATTGATATATTGAGGCCAGCTTATTTATTAGGAGATTTTAAATCAGACAATTTTGTTACGACACAGCCAGTTGTGACAAGACCAAATATTTCAGAACAGACTCAAGTACCCTCTGATATCAAGACATCTCGTTCTGGAAGAATCATTCAAGACTAATAGACTATAACCTATTTAATAAGTAAATATTAAGATGTACATCCAAGTAGCTGAGCAGCTGTAAATATACGCAACTTATTTACTGGGAGGAGAGTAATGTAGTCGTGCTCTTCATTTTTGTTGAAGATATTAATCTGTGATTTTAAATGTTTCTTTTTGACCAGTACTTTGTTTGTTTTTTGCCTTTTCCTAAAATGTTTCTTTCATCTTCTTAATTATTATTTGTTCTATATGTAAAGCTTTGATTTTTGATACTTGAATAAACAAATTCAAGTTTATTATATTTTTTGTGTGCTTTTAAAGTTAAAACACAACAGGTTATGGACCCAACCACGCATTCACTGCGAAATATAAATAAAACGAAGCAACGGTAAGCCTAAAAAGAATTATATTTTGTTTATTACGTTAAAATTTATATTAGTAATGGCTGGAATGGATAATATTAAAATGGGTATGAATATTCCCAAATTGGAAGGATTAATAAACTGGCCAGAATATAAGAAAAATATAAAATTGCTTTTAACAATAAACAAAGTAATAGGCGTTGTTGATGGAACATATAGAAAGCCAATAAAACAAGAAACAAATGAAGAAAAAGAGGCATATGTAAAATGGGAAAGTGAAGATGCAATATCCCAATTGTTATTTACAACAAGGGTGATGCCTGATGTAAGTCAACTAATCATTCCCTGCTCAAGTGCTAAAGATATGTGGGACAAATTGTTAAGTGTCTATGAGCAAAGCTCTGGTCAGAGATTAGACATGCTCTATAATCAATTCTTTAATTTTAAGAAGGATCCTACAGATGATATTTCAAAGCACATTTCAAATTAGAAAGTTTATGGAATGATATGCAAAATGAACTTACTAAACAAGAAAATTTGAAATTGCCAGAATCCATGCTGATGTGCAGAATCATAAACACCTTGCCTGATGAATATTTTGATTTTAAAAGTGTTTGGGAATCAGTGTCTAAAGAAGAACGTTCTGTAGACAATCTCACACAAAGGCTTCGGTTACTCGAAATAAGAATTCAACAGCGAGATGAATGCAGCGCATCAAGTTCGACAGCACTAATGGCAAATGCATATGAAAATAAGCAAAATATGAAAGGAAAAGCTACAAAAGTAATGAAAAATTTCAGAAAACAAGAGAAACAAGAGAATGTTACTTTTGTCATAGAAAAGGACACTTGGCCAAAGATTGTAGGTATGCAAAACAGAAGAAACTAAAGGAAAAAGAAAAGGATGAAACTAAATTAAAACTTAATTCAAAATTAAGTGGAAGTTTAATCAGTGAAAGATTCAATGAACAAGATGAAGACATTTGGATTGGTGACTCAGGAGCTACTAACCACATTACAAGAAATGCAAGTTTTTATACTTCTTATAAGGATTTTCCTACCCAACAGACTGTTAAAGTTGGAAGTAATGAAAAATTGATAGCTTATGGAAGTGGAACTATAACAATTGAAACTTGTGTAAAAGGTAAATGGCAAACTCACTACCTAACTGATGTATGGTATGTTCCCAATTTCAGTCGTAATGTGATGTCATTACAGTCCACATTGGATAAAGGGTTTGAAATGAAAATGGATAAAAAAGGTTGTAAACTTTTTAAGACAACAACTGGAGAAGTTATTGTAGAAGGGAAAAGACTACCAGGAGGCTTGTATGGTATGTTAATAACAAGTATCAAACCTGAAAATGCTGCAGAAGTCAATTTAGCCAAAACCCAAAATGTCAATATGCTACAACTATGGCATGAAAGATTTGGACATCAAAATAAAAGGCATGTTCAAAAATGGCTTAAAGAACAAGGAATAGATGCAGTCATGGACAATGAACCTTGCGAGGCATGCATTTATGGCAAACAACATAGACTGAGTTTTGGATCAAGAGAACAATATGCTTCTACTCAACCTGGAAACTTAATTCATGTAGATGTATGTGGCCCTATGCAGGAGGTTTCGAAAGGAGGGATGAGATACTTTGTGTGTTTCAAAGATGATTTTACAAAATACCGATCAGTGTATTTCCTAAAAGAAAAGTCACAAGTCATTGAAAAGCTAGAACAATTTCTCTTGGAAACAAAGACTACTGGACATATAGTGAAAGAAATTCTCACAGATGGAGGAAAGGAGTTTGTAAATAAAGAAACCTCAAAAATTACAAACAAGTATGGTATTAATCATAGGATCACAATGCCATATACTCCACAACAGAATGGTTCAGCGGAAAGGGAAAACAGGACTTTAATAGAAGCAGCTCGTTCAATGATATATGCCAAAAATATGAGCCTAAAGCTTTGGGCAGAGGCAGTTAATACTGCTACATATGTTTTGAATAGAACAGGACCAACACAAATTGAGGGAAAGACACCTTATGAACTATGTTTGATAAAAAACCAGCAGTTGATCATCTTCGAATATTTGGAACTGAATGTTTTGTTCATGTGCCTGATGAAAAGAGAAGAAAGTTAGATGCCAAAAGCGAAAAAGGTATTTTAGTTGGTTATTGCAGTAACAAGGATGGGTATCGAATCTGGATGCCGAACTCAAACAAAGTTGTCACAAGTAGGGATGTAATATTCAAGGAAACTATACCAACATTTAGCCTTGATATTGAAAAGAGAAATAAGGAACTTTCAAGTAATCAGATTGATGAACAAAATGATACTCAAGATATTGAGAAAATTGAAAGCAATGTTCAAACATCAGACGTATACAATCTAAGAGATCGATCAAATATATCAAAACCTCAAAGGTATATTGATGCTGAAATAAATATTGCAGAAGGTCTTGAACCCAAGACATACAAAGAAGCAATGGATTCTCCAAGTGCACAATTTTGGAAAGAAGCAATGAATGAAGAAATGAATTCTTTAACGGAAAATGATGTATACGAATGCACAACATTACCACCTGGCCAAAAACCAATTGATTGTAAATGGGTATTAAAGACCAAATTGAATTCTAAAGGAGAGATTACAAGATATAAGGCAAGACTGGTGGCAAAAGGGTTTGCACAAAAGAAGGGTATAGATTATGAAGAAACATTTAGTCCTGTAGCAAGACATGACACCATAAGAACTCTTTTAGCAATTGCTGCTAATGAAGACTTAAAATTGGTACAGTTTGACATAAAGACAGCCTTTCTCTATGGTGACTTACAAGATCAAATTTATATCAAACAACCTGAAGGATTCAACAATGAACAGATCTTGTATGGAAATTGAAGAAAAGTCTCTATGGACTTAAACAGTCACCAAGATGCTGGAATCAGAAAATTTCAACTTCATGAAAGAAAGATGTCTGAAGGAAAGTACAGCTGACCCCTGTTTATTCTTCAGAAAAACAAATGATCATCTACTCATTATTGCCATATATGTTGATGATGGAATCATTGCTGGTACAAATGAACAGGAAATCAAAGAATTTCTTGATGAACTAATGTTTTCATTTAAGATCACAAGTGAACCATTAAATTACTTTTTGGGTATTGAGATAGAGCAGGACCGGATGGGTCAATATTCATAAATCAAAAGGCATATATAAAAAGAATTCTTGAGAAATTCAATATGTCTCAAGCGAATAAAGTGGGAACACCAACTGATAATTCTACTGTTCCTGGGGAAGCAGAGATTTTAGAAAATGTTCCCTTTCGTGAAGCGATTGGTAGTCTGATGCATCTGAGCTGCTTAACAAGACCCGATATCACTTTTGCACTGAATAAAGTTTCTCAAAAACTTGCAGCACCAAACAATATATGACTGGGAAGCAGTTAAATGAATCTTCAAATATCTACTGGGTATGAGGAACATTTGAAATCTGATTATTCTAGATTTGATTCATTTTGTCTCCTCTCTTATTGTAAAGACGTTGCTGTATCACCTCATAAGCATAAATAAATAACCAGTACTTTGTTTGTTTTTTTTGCCTTTTCCTAAAATGTTTCTTTCTTCTTCTTAATTATTATTTGTTCTATATGTAAAGCTTTGTTTTTTGATACTTGAATAAACAAATTCAAGTTTATTATATTTTTTGTGTGCTTTTAAAGTTAAAACACAACAATTTTTTTTTGACATGTAATATTTTAAAAGTGTTTAAAAACTATATTTTTATTAAATAATGAATATGCAAAATAATAATACTTCACGATGTTTCATTTTAAAATGAATAATAATTTGTATTTTTTTGACAACTCTGTGACCTGAAAATATAGAAGTTCTATATATATATGTGACAATATGATAATAATGTGGGGAGAGAGAAATAAGGAATCCACAAGTTTGGAAGAGGAATTCCCAGGCAACCAGCGAGAGAGAGGTAGCGCGAGGGGCTGTCACCGCTGAACGACCGTTCGTGTCGCACACCACCCCCCAACTGTCCAAAAATAGTCCTGAGGGTTCCAAGAAAAGGCCCCCCTCCGGAATGTGGCCAGTGTCCCAAAATGGCCGTACTTTAGCTACCTTTTATCTACGTCTCTCTCTGATTGACTGTAGGTTTACTATTATGTCCAATTTTATTATTATTATCATTATTATTATTATTTTTATCTAGCTTATTAACTACTTTTTAAATTTAAAAATGAAACATATTGTTGCGGAATATCTTCAAAAGTATTTCTAGTTCTTTTCCCAAATTCTCGTGATACCCATCCCTCTAAAAATAATATTTCCTTTTTAAATTTTATATTCCTATGAAATATCTCAATATCATTCCAATCTGGCCTATGTCCTGAAAATAATGCATGTTCCCCAATTTTGCTTAACGCCCTTCTCCCCAATAAACCCTGTTGGTGTTCCTTAATTCTGGTCTCTAAATTTCGGCCGGTTTCTCCTACATAAATTTTTGTCACATTCTGTGCATTTAATACCATAAATTACGTTATTTGGTTTTGGTGTGCTTAAATTATCCTTCATTATGTTATTTCTAGTTAAAAATTCCCTTTTTGTCCTAGTACTGTACCAAATATTATATTTACATTTTTTTAAAATTCTAGATATTTCGTTATCAACTTCTCTAATATAAGGAATTATTATATTATTGTAACCATCTGTAGTTCTATTCAAATTTGGCCTATCTATTTCATATCTTCTAATCCATTTATTTATGAAGCCGACTGGATATTCGGATTGTTTTAACTCCAATCTAATTTTCTTTATCTCTTTTTGTATAAATATCTTGGTCTGTACATACCTGTTTGGCTCTTTGTACAAGAGATTTTATCACCTGCATTACACCTACCTATATTACACAAAAGGCAGGTGATAAAATCTCTTGTACAAAGAGCCAAACAGGTATGTACAGACCAAGATATTTATAAAAAAGAGATAAAGAAAATTAGAGTAGAGTTAAAGCAATCCGAATATCCAGTCGGCTTCATAAATAAATGGATTAGAAGATATGAAATAGATAGGCCAAATTTGAATAGAACTACAGATGGTTACAATATTTAAATAATTCCTTATATTAGAGAAGTTGATAACGAAATATCTAGAATTTTGAAAAAATGTAAATTTAATATTTGGTACAGTACTGGGTAAAAAGGGAATTTTTAACTAGAAATAACATAATGAAGGATAATTTAAGCACACCAAAACCAAATAACGTAATTTATGGGATTAAATGCACAGAATGTGACAACATTTATGTAGGAGAAACCGGCCGAAATTTAGAGACCAGAATTAAGGAACACCAACAGGGTTTATTGGGGAGAAGGGCGTTAAGCAAAATAGGGGAACATGCATTATGTTCAGGACATAGGCCAGATTGGAATGATATTGAGATATTTCATAGGAATATAAAATTTAAAAAGGAAAGATTTTTTTAGAGGGATGGGGGACGAGAATTTGGGCAAATAACTATAAATACTTTTTAAGATATTCCGCAACAATATGCTTCATTTTTAAATTTAAAAAGTAGTTAATAAGCTAGATAAAAAAAATAATGATAATAAAAAAATTGGACATAATAGTGAGAAATCTATATAATACTCTTTGTGATTATTATTATTATACTACTTTATTTATTTATTTTTACTTAATTTATTTTAATTTTATTATTATATATTTTTATTTCCAAGATTATAGTCTTTGACGAGTTTAATATTTGTTTTTGACTCGCGCTTTAGGTGTTGTACTAAATTCGAAAAATCACGTGAGAACGCCCTTGCAAACCTCAGAACAATTTTTAACGCCTTGCCAAATGTTTTATTTTTATTTACTTCTCCTGACGAAGACAAAATATTTTTATCGAAACGTTGAGAAAATAAAAAACTCCAACTGGCCGAAGTGTCTATTTTTTATATAAATATGAATGCCGGCCAGGCATCCTCTATCTTTACGACAGTATAAATAGTTATTAGATGGTGGTAGTGGTCCCACTAAATCGATATGAATATCAATACATTTTTCTGTTGACATTTTAAATGTTCCAAAACTTGTTTTTGTATGGCGATTGATTTTATTTCTTTGACACGCCCTACAATCTCGATTCCATTGTAGGACATCTTTCCTTATGCTAGGCCAAATGAACCTTTGAGTAATTTGCTTAATTGTTGACCTTATCCCCGGGTGTGACAGTCCATGGATTTGATGAAACATTCGCATTCTGTGAGAATTTGGTAAATAGGGTCTTATATTTGCGGTAGATGTGTCGCACCAAAGCTGTTTACCAGATGGAAGGTGATATTGTTTAAACTTCAAAGAGGTTTGAACATTAGTTTGAAGATTATTCAATTCACTATCCAAAATTTGTTCGTCTGCAATTACATCATAATCAATAAGCGTGAGTTCTTCGATTCTAGACAGTGTATCCGCCACTAGGTTATCTTGGCCACTGATGTGACAAATTTCAGTGGAGAACTGGGATATGAAATGGAGTTGCCGTAGTTGTCTTGGAGAGGCTTTTTCTGGTTTCTGATGAAAAGCGTAAATCAAGGGCTATACGTGCTATAATTCCGTTGGGTGGGTTTTTTATTTTTTTGAATAGAATGCTCTAGGTTTCAAACCCTGATTATGATACTGTTGTAATACCGCTCCTATGGCTGAGTTCGAGGCATCTGTACACAAATGAAACTGGTAAATTGGAGTCGGGGAACGATAATAATACCATGTTGGCTAAATCAGCTTTACACTTTATAAATTGCTTCTTAGCTTCATCTGTCCATTTGATTCTTCTTTTGTCATTCTTTTTTGCACCTTGGAAATAATCATGGAGTATCGCTTGGGTATCTGACGCACTTATTATATGCCGTCGGTAAAAATTTACCATGCCAAGGAATTTTCGTAGGTCCTGAATAGTGTCCGGAAGTTTGTAATCCTGAATCACTTGGACTCTTGATGGTAAAGGCTTAGTACCAATCGGCGTAATCAAATAGCCTAAGAATTCTATTTCTGTAGTTGCAAAGACTGATTTTGACACATTTATTTTTAATCCGTATTCATTTAATCTCTTGAATACCAAATTTAGGTGTTCTTTGTGTTGTTTTCATCTGTGAAAGCAATTAAAATATCATCCAAATAGGAGAATGCGAATTTGAGGTCTTTTAAAACTTCGTGCATAAAGCGCTGAAACGTTGCAGGAGCGTTCCGCAATCCGAAGCACATAACATTAAATTCAAATAATCCAAATAGAGTGATAATGGCAGTCTTTTCTTGGTCCTCCTCTGCAATAGGAATTTGAAAGTAAGCTTTCAGCAAATCAATTTTCGAATAGATATTAGTATTTTAAAGAATATTTTTAACATCTTCAATTCTTGGAATAGGGTATCTATATAAGGCAAGGTACATAAGTTAAGTTGTCTGTAATCTCCACATGGGCAAAAAGTGCCATCCTTTTTGAGGGCTAAATGTAGCGGACTTGCCCATTGAGACTTAGATGCTTAATGATGTCGTTATCTAGCATGAATTTAAATTTCTGTTTAGCTAATTCCAGTCAGGGGGTCTAACTGTCGCGCCCTCGCAAATTTAGTTTGACCTTTTATTATTATTTTATGCCTTACTCCATGATTAAGTTTCGTGGGAAACAACAAGGGTTTAGTGATATCAGGAAATTGCGCAATGAGGTTAAAGTACTGTTGGTTTTGACTGTGGTGATACTACCCTCGAATGTCGAAATGGCTTCACAGATAATTTCGAGGTTAGTAAGTCCATCAATTAATTTCCTTTTGCTAATATCAACCAAAATATTATATTTAAATAGAAAATCAGCACCTAATATGCCCCTCTTTACATTAGCTATTATAAAAGGCCATTGGAAGTCTCTGCGGAGGCCTAGATCCAGGTTAAGTATTTTAACACCAAAAGTTTTTATTTCGGAACCATTTGCCGCGTATAGTTTGTAATCACTTTCTTGTTTGAATTGAGCAGTGGCTGGAAAGATGCTCACATCAGCACCAGTGTCAACTAAAAATTTTAATTTCGATATTTTATCAAAAACAAACAAGCGGTATTTGCGACATGGTTCAGTATAACCTGCAGTAGAATTTGTCGCTGCTTCTACTGCAGGTTGGAGTTTTCCGTTTGATCAACTTGTGGTGTTCTATTTAAGGTGTTTCTATATCCCAGCCGCAAGGTTGGACACACTTTCCGGGTAGGCATTTTTTTCCAAAGCAATAATGATAATAGCATAGTTTTCCATTTGGGTTGAAACGACGGTTAGATCTGCTTCTGGATTTAGTTCGCGCCGATTTCGATTGTCGGTTATCTCTTCTTGAGTAATGGTCGACATTGATTTGTGAGATTTGTCGTTCGAGTTCTGAGATCTTATCTAGAAGAACTTTGTTAGTATCATGATTAATGTCATAAATTTCAGATTTAGTAGTCATGTCAGTTATTTTGTCTGCCATTGCCGCCAATTTGTTTACATCTTCATCGCTGACTAATAAGATCGCTTTAAAAGAATCTGGTAATTTATCAAGCCATAAGGTCCTGATTAGTTTTTCAGAAATATCTGGTGTAGAGCGATGGCTCTCAATTTTTTTAGTAGCTGGCTAGGTTTCATATTACCTAATTCGACACCAGTTATTAATCGTTTTATACGAGCATTTTCACTTTCTTTAAACCAATTAAGCAAGCGCACCTTTGAATCAGCAAATTTTGTGTTAGTTAATAACAAAAATAAATAGAATTTACAAAAGGCTTTATTTATTGCTTTTAATTTTAATTAAATTTGAAATATATTAAAGATAATATTATTTATTTACACATATAACTATATATAAACTAAAGAACAAAAGAAAATGAAACCAAAACGTAAACATTGGCAACCGCCATTTTTCTTTGTCTGCCAGCAACTGTTCTATACTCGATCCTGCGCAGGCGCACACCACGCCCGCCGCCACCACGTGTTGCTCGATGGGGTCGTGTTTTCGAGCGGCTCGCCCACTATAATGGATATTTAACATACTCCCACCTATGATTTGGGGAAGAAAATCATACAATTAAGATAAGTGATATATATGTGGTACATAAAAGGAGTTAAGAATTATAAATTAAGTCTCTGTGGTGGCTTGACCACGCGTCTCATCGAGTTCGCTTAGCCTCACTATGCTCTTCTTCAATCGTAGTATCTCCTTTGGATCGAAGAATTGGATCCCCACTTGACACTTCCAGGGGATAGAGCTTCTGCACAGGGCGTATAAGGGTTCCCAGTTTTGTGCGAACTTTAGCAACCCGAGAATGTCCATCTCTTCCTGGAAACAGTTCCACTATTCTTGCCATAGGCTAGTGGAGTCTCCTCTTGTCTTCCACCTTCACTATAACCACATCACCCACACCCAGTTTCGGAGTGCTCTCATTGGACTTCTGGACAAGCTGGCCCAGATATTCACTCCGAAAGCGACTTCTGAGAGCTTCTCGCAGCCTTTGGCAATGCCGATATCTATCTTGAAATTTCTTTGAGTCCAACTTATCAAGATCTGGAACTCCCACGTATTTTGAATCATGAAGAAACAAGGAGGGTGATAAAGGAATCAAACTGTCAAAGTCCTCGTGAATGCATGTCAGCGGACGACTGTTGATTGTAGCTCCTACATCACATAGGATAATGGACATCTCTTCATAGTACACTGAAGAATGGCCCAAAATTCGAACAAGGAGATCCTTGATAGAACGAATAAGACGCTCCCACCAACCTCCCCACCATGCAGCAGTAGGAGGTATGAACTTCCAACTTATCTTGTGAAGAATTTGGTCTTACACTATCTTCTTCCAGTTTAAAGCCTTGAGAGCATTGTTAGCGCCCACAAAATCAGTACCATTATCAGAATAAATGACTGTTGGTCGCCCTCTCCGGGCTATAAATCTTCTCAGAGCTTGTATGAAAGCTTCAGTACTTAATGAGGTTACAAGTTCCAGGTGTAAAGCTCTGAAGACGGCACAGGTAAATAGAACAATCCATGCCTTGGTCTTGTTCTTGAGGTAAAGTGGACCAGCAAGTTCTACTCCCAGAATTTCAAAGGCTGTGGCATCTCTCACTCTATCAAGGGGTAAGTGTATCGGAGTAGTTTACACAGGTTTTAATGAAAATCTTCTACACTTGGCACACTGAGAGATGACACTTCGTATGCTGCGCCGGGAATTTAAGATCCAATAATTTTCTCTGAGTTTTGCAGAAAGGATCTGAACTCCTACATGACAATGTCTCAGATGGAATTCTCTTATCAGGCATGTGACAACATGATGTTTTGTTGGAAGCAAAAAATTGAGTAATGAAATCAATATTCGTCATAACTTTCAATAAGCTTGGATTTTATACGGATCAATCCAAAATCATATCTGATTATCATCAACCCGTTGATCGAATCTCCTCGGCTAGAAAAAACTTGCTGTTGCACAGTTTTCCAAATTCCCTTTTCAGCATCTTCTAATTCTGAAAGCTGTAGACTGCATACCTGATGGGGACAATTTTTGTGTATTTCGTATGAACCTCCGGATCCACGCATTTATTCTGACAATCTTTGTAAAATTTGAAAATATTTCAAACCATGGCATTACTTCAGTTCTGGCATGAGTAGTCACCAATACTTGTCTATTTCTGAATTGACCAAAGTTCTGTCTGAGTGGAATAATTGCTTTGGCCAGTGATCTTGAGGCTGCTTGAGCCATTCAGGTCCCTCCCACCATCTGGTGCGTTTAATCTGTAGTACACTACAACCTCTTGAAGGAAGGTCTGCAGGGTTGAGGCTCCCTGGTACATAAAACCATTTGTTCGGACCTGAAGTGTTGCATATCTCTTTGACTCTGTTGTCTACAAAGGTGCCCCACTGCCTGTTCGTCTTGATCCATGAAAGTGCTGTAGTAAAGTCTGTCCAGTAGTACACCGGTTCCGCAGCCAAATTCAAAGACTCAGTTATGTACCTGCTGAGTCTAACTCCCAACATACAAGCAAGAAGTTCCATCCTAGGGATAGTAGTTTTCTTAAGTGGACCTAGCCGGGATTTGGCCATCAAAACTTGTACTGACTCTCCTTTGTTATCAGGACAACGTAGAAAAGCTGCTGCTGCATATGCACTTTGGCTGGCATCACAAAATTTATGAATCGACCAATGGGCTCTAATCCCATGGCACACTCTACGTGGAATTTTTATGTCGGCAAGAGTGTCCAACTCACTGTACCACTTCATAAAATTTTCTTGAATGGTTGATGGTAAAGGTTCATCCCAATCAGTTTTGACTGTCCAGGCTTGTTGAATAAGTAGTTTAGCAGGTAATAAGACAGGAGCTAAGAATCCAATTGGGTCAAAGATCTGTTGGGTATGAGACAAGAGGTCTCTCTTGGAAAGTGAGTTTATTAAAACTCCGAACTTAGGGGTCACATTAAAGTATCTTCTAAAAGATCCCATTTCATGCCCAGTACTGAAGCCTCTTCACTCCTTTCTATATCAACACTAGGAGGTAAATCTAGAATAGACTTCCTTGACTCGATGTATAGGTCCGAATTGCCACATTCTGAGATCCATCTTGGCTTTTGCAAATATCTCAGTAGATTTCTCCACCAGATCAACTAATTCTGCCTCGGTATCCACTGGAGTGACACAATTATCAATATACAAACATTCCATCAACTTCTGAGGAAGAGCTCCAAATTCAGATGAGACTCCTTTGAGATGATGCAGAATGACTGCTTCAAGCAAATAGGGGCTACAGGTCACACCAAAGACAACTCGCTTGTGACGGAAAACCTGAATATGATGATTATTTTTCCACCATAAGATTCTAAGATAGTCTCTATCTTCTTCTTTCACTTTAATTTGCAAAAAGGCTTTTCTAATGTCAGCAATAACTCCAATAGCCTTTTCTCTAAACTTCAGTAAGATAGCTGGGATCTGTTCAATAACATTCGGGCCACTTGCCAAGCAATCGTTCAATGAAAGATTCCCCTTGTCCTTAAATGATGCGTCAAACACAAGTCTTATCTTGGTGGTGTTGCTATTGGCTTTAACCACTGGGTGATCAGGGAGATAATGAGACTTCCTGTTCAAATATTCTGGAGACACCTTTTCAATAACACCTTCAGCTAGCCATTCTTGGAACACCCTATCATATTCGCTGAAGATACATTCAACTCTCAATTTACGGGTTGTGTTGAAAGGTCTTCTCTCTGCAATATGACGATTGGATGGAATTCCTTCTTGGTTCCCCAGCCAAAGTAATCCTACACAAAAGCGTCCATCTTGCAGCTGATGAACAGTATTTAAAAAGTGCTGGTGTACTATTTTATCTTCTTCTAGCTTGGTAAGATTTTCCCTGGGATCTTTTATGCCAATTGTTTCTAAATCCCACAAATAATCAACCGACATATTTCTACTGGGCATGCTGATGACCACCAGTGATGAGTAATCAGTCTGCTCATCTTTCTTCGGTGAAGGGCCACAAATTGTCCATCCAAGATGTGTTTCTATGGCTGTTAGTCCATTTTCCAGCTGCTTCACACGTCCCGACAAAAGGCTTCCATAAATATCACTGCCGATCAAAAGTTCTATCTTGGGGCTATCTCTTCCAAGATCAGTCAGCCAAATTCTAGATCCTTTATGGCGTGGTAAATTTCTTTTCGTTTATTTTGATTTATTTTAAAAACGATATATAATCTCTCTTTGTTTGTACAATTAAATTAGCTGAAGAAGGGCTTGCCCGAAAGCTTCCTTAACCGCTATAATAATAAAAAGAGTTGCGGCGATATATGATTCTTCCTTCTAATATTTACATTGCCCACAGGCTTCAATTTTACTTCTAGTGCAGTGGATTCCAAAATATAGGACTTCTGAGAACCAGGGTCCAAGAGTGCTCGCACTCTTTTATAGCCATTATTTCCCATAATATTGACCATCAAGGTCATTAAGGTTACATCTCTTGTACACTGCTGATTGGCTAAAGCACTCTGCACTACTTCAGAGATATGCGTCTTTTCCTTTCGGTTGCAGGGCAAGTCAGGGCAAAGAAGAAAGTAGTGTTCTTTGGCACAAATATTACATTGAACTGTCCTCTTGCAAGCCTTTGCAAGATGTCCAGGTTTAAGGCATTTCAGACAACACCTCTTTTCATAAATCTTTGCTCTTTTATCCTTGAATGGCATAGATTGAGCAGTGATGCAGTCTTTACTTTGGTGATTATTTTCACAGAACAAACATCCCATCTCCTTGTCAGAAAATAAACCTGCAGCGCTAGGTATATTTGAATTCTGCTTAAACTTATTTCTAAGTTTCTCTTTTGGGGAAGACCCTTCAAATCCTCTCCTGGCTAGAAGTCTTCTTTCTTCCCCTTCCACTTCTCTTCTAAGAAAGTCCAATAGATTGTTAAGGTGAGAGCTGGAGTTAGAATCAGAGTTTTTTGATGCATCACAATTATCCAGCTGTGATCATTGCCAAGCAACCGGCACATCTTCTGGAAAACAAGACTCTATCATTAGGAAAAGCCATGCTGTGTTTTCCTTGGTGTCAACACCCAAAGATTCCAGAGATCTTAGTAGTGTTTCAAGTTTGTCGTATAGTTTAGCCACTGACCGCCTTTCATCTGGTGGAGTCTTGACATTTGCCATCATTAATTTAAGCAGTTCCCTTACATCTATTTCCACAAGCAAATCTTTCTGTCCATACCTTTGTTTCAAGGCTTGGACCGCTTTGGCATAGTTTTTTGCTGTTTGGGGATAGCTTTCTTTGAGCTCTCTGGCTCTAGTGTTTGATTGCATAGACTGCACCAGATAATGAAACTTGTCTGCATCATGCAGCTCAGTATCCTCATGAATCTTTTCAAATTGTGCCCAAAATGGAAGCCAATTAATTAGTTCTCCATCAAAATTTCTTATTTCGATCTTAGAAAGTTTATTACTTTTGGCCATTAATGACCCATTTGAGCTTCCCAGGGATTTAACATCACTTTTGTTATCAGAATCAATTAATTCTCTCACCTTTCTTTCCAGGGTGATGAAGGTATCCGAATAATGTTCTTCTTCCTCAATTTCACAATTTAAAGTGTCTTCTTCTGCATTAGCCACCATCATATGATCCAACATCTTCTGGTCAAGATCCTTTAATTTGAAATCGATGTCTTTTAATTTGCTAAATTTGTCCCTGATCACACCTAGATAAGCATTAGTTTTACTTATTTCGGAATCCATTTCGGAATCATTAAAATTACTGTTTATTAATAACAAAAATAAATAGAATTAACAAAAAGCCTTTATTTATTGCTTTTAATTTTAATTGAATTTGAAATATATTAAAGATAATATTATTTATTTACACATATAACTATATATAAACTAAAGAACAAAAGAAAATGAAACCAAAACGTAACCATTGGCAACCGCCATTTTTCTTTGTCTACCAGCAACTGTTCTATACTCGATCCTGCGCAGGCGCACACCACGCCCGCCTCCACCACGTGTTTTCGAGCCGCTCGCCCACTATAATGGATATTTAACATTTTGTTTTACTCTCACTTGAAACGATATCCCAAATATTTTCACCGTATTTTGGGTCTAACTGGGACACTAAATAATTAAACCTGGTTTCTTCTGTAGTGATATTATTTATTTTAAACTGGGCTTCTGCTTGAAAAAAACCAAATTTCAGGCCTATCGGTCCAAAAAGGGGGTATTTTAATGCTAACTCTATGTATTTCAGAATTAGGGTTAGAACTAACAGTTTCATTTTTTCCCGCCATTTTGAATAAAATTAAAATGATAAAATAGTAATAAAATCGGCTCACCAATTGTTGGGGCGGCTGCAGGCGTGTCACAAAATATATTTATGATTCAAGAATTAATTACTAAATCACATTAAATTTAGCTAGTAATTTTATTATCGTTTTTATACGGAAACAAGCGTGTTCTTCGTCTACAACAATACATGAGAATTCAGAATTGATAATCTATTTATTTATTTCAATTCGAAACGCTATGTCCCCCTAGGGACACTTGCGCTAAATGTACATACAAATATAACAAAGAAAATATTCAACATGGAAAGATACACACAGAAAGCGACTTAGAAAGATTTATAAATATTATTTACATATAGAGATATTCTTTGAATTTTATTTACAGTTACATCATTAATGTTAGGAGTGACGAAATGGAAGCGGACCTATTAACAAAGAGTCTTCCCAAGGAGAAACTTAAAAACTGTATAAACTCTCTCGGACTTGTTTGATAAAAGCTTACACACAGGGGAGGGATTGTCGTATTTTATTTTTCAATACTCTGTGTGAAAGCTAGATTTTGAATAGGAACTAACCGGTAGGTGGTTGCTGGTTGATTAGCCTAAAAAGGTTGTTTGGTATTCCTACTTTTTTTTCTTTTCTTGCTAAATGCAATAAATAATTCTTTTGTTGCTTTAAAGAGAGTTGTAATTATTTAAAATACTACAATTTATGGTAGCAGAGCGTGGTTCAATATAAAACTTGAGAAAAAGCGAAAATATTTTATCAGAAGTTTGATACGTTTATTCTAATCGGTAAACAAAGATCTCTTCTGCATCAACGTATGTAAATTTTGAAATATATTTCAATTGAATTTGAATTATATTGATAAAAGAAAGTTTTAAATAGAAGGATTGAAAAAAAACTTTTTTATATAAACTACCTTTAAACTATATTGTTTAATTTTTAAAAGTTGAAAAACAAGGCTAAAATGGATTGCAATTTTTCGCTAACGACAAAAATTGAACCTTTAACAGGAACAAATTATACGATTTGGGCTTTAAAAGTCGAAGCACTTTTACGTGGAAAGAAATTATTTAAATGCGTAATTTCGGATCCCGAGCCTGATATAAAAGATGAAGTCGCTTGGCAAATATGGAGTGAAAAGAATGACGAAGCCTTTGGAATTATAGTTACAACTCTATCAGATGAACAAGCAGGAATGTTTCTAGATGAAACTAAAGCAAAGAAAGTATGGGATGAATTAAAGAAAATCTACACGGGCAACCTAGAAGATAAGATCATTGATATTGGACTTGAACTTAAGAATATCAAGATGAAAAATAATGAATCCATAAACGAATATATGGCTAGAGCCAAAAATATTGCCTCTCAAAGTTCTTCACTCGGACACCAAATATCCCAAAGAGAACTAGCGTTTCATATTGTGCGAGGTATCCATCCAAGATTGGAAAAGATCGCTGTGTACTGAGAACTAGAAGAGAATTAACTCTTGATGAAATTCGGCAGTCACTTAGAGAGGAATAGATTCGAATGCATTCTAAGTTGAATGGGAGTCATTCTGATGAAAATGAACAGTCTTACAGAAGTAAAGACAGAAGTAATCACTATCAACAGAATCGACAAAAGGAGTGTTTTGTTTGCCATAAAAAAGGACATTTAGCTAAAGATTGCTGGTTCAAAAATAAGCGAACTCAAGAACAACATGGGAGAAGAAATGCAAATTCAAATACGAACTATAACAAACAAAATTTCAGAAATAATGCGAATACCGTCTCAAGCAAGCCTGCGGAACAAACTTTCAATACCAGCACAGATCGAGTTTTTGAAAACTCTTCAAATGATTATAGTCAGATACAAACCTGGTGTCTTGACTCAGGGTGTACTACGCACTTATCCCCACACTTGGACTGGATGGAAAATGTAATGCCTTATGAAAGTGAGATAAATTTGGCAGAAGAAGGTAAAGTTACACATGCTACAGCTAAAGGTGATATCAAGGTTTCTACTTGTACCGAAAACGGAATTGAGAATGTTCAAATTAAAGGAGTTCTGCATGTGCCTAACTTAAGGTCTAATCTTTTATCAATATACGAATTAACTAACAAAGGAAATACTGTAATTTTCAATAGAGATGGAGCAAAGATTTACAATGAACAGGATGATTTAATTGCAGAGGCTCAAATCCAGGATAGGATGTATGTAATGGAAACAAGGTCCAGAGATGAATACTCGGAAAAGACGGAGAATGTCATGACCACAAAAGATGATTTCTCAAATGACAATATCAGCTTGTGGCATAGAAGACTGAATCATTTGAACGAAGCGTACATGAAAGAGATAATTCAACGGAATGTGGTATTGGGGTTTAATGTTAAATTTAAGAACTTGCCAGAATGTGAAGCTTGTATAATAGGGAAATTGACTCGACAACCTTACCATCCCGTTACCACCAACTGTACAACCAAGCCCCTTGAATTGGTGCATATGGATTTATGTGATCCAATGCCATACCAATCTCTAGGTGGATCAAAATACTTTTTTGTTCTGGTTGATGACTTCAGCCGAAGAACCTTTGTCTACTTTCTGAAAAACAAAGATGAAACTTTGGGGAAGTTTGAAGAATTTAAGGCAAGAGTGGAAAATGAGCTAAACCTGAAAATAAAGGATGTGCGAACTGACAATGGCACAGAGTTCACTAATCACAGATTCAAGAGTTTCTTAATTAAAAATGGAATACACCACCAACTCTCCACCACCTACTCGCCACAAAGTAACGGAGTTGCGGAGAGAGTAAACCGAACCCTAATTGAAACAGCAAGGACATTATTGTTTGATTCAGGATTACCCATGGCTTTCTGGGCGGAGGCAGTCGCTACTGCATCATATGTCAAAAACTGTACTCCACATAGGTCAATCAAGCTTGATACACCAATTGAGAAATGGAAAGGAAGAAAACCCTCCATTCGACATTTCAGAATATTCGGTTGTTTGGCGTTTTGGCCCATTACACAACAACATAGAAGTAAATTTATGCCTAAAAGTCGAAAAGGTATTTTTGTAGGCTATTCTCTGAAAAGAAAGGCTTATCGAGTGTATGACATATTCACTAAGAAAATAGAAGAAGTAAGATCAGTAAAATTTGTCGAAAATGAGAAAGGAATTGATTATGCAAAAAATCTTCAAGAAGACACAAATTACGACCATTTTTCTTATAAAAAGGAAGAAGAAATTGATATTGAAATCGACCTTCGGACGCGTCCAGAAACCTCAGAACTAAATGAAGAAACGATTCCCACGCTAGACGAACCTAACGAGGAAAGAATTGTAAGGTCAGGTCGCAAAAAGGGAGATACACAAAAAGTTTTAGAGGAAAAACACAGAGCAAAACTGAGAGAAGGAGAAATGAAATTGCTTGAACAAGGCGTTCGACGTTCGCAAATAATAAAAGAAAGAAATAACGTGAATTTTATATTAGAACCAGAAGAACGTATTCCCGAAAATTATGAGGAGGCGATTAACTGCGAGAATAAATATGAATGGCTCGAAGCAATGGAAGAACTTTACTCTATTAACAAGCATAAGGTATGGACTCTCGTTCAAAGAGAAAAGAATATGAAGATCATAAACTGCAAATGGATCTTTAGCATAAAGAGTACGCCTGGTGAGGGTGTTTATAGAAGAAAAGCTAGATTAGTTGCTATTGGTTGTAATAAAAAATATGGCGTAGAATATGAGGAATCTTTTTCACCAGTGATCAGAAAAGAAAGTCTTCGTGCAATTGTAGCCCTAGCAGCTCAGTTGAATTTGGTTATAACATCATATGATGTGAAGACCGCCTACCTTTACGGATAATTGAAGGAAACTATTTTTATGAAACAGCCGGAAGGATTTGTTGAAAAAGGTGAAGAAGACAAAGTTTGCAAATTGTTAAAAAGTATATATGGACTTCCACAATCGGGACATTGTTGGAATAAAAAGATCAACGAGATACTGATACAACTGGGAATGGAAAGATCGCAATATGATCCATGTGTGTACATTTTTAGAAAAGGAAAGGAATATGGAATATTGGGTTTATACGTGGATGATCTAATAATAGTCGGAACGGATAAAACCTTTAATGAAAAACTAGCATCAGAGATAGGAAGATTTGTTGCTTTAAAAGAAAAAGGGGAGAATGAACCTTTCATTGGTATAGAGATAAAGAAAACAGAATACGGTTTTGATCTATCACAAGCCCATTATATCGATAAAATCTTGAAGAAATTTGCACTCGAAGAATGTAACATTGTTCAAACTCCGGGAGATCGAGACCAAAGTTTTGATGAATGTCAAGACTCCAAACCAGTAAACAGGACATTGTATCAAGAGATGATCGGATCCCTGATGTATTTGGCAACCGGAACTCGTCCAGATATTTCTTTTAATGTGAGCAATTTATCCCGATTTTGCAATGATGCAAGAGAAGTACATTTAACAGGAGTTAAGAGAATATATAGATACCTGATACAAGCCATCAGAAAATAGCATTCTTGTCAGCACAGATGCAAGCTGGTGTTCAACAAGTGACGCAAAGTCCTATTCCGGATACACAGTTAAACTGGGAAACAACCTGATCAGTTGGAGAAGCAAGAAACAAAGTTTGGTGGCTCTGTCTACATGCGAACCCGAACTGATTTCGATATGCGAAGGGATCTGCGAAGTAAAATGGATTAAAGGACTTTTAGAAGAACTATGTATGGATGCGAGCCTTCCTACAACGCTTAAAACAGATAGTCAATATGCTATCAAGTGAATTAAATCTGAAAAAATAACTTCTTGGACGAAACATATAAACCGAAATTTGTATTTTATAAAAGATGCTGTGGAAGAAGGAACAATCGACCTTGAATTTGTTAGGAGTGACGAAATGGAAGCGGACCTATTAACAAAGAGTCTTCCCAAGGAGAAACTTAAAAACTGTATAAACTCTCTCGGACTTGTTTGATAGAAGCTTCCACACAGGGGAGGGATTGTGGTATTTTATTTTTCAATACTCAGTGTGAAAGCTAGATTTTGAATAGGAACTAACCGGTAGGTGGTTGCAGGTTGATTAACCTAAAAAGGTTTTGTTTGGTATTCCTACTCTTTTTCTTTTCTTGCTAAATGCAATAAATAATTCCTTTGTTGCTTTAAAGAGAGTTGTAATTATTTAAAATACTACAATTAAATTTAAAAATATATACATATATACACACACATATACACGCATACACCTATATATTGTTTACAACCACAAGATATGTCCAATATTTCCTTGAGATCGTTACATCAAAGACCATTTTTCTTAATGAAATCCAAAATATATTCACAAAGGAAATTAAATTTTATATATGTGTCCTTACTTGAAATTAAATCACTAGGGGGTAAAGCTATTAAACCGTTTTTGACTCTGTAATCTTGAAAGACAGGGCACTCAAGCAAGAGTTGTATTGAAGTTTGTTACCCCAATCCACAGAAACATGTCGAATCTTGCACAGTCTGAATTTTCTTAAGGAAAAAACCTGAAATTTCCATGATCTGTGATAAATTGTGAATTATAATAGTTTGGTCGAAAATATTTCGGAATATCATAAGGAAAGCAACTATGAAATGTTTGATTAGTATTCCTTTTTCAGTAAATTAATCCTTGATATAATGCAATCTTTGAGTATACCTGGAATATACAAATCATAAAATTGTTTATCTTCTGTTGATAAATTATTCAACTCATATATATATATATATATATATATGTAGTAATCCCGATGTGGAATGTACTGGGCAGTCGTGGTAGTGGGTGCGTGATGGGATTCCCGCACTGGGACAGCAAGAGACAGAGGCAGGTCTAGATGGTAACTCCAAGAAGGTAGAAGTAGACCACGGACGAAGGCAGTCGAACCACGGGCGTCACGGATGCCCTAGCCTACGCAGATAGAAGGGGGGGGGGTGAGAGATCCGTCCGACCGTATAACGACGACGCTCTGAAAACAACTCTCTTTGTCCCATTTCTGGGGGCTTTATATACTGGACGCCCGCAGGTGGCGGTGAGTCCTGATTGGTTCCTGTAAAATCACGCCACCTATCAGGCGCCGGGTTGTTTATCACGTCTGGCCACCTGTTGACGGGGTGATTGAACTCATTATCATAAACACCTGTTCGTCTGGCCTTTGTCCTCGTCTACCTCTTTGTTTTTTGTCACTTCCATTGTTACAAGATTGATACATATTTTTATATAGAGATGGGGTTATGATAAATATCAGAAGAAGGTTGTGATCTATCTAATTCAAAATATACTACAGAATGTGTCCCCGGTGATGAAGGTTTGGTTGGGGGAATGACATGTAATGAGTGATGACCTAACAAACCTATTATAAAAGAATAAAATAAATAATTTGTATACAAATTAGTTAAAATTATTATGAAGTTACAAGTTAAAAAGAGAAAGATGTTGTAATGGTGGTGTATCAATGAAATAAAAATCAAGGTTATAAAAATAAAAACGCACAAAATGAATGATACAAGATTAAGAGAAAGTATATAATACAAAATGGTAAATATGGTAAAATGAATCGTACAAGGAAAATAATATCTTATTGCATTAAAGATGAGAGAAAAAAAAATGAAGTTAGTTTATTGACTGAACGTACAATGTGACGCTAAGGTTGAAAAAGGGAAAGGGGGTATCTGAGCATGTTTCTGCAAAGTAGTATCCCAAACATTCTGCAATGCAATGCGAACTTGTTTAAGTGAGGCATTGTTTTCATTAATAGAAGGCCTAAGATATTCCGTCTGCATCATTAGCTCAGACAGCGAAAAGAGGTGGGAGGATTGATGGAGGTAAAAGGGGGAGGTAGAGGTAAGAGGGATCCCTGTTGTCCATAATGATTGTGCCCGGTTGAATTATGAGAAAAAAAAGTGAAAAGTTGAAAAAATGGTGAATTGATATGATGAGTCGGGCGATGAGAAAAAAAAATAAAAAGATCGCGCTGGATATACTGAACTCACTATCGGGAATGGTATAGCGAGGAAGGATTGTTCCAGTCGGATTAATCAATGAAAAAAAAATGTTCGGCGAACTGGAATCCCTTGGAAGGTTGGAGGTTTGAAGGATGCGGAAAAGGAGAGGTGGGTGTAAGAGATTTATTGTTGTCAATTTTGATTGTGTCCGACTTGTGTGTGTGAAAAGAAAAGTTGAAAAATGAAAAAATGATGAGCCAGACGATGAGAGAAAAAAAAAATTCTAACTGGGTCTCCTGAGCTCACTATTGGGAATTATATAGCGAGGAAGGGTCTTCTAGTTAGTTTAATCAATAATAAAAAAAAGAAAATGGCTGACGAACAATAATCTCTTGATGGGTGTAAAAAGTTGTGAGGAAAGGTTCATGGGATAGAATTAGAGGTTGTAAGGGAAGCGTCAAAAATAACATTTTGAAAATCTATAAGAAAAATAAAATGATAAATGTTTTATCTCTTTAAGAAATATTATAATTATTGTTAGGTGTAGGTTTTTTAAAATGGTGCCTAAAATAGTTAAAGTTGTAAAATTCTAAGTCTAAACATGATGAAAAAAAAGGAAAATAAAAATATTAAAGGTAATAATATATAAAGGGTTGATTGGTATTTGATGGCATTAATGTTGATGGTTAATAAACAAAATGATATTATCGATTAATATTGAAATGCTTTATCTACATCTGTAAGTTAAAAAACAAAGTCCAACACTACAAAACTAGTAAAACTGTAAGTCTATTTACAAATAAATGAGAGAAAAATTAAAAGAAAACAAAAAATATTCGTCCCTGAAAAAAGGGAACATATTTACACACAATGTCTAGGTGTAGGTGCAAGATTATTGATGTCTTTCTAGTTTGGCCTACGGGGAGGCAATGTGGCCCTATGTCGCTTTGGTCCGGTCTGAGAAGTTGGTCTTTGCCAGATCTTCCCGATTATATTATGTGAGACCAGACGGGGAGCGATCTTGATCCCTAAAATTATGTCATTGTAGTGGAAGATAGGACTTTAGGTACATGTAGTATGTAGTGCATGTCTTAGGCGCTAAAAAGATTGCAGAGCGTTTTATGCAGTTGGTCTGCAAAATTTCTAGGTGAGCCTACCCAAACGCCGGCTTGTTACGTTTGGGGAACATCATTTGAAATATTAATTTAATAGATCTTTTCTCCATGTAACATTACGTTACATATAGGGAAATGAGATGCGACAAATTTGACAAAAACAAATTTAAAACCTTATTGATTCCTAACAAGGGAGCCGGTAATGTAGTGTATGTTCGTATTAAATTGTACCCAAAAGCCCTATAATCGAATGATTGACAGGCAAGAGTGTTGAAGTAGGAAGGAATATCTCTGCTAATGGTCTGCTAATGGTGGATACAAAGGTCATTTCACCCCTTTAGAAGTAGGGAGGGAAAGACGAAGTAGAAAAAGTACGGGGGGAGTTCAGTGTGTCCTTGAGCTTTTTGGTCGTTGGGATGAAGTTTGGAATAGTGTCGTGGCGCTGGACGCCATTTTGGGGATCTAATTGTCCTTTTAGGAGGCCAAGATGACGTCTCCTTTGGTCTCATGTACAGGATCGATTTTAGAGATGATGGGGAGCTAAATTTTAAACGGGGTTGACAAAACAATAACTATCCTGTAACATTATAAAATTAAGATTTGCTATAAGAGAATTAATTAACTAGTTTATAAATAAATGTGTTATGATCATGCGAAATGTGTTAATGGAATATGGGATATATTATCATAATTTAAGAAAAAGAAGCTAATTGGAATAATAAAAAATGATTACATAATGTTTCTTTGTTTTTATATACAGCGTGTGTATGAATTATATTCTCGGAATTGCGCTATTCCAGTCCAAACAATTCCGAGGGTTAGTCTTAAGTAATCAGTTGTGTGCCTAATAGAAAGAGAAAAATAGTCGTAACATTTGAAGGAGAGAAATTATTGGTGGCGGAAAAGGTAATCATGAAATGGTGTTGAATGCTATGATTATTTAATTGATTACTTTATGTCGAGGAGTTCGCCAGACGTTCAGGACCTAGATTTCACTAATTTTATGAGAATAGATGGGGGGACAAATGATTAAATGGTTCGGAAAATCGATGAGCTATACTTTTTTCTATTGGACTAAACCAGTTTGGATCTAAATGTCGGAAAGGGTCTATTATTCTATTTATTTTTAGGTGTTCTAATTTGGGTGGTGAAATATAAAGGACCTCTTCATTATAATATTGTAATTTATTTACATGTACAGTATCGTTATCATTACCTGTAATCCTATTGGGTCTATTTATATGTACGACATTATCAGAAATTATTTCAGTAATTTTATATGGACCTGTAAAGTAGGGTACTAACTTTCCGCTATTTGGATGATGATACGCCTTGACTAAAACTATATCTCCTGTATCAAAGTGTGGATTTTTATGTTTGTTATCATATTTAATTTTCTCTTTGTCGTGCCTGTCATTTGTACGTTGTATTGCTAGTTTTCTACTTTCTATTATATTGGGATAGGGGTTTATGTGATTATTTAAGTCTGAGGGGATTATATTATACATTAAAAATACGGGGGGAAATCCAGTTATCGTATGGGGGTATCGTTATATTCATTAGTTACTATCTTAATTAATTTAGTCCAGGAGGTTCCTGGATTCTCTAAGTTCAGTAACCTCAGCTTCCCGGTGAGTGTCGCGTTAAGACGCTCGCATAATCCGTTAGCTTGAGGGTTATTTGCAGTGGTTAGTAGAGGCTGTATCCCGTTCTTTATTAAGAATCTCCTGAACGTTGGGGAAGTAAAAGCCGGTGCCCGGTCCGAAAGAAGGCGTTTTGGTCGGCCACACTGTAATACCTTTTTAAGACACTGAATGTATGTGAATATATTAGTTGACTTACTGGGGAAGGTCCATGTATACCGACTTAGGTGATCTACAATTACGTTTAAGTATGACTTAGAATTACCGTATTTAGAAAAACCTGAAATAGTGTCTATAGATAACATATCGTAGGGTTGTAAAGCTATAGGGGGGCGTTCTAATCTACCATATAATGGACCTTTCGGTTTCTTTATAAGTTGGCATGTGGGACAGGACCTATTATACTTAACTATAGATTTGGTCATTCCACACCAAGTATACTGTGTGGAGATGAGCCTAATCATTTGGGATACACCAGGATGGTTATATTCTAAATGTACTTTATTAATTAGCGTATGTTGTAATGGAGGGGGAACTATAATCTTGACAATACCTTTACGTTTGATTGTATGGAGGCCATCTATATTCGTTTTGATAAGTGTAGATGGAGGTAATTGGGGTTGCTTTTCTATTATTTGGGTGGTCGTGAGAAAACCACATAAAGAATTGCGGGACAGTAGGTCTGCCTCGTACTGCATTTTGCCTTTTATTTATTTTATATCGTATTCGTATGCGGACATCTTTAAGCTCCACCTAAAAAGTCTACCGTTGGGTTTTTTATGGTTTTTAACCATTGTAATGCATGGTGGTCCGTAAAAATTGTGAACCTTACACCTGCGAGATAGATGCGGAATTTTTCCACACTATCTATCACAGCAAGGCATTCCAACTCTGTGATGGTATAATTTTTCTCATGGGGTCGGAGTGCTCTGCTGTGATATTGCACGGGGTGTAGAGTGCCGTCTGGATGTTGTTGTTTTAGGATGCCAGCTATTCCCTGAAGTGAGGCATCACAGAATAGCTGACAGGGTAACCCTTTTTTAAAGAGGTGTAGTACAGGTTTTGTGGTCAGACATTCCTTTAGAGTGTCAAATGAATGTTGACATTCTGAATCCCAATGCCATGGGGTATCTTTCTTAAGTAGGTTATTGAGGGGGTTCCTAATGCGGGCGTGATCTTTTATAAATTTATTATATACATTGATGGAGCCTAAGAATGATTGGAGGGATTTAACGCTAGTGGGGACCTTAATGGCATTAATTACATCTAAATTTTTTACTAATGGAGTGTATGTGCCTGATGATATGGTATAGCCTAAAAATTCTATTGTAGTTTTAAAGAAGTCACACTTATTATAATTTAATCTAAAATTTTCCCTATTACACATATCAAAAAATTGCTGTAAGTGATCTAAATGTTCTTCTATGGAATTTGAAAAGATAATGAAATCGTCGAAATAATGTGCTATAAAACCTAACCTATTTCTTTGCAATATCTGACTGACTGCTCGCTCATACACCTGGAGTCCTATTTTAATCCTGTATGGTAATCTTTTGAAATTATACTGACCCTCTAACGTGACAAAAGATAATAAATTTCTATCAGGGGGACTTATTTCGATGGACCAGTATGCTGATGAAAAATCGGCGCGGGAGTAAATTTTGGCGTTGGCTAATTTATCTAAGATATTCTCTATGAGCGGAAGGGGGTGAACATCGGGGAATATTATTTCATTCAGGCGGCGGTAGTCTACGCAAAATCGTTTTGTCTTATCCTTTTTGGTAACTAAAGTAACGGGGGATGAATAAGGGGAGAAAGAAGGCTCTATAATATCATATTCTAACATTTTACCTACTTGTTCTTGTATTTCACGTTGATCTGAAAGAGATGTACGATACGGCCTGAGTGCAATTATTTTATCTGAATTTGTCCTAATATTGACAGGGGGAATTTTCAATTTTGGGATGTTATATTTGTTAGTAGAAAAAATATTTGAGTAATTCTTAATAATATTCATAAAAGTTAAAGGGATATCATTCCTAACACATAAATTACAAGAATCATTAAAAATTTTCATTGATGTTCAGAGGGATATAGTGGGGGTAATAAATATAAATGGGGTAAATGGTCTAAAGTTTGGCTGGGTGCATTTTTGTCATAATTGGTAGAGGTCTTGGTCAAGGTAATGGGGCATGGTATAGGATGGACATTTTCCCCTTGCAACAATGGAGAAGGTGAGTTAAGCATGGTTTTTAAATGACCCACATTGGGCGGATTGTGGTCACTCTCTCCATTATTACATGGGGTTACATAGGTTATATGGTACCATTTCTTAGACAAAGGAGCATCATATTGATAAATAGAATGATTATATAAATTTAAGGTCAAACAAAATTGACTAATGGAATTTAATGATAGTATACCAAAAGGTAATAAATTATCTATTATATAAAATTTAATTGATTTTGTAATTTTTCCTATGGTAGTGGTCAAAAATGGATATCCTATCGAATTTATTTGAGTAGATATGGAATTGATTAATATATGACATGGATATAATTTTAAAGGATTAGATAAGTTTTTACTAAGATGATTAAAAATATTTAAATTAATTATGTTAATAGAGGCTCCTGTGTCTAAGAGGAATGGGTATTAAAATTATTTAAAATTTTAGGTTCACATAGAATAGTGGATAGTTTAGGGACGAAAATTGGGGTTTTCGTTGCCTTGTGGGATACGAGAAGACCTGGGGGCCGGCACGGGAAGGTTGTGGGCGCCATTTTGTTCAGGTGGGAAATAATGCGCCGTAGGTTGGCCGTGGTAGGCCTGCTGCCTGTAGGGTCGCCTGTTCATGGAACATTCACTGTTCCAGTGATCACCTTGGCAGTATTTGCATGGTGAGGGTAGTCTCCTGGCACTAGAAGGGTATCTTGGGGTATTGTTTGTTGAAAAAGGATTGTAGTTCCTTCCCCTAGAAGGGGTTCCGGTATCACGATGAAAAGCACTGGTGTTGGAAACACCTTGAAATGGTTCGGATGGAGTAGGGAGTGAACTGGTCCCTTTTATTCTTGCAACAATGGTAGAGTACCATTCGGTCAGGGTTTTAGGGGCTATGGCCCTCATGAGGCGCTGATCACTGGCCTGGAGGCCTTCCGTTAATGCTTCTACTATGATGGGGTTGGTTAGGCCCAGTTGTAATCCCATAGTTATTTTTTGACGGTAATATTCTCCTAATTGGATCTGATTAGTTAATTTAAAAGTTAAAAATTTGGTGAAAGTGACCTCGGATTTTCCGGGGTAGAGGTCCATGAGAGTTTGTTTTGCTTGACTGTATGGCAGAGAGGCCAGATTCAGTTCGTTGTAGAGGGAGAGAGGCTCACCTTTGAGTAGCGTGCGGAGCCGGGCCTGCAGGGTGGCGTCATCTTGCGGTCCCTCGCTTGTCCGCTCGAGCTGCTGGATGAAGTTGTTTGCTGCGTAGGATCCGTCGAAAGGGGAGATGAGGGCTTCCTCCGAACGAGGCATGGCTAGCCCCCGAATGGCGTCTGTTAGGCGGCTTACTAGTTCGTCGCAGTGGGGTTGCATGTTGGTGAGGGCATCCGCGAAGTACTCGTCTCCGGCCTCCGTCATCCTCTGCATGCTGCTATCCTCGGTTATCCTGTCGACTTTAACGGATTCTGTAGTAATCCCGATGTGGAATGTACTGGGCAGTCGTGGTAGTGGGTGCGTGATGGGATTCCCGCACTGGGACAGCAAGAGACAGAGGCAGGTCTAGATGGTAACTCCAAGAAGGTAGAGGTAGACCACGGACGAAGGCAGTCGAACCACGGGCGTCACGGATGCCCTAGCCTACGCAGATAGAAGGGGGGGGGGGGGGGGGGGGGGGGGGTGAGAGATCCGTCCGACCGTATAAAGACGACGCTCTGAAAACAACTCTCTTTGTCCCATTTCTGGGGGCTTTATATACTGGACGCCCGCAGATGGCGGTGAGTCCTGATTGGTTCCTGTAAAATCACGCCACCTGTCAGGCGCCGGGTTGTTTATCACGTCTGGCCACCTGTTGACGGGGTGATTGAACTCATTATCATAAACACCTGTTCGTCTGGCCTTTGTCGTCGTCTACCTCTTTGTTTTTTTGTCACTTCCATTGTTACAAGATTGATACATATTTTTATATAGAGATGGGGTTATGATAAATATCAGAAGAAATATACTACATATATATATATAACCTATAATTCTAGATTCCATATAATCAGTGATCAAAGGAATATTGGCTAAGGTGTGAACACAGTTATAACTGGTTGTTTTATATGTTTGGGTACACCATAGCAGAATTTGATATTGCATTGAGTTCAGTTTTTACATATATTTTTTGTTAATAATAAATTCAAACCATTTTTCTGTTCCGTAAGTTAACGTTGGTTTTATTATAGATTTATAAAGTGTAAGCCTTTTTTGGGTGCTAAGACCCCTAGATTTTCCACATATTGAAAAAAGAAGATTTTTCAATCTTTGGGTTTTGTTTAGTATAATGTTAAGGTGAGGGCCAAAATTCAATTTGTTTTTCCTTCTATGATTCGCAATCGTAATTCCAAGAATTTTAATTTCTTCTACGGGAACAATAATATTGTGCCTAAAATTAATTGAAATTTTGTCTTATTGTGCAAGTGTAAAATACTAATTTTATCAAGATTTGTTACGCAGACTTTGACTTTATCATCATCGGTGCTGACGTCACTACTACACTACTACGCTTCAACCTTTCTGTTTTTGATTTATCGCTCGCTTGTTTTAACAATATTTGTATTGGAACAAGTCGTTCCTTAAATAAATATATATTAGTTTATATCAAAAAGGATGTCCTCGTAACTACAAAATAAGTGAGTACAAAACAACTTGAAATCCATAAAAGAAACATCGTATTTTTGCTAAGCCTATCAATTTCGTACCAGAGCGTGGTTTGGGCGCGCGAATTGGACTAACCGCCAATTGATCCATTTAAATAAAAAATAAATTAAATAATTGGACTAACCGCCAATTTAGAAAGAAAAAGGTGAATAAAAATGGATACATATAACTTAGCAAAAATCGAACAGTTAACAGAAAACAACTATACAACGTGGCCCATGAAAATGGAAGCAATTCTAGATTCAAAAGATCTCTTCGAGGACGTAATTGTTAATGACGAGCCAGACTTTACAAAAAATAAACTAGAATATGATATTTGGAAGAAAAAGAATCGGGAAGCATACAGCCTAATAATATTGCCACTTTCGGATGACTTAACAATCATCTTTCGAGGCGATAAAAGGGCCAAAAGAATTTGGTACGACATAAAGAAAAGGTTTGAAGGATCTCTAGAAAATAAAAGGATAGACCTAATGTTGGATCTAGCCAGACTAAAATTGAACCCAAATGAAAATGTTAACATGTATATTGTACGAGCACAGAAACTGGCACAAGAGATCACCTAGCTAGGAAAGACTGTAACAGAAAGAGAACTTGTACGATACATTGTTGAAGGACTTGTGGTGGTTAATTAACGACAATCGACATAAATAATTTCTTAAAATTATATTTGATAGCGATTTTGTTTTAAGTTGAAAATTTGCCTTGAATTAAATACCAAACGATGTACGTTTTCGTTGTTTTTAAATATTGCGAAATATGTTATATTTTTTGTTTTAAATATAAATATTTAATATGTATTTCTTAAATATTTATAATTTGATATTATGAATAATTCTTATTTTTCACTTTTGATCGAATTGAAATTCTTGTTTGATTGCTTGCAAATGTTCGTTAAAGTTTATTGCGTTTTCACCGCCACTCTGTGTTGTGACGATGATCTAAGTTCTATAGAGGTAGTCGATCACCTCTATTCTTGGTCGGCGGGGTTGAAGGTTCAAAATTAAGGCGTCGCTGTTTATAACACTTTTAAAATATACGACGAAAACAGGAGGGAAAATTATATTTATTATAATTTAAGAAAATAAGTAAAGTATTATTTAATTAATTATATATTTGAATATTTACACTAAAAGAATCGGAGATCAGGGCAAATTCTAGCGTTCGAAAGTTGTTTACAGGTTCTTCTCCATTTGTTTTCTCATTTTAGCTGCTGCATCCCCGTAGCCGCTTCCGTCGGCCTCCCATTGGCTGCTTCGAACTCCTTCTTTTCCAACATTTCTCCCTCCTTTGAGTTGGCGCCTCGACGACTCAAACATGGAAAGGAAAAGTTCAGTAGATACAATCGGTTGGATCTCTTGATGGGCCGTCCGTAACTTGACACAACATTCGGGGTTTCAATGTGATGTTGCTCTTGTTGTGAAGTCAAAGGGTCCTCTTCAGTTGTCAATCGAACTTCTTGTGTGGGAGATCGCTCCGTTAGAGGGTCTCGACATCTTATCTCGGGCGTTATCTCTAAATTGTAGAGTTTTTGAATAGGTCGTATTTTATCACCTGATGAAGTTTTCACTTTCGCAACCCTCACAATTCCACCTTTTCCTGGATAGAGTTGGATTATTCTGGCTAACGGCCAGTGTAGTCTCTTTAAACTCTCCTGTCCAATGAGCACCATGTCTCCCACCTTGAATGGTATGGTAGTCTTGAGGCATCTCGTTTCTTGTCTCAGGAATCCAAAATATTCGATACAAAATCGTTCTCTAAGATCTTCTCGTACACGTTTGATATATTGATATTTGCGGGAGAGGGTCTGGTTATCAATCAAGTCCAGGTCTGGAACGCCAACCTCTCTGACCTCATGTAAGAACAACGAAGGTGTCAATGGAACGAGATCCTCACTTTCTTCCGTTAGGTAGGTCAGAGGGCGTGTGTTCATCAAGCTTTCGACGTCACACATTACCGTGGACAGTTCTTCATATCCCAAAGAGGTTTGACCGAGAATCCTAAAGAGCAATTGTTTCATCATTCCAATCAAACGCTCCCACCATCCACCCCACCAAGGAGCACCAGGCGGTATGAATTTCCAGGTGATGTTATTCAATATGGGATCACATTTTAATCTCGAAAAATCAATCTTCTTTAAAGCATTAGCCATGCCTTTGAAATTAGTCCCATTATCCGAATACACAATCAATGGTCGGCCTCTTCGAGCAATAAATCGGCGGAAAGCTTGGAGGAAGGCTTCCATAGGCAAAGATGTCACAAGTTCCAGATGAACTCCTGCTATTTCGAAAACTGCAGCATCTCGGTCTTCTTCCTTTATTCCAATTTGTAAAAATGCTTTCTCAATATCGGAAGAGACACCTACTTCATATTTCCGGAATTTATTAAAAAGTCTTGGTATAATTCCAATCAAATTGGGTCCCTTATCCAGACAGTCATTCAGGGAAAGTTCATCTCTCTTCCGGGCCGACGTATTAAATACTTGCCTTATTTTGGAAGTTTGACTGTTTCTTTTATACACTGGTCGATGTGGCAGGTTGTGTACACCATCTAGTTTATCCTCTCTAGAATACTCTATTATCCCCTGATTTATACATTCTTCAAAGATTTGTCCATACTCTTTCATGTCTCCAACTTCTTCAAGTTTTCTTCTTACAGAACTTAGTTGGTTTTCGGCTAGGTCTCTATTCGTAGGAATCCTTTCCTTGTCTTGCACCCAGGGTAGAGCTACCTCATAGCGCTCCTCAATAACTCTCGTCGTGGTGTGGGCGAAATGTTCCTCCATTTCAGCTTGTAATGACTGATTGTTCTTCTCAACCTCCGCGTCAGAGACCTCTATTGCATCTAATTTCCACAAGTTTTATAGATCCAAAGATAGAAGTGTGGTCACGCAAAGGGAGCTGGTGTCATCTCTCACCTCCGTTGGAGGAATCTTTCCCATCACAGTCCATCCTAGTTTGGTACGGATTGCCACCAGTCCAGATGAGATTCTTCTCTGATCATCAGTTAGCAATCTCCCGGCGATGTCCGCGCCTATAAGGACTTCTATAGGTCTCTCATCAAATCAGACACGTCGAGTTCTTCACTCCCTTCTAAAAATGATCTTGGACACACCGGAGGTATGCTTCCACAGATAAGGGGTTGACCTAGTGCTTCAAACTCACAGCGATAGGAATTATTGATGTCAGATAAATGAATGTTATAGACCTCATGTTCAACTACCTCGATACTCGATCCTCCAAACAAGGAATGCCGGAAGAACTCTCTCCTAGATTGTTCGTATTCCATTTCCATTGCTGTGCTATGTAAAATATATGATCTTTGGGATCCGGTGTCTATTATAGCCCGTGATATTTTCCGTTCTGTTCCCTTCGAGGGTCACTCTCAAAGTAGGCAACAAGACGTCTGGGGAGGTTGATAAGTTGGCGAGAGTTTCATCTTGCACCGTTGGAGACTTAGAAGATCCACCTCGATCTAAAATCCGTTTTGTGCACATGACATCCAGGTGGGAAGACATGTTGCAGATCGAACAACGGACTACATTTCTGCAAAATTTACTTAAATGAGAAGGCCGAAGACATTTATAGCAAACGCCTTTTTTCCTCATGAGTGATCTCTTTTCGTTTAAACTCAAATTAGCGGCAAAGTCACACTTAGGGCTTCCATGGTTGGCTTTACCACAAAATACACATTAATTCGATTTGTGAACTGAATTCAAAAGTTCTAAAGCTGTCGCAATTGGTTTTTCATTGTAGAATCTTGTCTTTGGATGTTTGTTTACTAAATTAGGATTAGAAGTTGATTCATTCCCGGTACCGCTTTCGTTTCTAAAACTCCTCTCTCGTGCAGTTAATTGTCTTTCTAGAAAGGTAATCAAGTCATTAATTACGTAACCTGTCGGGAGTTCTTTGTTCAATTCCAAATTAAGGTCTGCATTATCGGGCACAACAGTTGTCCGTAAACATCAATGGACACGTTTAATGACTCGAGACTCCTTATTTGAACAGAAAGGTTGTCTAAAAGTTCGCGGAAGGTTCTTACATCGCTTGACGTTTTGAGCGGTCTCATTGACAACAAATTGTTCATATGTCGGCTAATCAAAATGTCTTCTCGCTCAAATCTGTCTTTAAGCAATTTAATAGCTTTCTCATAATTGTCTGCAGATAAAGCGAAACCTTCGACTGTGTTTAGTGCAGTTCCGCCGAGATGTGACTTCAGATAGTTAAATTTATCGATCGGGTTCAGTGAGTTGTTCTGGTGTATAGCTGCATCAAAAGAATTCCAGAACGTCAGATTTTGAGTTTTAGCTATTACAAATGGCCATTGGAATTGTCGCCGTAGACCAGGATCTAAAGATAATATTTGAGTACCGTACGTGGATATTTCCGTTCCATTGGCTGCATATAGCTTGAAATCGTTCAGGGTGGTCCCAATTTTTCCTTTGAAAGGTATTAAGGAAACATCAGCTCCACTATCTACTAATAATCGCAGGCCAGTATTTTTGTCACTTACAAATAAACGGCTATTGCGATGTATGTTCTGTCCAGCAGCAGAGTGCGTCGCACCACTTACTGCTGGTTGGAGTTTTCCGCATTGACCCATTCACATGGCTTTTTACATTTTCCAGGTAGGCAGTTTTTTTCATACCTAAAATGGAAATATAGCAAAATTTTCCCCTTTGGATTATATCCGCCCTTAGATCGGGAACGGGAGCGTGCATTGTAGCGATAATCACGTGAACTTCGGTCACGAGATCTACCTTGATGCTCCATTTTCATACTTTCTATTTTCTGTTCCCCAGAGATTCTATTTTTTAAATAACATTTTTGTTTCATTCTCCGGCTTATCTGCCTCGTAAATCTCCGCCTTGGGGTTTAATTCGGCTATTCTATCAGCCATTACTGCCAATTTGTCGAGCTCTTCCTCGCTAATTATTAAAATTTGCTGAATTGCCTGTGGTAGCTTTTCGAGCCATAGCGTCTTTATAAATTTATCGGATAAGTCCTCTGTTGCTAATGATCTCAATTTCTGCAACAGCTGGCTAGGCATTAGATCACCTAGTTCAATTCCCGATAGCAGTTTTCGAATTATTTTTGATTCGCCATTTTTAAATATTCTAAGAAGTCTCTCTTTTGCCTATGAATATTTATTTATTTCTTTAGAGGTAATTATATCCCAGAGGTTTTCGACATACTTTGGTTCCAATTGAGCGATTAAATAATTGAATTTCGTATTTTCTGTCTTTATATTTGTTGTATAGTTATTGTTGTATAGTTATTATTTAATTAAACATTACTCACCAGATGAAATTATTATTACTAATTGTTTATTACACTTTATATTTATATTTTTACATTAACACGTTGTTTACATTATACATCGTATTATTATTGTTTATGATGATGATCTATTATATATTTTTAAAACACAGAATACTACATTCCCTCCTTCCTTTAGATGAAAGGAATCATGTCTTTATATCTTGATGATGGCTTGACGACTCTTCCACTCCTGGTGATCACGGGTTCCTTGGTAGTCGGCAAGGGTGGAGAAACCTCTGGTGGCAACTGGTGAAGAGCCTCGGCATCAAGTCTATCTGAAACAACTGGGTTAAATGTAGACCCTGTTCTACTTGAACTTGGTCGGTTTAAAGAAGTGTCCTTGTCTTGGTTTGAGGAATTATCATCTGGTATTTGTACATCAGAAGAGTTGAGGTGTTCAATTCTTGTCGAATCTGAACTAAGATTTTCCTGGCTCTCTTCTGGAATCAAGTCAGAAATGTCTTGATTGTTCTCTTGAGTAGGAACATGTTTCAAATGTTTAGCATTTCTATGAATTATTTTCCCATTTTTAGTGTTGACTAATTTAAAAGAATTTATTGAAGTGTTTTCAAGAATGACATGATGTTCTGATCTGAAATTTGAATCAAGTTTTCCATTATTTGGATTTGCCACATAAACTAAATTTCCAATTTCAAAATTATGAGGACTAGCTTTCCGAATTATATCATTATATGTTTTCATTTTTTCTTTGTAGACCATATTGAATTCTTTGATGTTGGATTCATCTTCTTCTGCATCATTAACAAGTGAGCTTAATTTAGTTTTGATTTATCTTGAAAATAATAGGAATGCTGGAGTCTTTCCTGTAGATCTGTTTGGAGTAGTTCGGTAAGACATTAAAATTCTGGATAAATCTTCTTTCCAATCTTTCCCTTCTTCAGAACTTGAATTAAATTGTTTCTTTAGAAATCTATGGAATCTTTCTATCTTCCCATTACTTTTTGGGTAATAGGGTGAGGCTTTGATGTGCCTGATTCCACATTCTTTTAAAAATCTTTCCATTGATGTACTTACAAACTGTAAGCCATTATCTGTTACAACTTCATGTGGATAACCATGTCTTGCAAAAATCTCCATCAATTTTTTAATAATTGTCTTGCTGGAAATGTCTTCTATTATCATTGCTTCAGGATATGAAGAATAGTAGTCGATCACTGTTAAAACATAATGATGGCCAATTGGACCAACTATGTCAATTCCAAGTTTCATCCAAGGTTTTGATGGTAACGGAACTATTTGCAATGGTTGATCATTTATCAATGGTTGATTCCTTACACAAATTGGACAGTTTCTAATCAAATTTTCAATGTCAAAGTCCATGTTTATCCAAAAATATTTTTCTCTTAACAGTTGTTTGGTTCTTGTCATTCCTTGATGTGTTTCATGTGCAATTCTCAAGACTCTCTTTATTAGTTTTGAAGGTAGCAAAATTCTACTTCCTTTTAAGATAAAATTATCAAAAATTGAGAGTTCATCTTTAAACTTATAAAAACATTTGAATTCTTCATTCAAAGGATATGGCCAAACTCCCTTTTGAACCATATCTTTCAGTTTTTGAAACAAAGGATCTTGCTCTGTACAAACTTTTATCTCTTTCAAAGACAGTGCTTGAAGCTCTTCAGAAGTGATGGATAAGACTTTATGAACATAGTCCTCCAGCCATTTTTCATCACTTGTGTTAGAAAGAGGTTGTCTTGAAAATATATCTGCAATATTTTGCTTTCCTTGAATGAATTCAATTTCAAAGTCATATGGTTGTAATCTCCAACTCAATCTTTGAATTCTTGGAGGCAAAACAGCTCCATTTTTAGGATTCAGCATATAGATTAGAGGTTTGTGATCTGTTTTTAACACAAAATTCCTTCCCCAAATATAGGTGTTAAAATGTTCAATTGCCCATACACATCCCAATGTCTCTTTTTCTATTTGTGAATATCTTTTTTCAGTATCAGTTAAGGATCTGCTGGCATATGCAATGGGTCTTTTAATGCCATTTTGTTGTGTTTGTATTAATACTGCTCCAAGACCAATAGGGCTTGCATCTGTGATTAATTCAGTTGGTGAGTTCAAGTTGTAATATTCCAAGCATGGCTCTTTTGTTAGTGACTCTTTAAGATCCTGAAATGCTTTATTTGTTTTCAAATCCCAATTCCACCTAACATTTTTTCTAGTCAAATTATTTAGAGGTTCTGCCAATTTAGAAAAATTAGGTATGAATTTTCTTAAAAACCCACAAGTTCCTAAGAATGACCTTAACATCTCAATATTTTTTGGTATTGGAAAATTTAAGACTGCTTCTATTTTCCTATTATCAGGTTTAATACCTTCACTACTAACAATGTGACCTAAAATATCCAATTCTTCCATGGCAAATTTGCACTTATTCCTGTTGAGCCTAATGCCTACTTTATCAAATCTTTGTAAGACTTTTCTAAGCCTTTCTTCTAGTTCTTGTCTATCTTTGGCGTAAACAACGACATCGTCCAAGTAACAAATTACACCTTTCAAATCAAGCAAAATTGAATCCATTCCTTTCTGATATGCCTCTGGAGCATTTGATAGACCAAAAGGAACTTTACAAAATCTGTAACAACCACGGTGCGTGATGAAAGTTGTAAGGGGTCTTGATTGAGGGTCTAAGTCAACCTGCCAAAACCCTTTTTTTGCATCCAGCTTTGCAAATACTTTAGCACCTTTAAGGGCATGTAACATATTGTCAATTGTAGGAATTGGATGTCTTTCTCTCAATATTGCTTTATTCACTTCCCGAAAGTCTATGCATAGTCTAATTTCCTCACTATCCCTTTTTGGAACAACTATTATGTTAGAAACCCACTCAGAACCTTGATGCACTTCTTCAATGATTCCATTCTCTAGCATCTTATCAAGCTCTTGATTTACTGCTTCTACCATTGCATAAGGTATACGACGGCATCTCTGGGCAATGGGCCTATAGTTGTCTTTCAATGTCACTTTATGACTATAGCCTTTTATAGTTCCAAGTCCATGGAAAAGATGTTCATGTTCTTGAACAAGAGTTTCTATATTAGTAGACATTGATTCATTTACATGATTTACCCTTTTAATTATACCTAGTTCAAAACTAGCCTTGCCTCCCAACAAAGATTCAACTTTTTTATCAATCACATAAATTTCTTCTGAAATTGAATTTTCTTTCCAAGAAATCACAGCATTGAAATAACCATAACATGGAAGAGGTCTATCTTGACCATAGGCAAAAAAGGTTCGGGTGGTGTCATGTAATTTTGGCATAATTTTATGGCCATATAATTCAAGCATCTTATTATAGCTTATGAAAGTTCTATCACTCCCTGTATCAATTATCATATTTATTTCACTACCATCTATTTGCACTTTTTCTTTATTTTCAGCACCCGTATAGTAGGTATATTCATCTGAACTTTCACCTACTTCAGTCTTATTTTCTTCTTGTATGGTCTTAACTTTAGTTTGATTGAAATTTTTGTGGTTTATATTATTATTTTGATTTGGGCGGTTCTTGCAAGCTCTAAAAATATGTCCTAATTTATTGCAATATGAACAAGTCATTTTTTTAGCACCACATTCTTGTGCTGAATGTGTATCTAATCCATAGCGATAACATTTAGGCTTTGAGGCACCTGAAAATGATGGGGTACCTTGATTAGTGAATCTACCTTTGTTGAAATTATTAGCATTATAGTGCTTTTTAGGTTTATTTTGAACTCTATTTAGTGTTTGATCATTTTGAGGTTCAAGAAGTCTAATTTCTTTTCTAGAAATTTCTAACATTCTAGCAATATCAATGGTTTTTGACAGTGTCAAATTTTCTTGTTGCAACAAATTTTCTTTAAGTTTTTTGTTGTTACATTTTTCAATTATTTGGTCTCTTATCATATCAGCTTCTAAATTCCCAAATTCACAAGATTTAGAAAGCTCTCTTAAAGAAATTAGGTAGTTGTCGATCGATTCATCATCTTTCTGGACTCTTTGTCAAAATTTAAATCTCTCAGTGACCACATTTTTATGAGGTGTGAAATATTTATCTAAAGCCATTTTAGTTTGTTCATAATTTTCCTTTTCATCTGGCAAGTTGAAAAATATACGTTGTACATTTGGCCCTAAACAATGCAATAGAGTTGCTCTCTTAATTCCATCCGATTTTTTTAAAATTCCAGATGCTATTTCAAAAATGGCATAGGATTCCATCCATTGCTTATATTCCGCAAATAAATTGCTTGCATTCATATTCATGGGTAAAGGTGGCGTCAGGTTGGCTGCCATACTTGTTTTTTTAGGGCTACAGTTATATTTTCAAATTCTCGTCGCCAATTTATGTTGTATAGTTATTGTTGTATAGTTATTATTTAATTAAACATTACTCACCAGATGAAATTATTATTACTAATTGTTTATTACACTTTATATTTATATTTTTACATTAACACGTTGTTTACATTATACATCGTATTATTATTGTTTATGATGATGATCTATTATATATTTTTAAAACACAGAATACTACAATATTATTTATCAAGAACTGAGCCTCAACTTGATGGAACCATATATCAGGTCTTTCAATCCAGAAAGGTGGAAGTTTAATATTTACCTTATAGGTCTCAACTTTCTCAGTTTCCTCACTTTTCATTTTATCAATTCGTTGTGCTGGTTCTATTGTTCGGCTCACCAATTTATGTGGTGGTTAATTAACGACAATCCACATAAATAATTTCTTAAAATTATATTTGATAGCGATTTTGTTTTAAGTTGAAAATTTGCCTTGAATTAAATACCAAACATGTACGTTTTCGTTGTTTTTAAATATTGCGAAATATGTTATATTTTTGTTTTAAATATAAATATTTAATATGTATTTCTTAAATATTTATAATTTGATATTATGAATAATTTTTATTTTTCACTTTTGATCGAATTGAAATTCTTGTTTGATTGCTTGCAAATGTTCGTTAAAGTTTATATTTTAAATACGGCTCACCAATTTATGTGGGCGGCATGGAATTCTAGGCGGAGTCAGATAACAAATTATTTATTGTAAAATCAACTTTTAATTACATTTATTTAATACAAATTATCAGAAGGGATTAAATTGTTGTATATTACACGTTGAAATTCTTTTTTTTATATATGTGTGTGGTCAAATATAATTTCTAGATTATATAATGTTAGATATATATGTTTGATATATTATAGATAAATATTTACATTTTATATGATTTATGATTTATATTTAGAATGATGTATAATTATTTTATTATATTGATATGACAACAATTAATATGATATTAATGTTAATTCATATAATTTTAATAAAGTATATTTTATGAGCATTATATATTTATAAGATAATTTAATTTAATATTTGAATTAAATAGTTATTAAACAAATTGAAACTTATAATGAAAATATGAAAAGTTAATATTTGGGGGCCGCTACAGACTCACACCTAACTTTGACACGATCACAGCCGCACTGTCAATAAACAGAGAAATCTCCTTTCCAGACTTGAGACAAACTCTACTGGATTTCGAGAAGAAAAGACAGGACAGAAGCAAAAATCATGAAAATGCTTTGAGATCATCAGACAACTATTCAAAGAAAGGTCATGCTACATTTGCAAAAGAAAAGGGCATTTCAAGAAAGACTGTTGGTACAACCCTAACAACAAAGGAAATCAAAAGAATACAACAAACAAAAATAACATGGCCAGCACAAGGAACTACCATAAAGGACCAAAACAAAGACACGGCCAGATCAGCAATCCAAGAACGAACGGAGGAACCATCCCAACGAAGAAACTCCACTTCAGAATACGCACTACATGTAATCACAAGGGAGGAACGCCCGACGACTCAGGACGTGTGGATAATTGATTCTGCGTGCACAAGCCACATGACTTCCCATGGTGAATGGATCGAGCACAAGACGGAGGAGAGAAGAAGCATACAAGTGGCGGAAGAAGGGAGACACATAGAATCTGCCTCATCAGGATCAATCCAAGCTACTGTACAAGGTAAGGACAAACTTAACAACGCTGTAACCCTACATAATGTCCTCCATGTACCACACCTGAAAGGAAATCTAATGTCCATTCCAAGCGTGGTAAGAAGAGGGAACTCTGTTCTTTTGAATTCTGAAGGAGCATACATATACTCTTCTGATGACAAGCTAATAGGAACAGGAAACTTTGATGGTAACATGTAGACATTGAACCTATCACGTTTACCTGAAACAACTCATGTTCCAAACGAACATTGCTTGATTTCATATATATATATATATATTCACTCTATCATCCCTGATTCAAATGACTCTAAGCCGAAAGAGAAAAAAAATGCTAAATGTTCTTCGTGGATTTGAAAAAAGCCTTCGACACAGTGCTCCACTCATTATTATGGAGAAAACTGGTAGATGCAGGTCTCAACCACCGTTTTGTTAACTTAATTAAAGATTATTACACAAATATGACAGCGGTAGTGCGATGGAACAATTCATTCACTGCGCCAATCAAGGTGCGTTCGGGAGTTTTACAAGGGGAGCCGATGTCACCATATTTATTTATACTTTTTATAAATGATTTAATCGGTCTCTACACTAATTCAGATTTACCGGGAATATATCTCCCAAATTATGGATATGTTCATATTCTACTATATGCAGACGATATTGTCTTGATTGGAGAATCCAAAAATAACCTTCAAATAAAAATCAATATGCTAAGAAAATATTTTGAAACAAATTTATTAACCCTGAATGAAAATAAGTCAAAAATTGTAGTTTTCAGAAACGGCGGTCGATTAGTACAAAATGACAAATGGTTATGGGGTGAGCGGCAACTGTCTGTTACTACGAAATATCTATACTTGGGATATCCGCTTACAAGTGCAAATTCACTAAACAAGGTAGCGTCACACTACAAGGGCAAAGCCCTGGCAGCAATTGGCGCTGTGTGGCAAGTTCTGACAAAATCCAAGATGGACTCTCTAAATACGGCAATGAGATTACTTGATTCGACGGTCTTGCCTCACATGCTATACGCCGCACCCTGCTGGGCACTCAACCAAGTAAAGGTAGTTGACCAGGTTCAGAATATTTTCCTAAGACGCTACCTAAATTTACCAAAGTATACTCCGAGCTTTATGCTAAGAATGGAGTGTGGATGAGTATCACAGGAAGTTATCATAACTAAACAGGTCCTGAGATTTTGGGTGAGGATTATGAAAATGGAAGAGAGTAGGTTGCCCCGGGCATGTTTGTCACACCTCTGGACATTACACAGCAATCAAAGGGCTGGTTTAACCTTTGTCGAAAACCTGTCAACCATTTTAGACTCAAACGGTTTTTCGTTCCTGAAGGGTTGTCCGGATTACACTGCAATACTGACTGAAATCCCTGCTATTATTCGAATAGCAACCGAACAAAGCATCCAAAACGACATGGCGAAAATTCTAAATACTTCACATTACAGTCACTTCAAATACCTAAAAAATTCAATAACAGCAGAACGATATCTATTCACAACTATTCCTCTAGCAATTAAAAGATTTTTTGCACAACTGAGACTCCTTTAGACGATCTTCCCAGAAAATCGTTCAAAGCGCTGGAAGATTGATTTGACTCTAACTTGCGATCTGTGTAAAAACAGAATCCAAGACGAAATTATGCATATAATATTTGGATGCTCTTGCTTAGAGAAACAGAGGAAAGAATTTTTGGGTGACTTACCCTGGTCTCAACCTGACTGCCAACAAATTGGCAGCTGGATGAACACACTGATGGTTGATCAGGGTCTCTCCCTCGGTTTATATAGATTCTACAAGGCCGCAGTCAATGTCCGTTGGAGAATGATGGATTTGCCGAATGTTGTGGTTTGCTTGGAGGAAGAAAGCGAAGATTGAATGCGGCTGATTCCACACTAGCCCTCTCAATGATATCCTAACCTTGACATATTCTAAACATTGGTACTTTAATTTAAATATTTAATCGTGTATGGTTCCTTTTGCTCTGTATGTTTATTTTTTGTATATATGGTTATATTTCTTTTTGTTTGGTTTTCTTTCTTCTCTCTTTCCTTATTACTTATTGTATTTTAGTTTTTACTTTTGAAATATCTTCCTTTCCTAAATCCCGTAGAGGGGAATCATGTATAGGGCTGGATGCCCCAATAAAAAGGCTTGTGTGTGTGTGTGTGTATATTTACAACAATTCCATGGTCTTAAATCATCACAGATGGCCCCGGATGTGAGAGGGTTCATATGGAGGGATTTAAGAGAGCGGAATATGAAGACTGTTATTAAGGAGGTAATTTTTAAAAATTAATGGAAATGAGTAGGTATATAACATGGGGTTGATTTCTGTATATCCATAAGAGATAATAAAGTATGAACAACTAATACTAATCATACAAGTAAAAACAAAAATAGGAATAAAAGATTTAATAGAGAACATATAATGATGATAGGTAAAAATATAAATGATTGGATGGGTAAATCATGATCTCTTCGTGATGGGCTTAGAAAAGGTTGAGGGGTTAGTTGTGATTAGGTTGAGGCAATGTCACTTTGACTCAAGTCCCTAACCATTTAATGTGCACGGCGCGGAGAACCTAGGCCATGTTTCACATGTAAATTTAAGGACCGAATAAAATTACAGTACCACAATCGAATAGTAAGATAAGGGTGATTGTTATGGGTTTTATTAATTAGTCGTAAAGACGTACGCATGCAGGATAAATGAGGGCGAAGATCAGTGACCAGAAATCAAAGTTTTAATTGGAGTCGTCAGGGGCTTAGCGAGAAGAAGAGTAAAATAAAAGATGTGCCAGCGTGTGGCATGAGAGTGCCCTGGAATATATATAAAAAATACAATTTGCTCGTGTCCAAGCCAGAAGTTGGGATAGGAAAATCTGGGGGACGGTGTGTCAATATTGTTAATTACGAAATCAAAGTAAGTCAAGTCTAGCCTGCGAAGGAGTTAAAAGTTCCTGCGGAAAAGGGTTAGTATTTATTAAGAAGTAACCTTTAAAGTGGTTAATTAAGTGGTTATTGAAGATCACCCTGTTTTTAGATCATAATTTTTAGTTTGATTTTAAAAGAATAAGTAATTGAGATATGAAGTTGCGAAATTAAGGCTTTGCATATAGCGTTAAAGGATTTGAAAAATCGAAAATAGAATTGCGAAGTTAAATGCAAAGTGATCTTAAAAAAAGTAAAAATAATGATGACATAATACAAAGATTAACACACTATAGCAGTATATAAGGGGTAATAGAAAGTGAACATCTATATACGAGGTGTGTTCAAAAGGTATCGCGAATTTTGAATTTTCGCGGGTTACGTATATTCGAATTTCGATCTATTTGTGGCTTTATGTTGGTACTCATGTCTCTCACTTATGCCGACAAGCTCGGCCATTTTGAATGTTCACTTAATTGTTGACAGCTGCTTTGCTTGCAGGGGTTTTGGATCGTCTTCGATTTTTACCTATTAAAAAAAATGGATCAAAGAACCTGTATCAAATTTTTTGTGAAAAACGAAATTAAGTGCGCGGATGCATTCCGAATGTTGACTGTGGCATACGGAGAAGCTACCTTGGACCGAAGCAACGTTTATCGGTGGTACAAAATGTTCTCAGAAGGCCGAGAAGATGTGAACGACGAAGAGAGTGCCGGACGCCCGAGCACTTCAACAACAGACGAAAAAATTAATGAGGTGGAGAAAATGATATTGCCAATCGTCGAATCACAGTTAGAGAAGTTGCTGAGGACCTAAACATATCGATTGGCTCGTGCTATTCGACTTTTATCAATGATTTGGGCATGAGACGGGTCGCCGCGAAATTCGTACCAAAATTGCTCAATTGCGACCAAAAACAGCATCGCATGAACATTGCTAATGAGATGTTGGACTTTGTCCGCGACGACCCAAATTTGCTCCAGAGGGTCATAACTGGTGACGAAGCGTGGGTTTATGGTTATGACGTGGAAACCAAAGCTCAATCATCTCAATGGAATCTGCCGCACGAACCAAGACCGAAAAAAGCGCGCCAAGTTCGGTCGAATGTGAAAGTTTTGCTGACAGTTTTCTTCGATTGCAGGGGCGTGGTGCATCCTGCAAGTTATGCGCAATTTGCGCGAAGCAATCCGCTAGAAACGCCCAGATTTGTGGAAGAACAAAAATTGGCTTTTGCACCACGATAACGCCCCTGCTCACACATCGTTGCTTGTGCGCGACTTTTTGGCCAAAATGCCGCGCAGCCACCGTATTCCCCAGATCTGGCCCCCTGTGACTTTTTCTCGTCCCCTAAACTGAAGAGGCCCATGAAAGGACGACGTTACTCTACGCTACGCTTGACGAGATAAAGACGGCATCGAAGGAGGAGCTGAAAAAGATTTTAAAAAATGATTTTTTGAAGTGCTTCGAAAATTGGAAAAAACCGTTGGCACAAGTGTATAATATCCATGGGGATTACTTTGAAGGGGACAAAATAGGTATTCATAAATGAATAAATAATTTTTGAAAAAACACAAAATTTGCGATACCTTTTGAACACACCTCGTATATAAAAATGAATGTTTGTATGTTTGTTTGTTTGTATGTCCGGTATACAAATTCGCAGTAGTTCACTAATTCAAACCAAAATTTCCATACATAGGTAAAAAAATACGGGGAAGACGATAGGCTATTTCAAAAATATATAAATCCATTATTAAAAATTATATATTCAAATTATTCTACTTAGCTCACGAACAGCGCCCTCTATCAAAGATTAGATTAAATTATGCTGATGCAAACAAATAGATAATGCTAATAACAAACAATTATTAAAAAATCATATCTAAATATATATCACTCGGGTAGATATGCACACGGGTCAATCCCGGGCGAAGCCCGGGTCACCCGTCTAGTATTAAATAATAAAAAAAGAGCAATAATATACTCGATAGCATTGAACATGGTAGCGGAAGATGAAACAATGTAAATAACATCTAATTTATAAAGTGAGAGTAAATATAAAATGACAAATGCAAATTAGTGATTTAAACATGAAATATAAATTTGTGATTATTAGATATGAGCCTGAAGCTTTGGGCAGAGGCAGTAAACACTGCTACATATGTTTTGAATAGAACAGGACCAACACAGATTGAGGGAAAGACACCTTATGAACTAGGGTCTGATAAAAAAAACAGCAGTTGATCATCTTCGAATATTCGTAAATGAATGTTTTTTCATGTGCCTGATGAAAAGAGAAGAAAGTTAGATGACAAAAGCGAAAAAGGTATTTTAGTTGGTTATTGCAGTAACAAGGATGGGTATCGAATCTGGATGCCGAACTCAAACAAAGTTGTCACAAGTAGGGATGTAATATTCAAGGAAACTATACCAACATTTAGCCTTGATATTGAAAAAAAGAAATAAGGAACTTTCAAGTAATCAGATTGATGAACAAAATTATACTCAAGATATTGAGAAAATTGAAAGCAATGTTCAAACATCAGACGTATACAATCTAAGAGATCGATCAAATATATCAAAACCTCAAAGGTATATTGATGCTGAAATAAATATTGCAGAAGGTCTTGAACCCAAGACATACAAAGAAGCAATGGATTCTCCAAATGCACAGTTTTGGAAAGAAGCAATGAATGAAGAAATGAATTCTTTAACGGAAAATTATGTATACGAATGCACAACATTACCACCTGGCCAAAAACCAATTGATTGTAAATGGGTATTAACGACCAAATTGAATTCTAAAGGAGAGATTACAAGATATAAGGAAACACTGGCGGCAAAAGGGTTTGCACAAAAGAAGGGTATAGATTATGAAGAAACATTTAGTCCTGTGGCAAGACATGTCACCATAAGAACTCTTTTATCAATTGCTGCTAATGAAGACTTAAAATTGGTACAGTTTGACATAAAGACAGCCTTTCTATTTGGAGACTTACAAGATCAAATTTATATCAAACAACCTGAAGGATTCAACAATGGAACAGATCTTGTATGGAAGTTGAAAAAAAAGTCTCTATGGATTTAAACAGTCACCAAGATGCTGGAATCAGAAAATAGTCAACTTCATGAAATAAAGATGTCTGAAGGAAAGTACAGCTGACCCCTGTTTATTCTTCAGAAAAACAAATGATCAACTACTCATAATTGCCATATATGTTGATGATGGAATCATTGCTGGTACAAATGAACAGGAAATCAATGAATTTCTTGATTAACTAATGTTTTCATTTAAGATCACAAGTGAACCATTAAATTACTTTTTGGGTATTGAGATAGAGCGGCAACCGGATGGGTCAATCTTTATAAATCAAAAGGCATATATAAGAAGAATTCTTGAGAAATTCAATATGTCTCAAGCGAATAAAGTGGGAACACCAACTGATAATTCTACTGTACCTGGGGAAGCAGAGATTCTAGAAAATGTTCCCCTTCATGAAGCGATTGGTAGTCTGATGCATCTGAGCTGCTTAACAAGACCCGATATCACTTTTGCATTGAATAAAGTTTCACAAAACTCACAGCACCAACAAAACGAATCTTAAACGAATCTTCAAATATCTAGTAGGAACAACTGAATATGGAATTATGGACCAAAAGGGTCATAAAGTAGGAGTTTTGGAATCTTTCAGTGATGCAGATTTTGCTGGAGACCCATAAACTAGAAGATCTACCAGTGGAGTTGTGTGTAAACTGGCTGGTGGTGCTATTTCTTGGCTTAGACAAAAACAAAGATTAGTATCTTTGTCAACAACTGAGGCCGAACTCGTGGCAGCAAGCAATACAGCAAAGGAGGTCATTTGGTTAAATAGACTTTTAGTGGAATTTCTCCACTAAAAGAACAACCAATTATAAAAGTTGATAATGCAAGTACAATTAAATTGATCAAACATCCTGAATTTCATAAGAGAACCAAACATATAGAAGTAAGACACTATTTTGTGAGAGAAAAGTATCAAGAAGGTATTTTCAATGTAGAACATATTTCTGGAAAAGATCAAGTTGCTGACATTATGACCAAAGGGCTCCCTAAGCCGCGCTTTCAAATGCTGAGATATCTACTGGGTATGAGGGATTTCCCCTTAAGGGGAAGTGTTGAAGATATTAATCTGCGATTTTAAATGTTTCTTTTTGACCAGTACTTTTGTTTTGTTTTTGATTTTCCTAAAATGTTTATTTCTTCCTCTTCATTATTATTTGTTCTATATGCAAAGCTTTGTTTTTTTGAGACTTGAATAAAGAAATTCAAGTATATTATATTTTTGTGTGCTTTTTTGAAGTTAAAACACAACATATAGATAAATAAATATATATTTATACATGTATATCTTGATGTTTCTTATGTTTTGGATATAGTAAGGTGGATTACCTTTTTTTGTTTTATTAATGTTTGTGTAAAAGAATGTGTGAGTGGGAAACTTTATAATTGAAGTCTCAAAGTGTGGAGAAGACTGAAGGCAATGGTTGAGTTAGCTTCAAAGCCTTTTATCCAAAATTAAGCTTTTCATTCTTTGAGCTTGCAAATGGTTAAAGCTACACAATTTAGCCAAAAATTGTTCGAAAACAAAAATTTATATTTCCATATTTAAAAATTAAAATGAAAATATATAACGATCTTACCTTATAATTTTCAAAGATTTCACGAATGTACTTAATAATTATAGTGGCTTGATCCTTTCTCCTTCCTCATACGGGCTACCAAAAATGTTCGCGCATATACTTAAATTAAATCTTATAAGTTAAAGTGTTTCGTTGAGTTTGAGTTCTTTTTCTCCAGGAGACGTTTTAGAATAAAACAAAGACTTGACTTGAATTAGAGCTTAGAATTTTTAAATTTACTACAAACAACAAAACAAAAGAATTCAGAATTTTACATACGTACCAATGAATACAATTTTTAATTTGCATCACAAAACCAAACAAATAATTAACAACACACTGTTGCCGAATTAAGAAAAAAAAACATAACAACTAATAATCAATAAATACATATACAAATTAATAAAGAACAATAACAATAAATAATAAAATAACAATAATAATAATGATTTTGACCAAACAATAGCCATTGCATTTTTGGGAGGGGTTTCACACCGTAAGTGGTAATTAGGTATCCTTGAAAATCAATTTCCTGTACCAGGAAGTTAGATTTAGAAATATTGATTCTTAATCCATAGGAATCTAGTCTGTTGAATAAGGTTTCAAGGTGGCTGTAATGCTCTAATTCCGTTTTAGAGGATACCAGAATATCGTCTAAGTAGGCAAACGCAAAGTCCAAATTTCTTGAAACTTCATGCATAAATCTCTGAAAGGTGGCAGTAGCATTTCGGAGTCCGAAACTCATGACATTAATCTCGAAAAGACCAAAAAGAGTACTGATGACAGCTTTCGATTTATCCTCTTCTGCCATTGGAATCTGATAGAATGCCTTGCATAGGTCTATTTTTGAGTACACACGAGTACCTTTCAAGATGTGATAGAAATCGTCAAGTCTAGGGATTGGATAACGGTTTGGAAGTGTAACTGCATTGAGTCTTCTTATATTCACCACAAGGTCTTAGTGATTCATCCTTTTTTGAAAATAAATGTAGTGGGCTCGCTCAAGGAGAATTTGAGGGTCTAATTATTCCATTATTTAACATATATTGAAATTCTTCTTTAGCAAGAGCTAATCTCTGTGGATCTAGACGACGGGCTTTTAAGTGGATTAGCTGACCCCTTGTGGGAATATAATGCTTAATGTTATGTTTTGCTTCGAAAAAATCTGAAGGTGGTCTACATAGGTTAGGATAGCGCTGACCTTGAATGATGAATTCAGGGTGCTAATATTTCCCATGTCTGAGATTGACTGAATAGCGCCTCTTATAGAAAGATTAGTTATTCCATCAATAATTAATCATCCACAATTCCATCAATAAGCGTTTTTTTATATATACACTGGTGTCCAAAAAATGAGAAACTTAACCAATATTGAAATTCTTTAAAAGCTAATTTATTAACAAATATAAAATTTAGTATACAAATAGTTTAAACTATGGAGAATTTGACTAGCTATATGAAAATAAAAAAATATATATTTGAAATTATGAAATATGCAAATTATTACCAACATACCCAAAGCTAAGGTTCCAGATCTTGAAGAAATAAGATATCAATAGGGAGTATGATCACCTCTAACAGCTATCAAGGTCTCACAGCGAGCCCTCATACTGTTTACCAGGCTTTGGAGGAGGTCCAGGGGTAGTAAACCCCACTACTCCAATAGAGCAGTTCTTAGCTCAACGAGGGTTCTGGGAGAGGGGTGACGAGCTCCAATACGCCTCCCTAGAGCATCCCACAAATGCTCTATTGGATTCAGGTCCGGAGATCTGGCTGGCCAATCCATCCTTCGAATATTCTCACTCTGGAGATATTCATTGACTAGCCTAGCCCTATGAGGACGAGCATTATCGTCCATAAAAATTAAATTGTGACCAATTTGATCTCTATAAGGTCTTAGATAGGGCTCAAGGATCTCGTCCCTGTACCTTTGGGCAGTTAAAGTGCCCCCAGAAAAAATGTGGAGGGGTGTGCGTCTGCTAGAACTGATGCCAGCCCAGACTAAGAGACTGCCCCCTCTAAAACTGTCTATTTCCCTGATGTTACTGGGATGATAGCGGGTTCCAAGCTCCCTCCAGATGAAAACTCGTCGAGAATCTGACCCCTTGTGGGAATATAATGCTTAATGTTATGTTTTGCTTCGAAAAAATCTGAAGGTGGTCTACATAGGTTAGGATAGCGCTGACCTTGAATGATGAATTCAGGGTGCTAATATTTCCCATGTCTGAGATTGACTGAATAGCGCCTCTTATAGAAAGATCCTGAAGGCCGGCGGAAGAGTTTGTCGCTACTCTGTCCGCTGGTTGGAGCTTTCCGACTCTTTCCAAATGCACTGAGGCCTGCATTTATTTTGCAAGCAATTAGGGCCAAAGCGAAAATTGTAATAGCAGTATTTCCCTCTTGGATTGAATGATCTTTGAGACTGACTTATCGGCCTTGATTGAGTCCTAGTTTTGGATCGAGATCTTGATCTCTCCAGCCGCAATTCGGACACCTGCCGTTCAAGGCCTTCCAATTAGGCGATCAGGCGATCTGTTGAGGAAGAAGACACTTCCGCTTCGAATATTTATTTGGAAGGGTTTACGTCAATTATTTTATCGGCCAATATGACCAATTTGTTAGTGTCCTCATCGCTTGGAATAAGTATATTCTTTATGGGTGTGGGCAATTTATCGAGCCAAAGTTTTAATCATATTGCCAGAGACATCAGGGGTAGCGAGGGATCTGAGCTTTTGTAAGAACTGGCTCGGTTTCATGACTCCGATCTCTATGCCAGAAATTAACTTTTTAATCCTCAACCCTTCACTTTCTCTGAACAATTCAAGTAGTCGTAATTTACATTCATTGTACTTGCTGTCGATTTTGCTATTAATTATGTCCCAAATGTTTTCTATATATTTCGGATCTAATTGGGAGAATAAATAAACAAATTGATTGTCTTCCCCTGAATAATTCCACCTATTTTGAACTGTGCCTCTCCCTGGAAGAACCATATTTCAGGTTTTTCAACCCAGAAAGACGGAATTTTAACACTAACTTTGCATATTTCTGAGGTATCGCTAGACTTATTTTCCATTTCCATCTTACGTAAATTTAAAATTCGATGCAACAGCTAGATGTAAATAGAGATAAAGTTAGAAATAAAAATATTGAGATAAAATAATAAGGAAGATAATATAAAAACTTATCCTAGTTTTGAGATGAGATCCCAATATCTTGAATGATATTTCTTTTCTCAAACTTGACTAAAATTTTTGCATTTGTTTGTTTCTTGCAATCCTCGATTGATATATATTGTTGCACCAGGTTGCGGCTTGGCAGACTCTGCAGCCTTGATTCTCTCCTGTGCTGGGTCTTGCATCTTACCAGAGCGTGTTTCAACCATCCTACAAATTTATAAAAGGGAATAATGAGATAAGTCTACTTTATGTAGCCACCAGAATAATCTATTTATTTTCTCACATCAAAGAGAGCAGTGAAGTCACAGTGTACCTAAATACAAATGATGATAATCTAAAAATAATCTGTTTTAAATAAATATCATAGAATATAAAAATAAATAAATATATAATTTAAATTTCAAATATATTAAAAATAATATAATAAATACGCCATTAATCATGATGTAACACTTCCCCCTCTCCAGAGGTCGTCACGTCCTCGTGAGTTACCTCATCAATTCTCTCAAAATAGGGTTTGAGTCTTGAGACATGGACAATCAATGGGTCTTGGCCAGGATTATCTTTCGGCTCAATTAAGTAATTTATTTTAGACAGCTTCTTTAATATTCGATATGGGCCAAAATATTTTCTCAATAGTTTTTCGCATTTTCCGATTTTCCTGACTGGTGTCCAAACTGCCACTAAATGTCCTGGTTCATAGATTTTCTCATTGTGTTTTTTGTCATAGTTTCTTTTCATTCTTTCCTGAGTCTTCTCTGTGTTGTTAATGACTACCTGTCTCGTCCTTGCTATTTTATCTAAGTAGTTTTCTATATATTCGTCGTAATCGTCCATGTTACTATCCGTTGGGATATTCTCGTCGTCTAAGAGGGACATGGGTTCCCTTCCAAACAACAGGAAAAATGGGGAGTAGCCTGTGGTTTCTTGAATCGTGGTATTATACGCGTGGGTGATAAAAGGGAGGATTTCATCCCAGTTCTTTTGGTCTGTGTTCACATACATGCTGATCATATTGATTAAAGTTCTATTTAGCCGTTCCGTTAGTCCGTTAGTCTGGGGGTGGTAGCTCGTTGTGAAGCAGTGTTTCACTTTGCACATTTTCATTACCTCCTTCATCAAATTGCTAGTGAATTGTGAACCTCTATCGCTAATAAGAAATCTTGGGGCCCCGTGACGTAAAATAATATGTTCGATTAAAAATGTAGAGACTTCTTTCACGGTTGCTTCTGATACTGCCTTTGTTTCAGCATACTTGGTATAATAATCAGTCAACACAATTATCCACTTCCTTTCGTTGATGGCATGGGGCCAACAAAGTCAATTCCGATTCTTTCAAAAGGGTAGTTAGCTGGGGGAATAGGTTGTAGAAGTCCAGAAGGCAAGTGATTTGAACCTTTCCGACTTTGGCAAAGATGGCACGTCTTTACAAATTCTGAAACATCTTTCAACATGGAAGGCCAATAGTATTTATTCTTCAATCGGTAAGTGGTTCTGGCGACGCCCAGATGGCCATTCAGCATATGGTTTTGGTATTCACTCATGACTTCCTTCCTTCTCTTCTTTGGCACTACCAGCAACCATGCCCTACCTTCAGGATTTGGATTTTTCTTGTAGAGACACCCATTTTCTTCTTTGAAGTTCTGTGTAATTGAACGCTTGTTTCCACTAAGGTTCTCCTTAATATTCTCAATAAAATCATCCTTTTCGTCTATTATTTGATTCAGAAATAGTCTTTCATAATCTTCGTCCCATTCGTTTTCAGGTAAGGGTCCTCTAGATAGACCATCAGCGTCCAGATGTTTTTTACCCGATTTATGTATGATTTCGAAATTATATTCCTGAATCTTCAGTGCCCATCGTGCTAATCGGCCGGTCGGATCTTTCAGATTCTTAAGCCAGCATAGTGCGTGATGATCAGTTACGATTTTGAAGTGCCTTCCATATAGGTAGGGTCGTAACTTGGACATTGACCACACAACAGCTAGACATTCTTTTTCGGTAGTCGAATAATTTTGCTCAGGTTTGCTCAGTGTTCGACTTAAATATGAGATAACTTTTTCTTTATCGCCGAACTTTTGGACTAATGTTGCACCCAGGCCGATGTTAGATGCGTCAGTATGAATGTAAGTAATTGCATTCGGGTCAAAGTGCCCTAAGATTGGAGGATTTATCAATGCTACTTTAAGGGTTTGAAATGCTTTTTCTTGATTTTCTGTCCAGGTAAAAGGTACATTCTTTTTTATAAGACTGGTTAATGGATCGGCAATTTTTGAAAAACCTTTGATAAATTTTCTATAATATGAGCACATTCCTAAAAATGATTGAACTTCTTTTATCTTTTTGGGCCGAGGAAAATCTCTAATAGCCTTGATATTATGCTCCGCTGGTTTTATACCATGTTGATTAGTTATATGGCCGAAAATCTCCAGTTCTTCGAAAGCAAATTGGCATTTTTTGTTGTTCAATTTTAAATTAGCCTCGCGAAAACATTTTAAAACAGCTTCTATTCTTTTGAGATGTGTTGAAAAATCCGAGCTATAAATGATTACGTCATCTAGATAACATAAGCAAATTTGCCATCTAAGATTACCAAGCATATTTTCCATGTTCCTCTCAAATGTAGCAGGGGCATTGCATAGACCAAAGCGCATTACGTTGAACTCATATAGGCCATGTGCTGTAGTGAAGGCTGTCTTTTCTTTATCTTTCTCCTCAACCTCTACTTGCCAATATCCTGATTTAAGGTCAATTGCTGAAAAGTATTTGGATCCTTGAAGTGTATCCAATACTTCATCAATTCTGGGAATTGGGTAAACATCCTTCACTGTTACATCATTCAATTTTCTGTAGTCAACGCAAAATCTGTACTTACCATCTCGCTTCTTGACCAAGATTACAGGGAAGGACCATGGACTCGAGGATGGTCTAATTATGCCGTCTCTGAGTATTTCATCAATTTGTTCTTTTATGATTTCTCGCTCTTTCGCGCTCACCCTATACGGCTTGTGTTTGATCGGTTTCGCGCCTTCTGTATCGATCCGATGTTTCGCTAAGTTGGATCTTCCTAATCCCGACGAAAACAAATCCTCGTACTTTTCCAAAACTTGTTTCACTTGCTCCTTTTCCTTATATTCTAAATTTTCGTTTATCTGAAATTGGGGTTCTTCATTTTATTTTTGTTCACTTTCTTCCATAAGATTCACTTCGGCTGGCTGGCTTCCAAAGCACAATGTTTGGTTTTTTAATATTTTTAATGGTCGAGGGTAAGGGTTCGTTATCCAGATATATGTTTCCCTATTCACAACATTTATTAAGCTTCTCGCTAGTCGAAGTCCATTTGTTTGAAACATTTTATGGTTCTCCTCGATGATGTATTCGCCATCCTCTGCTTCTACAAATGCATTAATCAATTTAATAGAAATTTCTGGTATAATGGCATCCTTTGCACTTTTTATTTCTGTTTATATTTGATTACGTCACGATTTTCTGTCAAGTCATATTTGATTATTTCACTCTGACAATCAATTTTTGCTTTCATTTTCTTAAGAAAATCACGTCCAAGTATAAATATTCGCAAATGTGTTCTCATTATCACAAATTGATGTGTAATTGTTTTGTCATCAAATTTTATATTTAAAATAATATTTCCTACGATATCTAATTCTTTGCCATCGGGTCCGGAGCACATTTTATCAGGATTTATTATTTCAAGACCTGTGTTAAGAGCTGTACTAAGGTCGACCACTGAAAGATCGGCGCCTGTATCAATCAAAGCTTCGCAGATACCGATTCTATCCACGTTAATGTTCATTTTATATTTGGGGTCTAACTTTTTAATTCCATTTATGGTCGACTTGCTTTGATTGACGGACTCAGGCGCGATGTTTAGTTTAAATCTTCTAATGCAGCATATCTATTCCTTGTAGGGATACTCGAGTACGGGCTATTACTTACGTCAGAGTAGAGCAGAGGTCTCGACTTCTGAGTTCCATTATCCATTCGGATTTCTTCTTCGACCTTGTCTTGTGTAACTATGGGGTCCTCTTCCACAATTCTTACAAACCTGACTCTGCAATACCGCGCTACGTGTCCTGGCTTGTTACACTTGAAACATATTGGTCTCCCGTCTTCTGTCCTATTCCTATTTGAATTTGGATTCTTATTGTATGTTTTACTTGGGTAGACCGGTTTTGGCTCAGGATTGGGAGTGTAAGATCGTCTAGGGGCAGATACCTGGGGCAGAGGCTTGTTCTGGTAATACCTCGGAGTGGGGGCCTGGGGCTTGGAGGTGTTCTGGTAGTACCTCGGAGCGGGGGGCCTGGGGCTTGGAGGTGTTCTGATATGGTCTTCTGAACGACGTAGCATTCTTCCATTGCTCTTGATGATGGGGACGAGGAGAGCGTGGTCCATTATAAAGAGCTTTTGATTTTTCTGCACGTTCTTGGTAATTCTTTTCGAACAAATCCAGCTTTTTACAAATTTCTAGAAGTTCATTGGTATTTTTAGGAGGGTTTAGGTGAAGGGCAAAAGAGTATTCTTTCTTTAACCCTCCAATAACCCAGTTTATTTTAGTCTCTTCTTCCATTTGGGGGTCGACCTTGTTGCACAGTACAAGGATATCCTCTGCGAACCTGATTGCAGGTTCATTCCACTGTTGTATCCTGTTTAATCTCATCCTCATTTCTTCTTTGTTGGCGTCTTAGGCAAAATCCTCAATTAGGCGGCTCTTGAAATTTTCCCAGCTGGTGAAACTTACTTTGTGTAGGTTCAGCCAGGTTTTGGCGCTACCAATCATATTCATGGCAGCATAACGGGAGATAATGTAGTCTGCCCAATGGTACAGGAAGCCAATTTCTTCAAGAGATTCAATCCATGGGCGAGGGTCTTCTGTTCCATCATACTTGGGGATGTCGATGTTGGGATTCAGGACAACTGGGTCGGAACTAGCATCTCTACCAATTGTTGCACCAGGTTGCGGCTTGGCAGACTCTGCAGCCTTGATTCTCTCCTGTGCTGGGTCTTGCATCTTACCAGAGCGTGTTTCAACCATCCTACAAATTTATAAAAGGGAATAATGAGATAAGTCTACTTTATGTAGCCACCAGAATAATCTATTTATTTTCTCACATCAAAGAGAGCAGTGAAGTCACAGTGTACCTAAATACAAATCATGATAATCTAAAAATAATCTGTTTTAAATAAATATCATAGAATATAAAAATAAATAAATATATAATTTAAATTTCAAATATATTAAAAATAATATAATAAATACGCCATTAATCATGATGTAACAATATATATATATATATGTGTGTGGCAATATAATAATAATGTGGGCAAAGAGAAATAATCACACCACAAATTGGAAGATGAACCCAGACAACCAGAGAGAGAGATGGGGGGGGGGGGGGGGGGGACAGCCGGCCTGCCCGCCGCTGAGCGTCCGGCCGTTCGTATCGCACACAATCCTCAACTGTCTAATAGTCTCGAGGTTCCAAGTAACGCCCCTGTGCTCGCCCCCGGAATGTCGCTGGTGTCTCAAATGACTGGACTTTAGCTGCTGTCTCTCTCTGGGCTGACTCTAGGTTTGCTTTATTATTCCTGGAAGAGTATATATTATGACATATGGCCCCCGTTGAAGAAGGCTGAACATGGTTTGAGTATACTTAAAGCTGGAGAAGCCAGAAATGAAGAAAATAATTTTACAGTTGAAATTAATTAAGGTTATGGTGACACATAGTTTTATGTAAATAAAATATTGTATAGTACACAAGTAAATATTTTTTACAAGCAGTTTTACAACACCGGAGAGTTTGGTATTTAAGGGAATTTTTGATAATATCAAAGTTATAAAAGGCTATATACAATAACATCTAATGTATTATAAGGGAAATGATATTGAGGAGTGTGAACAACGAGAAGGGGAGTCACATACACATGGTGAAATTCTGAAGGTCATTAAGACTGGGGACTTTTCAGGCGGACATGGAAAGGGGAAACTTGGCATGGGCTTTCTATGCTATAGGTGTAGAGTACGAGAAATGAGATTGAGGTTGGAAATTGTGTGAGCTCAGGACTGAGGTAAATATAGAACTACATACAATGTTAGAATTTTGGCGAACAGAGCGAGGGGAAACTTGTTTTGGGCTTTCTACCTTATCTATGCAGTTACTTGTGTAGCGAGTCCGAGGGGAAAAGTCCCGTGTGTAGGTGAGGAAGTCGAATGGACTTATATTTAATTTGCGAAGATAAAATAGTTCGAGATGCAAACGTAGAATATAGGCGAACAGAGCGAGGGGAAACTTGCTTTGGGCCTTTCCACCTTAATTATTTCGATACTATGAGAGACTTTAGTAGTTTTAACTAATTGTAGGAAAGTGTGCGCGCACAGTGCCAAAAATTGGGACGAGGACGGCGTTGTCCTTTACAAGTGACAAGCTGCTCGGACACGAGGTGTTTGAACCGTCGTGGGAGCTTGTGCGAGGCGATGATTTCGCGATGGGTCGAACGTAAAACCCATGTCTGCGCGAAATAATGACGGACCGGCAAAATCAGCGAGGATGTTTAACGTACATCCGTGGGAAATATCGGAAGTAGGTTATATCGTGCAGGTTTGGACAAGGGACAAACATAGATTTGAAGACAGGGTCCGTGTGGCGAACGTGTGGCGCGAAAAGAAGGAACGAACTGTGCCGCTCGATGCAGATTGTTAAAGTGCGAACAAGAAGGAGTTGATAAACATCTAGCAGTTAGTCAATCTGCATCCTGTGACGAACACACCAGTGTCTAGATGGTGTGGGTCGGTGGATATGCTAGAGAGAAATTCTACAAAATATATTATCGTAAATGAAGAGTGGAGATTAGTGGCAAAAGTAGTTCGATAAATGATTAATCAATAATTTCATAGAGGGTCATGGACTGGTAGAAGGTTAACAAAGTTGTAAGGATGAGAGGGACATTCAGGGCGAAATTAATAAAGGTTACTCAGGGTTGGTTGTAAGCAAGGCTCACGTGGTGGTTGGAATTCTTCGATGCCTGAATTACAGAGTGTATTTTGAGTCGTTTAAGGAAAGAAATTTTTCTTCGTGAGCCGTGCTTACAAGTAGGAGAGAAGGTCATATACAAATAGGTATACAAATGTTTAGGTGCTGGAGGCCAATTGTGAATGAGCACTATTATGAAAATTGATTGTTATTATTAAAAATCGTAAAATATGCATAGATAGAATGCCAATTTTAAGAAATGACTTTAAAATAAAAATATTTCATTAAAATGTCTATTATTAAATCGATTGGTAAGGTACAAATTTAATGGGTTACAAATATCTAGATAAATAGTATTGAGAATAAAATCATTGTTAATAGGCGTGGAGAGAATAAATTGAACTAAACTAATTATAGAAAATATTGGCATCAGAGTTTAAAGGAATGGCTTTTTTGAAGAATGAATGGTAGGGGTGGAAACAATTACACTCACAGGTTATGCTGGTTGAGGGCGCAAGTAGATTCATTAAGTTCATTGAGGGAGGGTTCTTCTGCTTATATTGTACGGGACAGTGTTGTTCGCCACAGTAGTGTCAGGGATATGGCGGAGTCTTGTCCATGATGATGGAAGGTGTCCTGCTCTGGCGCGGTGATCGTTCTTGGGCAGACCTAGTGCTGGGAGAAGTGTACGGCAGGTTCATCACCGTCGTAGGTGATTAGTTCTTCGGGATCACGGTTCAAAAATTGGTCGAGACAGAGGGTGAGAGCTCGAAGAGAAGCGGCTACAGTAGAGTAGGTCGTTGAGTCTTGTGGAACTTGGTTGTGGGTTTGTCCGATCATCGTGGTGTTGCTTCTTTTTTCTTCATATTCTGATATATGAGGGATTTGCTTCCGGGGCAGGTCTTATCCTGTCGACTTTTTATGTGGCAATATAATAATAATGTGGGGAAAGAGAAATAATCACACCACAAATTGGAAGATGAACCCAGACAACCAGAGAGAGAGATGGGGGAGGGGGGGGGGGGGCAGCCGGCCTGCCCGCCGCTGAGCGGCCGGCCGTTCGTATCGCACACAATCCTCAACTGTATAATAGTCTCGAGGTTCCAAGTAACGCCCCTGTGCTCGGCCCCTGGAATGTCGATGGTGTCTCAAATGACTGGACTTTAGCTGCTGTCTCTCTCTGGGCTGACTCTAGGTTTGCTTTATTATTCCTGGAAGAGTATATATTATGATATATATATATATATATGAAAAAATAGTACAAATGTAACATTGTACTGGGATAAGGTGCATACATTAAGAAAAAGGCATCTCCTTATCGTGCAACTGAAAGTTGCTGATGGCTGGCGCCATCTATATATATATAATAAAAGGATTTAAAAGCGCGAATGTTTCTTTTATACATAAAACGAACTTCTACTGTCCTTACTGCGATGAAAAAATATATTGGGAGGGCTTGGCTAATCAGTGGTGAACCCCCCCAGCGGTTTCGCCAATTCAATCCACCAGACCGCTTCTCAGAGCTCTAATACTGTATTGGATCATTCTGCTTTTATATGCTACACTGAAGGATGGAATCTTAGAAATGGTTTTCAAGTAAACCTATGTCCAACATTGTAACATATAATAGCAGAACGATCCAATACAGTATTAGAGCTCTGAGAAGCGGTCTGGTGGATTAAATTGGCGAAACCGCTGGGGGGGTTCACCACTGATGAGCCAAGCCCTCCCAATATATTTTTTCATCGCAGTAAGGACAGTAGAAGTTAGTTTTATGTATAAAAGAAACATTCGCGCTTTTAAATCCTTTTATTTCATATGTATAGATGGCGCGTTATTGCTTTGTGTTAATATATATATATTAATCACGTCTGGCGCACTAATATGGTGTGTCGATTAATTAGGTCCAACGATTTTCAAAAAGTATTTTAAAGTTTTTTTTATTAGTATTACGCATTAGCTACGTTTTATAAAGGAAGTTCAAAAAGGACAGCACCCTAGAATGTCCATTGGGTTTTGATTTGCTTCCGCCTATCTGCCGCGCCATGCCACGCCACGCAGCGGTGGTCATCTATTACCAAGCTCCGCTTGGGTGTTTTAAGACGGCATGGTCCGTCATTCCAGCAGGCTGGAAGGAAGTCTCTCGGCTCCCATACACTCATGTACATCTAATTTCCCACAATGATAGAAGATAAAAAATATTTTATTTTTATTTTTTATTGCATAAAAGCTTTTTTAAAATGTATTTTTCATTTTTATTAATTATTTAATTAGTTTTTAATCAGGGATTTACAAAATTTAGAATCAATAGTTAAAATATATACGAAATCTCATCAAAATATTTAAATATGCACATCAATATTAAAAAAAACCCTTTATAATTATATACATATAAAACCATTTACACATTATGATATTAGAATATATGTGATTAATCTAGGTCCCTTAGGCCTTCAAAATATCTCTCTAACCACTCGTATTGTGAGTTAGGGACTCAAGTCTTTTTGTTTTTATTCACAATAACTGTGGAATCCCCCAAGATATTAAAAGCGTCAAGCAGGTTTAGTTCTAGGGATATTTTTCATTAATGCCAGGTTGAGATTTATAATTCATCGGAGAGTGGCCGTTTGATTTCATTGTTATCAGAAAACTGAGCAGATAGAGGAAATGACCCATTGTTTGGTCTTCATTCTAGTAGATGGGGTAAATCGATCCTATTTCAAAATTTTGTGAAATATACTTTTCCGTGGCCATGGCTAGTCAAGATGGTTTTTGAAGTGCACTCATGTTAGCTTCTTGGAAGCATGAATATCAAAATTCTTGGCGTAAATCTTTCAAGAATGCTGATTGTATAATCCATAATGTATAGGTCTATCGATAGATTCTGTGTGAACTGGTTCTTTCATGGACAACGCTTTATAGAAATATTTTGAAAGACAGGGTATAAGTTAGAAGGTGCAGCGGCTTTGCTCTTTGGTCTGCTAGTTCATTTCCAAGAATACTGCTGTGACCTTTGACACAGCAGAGTTGAACATTGGATGTATAATGGGGTAGACTGCATATGACAGAAAGAGCCAATTGCCAGTCTGAGGCAATTCGGAAGTTCACATGCGGGTAAATATGGCTAGCTTTAGTCGCCTAAAGAACCAGCGTTTCTTCTTGGAATGTTGAATGATATCACCCGTTTATTACACTACAAAAACTTCAGTGCCTATTTTATTCCTTTAAAAAAATGGAATATAAAAATTCTATCATATGTCTTATACCTGGCGACTACAGTCAGCTAAAATTTTGATATTTATTACTTTTGCTTTGTAGGTATTTAATACTTCTATGTGGTATGGGATTATTTCATAAATCGATCACAAAAATTGAAAGGAAGCATGGAAATTAGTCCATTCCCTTCCAAATTTTTATAGAATGTTGGCCGCTCTTTACGCCACAGAAATAGCTTCGTTTGAAAGGAACTATACAATTTATATTCTATAATCTATTCCATTCCACGACTTAACATAGAAGTATTGATATTTTGTAAATTTATATTCATAGCAGTAATGAAATAGACTATAAAATACCCGACTTATGTACGGTCTAGATCAGGGGTCGGCAACCTTTTGAGTCTAAAGAGTCAAAAATTGCAAATTACAAAATTTCAAAGTTTTTAAAGAGCCACAACATTTTTTATTGCCAACAATAAATAATATTCGCAAAAATAAAAACTTTATTTATGTGAGTACTACACGCAGCTTCACATCCAAAGATCCGCATGTGGCTCGCAAGCCGCTGGTTGCCGTCCCCTGCTCTAGATGTATATTAAGAAACTAGCGAGTGACCCGGGCAACGCACCGGGTTTAGCGGTAGGACCCGCTGAGACATAAGTGTATAGATAGTGACGTAAAAATTGCAATGGGTAAATCTGATTTTCTAGAGGCAGCATCCAAGTATAAGGGTGAGTAAAATACTTTCTAAGTGAAGTATATACATTCAGGCAGATCATATACATTTTTATAACAAAACTAGCGGACGTACCCGGCTTCGCCCGAGGTTTCACCCGAGTAAAGGTTTGTCTAACGAACTTATAAAAACTTATAAAACTTATAAACTTATAAAGTGAACATTTTTTCCCGGTCCCTGTGTGCCGTGTCATCCTGAAATTTGTCTTTCATAATTTTCTACATTACAAAATCATCGTTTTATCTAGTGAACACATTTTCCCGGTCCCTTGAAAAATACTCGATAAGTTGAATAAAATCATGGTCGTGAATCTCTCGATAAAGTGATTATTTTTTCCCGGTCCCTGTGTGCCGTGTCTTCCTGAATTTTGTCTTTCCTAATTTTCTACAATACAAAATCATCGTTTTATCAACATATTTTCCCGGTCCCTTGAAAAATACTCGATAAGTTGAATAGAATCATGGTCGTTTATGGAAGATGGACGTTGTTCCCGGAGGTCACCTGCCCCCCGCGCGCCAGGACCTATTGATTCCTCTGATTGGCCGGCGGCCGGACGGGGGGTGGGGGGGGGCTCTTGATCCCTCTGATTGGTCGGTGGGAACTTGGACTGTCCAATGGCCGGCGGCCGGACGGGGGGGCAGACCTAAGCCTATCTCCGTTCGTAAAACTTTCCGGAGATACACCTAATAATATCCCAATATTTCGAGGCGCATCCTAAAATTTAATTTTTAGTATCGCATTTATATTTATTCGAATTTAATATTTAAACGATACTCAGTATTTCTTTTGATTTTTATATATCATATATATCGTCTTGCACAATTATTTAATCTTTTTAAAATAAAGTACAATACTTAAAATAAAATATGTTTCATAAAGTACAATACTTAAAATAAAATATGTTTCCTATAAATCTAAAATTAGAAAATAAACTTTTAAATCGGTAACCTCAAGGAGATAGCACTAAAGCACTAATATTTGAATTAGTTTTACTTAATATATTAGCCCTGAAAGGCCCAAGGTCATCAGGCGTGGACCAAAACCTAAGCCTATCTCGGTCTCAATGGCGGCGCTGCTTGCGAGTTAAAGCTACAAATCTGCAAATAACTCTAAGGATATTAAAGATATTCAAGAAATTATTTTTCGTAAACCTTTCCGGAGATACACCTAATAATATCCCAATATTTCACGGCGATTGGATGTATGGTTTTCGAATCCATAGAGGACACACACAGACATTCAATTTTATATATATAGATGAGAATGGAATCATATCATCAAGAACAAATCTTAAAATAACAACATATTAGACAGCACAGTGCAAAAATGTAGAAAATTAATGTATAGAGTTGTGATGAATAAAGTAAAAAATACAAAAATCAAAATAAGTTTGAGGTGAGAAACTATAGGCATTTGGGAAAAGTTAAAATAAATTTAAAAATTTTCCATCGCAGTAAGGACAGTAGAAATTGTTTTATTTAAAAAAAAAGAATCTTACGCCTCTAAATTAGTTTTATAATTTGATAAACATATTTAAAGTGAAAAAAAAAATAATAAATCAGAAAATAAAATTGCAAACAACAAAACTATATTGCAGATAAGACAACATATAGAGGAATGAATTCATTTAAAGGACCTCATTAAAAATAACATTTCTAATTTTATATAAACAACTTCGATAATTCTACCATTATTTGATGTCCCGACCCCTACAGCCTTTCATATAACAAACTGTAATTCGACACTATCGATAATTCGACTATTTTAAAATTCAAATTTTAAAAGTTGATTTTTCTTTAAAACCTTATAATTAACAACATATTCAGACTGCACAGTGCAAAAATGTTGGAATTTTTATGTATATAATTTTATGTATGTAATTGTATTTATAATTAAATAAAAGGAAGGCCAAAAATAAAAATAATTGATAATAGTTTAATAACCAACAAATAATACAAAAATATATATTTTTTTCAGGTGAGAAACTATAGGCATTGGTTAAAAGTTTAAATAAATATATTTGAAATTAAAAAAAAAGAAAAGAAAATTGCAAACAAAACAACTACAGTAAAACCCCTCTATAGTGAACCCCAATGGGTCAGAGCTTTTGGTTCACTATAGCCACGGTACACTATAGCCACGGTTTGGCTATTTTTTTTTTTTTACTTTTCAAAATATTTAGACGGTATAATTAAAGAACGGCCATACACACAAGAAGAAGCTGCCTCTTAATACTGTGGTCACTTTGTTTTACTTCCCTTAATTGACCAATTTCCTTTTATTAATACTGATAATAATAGAAATCATTAGATGATAAGTTTTTATCATTAACATACATGTACCTCTATGTCTAATTTAAAAATCAAGACAAATCCTAGGCAAAGTTTTATAAAATTTATATTCAAAGATATAAAATGATTTTAAAACATCATTATCACATTATATAATGCAATGTTTACTTGAAAAAATGGCTTTAACACATTGTTGCTTTAAATCACTCTTCAAGCATTGCACCTTTCAAATAAAATTAGTGTTTTTCTTCCATTTCATGTTTTCACATATTCTTCAAAGTCTAGGTTTCGTTTTTTTTAAACCTGTCATTCAAAACATTGCTGTCTTTAAAATCACCATAGTTCATGGCATAAAAATATTTTTTGTTTAATCACGGGCCCGTTTATTTGGACGTTTTTTATTTTTTTATTTTTGTTAGTTTTTTTAATCCCTAACACACGTACGATCGCGATTGCGGCAAAATTTGAGGTTGATTTCTCTTTGTAACAATTTTTAATAGCCTTATATTTTATCTCTTATAATAGAGAAGTTATATTCTATTATTTTAATATGTTCTTAACATTTTGCTTATGTTTTTTCACTTTGAAAAGTTCTGAAAATGGCCTTTTAAAAAAGAAATAACGTTTTTGTTTTTAGAATGCCTTTGTTTTCTTCATTTTGCAAGCCATTTGCATTTTTTCTATTACAAATTTAATGGTTGCAAATATATTCTATTTAATAAAAAGTATAATGTGTCAAATTTATACAACATACAGCATAAATAAAATGTAAATCAAAACAAACAATGCCGCTAAATTAATTGTTTTGAAATCGCGATCCGTGAGCTGAAACATGCTCAAAATTTTGTTGTTTTATTTTTTTTTTTTAAATTACAATTCTAAGTTCGTTATAGGCATAGTATTTTAAATATATTTTCTTATTTTGGGACCGAAAATAGGTTCGTTATTTTAAAAATCGCAAAGTTCGTTATAACGATGGTATTTTCAATGGAATGGAATTGGGAATCGCCTTAGGTTCGTTATATCCAGGGTTCGTATTAGCCTGGTTTTACTGTATATTGCAGATACGATGATATATTAAAGGAATAAATTCATTTAAAAGACCTCATTAAAAACTAAATTTCAAGTTTTATATATACAATAAATTGGCTCGTGCCATTCGATTTTTATCAATGATTTGGGCATGAGACGGGTCGCCGCGAAATTCGTACCAAAATTGCTCAATTGCGACCAAAAACCGCATCGCATGAACATTGCTAATGAGATGTTGGACTCTGTCCGCGACGACCCAAATTTGCTCCAGAGGGTCATAACTGGTGACGAAGCGTGGGTTTATGGTTATGACGTGGAAACCAAAGCTCAATCATCTCAATGGAAGCTGCCGCACGCACCAAGACCGAAAAAAGCGCGCCAAGTTCGGTCGAATGTGAAAGTTTTGCTGACATTTTTCTTCGATTGCAGGGGCGTGGTGCATCATGAGTTCTTGCCACAGGGTAGAACGGTCAATAAGGAATATTACCTGCAAGTTATGCGCAATTTGCGCGAAGCAATCCGCCAGAAATGCCCGGATTTGTGGAAGAACAAAAATTAGCTTTTGCACCACGATAACGCCCCTGCTCACACATCGTTGCTTGTGCGCGACTTTTTGGCCAAAAAACAACACACTAATGATGCCGCGCAGCCACCGTATTCCCCAGATCTGGCCCCCTGTGACTTTTTCTTGTTCCCTAAACTGAAGAGGCCCATGAAAGGACGACGTTACGCTACGCTTGACGAGATAAAGACGGCATCGAAGGAGGAGCTGAAAAAGATTTAAAAAAAAAAAGATTTTTTGAAGTGCTTCGAAGATTGGAAAAACCGTTGGCACAAGTGTATAATATCTCATGGGGATTACTTTGAAGGGGACAAAATAGGTATTCATGAATAAATAAATAATTTTTGAAAAACACAAAAGTCGCCAAACCTTTTGAACACACCTCGTATAACAAACTGTAATTCGACACTATCGATAATTTGACTCTTACGATAATTCGACCATTTTCTCTTCTTCTTTCTTATCAATACTCAATCATATTAAGGTATCAAGCTTGTAAAGTTTGAGACTTTTGATGGTGTCTCCCGGGGAAGAGTAGAGCTCATCAATGGATGAGTCAATACAGTCAATATTGTGTTTTGGGGTTGCAGGTTAAGAATTGCACTTAGTATATAGTGGGAAAACCTTGCAACCATACCAAACCTAGCAACAGTTGATTGTTGTTTAAATACAACTTTACCGCTAAAAAGGTATTACAGAAACAACGGCTGCCATTGAAAATGTACAAAATTTATGTATAGAGCGGTGGAAAAAATAAATAAAGAGAAGACCAAAATCAATTAATTGATAATAAATAGTTTATTTGCAAAAATTAATGCAAAAAAATTCTTTCAGGTGAGAAACTATAGGCATTCGTGAAAAGTTCAAAAAAATAAATATATTTTAAATGAAAAAAAAAATAAATCAGAATAAAAATTTGCAAACTATATTGCAGAGGAGACCATTTATTGTAGGAATTCATTTAAAGGACCTTATTAAAAACTACAGTTTATATATACGTGGGTTCAACTTTACATGTATGCTATACAAAGTTCGAACAATTGAAAAAGCCACATAAAGCTGTCCATGGGCAAATACAGGCTCTTTTAGCAGAGTTTTGGTCTTTAGTCTTATAGTCATAGCAAAAGCCAACCTTAGTGGAAAATGATGCCTCTCTAGAATGAAGCGAAGGTTGGTATCCAAAGGAGCCAAATATATTTTTGACACTAATACAGTGTGTTCAACTTTGGGCACTGTCAGTATATGTGCTTCAAGGACATGCGAGCACATGCGCTGGATCACCATATGTGTGTCATTGCAAAGACCTTGCCTAGGATTCAAATTTTCAGAAACATAATAATAGCACACCAATCTTGAGTTTAACCGGCGTGGAGGCATTCCTCTGGGAGTAAGGCTATTGAGAAATTCAGTAGGGTAGTTATTTTGCTCCTCCACATTCTTACACTCCACACTCTCAACACTCAGAAAACGCTGACTCATGTTTGGAAAGCAATTTCAGGTAAGAACTATAGGCATTGGTGAAAAGTTTAAATAAATATATTTGTGGCGACCACACTTTGCTTCAGCGAGCGCGAACTGGGACAAAGTTTCAATACACATATAACGGGAAATAAAGTGGCGGCCTCACTATGCCTCAGCAAGCACGTCCTGGGAGAACACACTACGCATGCGCGCGGGGCGTCATCCGAGACTTTTGCTGGCCACTGGCGTCATAACAACAAGGCCTGCTCCCAACGGCCGTTACTTCAACCGTTACTTATTTTCTCTTTATATATTTCTGGCTTTAAATAAATTAATTTTAATTACAATTTTATCAGCGGCCTTTCCACAAGCCACACCAACACATCACGCAACCACCATACCACACAAAATTGGTGAGCTGGACGACTCGAATGAAGAATTAACGGCCAACATCAAGGCAAATCATGGAAGCCCAAACATTCACGATAGAACTCATCCCATCTCAAATATCAAGATTGATTTTTCGAGCTCCACTCTTCTTGCCAAACGACATTCCATTGTGGCTCAGCCAACTGGAAGCTGCCTTTATTTTCGCAAACATCGCCAGCGACGGCGATTTCAAGTATAACGCAACGATCGTTAAATTAGATATACTAGCTCTCATCTGCCTCTATGACATTGTAGAGAACCCACCAGTTTCAGGAAAATATGCGGCGCTCAAAGAATGGATTCTCCAGCGATTTGGCCGGTCACGCCAGGTACGAACAGCTCAAGTCTCAGAAACTAAGCCCATTGCTGATCAGAGACCCTCGATTATCCTGGTTGAATTGTCCAAAACACCTCCATCTCAGCACGGTGGTCCCTGTACTCCCAACTCCAATAGTCTCCAGCACCTGGAGCAGACGGCTTTTCCCCGTGACATGAATATCACAACAACTGCCCGGTGACTACAGTCCAGAACGTTGAAGACACCAACTCAAGCTCCAACTTGCCTTCTCCCACCAGCTCTCTGAGTGACTCTTAATCCCTGGACTCCTCATCGTTCTGCTCCAACCCTCCTTCAAACACCATCTCCCGCCCCCCTGCAGCTGTTTTCTCTACCCCAGTGCACAGTGACAAACCCTTGCCCCAGTAGCCGCCTCACGAAGAGCCCTTGCCTCCATCCTGCGAGCAGAAACATCCACTCTTCTTAAAAGAAACCGATAACGCGGCTTCAACGACTCCTCTCCACCTGCAGCCCACCCAAATTTCGGTACTACAACCTTCCCAACCTCAAAACTCTCTCCAACAGTCATTACCTCCCGTTGAAGCAAGAGTCACTACTTACCCAATACCAATAGCTCCTCCGGTACTCACGGCGACTATACCTATCGCTGAGCAACCCATCGTGTCCCTGCAAGCTAACAAGATGGTCGCCACCCATTACATCAGGCCTACATTTAAAAAGGACAGGTGTCTCCCTCAAGCTCCCAAGACCAGATCCCAACCCAACAAGGCACCCTACCAAGAGTTCCCTCTACGACTAAATAGGATCTTTAAGAATCCTACTGGAGGGGGAGTAGTGTGGCGACCACACTTTGCTTCAGCGAGAGCGAACTGGGACAAAGTTTCAATACACATACTACGGGCAATAAAGTGGCGGCCCCACTATGCCTCGGCAAGCACGTGCTGGGAGAACACACTACGCATGCGTGCGGGGCGTCATCCGAGACTTTTGCTGGTCACTGGCGTCATAACAGCAAGGCCTGCTCCCAACGGCCGTTACTTCAACCGTTACTTCTTTTCTCTTTATATATTTCTGGCTTTAAATAAATTAATTTTAATTATAATTTTATCAGCCTCCTTTCCACAAGCCACACCAACACATCACGCAACCACCATACCACATATTTATATTTAAAAAAGAACATTTAACAAATCAGAAAATGAAATTGCAAACAGCACAACTTTATTGCAGATAAGACGACATATAAAAGTAATAAATTTATTCAGGACCTCATTAAAAACTACGTTTCTATTTAAACACAAGGTAATAAATAAGAGCAAATCCAAATAAATAAATAGTGTGTGATGTTTCAGTAACAATGCTGTTACCAAAACGTCACACACTATTTATTTGGATTTGCTCTTATTACCTTGTGTTTATAATCGTTAATCTAAATTGTGCCTTATAATTACATTTCTAGTTTTATATATACAATATAACCTCATTAATTCAACACACGATAATTCGACCATGTTATGATTTCCCGACCTAAAGCCTATCATATAACAAACTGTAATTCGACACTTTCGAGAATTCGACTATTTTAAAATTTAAATTTTAACAGTTGATTTTTGTTTAAAAACCTTATAATAAAAACATTTTAGGCTGCACAGAATGTACATAAATGCATAAATTTAATGTATAGAGCAATGAGTAAAATAAGTAAATAAAGGGAAGACAAAAAATAAAATAATTGAAAATAAATATTTTATTGACTCAAAAATAATACAAAAAATGTTTCATTCCTTTCAGGTGGGAAACTATAGGCATTGGTAAAAAGTTTGAATGATAATATTTGAAATGAAAAAAAAATGCAAACAACACAACTATATTGCAGATATGACAACATATTAAAGGAATAAATTCATTTAAAAGACCTAATTAAAAACTACATTTCTAATTATATATATATGTGGGTTAAACTTACACGTATTCTATCCAAAGTTCGCACATGTCAAAAAGCCACGTAAAGCTGTCCATGCGTAAACAAAGGCACTCATAGCAGGAGATCAACTCTAGCAAAGGTTTGGCCTTGAGTGTTGTTTATAGTCATACCAAAAGCCAACCTTAGTGGTAACTGAAGCCTCTTTAGAATGAACGGAAGGTTGTAATAAACTTATCTGTTTGGTTGGCAATTTACTACTTTATCATTAATCTCTAATGAGCTATCAACAGTTTCCTAGAGAAATGCAGGACTGAGCAGTTAGGGCAGACTATTTCCAGGCTCACAATGATATATTCAGTGGGTTAGGAGAAATAGGATTAGGGGTGTTGTTCCTGCGGCGAGTCATATAAGAAGGCCTAGCAGTTTGGCGAGTGAGTCTTCCACAGCCTCTTCAAGGCATGACAGGAGACGCTGAAAAAAAAAGGTAAAATAAGAACCAAGCAGAGTAAAGCTATAAAACTGAATGCCAGGAGAGGCATAAAAAGTAAATCCCAATCATATGAGGAAACAATCGACTAAAAAATATATTCCAAGAAAATACTGCAAAAAAGAAAACCAGACACAAAAATGGAGCTAAATTCAAATGAAAAACTATAACAAATTAGGTAATCAACAATTGATTAGACAAATACAGCATCAGCCTATTTATGAGAAAAAATAGACCATATCGAGTCTTCCCTACAGAACGCCAAGCAATCCACATTGAAATGAACAAAACGCTAGACGCCGGGATTATACGTCATTCAGAAAGTCCATGGTCATCGCCGGTTATTTTAGTAAAAAAGAAGGATGGTAACTGGCGTTTCTGTGTGGATTACAGACGACTAAACAAAGTTACTAAAAAAGATGTTTACCCCCTCCCTCGAATTGATGATACACTTAACTCCCTAAAAGGAGCCAAATATGATTCAACAATGGACCTTCGTTCGGGATATTGGCAAATAGAAGTCGACGAAGCAGATAGAGAAAAAAAACTATCTTTATTACCCCTGACGGACTCTACGAATTCTTAGTCATGCCCTTTGGCCTGTGCAATGCTCCTGCAACATTCGAGCGCATGATGGATAGGATATTGGAAGGCCTGAAATGGACGATGGCCCTCTGTTATTTAGACGACATCGTGGTGTATTCCAAATCGTTCAACGAACATTTACACCGGCTTGAAATCATACTACAATGTCTCAACAAAGCCGAGCTGCGCCTCAACCCAAAAAAGTGCCTTTTCGGAACCAAACGAATCAGAGTGTTTGGACACCTCGTCGATAGTAAAGGTATTTATCCCGATCCAGAAAAGATTGAAGCTATCGCCAAGTTTCCGACCCCAAAATCTATAACAGTTGTGACAAGCTTCATTGGCATATGGTCCTATTATCGTAGATTTATCTAAAATTTTGCTGAGAAAGCTGCTCCTTTACACGAAGTCCTAAAAAAAGAAAAGAAATTCACGTGGAACTCTGACCAACAGGATGCTTTTGATTCCTTGAAAAAAGCATTAATGTCTGAACCTGTTCATGCCTATTTCGAAGAACAACTACTAACCGAGCTTCATACTGACGCCAACGGTTATGGAATTGGAGCTGTCCTCGTACAGATCAACGATGGGAAAGAGCGGCCAGTTGGTTATGCCTCAAGAACTTTATCTAAGGCGGAAAAGAATTACTCAACAACGGAAAGAGAGTGCTTGGCCGCAATATGGGCCATCAACAAATTTCGTCCGTACCTTTTTGGTCGTGAGTTTGTCATCGTCACTGACCACCACGCTTTTGCTGGTTATCTAACCTGAAGGACCCGACAGGAAGACTAGAAAGATGGGCTTTAATAATTATATACCTCTGGTGCAATATTTTGATATATTAGATGTTGATAGATTATATTGAATTTAAAGTTATTTTTTCATTTATAGATATTGTCGCGGAGATGAATAAAGAAAGGGCAAGTTTGGGGATAATTAATTTATTAAAGGGGTATTTATAGGGAGAGAGAGTGTGTACAACTTACCCCAAGTTAAAGATAATCCTAATGAACGACGTCAGCTCCCCCCGCCGACCAGATTCCGAGAAACCCCTGACACCCGGCGTCCAGGGATGATTGACAGGCGTCCCATGGGGCCTCTCGTGGTTGGAGCCGCTGAGCCGCTTGACATTACACCCTCCTTAGAGAAAACAGCAACCCGCTGATTAGCTTGTCTCAGCCCTTGTTCTGGAAGGAAATATATCACGGCTGGTGTTCCCTAGCAGAATAGAATGTTGTTCTTCAGGGTCCAGGTAGGGCTTCATCCGAATGGCATGGACGATATCCTTGGCTTTCCGTGATCGGGGAGAGGGGTCCACGGGCTCTACTTCATACGTAACTTCTGAAAGCTTCTTAGTCACCTTGTAGGGACCGAAGTATCTCTTCAGTAGCTTTTCTGATAGTCCTACTTTTCGGATGGGAGTAAAAACCCACACAAGATCATCCTTCTGGTAATAGACTGGAGTATGTTTCTGGTCGTATAGTCTACGGTCTTTCGCCTGTGATTGTAGAAGGCGTGATCGGGAGAGTTGACGCGCTTCCTCAGCTCTGGTCACAAGTTCTCCAACGTAGTCGTCAGAGATCTCATCTGGTAGGTAGGGTAGTACGGCATCGATGTAGGTCTCGGCCTCGCGGGCGTGGATAAGAAAGAACGGGGTGTGGCCGGTCGCCTCCTGTTTAGCAGTGTTGTAGGCAAAAGTTACATAGGGCAAAACTTTGTCCCAGTCCTTCTGCTCAACACCTTTTTACATGGACAACATGTCTCCCAGAGTTTTGTTGAACCTTTCAGTCAGGCCGTTGGTCTGGGGATGGTAGGCCGTTGTAAATCTGTGCACAATTCCGCACAGAGCATTGATCTCTTTTATTACTTGAGAAATTAAATTTCTTCCGCGATCTGTTATCATTTCTCTAGGAGCTCCATGCTTCAAGATGGCGTCTTCAACCAGGAACTTAGCTGTTTCGATTGCTCCTCCGTCTGGGATCGCTTTCGTTATGGCATACCTTGTCATATAATCGGTGCACACAATGATCCAACGGTTTCTATCTTTAGAAACTGGAAATCTTCCAAGGAGATCAACCCCGGCTTTATAGAATGGCTTTTCTACGGGCGGTATGGATACAAGTTGTCCAGCCGGACGTCGAGGTAATTTCTTCCTTTTTTGACACTCTCGACAATGGCTTACATATTGGCGAACAGTTCTATAAAGGCCAGGCCAATAGAATCGTTTCTTGACTTTGTCATACGTTCAGGCGAAACCCAAATGCCCAGATGTAGGAGCATCATGTAAATCTGCCTTAATTTCCGATCTTAAGTTCTTAGGGATCATCATAAGCCAGGGTCTTCCAGTTGTGCTATAGTTTTTCTTGTATAAGATGCCGTCGATAATGCTGAATTCCTTTCTGGTGTAGCCCGAGTTTAAATTATCGATCATGTTAGCTAAATCCGGGTCTTTATTCTGCTCTATATTGACGTTGGTTAGTGACATCACAGCACTTGGTTGATCGTTCTCAAGCGGGCTCCTTGACAGACAATCGGCATCCTTATGTTTGCGTCCGCTTTTGTAGATAACGGTCACGTCAAATTCTTGCAACTTCAGCGCCCATCTTGCCAAATGGCCAGAAGGATATTTCTGCCCTACCAACCAACATAGAGAATGATGGCCAGTGACAACCGTAAATGGTCGACCAAACAAATATGGGCGGAATTTGCTAATAGACCAGACTACAGCAAGGCATTCTTTTTCCGTTGTAGAATAGTTATTTTCAGCCTTTGTCAAGCTTCTAGATGCATGAGCTATAGGCCGCTCCTTTCCACCTTGTATTTGTAGAAGAACAGCTCCAATACCATGTCCGCTTGCATCCGTGTATAGATGGGTATCAGCGGATTCATCAAAGTGTCCCAAGACAAGCTCTGAAATTAGAGCTGTTTCAAGGACTTGAAACGCTTTCTCTTGAGCTGCATCCCAATAGAATTGTTTTTCAGTCTTCAGTAGGTCATGCAAAGATCTAGCTTTGTCGGCAAAGTTTTCAATAAATCTTCGGTAATAGGAACATAATCCAAGAAAGCTCCTAAGTTCAGAGATATTCCTTGGCCTCAGAAATTTAGAGACGGCTTCAACTTTATCTGGATCTGGATGAATTCCATTGGCGTCAACAAGATGTCCCAAAATCTTTATCCTCCTTGATCCAAAAAGACACTTTTTGTGGTTTAAGTTTAGTCCAGCTTTCTGAGTGCAGCTTAATACAAGTTGTAGATGACGTAGATGTTCCTCAAAGGTAGGTGCGTAAACTACGATGTCGTCCAGGTAGCAAAGGTACTTGTTCCATTTAAGACTGCCTAGAACACTATCTATCATTCTTTCAAACGTTGCTGGAGCGTTCCAAAGACCGAATGGCAATACTTGGAATTCATACAGCCCATCTGGAGTGATGAAAGCAGTTTTCTCTCTGTCTTTTTCGTCCACTTCAATCTGCCAATACCCGGACCGAAGATCCATCGTGGAGAAGTAACTAGAGCCGGCTAAACTGTCCAAGGCATCGTCAATGCGTGGCAGCGGGGTAAACCTCTTTTTTTATCTTATTTAATCGACGGTAATCTACGCAGAATCTCCAGGTCCCGTCTTTCTTTCGAACTAGAATAACTGGAGATGACCAAGGACTTTCAGAGGGCTTCCGGATGTGATTTTCAATCATCTTGTTCACTTCATCTTTAATTAGTCGTCGTTCACTTGGTGCTACTCTATAGGGCCGCTGTTTGATAGGAGAGTGGTCTCCTGTGTTTATCTTGTGCTTCACAGTACCGGTGGGCTTAATAGGAGTACTCCCAAAGTCAAATATGTCAATAAACTCGTCAAGGCATGAAACAAGCTGTAACCTTTGAATTTCAGACAACCCTAGATCTAGAGTAAGGTTTATCTTCTGTGACCATTCACGTAACCTTAGCTGCGTTTCTTGTAACTTATCGCTGGATTCAATAAGACTGCAGATATTCCCATTCTCATAACTTTCCATGGTGCACATATTCATTCCTGATGGAATCAGTTGCGGCCAAGACGCTCCATTCGCCACCCAAATGCTACCTCGGCCGTGTCGAAATGTAACCAATGAGTTTGGTATAAGAACTTCCTTTCTTAATAATAAGTCCTTGAAAGTTGAGACTAAAACATCTCTAACACCGCATATTTCTTCGTTTATCACACTGATCTTCTTTATTGATTTAGGCGGGATGACAAAGTCGTCGGAAGCAAACAATATCTGGTTTTCCTCCTCTAGAGATTCCAGGACGGAGGTTTCCCCGAGATGGAGTTTATTTCTGCCACAATCAATGACGGCCTCGGTTGCCTTGAAGAAGTCCCATCCAAATATGATGTCATTGTTGCATTCCCCCATAACAACGAATTCAAATGAGATATTCAGACCATTAACTTCTATGTTCAGGACACATTTTCCTAGGGTCTCTATTAAATTTTTGTTTGCGGCTTTAAGAATGGGACCTGGTTCTTTGGGGAGAGGTGTCTTTAGTTCGCGTCGAAATTTGTCTGAAATAACAGAAAAGTCGGCTCCTGAATCCACCAATGCTTTAATTTTGCGTCCATTTATTTCGACCATAACAAAATTTTCTTTTAATTTAGCGGCGATATACCCTGGAGGATTTTCCTCAATGGCGACCTCACCTCCGTTAGAAGCCGTTCCACTTAGTTTTTCACATTCTGAGGCTTGGGAGAACGGCTGAAACGACGGGCTGGCGACTGGGATTGTCTTCGGGCTGGTGACCTTGCGCGGCTTGGATGTGGGGAAGAGCTCCGGTAGAAGTACGTCGAGGTTTGGGGCGTTACATAGTCGTCGTCATGTCATATCTCGGGGGTCGACTCGAAAATCCAACATTTCTTCCTTCTCCGCCATTTCTTGACCTGGCTTCAGCGAAGACCTGCCGTCGTTCCCTACAATAACGGACGACATGTCCGGGTCGTCCGCAGTGGAAGCAGATAGGTTTGTCGTCGTAGGTTCTCCAATGTTCCGTCTTTCTGGGTTGGTTGGTCGGTCGATATTATAATAGGGCGTTCGTGGTTGTTGTTGTACCACGTTGACTTGTGGTCTGGTAGGTTGTAGAGCACGGCTGACCTCTTCCCTCACAGTCTGTTCCAGGGCGTTCACCTCTCGGAGAGGATTGACCACTTCAGGTGCTGAGAAAACCTTTTGTATCTCTTCTCTAACGATGCGGCGAATTAAGCCGGCCAAGTCGTCTGAGTCGTCAACACACGAAATGGGCATTACGTTTGACAACCTGGCGAATTTCGTACGGCCGATCCTACGCTGCTTGACGGTTGTCAGATGACGGCAAAACTTCAGGATCTCATCTACTGTCTGTATGTCTTTCGCCACCAATACCTGGTATGTGTCCTCCGAAATTCCCTTTATAATGTGAGCAACTATCTCACCTTCTTCCATGCGAGGGTTCACCTGGTGGCAGAGACTAAGAATCTCCTGGATGTATGACTCGCTGGATTCCTCAGCCTTCTGTGCTCTTGACTTCAGAACTTGCTCGGCGCGTCGAGCAGAATCCTCCTGCAGTCCGAACACACCGCGGAATGCGTCTTCAAAGCTTCTCCACGAGTTGAGTGATTCTTCGTTATTATCAAACCACCTTCCAGCAGTTCCGTTCAAGTAAAATACGACGTTGGCAAGCTTCATGGTCTCGTCCCATCTGTTGTACTTCGACACTCTCTCGTACTCTTTCAACCACTGTCCAGGGTTTATATTTCCATCTCCAGAAAAGGTAGAAGGATCTCGTTGGCGCTGACAAGGGAGGTAGGATCCACTAACAGTAGGTCTGTGGTCGTCTTCCATTTCTATTAGTTGGGGCAAAGGTTGAAGAATTGGTTCACGTCCCTGTAGACGTCGACTTCTTCGAAGTTCCGTCACGCTACCCAGCGTCTCCGCCAAAATATGTCGCGGAGATAAATAAAGCAAGGGCAAGTTTGGGGATAATTAATTTATTAAAAGGGGTATTTATAGGGAGAGAGAGAGTGTACAACTTACCCCAAGTTAAAGATAATCCTAATGAACGACGTCAGCTCCCCTCGCCGACCAGATTCCGAGAAACCCCTCACACCCGGTGTCCAGGGATGATTGACAGGCTTCCCATGGGGCCTCTCGTGGTTGGAGCCTCTGAGCCGCTTGACAATATTAATACATTTGTTAGTAAGATCTATTTGAAGATCTAAAAAGTGAACTTTTTTGTTATATTCGGTAGTTTCGTTACTTTTTAAATTTAAATATCCAGGGTAAATAGAGTTAATAGATGATTGAAAGTTGTTATTATTGAATATTATTATATCATCTACGTATCTAAATATGAACCATTTTACCTTATGTTGGTTGAAACAGGTGGAAAAAACCCTTTTCTTTTTTTATAGAATTCTCTCTTTTTTTCAATAATATAATATTGATTAAAATATTGTAAAGGGCAATACACGCACATGCACATAAGAACATACACACACTCTATTTCCCACATGCCTCCTCCCATAACAACAACAGCAAACATTTTAAAAATTTTATCTATTCTTTCTCTTAATCTCACTTTCAGTTTTAATTCATTTCATACTTAACCCTAGGGATAAGTATGTTGATATGAATGTTCTGACAATTTAATTACCATCTTTTATCAACCAACAAAATATTTCGATCTTTCGCCTTAGTCTATCGGCACTAACGCCAAAGAGTCGCGCACAAATATTTTAATTGGATTTATTCATACTACCTCATAATTCAGTTCTACAATCAAATTGATACTTTTTCTTTGGTCACAAAGATTATAATGGACAATACACACACCTACGCATAAGGACATACACCCACCAATGTCCCACAACAACAACAAACATTTTTAAATTTTTCTTTATTCTTTCTCCCAATCTCACTTTTAGTTTTAATTCATTTCATACTTAACCCTAGAGATAAGTATTTTGATTTGAATTTTCTAATAGAATTTAATTTCCATCTTTTATCAACCAATTAAAGTATTTCGATCTTTGGCCTTAGTCTATCAGCACTAGCGCCAAAGAGTCGCACACTAATATTTCGAATTAATTTATTCATACTACCTTATAATTCAAGTCTATAATCCAATTGATACATTTTATTTGTTCAGTGCTTCAGTTTAAGATATTTCTCTTTTACTAACGAAAAATTTAAACTTTCTTGGTTTTCTTTAATTTAAATTATTTGGTCCTAAAATACATGATTATTAAATGAAAGAAATAGAATTCTTTAATCAATCAGCCCAATGTTATAGTTATTTATAAATAGATCTAAAGGTAATTGATGAAATATGAAATTTGGATAAAAATGTTATTACTGGTTTTGTTCGATCGGCCAATGTAGTAATATTATAATAGACTTGATAAATGCACAGGTTTTTAAATGTACTCATAATTTAAATTTTAAAAAAGAGACATATTGATAGGTTTTATTATAAATATACACCTTGTTACTATATATTGATTGTAATTCGAACTGCTTGAAACTTGTCATTGGACATATATACTAATGTCTAAGAAACACATGAAGTATTCACACATAATTGCTCCTTTTAAGAAAAGCCTTTAATTGTGATTACAACGAGGAAAAGTCACACACACAAGAATATGTACACACACTTACTCTTTAGAAAATACACATAAACACACACACACACACTCGGCCGTGCGGCACGCATTTGTCGAGCTCCGCCTTTTTCCCACCCTGGCGGGTGTATGGCTACCGGCGGTACGCCGAGTTTAGCACGGGCTGAAAGCCCATTAAAAGCTGATCAGATGCCTGGAAGGCACGGCTTGAAAGCACACCTCTGTGCAGAGAAATCTGCAATTTTCGATTCGCAGAGCAATTACTCTAATAATCAAGAAGCATTTGATAAATATGCAAATTTGCCCGCCGGCGGTAAAGATGTAAATCTGGCCGCGCCGTTCAACTTGGCGGCTAATCCATCTTCCAATGCCGTAGCCCAAGCTCAAAGAAACTGGGCAGACATGACAGAGGATATAAATCCTGAAATTGAGGACAACTTTACTCTTGTCCAGAGAAGGAAGAGACGCCGCGGCTCGGGGAATTCGCCTACATCGAATGCACCATCCTCCAATGTCGGAGGTTCTAGGACCGATCGCCGACCGCGATCATCCACGGGATGGGCGCCGCGGGCGGAGGAGATTAGGACCACCAGGGCGCATATCGCGGAGGCCAGGGCGCAGCAGGCGTCCTCCTCTGAGGAGTACTGCGTGTATATCGAACGCAGCCCCGACCTAGAGCCCTTCCACTACCTAAGGGCACTGGACAGAATGGTCGGAGGAACCAGCGGAGTCGTCCAGGTTTCCAAGGTCAACGGACTCTACCTGCTGGGACTAACCAACAGAGGCCTGGTCGAGCGCCTCATAAGCGAGGGCCTCGAGGTTGAGGGCACACTCCTGAAAGCATTCCCTTTCCGCAAAAGAGCGGAGAGGATAACAGTTGGAAACCTGCCCTTCTTCGTGGCGGACTGTGTCATCATCAACGCCCTCTCGACATTTGGGACAGATGAAGGCTGGCCCTTACATCTACAATGATGGCCGCCGAGAGGCGTTCATTGCCCTCCACGAAGGAGTGACTATCGAAAGGCTTCCTACCCGCCTCGAGATCAAAATAAAAGGCGAGACCTGGCCCGCATACCTGACCTCTGGAATCAGGTGTTCCAGGTGCCACGGTCAAGGACACCGTAGGGCCATCTGCCCCCTGCTTGCAGGGCTGGCCAACAACACCAGAATGGCCCCACCAACCACTCCTGCCGGCGTCCCACCACCGACCACCCCTGCACCGCCTCAGCGATCAGCAGCCCAGCCTCCTGCACCGGCATCCTCCGACCCAGCCTCGGAGACTCCCGGCGCTCCTCCTGAGGCCCGAGCTGTAACTACATCTACAGCGCCTCGGCCATCTCCACCAGTGGCCCCGGCCGTATCTATGGAGAAGGCGCCTTCTGCCCCTCCACCTGTGACCCCTGCTCCGTCCCTGCAGGCGCCTGAGGGTCCCGTGGGCCCTCGCCCGGCCAATTCACAACATCCAGAGCCGCCTCCCGCTCGGCCGGACTTCGTTGCCCCGCGTGGCCCTCTGCCCGCCCAGAAGACCCTCGGGCCTGCGGCCCCAACACCGGACGTGGAAATGTCCACCACTGAGGAGCCCTCTGCTCCCTCACCAGCCGCAGTTTCAGCACCCCCACTGCCTGCGCCTCAGCCTGCTGGGCCGACACCATCTGCTCCCCACAAAGAGGATCCGACACCGGCTATGACACCTCCGTCCCTACCACCTACCCCGATGGAGGAAGACCTGCCGCCGAACCTGGGTGATTGCTTCGATGAAATTTTGAGAGAGATCATCATGTCCAAAATCAACCCTGGACCCTTGGTCGATGATGAAACCTCCTGGACCGACGCCATTGATGCCATCCTACATCCCCATTCTAGGGCGCCTTTCCTTGCGAGACTCTCGCCTATTTTGAAGAAAAACTACGCTGTCTTTTTCGAGGCGGCCATCGAGCGCGCTCGGGATTCCCATCCCAGGATCCTCAGCGGGTTGTCCGAGCTCAGGAGGGCCTTGGCTCCCAAGACTAGACGTCACCGCGGCAAGCGCTAACCTAATGTATATACCCCTCTCTTCTCTCTTTCTCTTTGAGATGTAACATTGTCTAGAAGACAATAAACTATTTTCAATTGTCAATTGTCACACACACACACACACAAAATACACATACAACACACACATATAAAAACTAACATACACACAGTGTTATAATTCCAACCACCCACAACAAAGCAAAATTTTATAAATTTTAAAATCTTTTTTCCACTCTTTCTTTTATTTTAATCCATTTATTCATTGGTCGAAGAGATTGGTAGGTGAGTTAGATAGCATAGCGGGTTTATCTTTGACAATTCCCGGCCCGGTACCAATCTCTTTCCATACTGATCGAACCATTATGGTTTCCATTAAAACAAGACAATAAAATTTGACTCCATCTTTCACTAATTTTTTCATATTATTAAAAGTGTTTTCAACACACACAAAAAAATTATATATATATTTTTTAATATTACTTGGAAAAATATTTAAAATTTTCTTTCTTGATAACTTTAAATTGTTTGATAAAAAGATTACATGGTTCTGTCTTTTCTCTTTTTCCTACCCTAATATCTTCAATTCTTCCTTTTTTTTTATGTTCTGCTTAAATGACGCGCAACGGCCGAGGTACAAGCGTGAACTTGTTATAACCCTATATTTTTACATAAAAAATTAAAACCTTTTTGATACCCAAATAATAATATTCTATAATTTGTTTTTAATCATCATTAATATACAACTGTAGAAAAGAAAAAAAAAAGAAATATAATTTAGAAACTCAAAAGTAACAGGCAAATTAATAATTTAAATAAGCCTTTTTTCTAACTATTGCAATATAGCGATAGGCTGGTGTTATTCTGGAGGAAATGATCAGCCGAATTTGATGATTTTAAACATATGAGGTTTTTTATTCTACATATGGCAACATACAAAAAATGAACTAATTTCAATCTAAAACATTCCCGAACTATTAGGGTAAGCTTGCTTCGGCTTCTTTTACTTCAGCTCCACTTCAGCTCTCTCACTCTCTTCAATGGACTTTATCTTCTTTACCTTCAATTCTTCTTTGAGCTTATCTTCTTTTACTTTAACTTTATCCTCTTTTACTTTAACTTTATCCTCTTTTACTTTATCCAGTTTCTTCAGGCTTCTTATAAACTTCTCTTGCCTTTTCACTTGAGCTCGAGCTCCCTGACTCCCAGGCTCTGGCACTCGAATCTTCTTACCCTACTAAACCTCTGCGCTACTACGCCCTCTCCTCTCTTCACCCCCGATCTCATACCTTTTTCGCCGGCTTTTATAGTCGTATAAGGTCACGTGGACGGACTCTGTGGCGCACTCTGTGGCGCATCCCTTGGCGCGCGCCATCTAGAGCCGTCTTCCTGAATCATTTCCAACATACTCCCACCTTTTTGTATGGGAATACAAAAACAAAACAAAAAAGGGCAATGAATCCCAATCAGGAAAGATCACTCCACATATATCTGGGTATCCTTATTAAATCAATGAATCTCATCTGATCACACCATGTTTGAAACTCACGAGCCATACTTTCAGGCTATGGTGTATCACATCCCATTTTTAAATCCCACCTTCTTGAGCTCATTTTCGCTCTTCCCATAATCTCGCTGGCAGACCTTAGAAACTCTTCGACCTCTTGCTTGGTTTCCAGAGAGGCAACACAATCATCCGTATAGAAGGATTGAGCCAACATCTTTGCCATCTTTTCTAGAGTACCTTTTATCGTTTGAAGATGATACTCAACCACGGCATTCAGCAAAACTGGACTACAACTCAGGTCTAGAACAAGTCTTTTATGCCTAAAAGCCATCAGTTATCCATCTTCTTCTTCCAAAGAAATCTGAGGTAGTCTCGATCATTCTCCTTAATGGCTATCATTTCGAAATATTTTCTTATGTCTGCCAAGATTCCAAACTTATTTTCTCGAAATTCTATCCCTATTTCAGGGATTCTTTGCAGTAGACTGGGTCCCCTTTTTAAATACCGATTCAAGGAGAGTCCGTTGTGTCCTCGACAGGAAGCGTCGTCAAATACTGGCCGTATAGGCGTCGTTTTGGATTCACTGGGCGATACAGGGCGATGGGGCAAATAGTATCCCTTTACTTCAGGTGGATTTTCATTAACTCTTTCGATGACCCTTCATTCAACCAATCTTTTGGATTAGTAATTTTTTCTTCCACCTCTGAATCAGTACCTTGTTCTGCATCTAGTTTTTCTTCTGCCACCTTTGAATCAGCACCTTGTTCTACATCTAGCTTTTCTTCTGCCACCTTTGAATCAGCACCTTGTTCTACATCTAGCTTTTCTTCTGCCACCTTTGAATCAGTACCTTGTTCTACATCTAGCTTTTCTTCCGCCTTTGAATCATTACCTTGTTCTACATCTAGCTTTTCTTCCACCTTTGAATCAGTACCTTGTTCTACATCTATCTTTTCTTCCAAGTTCTTTGACTCTGTACAATGTTCTTCATCTATATTTTTCGCTTCATTTCCATCATGATCTTTTCCCTCGTTGTATTTATCTTTAGTAATATTTTCTTCTTTAGGTTCAACTTCATTATTACCATTAGTTGAAAGAGCATCTTTTTCCTGCTTACGTATAACGCTAATTTTATACTCTAAATTAAATCTTTCCTGTAGGTAGATTTCACAATTTTCGAATTCTTCATCAATTTCTTCATCAGAAATTTCTTTCTGTGATAACAATATCAACTGGTACTGTTCATTCAAAGCCACAAGCTCATTATGCAAACATTCAAGCTGATCAAACTTTGCATAAACCTTATCTTTATCAATGCAAGTCTTTTTCAATTCTGTAAATAAATCATTGACTTGTTCAGTAAATATACCTCTTGCAGATTTTCTTATTTCGCTCACCTCCTCCATCTTACCACCAAGCCTATCACGTCCGGCTCACCAGAAATGTAGAAAAGAAATAGAATTTAGAAACTCAAAAGTAACAGGCAAATTAATAATTTAAATAAGCCTTTTTTCTAACTATTGCAATATAGCTATAGGCTGGTGTTATTCTGGAGGAAATGATCAGCCGAATTTGATGATTTTAAACATATGAGGTTTTTTATTCTACATATGGCAACATACAAAAAATGAACTAATTTCAATCTAAAACAATCCCGAACTATTAGGATAAGCTTGCTTCGGCTTCTTTTACTTCAGCTCTCTCACTCTCTTCAATGGACTTTATCTTCTTTACCTTCAATTCTTCTTTGACCTTATCTTCTTTTACTTTAACTTTATCCTCTTTTACTTTATCCAGTTTCTTCAGGCTTCTTATAAACTTCTCTTGCCTTTTCACTTGAGCTCGAGCTCCCTGACTCCCAGGCTCTGGCACTCTACTCTTCTTACCCTGTAGTCGTACTCTTCATTTTGACTATTTTAAACATGTTTATAATTTTAAAAAAATGTAATATTTTAAAAGTGTTTAAAAAACTATAATTTTATTAAATAATGAATATGTAAAATAATAATACTTCACGATGTTTTATTTTAAAATTAATAATAATTTGTATATTTTTGATAACTCTGTGACCTAAAAATATAGAATATATGATACATAGTTAGTTCGTTGCTGGTAGATGTAAATATTAGCCATCATTTTAATTTATCAGTTTGAATTTTAAATAAAAAAATAATTAATTTGATTTAAAAAGGTTAAGGCTATTTCTTTAAAACATCTACCACAATTGGTGAGCCGGAATTAAAAAGAACAATTAAATCAAGAAGAACAAACATTATATTATTAAAAATTCAAGATGGCGACCGAAGTGAAGTTAACGAGCGGTGGCGGATCGGAACCCTACCATGAAGCCTGCAAGGTAAGCATTAAAATACCTCCATTTTGGACAGATAAACCTGAAATTTTGTTTTATCAAGTTGAAGCTCAATTTAACATAAATGCGATAACATACGAAGAAACAAAGTTTAATTACTTAATTGCACAACTTGAGCCAAAATACATTGAAAATTTTTGGGATATAATTACTCTCGATAGTAAATTTAAATACACTGAATCTAAAACACGCCTTTTAAATATATTTAAAGATAGTGAAAGTGTTCTAATTTAAAAACTTATCTCAGGAATAGAACTTGGAAATATGAAGCCAAGTCAATTGTTACAAAAATTGAGATCTTTAGCCACTAGTGATATATCTTCTAATTTAATTAAGACCTTATGGCTGGAGAAATTACCTGACTCAATGAGAAACATATTGCTTGTAAGTGATGAAGATGTGACAAAATTAGCATCTATGGCGGATAAGATTATGGACATGACTTTTTCTCCTGATGTCTGTAGTGCTAGTTCTTCACAAATTCTCATACTAATATGGAAAATTTGTTAGAGAAAATTTCTTCACTTGAAAGACAAGTGTCTGAAATTAATTTATCGAGATCAAGGCCAACATCAAAGAATCAAGGCCACCGTTTTTCAAGATCGCGTAGCCAATCGCGTAGAAAATATGATCCCAAAGGAAAATTTTGTTTTTACCACTTTCGCTTTGGAGTACATTGCATTCCAGAGAAATGCAAGCCTCCATGTAAATGGGTAAACAAGCATAATAATCAGGAAAACTCCATGCTGCAGTAGAAGACGCAGCACATTCTACAGCAGATAATTTAAATAGTTGCTGCAAATATCGTCTATTTATAAAAAAAAATTCTGGCCTACAATTTTTAATCGACAGTGGAGCTGATGTCAGCATTGTACCTCCTAATAAAAATGAAAAACGTAAAAGCGACTACAAGCTCTATGCTGCAAATGGTTCAGAAATTGAAACCTATGGTGTCAAAATTTTAACCTTGGATCTAGGGTTACGCCGGGAATTTCAATGGCCATTTGTGGTAGCCAAGGTGAACAAAGGCATCTTAGGAGCTGATTTTCTAAACAAATTTAACTTACTTATCGATATAAATAAAATAAAATTATGTGAGCAATAGTTACCCAGAATTATTTGAAAAATTAAAAATTAAAACAGGTAAATAGTTTCTTTTTATTTATATTGCAAGCTTTCGAGCAATTATACTGCTTTTCAACGGGCGGATATTCTTTGTACAAAGAATATCCGCCCGTTGAAGAGCAGTATAATTGCTCGAAAGCTTGCAATATAAATAAAAAGAAACTATTTACCTGTTTTAATTTTAAATTTTTCAAAAAATAAAATTAATTGACGGTATTACCAATTTAGCAATAAATGGAGTTATAACATCTATTACAGAAAATAATAATATAGTGACACTTTGTAATAATGTAAATTTTTCAAAATTATTATCTAATTACCCTAATATAACCAAACCTGCATTATTTCCGACTAAACCAGAACATGATGTAAAACATTTCATAATAACTGAAGGACCTCCTGTACACTCAAAAGCAAGACAGCTTGATCCCAAGCGACTTGCGATTGCTAAGCAGGAATTTAAATTTATGTTGGAAAATGATATAATACGACCATCAAAATCTCATTGGGCTAGTCCATTACATATGGTTGCCAAGAAAGATGGTTCTTTCCGATTATGTGGTGACTATAGACAACTTAATGCTAAAACTGTCACAGACATATCCTATACCACGCATTGAAGATTTTCATCATATTTTAAAAGACGCCAAGATATTTTCCAAAATTGATTTGCTGAAAGCCTATTTTCAGATACCAATCGAGGAAAAAGATAAATGCAAAACAGCTGTGATTACACCATTTGGACTTTATGAATATAATGTAATGAATTTTGGCCTTAAAAATGCACCATCATCTTTCCAACGATTTATACAGGAAGTTTTATGGGGCTTAGATTTTGTCTTTCCCTATGTAGATGATATATTAATTGCATCGGCTAGTGAGGTAGAACATTCTAGACATCTCAAAATTATTTTTGAAAGACTAAATAAATATGGTCTCAAAATAAACGTTTCGAAATCTATATTTGGTGTAACTGAATTGAATTTTCTAGGATATCTTGTTACACCAGAAGGTTCAAAACCTTTGCCTGATAAAGTACAAGCAATTGTTGACTACAAGTTACCTGAAACTGTTCATGACCTTCGAACTTTTCTAGGCATGATCAATTTTTATAGAAGATATTAAAAAGATGCGGCACAAACTCAAGCAATTTTACATGAATACCTTAGAGGTGCAAGGAAAAAAGATAAGCGTAAAATCCATTGGACAAAGTAAGCTCAGATTCAATTTGAAAGGTGTAAACAAAGTTTAATAAATGCAACCTTATTATCCTTTCCCCATCCTGAACTACCCCTGTCACTAAGTGCAGACGCATCGGATTCAGCAATTGGAGGGGTAATTCAACAAAAAGAAAATGGAATGTGGAGGCCAGTCGCATTTTTTTTCTAAAAAATTAAATAATACACAAAAGAATTACAGCACCTATGATAGAGAACTTCTTTCAATTTATCTCTCAATTAAACATTTCAAATATTTGTTAGAAGGAAGAGAGTTTGTGATTTCACAGATCATAAGCCATTAATATATGCTTTCGTGCAGAAATCTGAAAAAGCAACTCCAAGACAATTGCGACAATTGCAGTTTATATCACAATTTTCAACTGATATTCGGCATATTATGGACAAGACAATATTGTTGCTGATGCTCTTTCAAGAATTGAAGAATTAACCTTGCTTGATTATGATGAAATTGCAGAACGACAAAGAAATGATGAGGAACTTAGAAACTTACAAAGTACACCAAAATCATTGAATTTCAAGCAATATCCTCTTTCATCTGGGAAATACTTGTGGTGTGACACACCTACAAATCATATTAGGCCTTATATTCCATAATCTTTCAGATTTAGGATGTTTCAACAAATTCATGGCTTATCCCATCCAGGTATCAGATCTACTGTTAAGCAAATGTCATCAAAATTTATTTGGACAAGCATAAAAAAGGACGTTCAGCAATGGTCTCGATGTTGCATCCCATGTCAAAAAAATAAGGTTACACGACATACTAAGTCAAATATTGGAGAATTCCAAGACCCTATGGAAAGATTTACCGAGGTACATATTGATCTTGTAGGTCCTCTACCTCCATCTAATGGCAATACTTATTGTCTAACTTGTATAGACAGATTTTCAAATTGGATGGAGGTTGTTCCTTTGGAAAATATTTCAGCTGAGAGAGTAGCTAGGGCTTTCTATGAAAATTGGATTTCACGATTCGGTACCCCACACAGACTGATTTCAGATCGAGGAGCACAATTCACCTCTGAAACATTTAAATGCCTGTCAAGACTCTGTGGATTTAAATTACAGCATACTACAGCTTACCACCCACAGTGCAATGGTAAAGTGAGCGTCTTCATAGAACAATAAAAGCAGCACTGAGAACTCATGATAATTTAGCCTGGAGTGAAACGCTTCCAACTGTTCTTCTAGGATTACGCTCTGCGTTACAGGAAGTTACGAACCTCACAATTGCTAAAATGGTGTATGGACAAAATATCCGTCTTCCAGGAGAATTCTTCTGTGAAACTAAGATCCTGCCATCATCAGAGACTTTTGCAAATAAACTCCAAAAGCAAATGGAATCTATGGGACCAAGACAAAATAAGGTAAAATCTTCATATAAGATATTTGTGCCCAAGGATTTGTCATCGTGCTCGCATATTTTCCTTCGTGTTGATGAGGTAAAGAAATCTCTAGAACCACCATATAATGGACCCTTTCCAGTTCTGACTAGAACAGAAAAATACTTTACAATTTGTGTAAAAGGAAGAGACATGACAGTTTCTATTGATAGATTGAAGCCAGCTTATTTATTAGGAGATTTTAAATCAGACAATTTTGTTACGACACAGCCAGTTGTGACAAGACAAAATATTTCAGAACGGACTCAAGTACCATCTCGTTCTGGAAGAATCATTCAACTTTCCGTTAGATTTCAAGACTAATAGACTATAACCTATTTAATAAGTAAATGTTGATGTACATCCAAGTAGCTGAGCAGCTGTAAATATACGCTACTTAGTTACTGGGAGGAGAGTAATGTAGTCGTACTCTTCATTTTGACTATTTTAAACATGTTTATAATTTTAAAAAAATATGTAATATTTTAAAAGTGTTTAAAAACTATAATTTTATTAAATAATGAATATGTAAAATAATAATACTTCACGATGTTTTATTTTAAAATGAATAATAATTTGTATATTTTTGATAACTCTGTGACCTAAAAATATAGAATAGATGATACATAGTTAGTTCGTTGCTGGTAGATGTAAATATTAGCCATCATTTTAATTTATCAGTTTGTATTTTAAATAAATAAAAAATAATTAATTTGATTTAAAAAGGCTAAGGCTATTTCTTTAAAACAACCCTACTAAACCTCTGCGCTACTACGCCCTCTCCTCTCTTCACCCCCGATCTCATACTTGACTTGACTTGGGTTCCGGCTAATTGTCCAAATGAGATGGACTTCTAGCCCAAAAAAAAAATCATACTCTCATACCTTTTTCGCCGGCTTTTATAGTCGTATAAGGTCACGTGGACGGACTCTGTGGCGCATCCCTTGGCGCGCGCCATCTAGAGTCGTCTTCCTGAATCATTTCCAACAACAACTATCTTTCATATAAATTATATTTAATTCTACTTTTTCGTTCAGTAATAGCTTGCTATACTGACATTATACTTTCAATTTAACATCGAAAATTTCTATAACTTTCCTTAAAAATATTATAAAACCTTTTAATATACACTTGGTTCTTTTTTTATGCGGTAGATGCGTTCCAGGGGAATCCGCATAAAAAAAAATCGCACAAAAAAAGACATACATTTATATGTAAAATGATGGATACGTTCCATTTATTTAAAAAATCGCATAAAACCTAAATAATGTTTTAAAATGCACCAGAAATCGCATAAAAAAAGATTTATAAATAATAAGATTTAATTTTTTCTCATCATATTTTAATAAATGGCACATATGTGTGTTAATAACAAAAACAAAACTTAATATGTAAAAAAAAAAAAAAAAAAACATAAACAAAACTTTATTTAAAATCATATTAAGAATGTTTTCATCATTATTCGCTGTCTGATAATGTGCGAACCCGTTTGTGGATTGGTGCAAGATCACTTTCATCACTTGAAGATAAAATTACGTCATCAGATCTACATGGTAATGCTTCTTTAGGAACTTCAGTGATTTTTTTTTCTTTGACAAGGTAGTCAGTAATCAAACGCTGTGATGGCTTGACTAGTTCTTTGTAGAGTTCTCTGTAGCCAGACATACAAAATTTCAGATCACGTTGGAATTTTAAGGCGCGTTCTACATCATTATCATTTTGAATAAAAAAAAATTCCAATTTACCGGAAAGTTGAAGGCCTTCCCGAAGTAATTTTTCGTCCAGTGGAGTAACATCTTCCAGTTCGCTATCTACACACACTGTTTCGAAATCTTTAGTAGTATCTACCATACTTTCCAAAATATCATCATCATTTAGGGCTTCGTCCACAAGCAATTCTTCTATATCATGCTCGCCAAAATCATCAAAACCTTCCCCACCTATTTCCTTAGCAATTGAAATAATATCTGATGTTACTATTGTTGTTCTATTTGATTCATTTCTCTTTGATACGCATTCAGGCCAAGCAGCTTTCCAACATGCATTTAAAGTTTGTGATTTTATCTCGGCAATTGCTAACGCAACATGATCTACACAGTTCAAGATATTAAATTGTTTCCAAACTTCAGTAACTGTTATTGTATCGGATTCCAGTTTATCGAAAATGAATTGGAAAGTGAATTTTACATAATATTTTTTAAATGTTGAAATAATTCCCTGATCTAATGGTTGAATTAGGCTCGTTGTGTTTGGAGGGAAAAAAACTACCTTTATATTTGGATGCTCTAAGTTTGGATGACCTGGTGCATTGTCAAGAATTAATAAGATCTTAAATTCGAGACCCATCTCTTTCATATAATTTTCTACTTCGGGTACGAAGCATTTATTGAACCATTCAGTGAAAATAGCCGTTGTTACCCAGGCCTTCTTGTTTGCCATCCAATGTACGGGCAGTGTATTTAAGTCTTTTCCTTTTAATGCACGTGGTTTTAAAGATCGATTTACAAGCAGCGGTTTTAACATTCGATCGCCAGATGCATTGCTGCACAGCAATAAAGTAACTCGATCTTTAGCAGCTTTAAAACCACTGGCATTTTTTTCGGACTTTGCAATGTAAGTACGGGTTGGCATTTTTTTCCAAAACAATCCTGTTTCATCAGCATTGAAGATTTGATGTGGGCACAATATCCTCCATCTTTAATAATTTTAGCCAACTTTTCAGGATATTTTCTAGCAGCTACTTCATCTGCAGAAGCCACCTCACCTTTTATTTTTAGATTATGAAAAGAATGTCTTTTTATAAAACCAGTTAACCACCCTGTGCTGGCAGAGAATTGTGGATTACTTTCACGTGAAGATGTAGATGGCTCTGATTCTTTTAACTCCTTGTAAAATTTAAGGGCTTTCATCTTGATTAAATGTCCATCTAACGGAATTCTTTTTGAGTTAAATCTTCAATCCAAATTACGAAAGCCTTTTCTGTTTTTTCTATTAAAGTGCCTCTTGAATATGATGAAATTTTAGAACTCAAATTTGTACCAGATCTGACTGATCTTCTTATTGCCGCTTCATTTTTTTTAATTGCTCTTATAGTAGATTCGCCTAAATTATAACGTTTACCTATTGCTGTTGATCTTTCTCCTTTCGCCAAGCAATCGAGAATTATAATTTTGGTTTCTAGCGAAATTGCACTTCTTTTTTGTTTTTTATTATTGTCACACATTTTCTTTAAGAGGACTAAAAATTATGGAAAAACTTAATGTACAATTACGCACTAAAATTATTCAAAAAAACTTACAATTCACTTGAGTAAATTTATCTTCCGTTTTCGGTAGTAACCTTCTTTCACAAAGTTTTATTTTCTAATGCTTTCCAATATGCAGACTTTTTTTTAATTAGTTTCATACAAAAACAAAATGCAGCATAAAAACACGCAATTTTAACGAGGTATTTTTGTTTTTGTCTCTTTTGTTTTTAAGAACAAATCAAGAGAAAACATGTCAATAAAAGAAAAAGAAATTTGTAACGGCAGCTGGCACGCCGGCGGGTTTTCAGTTTTGATTTCGGTTTTGCACGAGTTGTGTAAGACACCGGCAGGCGCGGAATAAAAGACAATTGGAACTTCCCCTCTACTGTTTGTTGGATAACTTAACATACAACCAGGACGTTACAAAATTCTTTCTTTGTATTGATTGCGTAATAGTAGAGTTGTAGTTGTTATTCTTATTCGTTTTCAGAAAAAGTGAATCACCAAAAATTTTTTTTTCGAAATTCGAATAATTTGTTTTTTTCTTGCACCGCATAACTCCAAAACCGCATAAAAAAAAACCGCATAAAAAGAGAACGAAGTGTATATATATATATATATATATATATATATACTAGCGAACCCGGCCACGCGTTGCAGTGGCTAAATTGTAATATGTTGAATTAACATTATACTAAACTATTCAGTACAGTAAAGTTAATATAACTAATAAAGATAAAAATGTTTTAGCCGATCTAAAGCCCAACGGGATTGAGAATGGAACGTTACGTTAAAATTTGAAAGTGATTTTTATATATATAGACAATATAGCCCTTCATTGTAATCATTGATTATAATCACTGCATTAATAAATGTCAGTCTTCCCAGTATTATTTTACCTATGTATGGAAATTTTGGTTTGAATTAGTGAACTACTGCGAATTTGTAGACGAATGACCCGGGCAACGCCCGGGTTTACACGATTAAATGTATATTACATATGGAAGATGGACGTAGTTCCCGGAGGGCACCCGCGAGGTCACTCTGCCCCCGCGCAACTGTCCAACCGGGAGCGCCCCGCGCCGTCAAAATCGTCACACGTTCTAGAGGGCGCTGCTCGACCGTCAGCCGGGAGATCTCATTTACTCGGCGGGGGGGGGGGGGGGGGCAGGGAAGTCACGTGCTACGCCGGCAGCCAATCGTCGCGCGCCGCCATCGCCCGTCTGCCGCGAGAGGGGCGCTGATTGCGAGTGAATTTACGTTTTATTGTAAATAAAAATGCAACGAAAGGTTATTTCTAAAGAGTAATTAGCCAGAAACCATCCCGGTAGTATACTAAACATCTTCCCAAAGTTTCATCACGATTGGTTGAGCGATGTAGAAGATTATCACTGACGAACGGACGGACGGACGGACCAACAAACATCCATTTTTATATATATAGATATATATATTATATTTAAATAAAAAAGATAAGAATTCTGTTGTTTTGGATCATATTGATGAATATGCTATGGTGGTGCAGTCGTGGTTGAATAATCTTGAAATAAAAATAATAATATGGTTTTGATCAGTAATTGCTTTAATTGTGATAAAGGAGTATATAAAAGAACATAATTTGATAAAAGTGCTGCCTGACTTAAGGCGAATAAAATAAGGAAAACAAAAGATTATTTACATAATGTACAAATGTTTTGGGTCGACCAACGGGGAACAACAACAATGAGTATTTATAGAGAAAGCGTGACCTCTGGCGGTCGATTTATACAGAGTATTTATATCTATGAAATTATATATATTTTTTAAATAAAATATTTTAATATAACATTTCCCCCCTGTGAAAATAATAATACGAGTTAATTCAGAGTAAAGTGATAAAAATATAGCTTAAAAAAAAAAAGATAAAATGATTGATAGAAAGAAAAGGTGTGAGAGGTGATATTCACCTATCATATTGGTTTTTTATATGGTAACCAATAGACAGGAAAATACAAAATGATATAAAGTGTGAATGATTCCAAATATTGTTGGTGGAGAGTGAAAATGTGGCATAGAGTGAAAATGTGGCATAGAGTGAAAATGCAAAGAGAGAAAATAAAAGTGTTCCATAATCGTATTGGCTTACTGTGAAACAATAGATTGGAAATAGCCAAGAAAAAATGATACACATAATATTAAAAATGAGGAAGGCAAATAAAATGAATAATAATTACAACAAAATATATAAATGAAAAATATAAATGATAGCATTGAAAATAAATATTATAAAAATAATGGCATTGGTAAAGGATAGGTGGCAACATTAATACATTGGGTGATTATAGGGGAAAAAAGGCATTTGTGAGAAAGCAATAATTTGTGGATATGGTTTATGTACAAAAGGAAAATGTGAAAACAACGAATGAACATGTTAAGAAAAATTAATGGTAAGAATAAAGAATGATCATTTGAGAGAAAGAAATAAGTTGAGACAAAGTTTATGTACAAAGGAAAATGTGCAAATAAGGAGTGAACATATAAAGATTATAAAATAATGATAGGAATAAAGAATGGGCATTTGAAGAAAAAAGAAACAAGGTGGATGAAAAAAAATAAGAGCTAAAATTTACATATGTTGGTATCGCTAAATTTACATATTTGCAGAAACGCTTTCAGATATTTATATAGGAAATAAGCAATGGGGGTACAAATGAAATTTTTTAAAAATAATAACATATTAAGAAATGAGATTAAATAAGAAAATATCAAAATAGTAAAAGTTTGGGAATTTAAAATATATGGAAATGTGAATCTATAAGGTATTGTGGTCATTAACGAAAATATATAATGAGAAATATGATTAACAAAGATAAATTTTTATTAAAGATTAAATATGTGAGAAAAATATAATATTTTGTTGTTGTGTTCTTGGCCGACTGTTTTACATATAGAATTATAAAAAAATATATTTGTGAATAGTTTAAATTTTTTGAAATGTTTTGAAAGTAAAATATGCAATGGAAGATATATTTGCTAATTTACATATATTTAAGTATACAATGTAAAGTTATGACATGATATAAAAGTAATTTTGGTGAAAATGGGCTATATTATTTGCACAAGTTTGAATTTGAAGATAAAAAATGGCATGAGGTATATTATGGCATTTAGGAGTTAACTATACAAAGGAAAACTAAGGATTAAAGGGTGTGTGGTATTAAATGGCAAAAAGAGCTATGGAAAAATTTATATCTAAAAATGATTTGACAAAAGGAATATATCTCTAAATATGCGAATGAAAACTATTGAGAAGCATGGGTGAGAATTAGAAAAGTGGACATTAGGTGAATTATGTAAAAAGGTAGTTACAAAGTACCTTGGAAGATGGGCTGGATTTGAAGACCTCAGGAGATGGCTGGTGTTGGGCGGAAGATGCGATGGCTGGAGATGAAAGGAAGAAGGCTGCTTGAAATTGCTGGATATGGTAGGAAATGGGTATGTTTGATTGTAGTGGCAATGTTTGATTGTAGATGGCTATGTTTTCTTGGAGATGGCTATGTTTGATTGTAGTGGCTATGTTTGCTTGGAGATGGCTATGTTTGATTGGAAATGGCTATGTTTGTTTGGAGATGGCTATGTTTGATTGGAAATGGCTATGTTTGTTTGGAGATGGCTATGTTTGTTTGGAGATGACTATGTTTTCTTGAAGATGGCTATGTTTGATTGGAGATGACTATGTTTTCTTGGAGGTGGCTATGTTTGTTTGAATTGGGCTATGTTTGTTCGTGGAGAAGGCTATTTTTGGTTGAAATGAGCTATTTTTGTAGGTGAAATTTCTATTTTTGATTGGAGAGGATTATTTTTTGATTGAAGAAGAATTTGAATATTAGTGAATGAACTATTTTTAGTTGAAGAATTTGCATAGTTGAATTTGAAAATTTTTGCTTTGGTCATTTTGAAACAAACAGGTAAATATCCTGTCGACTAATATTATATTAAAAAAAAAAAAGATAAGATTTCTGTTGTTTTGGATCATATTGATGATTATGCTATGGTGGTGCAGTCGTGGTTGAATAATCTTGAAATAAAAATAATAATATATATAAAAATAATATATGGTTTTGATCAGTAATTGCTTTAATTGTGATAAAGGAGTATATAAAAGAACATAATTTGATAAAAGAGCTGCCTGATTAAGGCGAATAAAATAAGGAAAACAAAAGATTATTTACAAAATGTACAAATGTTTTGGGTCGACCAACGGGGAACAACAACAATGAGTATTTATAGAGAAAGCGTGACCTCTGGCGGTCGATTTATACAGGGTATTTATATCTATGAAATCATAATTTTTTTTTAAATAAAATATTTTAATATAACATATATATATATAGTATAGTTATGAAAAATTTTAAGATTAATAAATTTTTTTATTTAATTTAAATGTGTGAGGTTTGTTTTTTTTATTTATTTTTTGTAATGAATAATTAGTTAGATTATATTTTTAAAAAAGAAAAAAAAAGTTACACCAGCAAAGCATCGGCAGTTACGCATCATAGGCTGGGTGAAAAAAAAGGAATAAGCGAAGAGAAAGTTTTAAAGAGAAGAGCAAAGACAGAACCATGATAATAATTTTCCAAATATAAAATAAGGTTAATTAGAGAGAGAGAAGTATTTTTTTGCTCTATTTTCTCTCTTGATGAGAGAGGATAGATTTTTGTTAATTTTTTTTTATATAAGCTTATTTTAAAGACAATCTAGTGTAAATGTGGAGGACACGATATAAGATAATATATTAAATTAGGAAGGATGAAAACCTTATGGGTCAGACCAGTTGAAAACCATAAAGGTTAGACCAGATGGAAAGAGGATGGTACTCAGGTGGGCCTCTTCAGATGAAGACCTGAGCAGCAGTTTCGGCCCTTACTCCATTACTGCCAAACCATGCCTCATCGACCAAATAGAAAGCAAATTTAGGTTGGAACGGAGATAGGGTAATATCTGAGCCTTAGATACTACAAAAATCAACTAATGAACTAAGACATTGTCATTTTCTGCACTTTCAAACCTAACTCAAAAAATGTTTTTTCAGTTCAGAAGTTAAATTTATTCGGTTCTCCCTAGACTTAATCAGATTGATACATACTTATCCCTTAGTGTTAAACTTTAAATCAAATTGTGTTTTTATTCTTTTTGGGTATAAGGACTGTAAGAGACTGATAAGAAATTAGTAATACAGTTAAATGATTATTATAAATATGGGAAAAAATTATCATATCCCAAGCCTTTAACAATGTGCGTCGACAAGGGAACAGGAAATCTAACATTAAAGAACATAGAAAAATAAACTTTGTCTGATGTTGGTAGGTTCAGATTATAGTCCAAATTGTGTTCACACAGTCTAAATAGTAGGACTGCAGGAAAATAATAAGATGTTAGTAGTACGAGAGGATAAGGATTAATTGGAACTACAAGAAAGTACGATTAAATTCAAACAAGTTAAGAATGTGCGTCATACCATAAATGGAAAAATCAGCTTCATCAGACAAAGACATATGTCCCTTGTCTGAAGATGGTGAAAATGCTTTCCCATAATAACTCAAATCATCAATTTATTTGAACTGGACCTAACGGAACCGTATATTCTATATATAGTCCTATCTATACTTTTTTTTTTAAATATAATATATGAGGACCATTACCTGTTTTTTTCTGCTAAATAAGGAAGTTTAGGAATTTAAGTTTTAATGCTTCATATCAATTAGATTAAATGTTCATTCTCTATACCCCCTTTATAAAGATTGAACACGCATAGATAATTGTTATGTATGCTATAAGGAGAGAAAAAATAAATATTCTAAAGTTATCATATAAAAATTTAAAGGATCAAACAAATTAAGAATTAGAGAAAACACAGAAATAAAGGTATGGTATTGGTAAGCAAAAGTGAAAAGAACAAATCCAAACAAATAAACAATGTGCGACGTTTCGGCATCAACGTCGCTACAATCTTCAGACAAGTCTGAAGAGGACCACAACGTCGCTACCGAAATGCCACACACCACTCATTCCCTCGGACCCGGTCCCGTTACCTTGTGTTTATAATCTATAATCCAAATTGTGCTTTATCAGTATGGTATTGGTGTTTCAGAATATTGAATTTAATAGTTTCTATTAGTGTAGATGGAATTTTTTTTTTTATTAATTTAAAATCTTTATTATTATTTGTTCTAAGTCCAATTAAAAGGGGTGAAGAAAAAAGAAACAAGGAACAAAAAAAAAAGAAAAAATAAAAATAAAATAGGAAAGGAGAGAAAGATGAGGTGGAAAAATAAAAAAAAAATTCTTTGAAAATATTTATAATAGCTTCTAAGTACACTTAATTAATGTGATAGCATTTGTTATGAATGTTATGATTTCAAGAGTTTTTACCTATAATTAAATTATTTATTATCTAGATTAGTGGAATGTAGTTAGTGTTAGTAAATCAAGAGAGATAGATGATGTGACTCTTGTTAGTTGCATCATTGTCTACAAGTGAAAGTATCATATAGATTGAGCGTTCATTTTTGATTGAGCAGTTGAAGTCAGTATTGCTGTTAACATTATTGTAGCTCATTCATTTATATGTATTGAATTGCGGTTCATGTTATCAACTTGAAATTCAATATATGCATGTTACAATTAACATCACAAGCAAATTCTACTCACCCAGGGGGAAACGGTTAATGTCTATAAATAAATTTTCGATTTAAAATTGTATTTTGGCTGAATCCATTTTTTTTAAATTCGTCATTTAAGTTTTTAATTTTACTTATAAAGTTGTTTAGAGTGTTATTAATTCTGTAGTATCTTAAAAATAGTCCAAAATAGATACCTTTGGTGCAATTTTTTGATATATTTGAATCTTGTCTATTATATTTAATAATGTTGAAATCGAAATTTGATCTTTTGTCATATACCTCTATACTTTTATCTTTTAGATTTATGTATAAATCGAGGAAGTTGACTTTTTGATTAAATTTGATTTTTTCATTATTTTTTAGATTTAAATACGGAGGATAGATTTTTCTATTAATTTTGAAAAATTATTATTATTGAATATAAGAATGTCATCTATATAAATACATATCGGAACTGCCACCAGTTAACTTTGTTAAGAGAAAAGAATTCCCTCTCATACCAAAATAACAGGAGGTTGGCCAATAATGGACTCGATGACGTACCCATAGGTACTCCTTGTTTTTGATTGTAAATTTGATTTTTAATTTGAATATAATTGAATTTTAGAAACATTTTTTAAATTCAATTATATTCAAATTAAAAATCAAATTTACAATCAAAAACAAGGAGTACCTATGGGTACGTCATCGAGTCCATTATTGGCCAACCTCCTGTTATTTTGGTATGAGAGGGAATTCTTTTCTCTTAACAAAGTTAACTGGTGGCTGTTCCGATATGTATATATATAGATGACTTTCCTATATTCAATAATAATAAATTTTCAAAATTAATAGAAAAAATCTATCCTCCGTATCTAAATCTAAAAAATAATGAAAAAATCAAATTTAATCAAAAAGTCAACTTCCTCGATTTATATTTAAATCTAAAAGAAAAAGTATAGTGGTATATGACAAAAGATCAAATTTCGATTTCAACATTATTAAATATAATAGACAAGATTCAAATATATCAAAATATTGCATCAAAGGTATCTATTTTGGACAATTTTTAAGATACTACAGAATTAACAACAAACTAAACAACTTTATAAGTAAAATTAAAAACTTAAATGACGAATTTAAAAAAAAAATGGATTCAGCCAAAATACAATTTTAAATCGAAAATTTATTTATAGACATTAACCGTTTCCCCCTGGGTGAGTAGAATTTGCTTGTGATGTTAATTGTAACATGCATATATTGAATTTCAAGTTGATAACATGAACCGCAATTCAATACATATAAATGAATGAGCTACAATAATGTTAACAGCAATACTGACTTCAACTGCTCAATCAAAAATGAACGCTCAATCTATATGATACTTTCACTTGTAGACAATGATGCAACTAACAAGAGTCACATCATCTATCTCTCTTGATTTACTAACACTAACTACATTCCACTAATCTAGATAATAAATAATTTAATTATAGGTAAAAACTCTTGAAATCATAACATTCATAACTAATGCTATCACATTAATTAAGTGTACTTAGAAGCTATTATAAATATTTTCAAAGAAATTTTTTTTTATTTTTCCACCTCATCTTTCTCTCCTTTCCTATTTTATTTTTATTTTTTCTTTTTTTTTTTGTTCCTTGTTTCTTTTTTCTTCACCCCTTTTAATTGGACTTAGAACAAATAATAATAAAGATTTTAAATTAATAAAAAAAAATTCCATCTACACTAATAGAAACTATTAAATTCAATATTCTGAAACACCAATACCATACTGATAAAGCACAATTTGGATTATAGATTATAAACACAAGGTAACGGGACCGGGTCCGAGTGAATGAGTGGTGTGTGGCATTTCGGTAGCGACGTTGTGGTCCTCTTCAGACTTGTCTGAAGATTGTAGCGACGTTGATGCCGAAACGTCGCACATTGTTTATTTGTTTGGATTTGTTCTTTTCACTTTTGCTTACCAATACCATACCTTTATTTCTGTGTTTTCTCTAATTCTTAATTTGTTTGATCCTTTAAATTTATACGATAACTTTAGAATATTTATTTTTTCTCTCCTTATAGCATACATAACAATTATCTATGCGTGTTCAATCTTTATAAAGGGGGGTATAGAGAATGAACATTTAATCTAATTGATATGAAGCATTAAAACTTAAATTCCTAAACTTCCTTATTTAGCAGAAAAAACAGGTAATGGTCCTCATATATTATATTTAAAAAAAAAAGTATAGATAGGACTATATATAGAATATACGGTTCCGTTAGGTCCAGTTCAAATAAATTGATGATTTGAGTTATTATGGGAAAGCATTTTCACCATCTTCAGACAAGGGACATATGTCTTTGTCTGATGAAGCTGATTTTTCCATTTATGGTATGACGCACATTCTTAACTTGTTTGAATTTAATCGTACTTTCTTGTAGATCCAATTAATCCTTATCCTCTCGTACTACTAACATATTATTATTTTCCTGCAGTCCTACTATTTAGAGTGTGTGAACACAATTTGGACTATAATCTGAACCTACCAACATCAGACAAAGTTTATTTTTCTATGTTCTTTAATGTTAGATTTCCTGTTCCCTTGTCGACGCAAATTGTTAAAGGCTTGGGATATGATAATTTTTTCCCATATTTATAATAATCATTTAACTGTATTACTAATTTCTTATCAGTCTCTTACAGTCCTTATACCCAAAAAGAATAAAAACACAATTTGATTTAAAGTTTAACACTAAGGGATAAGTATGTATCAATCTGATTAAGTCTAGGGAGAACCGAATAAATTTAACTTCTGAACTGAAAAAACATTTTTTGAGTTAGGTTTGAAAGTGCAGAAAATGACAATGTCTTAGTTCATTAGTTGATTTTTGTAGTATCTAAGGCTCAGATATTACCCTATCTCCGTTCCAACCTAAATTTGCTTTCTATTTGGTCGATGAGGCATGGTTTGGCAGTAATGGAGTAAGGGCCGAAACTGCTTCTCAGGTCTTCATCTGAAGAGGCCCACCTGAGTACCATCCTCTTTCCATCTGGTCTAACCTTTATGGTTTTCAACTGGTCTGACCCATAAGGTTTTCATCCTTCCTAATTATATATATTATCTTATATCGTGTCCTCCACATTTACACTAGATTGTCTTTAAAATAAGCTTATATAAAAAAAATTAACAAAAATCTATCCTCTCTCATCAAGAGAGAAAATAGAGCAAAAAAATACTTCTCTCTCTCTAATTAACCTTATTTTATATTTGGAAAATTATTATCATGGTTCTGTCTTTGCTCTTCTCTTTAAAACTTTCTCTTCGCTTATTCCTTTTTTTCACCCAGCCTATGATGCGTAACTGCCGATGCTTTGCTGGTGTAACTTTTTTTTTCTTTTTTAAAAATATAATCTAACTAATTATTCATTACAAAAAAAAAATATAAAAAAAACAAACCTCACACATTTAAATTAAATAAAAAAATTTATTAATCTTAAAATTTTTCATAACTATACTATATATATATGTTATATTAAAATATTTTATTTAAAAAAAATTATGATTTCATAGATATAAATACTCTGTATAAATCGACCGCCAGAGGTCACGCTTTCTCTATAAATACTCATTGTTGTTGTTCCCCGTTGTTCGACCCAAAACATTTGTACATTTTGTAAATAATCTTTTTTTTCCTTATTTTATTCGCCTTAAGTCAGGCAGCACTTTTATCAAATTATGTTCTTTTATATACTCCTTTATCACAATTAAAGCAATTACTGATCAAAACCATATATTATTTTTATATATATTATTATTTTTATTTCAAGATTATTCAACCACGACTGCACCACCATAGCATAATCATCAATATGATCCAAAACAACAGAAATCTTATCTTTTTTTTTTTTTATATAATATTAGTCGACAGGATATTTACCTGTTTGTTTCAAAATGACCAAAGCAAAAATTTTCAAATTCAACTATGCAAATTCTTCAACTAAAAATAGTTCATTCACTAATATTCAAATTCTTCTTCAATCAAAAAATAATCCTCTCCAATAAAAAATAGAAATTTCACCTACAAAAATAGCTCATTTCAACCAAAAATGGCCTTCTCCACGAACAAACATAGCCCAATTCAAACAAACATAGCCATCTCCAAGAAAACATAGTCATCTCCAATCAAACATAGCCATCTTCAAGAAAACATAGTCATCTCCAAACAAACATAGCCATCTCCAAACAAACATAGCCATTTCCAATCAAACATAGCCATCTCCAAACAAACATAGCCATTTCCAATCAAACATAGCCATCTCCAAGCAAACATAGCCACTACAATCAAACATAGCCATCTCCAAGAAAACATAGCCATCTACAATCAAACATTGCCACTACAATCAAACTACCCATTTCCTACCATATCCAGCAATTTCAAGCAGCCTTCTTCCTTTCATCTCCAGCCATCGCATCTTCCGCCCAACACCAGCCATCTCCCGAGGTCTTCAAATCCAGCCCATCTTCCAAGGTACTTTGTAACTACCTTTTTACATAATTCACCTAATGTCCACTTTTCTAATTCTCACCCATGCTTCTCAATAGTTTTCATTCGCATATTTAGAGATATATTCCTTTTGTCAAATCATTTTTAGATATAAATTTTTCCATAGCTCTTTTTGCCATTTAATACCACACACCCTTTAATCCTTAGTTTTCCTTTGTATAGTTAACTCCTAAATGCCATAATATACCTCATGCCATTTTTTATCTTCAAATTCAAACTTGTGCAAATAATATAGCCCATTTTCTCCAAAATTACTTTTATATCATGTCATAACTTTACATTGTATACTTAAATATATGTAAAATAGCAAATATATCTTCCATTGCATATTTTACTTTCAAAACATTTCAAATAATTTAAACTATTTACAAATATATTTTTTTATAATTCTATATGTAAAACAGTCGGCCAAGAACACAACAACAAAATATTATATTTTTCTCACATATTTAATCTTTAATAAAAATTTATCTTTGTTAATCATATTTCTCATTATATATTTTCGTTAATTTCCACAATACCTTATAGATTCACATTTCCATATATTTTAAATTCCCAAACTTTTACTATTTTGATATTTTCTTATTTAATCTCATTTCTTAATATGTTATTATTTTTAAAAAATTTCATTTGTACCCCCATTGCTTATTTCCTATATAAATATCTGAAAGCGTTTATGCAAATAGGTAAATTTAGCGATACCAACATATGTAAATTTTAGCTCTTATTATAAAAGCCGGCGAAAAAGGTATGAGAGTATGATATCTGAGCCTTAGATACTACAAAAATCAACTAATGAACTAAGACATTGTCATTTTCTGCACTTTCAAACCAAACTCAAAAAATGTTTTTTCAGTTCAGAAGTTAAATTTATTCGGTTCTCCCTAGACTTAATCAGATTGATACATACTTATCCCTCAGTGTTAAACTTTAAATCAAATTGTGTTTTTATTCTTTTTGGGTATAAGGACTGTAAGAGACTGATAAGAAATTAGTAATACAGTTAAATGATTATTATAAATATGGGAAAAAATTATCATATCCCAAGCCTTTAACAATTTGCGTCGACAAGGGAACAGGAAATCTAACATTGAAGAACATAGAAAAATAAACTTTGTCTGATGTTGGTAGGTTCAGATTATAGTCCAAATTGTGTTCACACACTCTAAATAGTAGGACTGCAGGAAAATAATAAGATGTTAGTAGTACGAGAGGATAAGGATTAATTGGAACTACAAGAAAGTACGATTAAATTCAAACAAGTTAAGAATGTGCGTCATACCATAAATGGAAAAATCAGCTTCATCAGACAAAGACATATGTCCCTTGTCTGAAGATGGTGAAAATGCTTTCCCATAATAACTCAAATCATCAATTTATTTGAACTGGACCTAACGGAACCGTATATTCTATATATAGTCCTATCTATACTTTTTTTTTAAAATATAATATATGAGGACCATTACCTGTTTTTTCTGCTAAATAAGGAAGTTTAGGAATTTAAGTTTTAATGCTTCATATCAATTAGATTAAATGTTCATTCTCTATACCCCCTTTATAAAGATTGAACACGCATAGATAATTGTTATGTATGCTATAAGGAGAGAAAAATAAATATTCTAAAGTTATCATATAAAAATTTAAAGGATCAAACAAATTAAGAATTAGAGAAAACACAGAAATAAAGGTATGGTATTGGTAAGCAAAAGTGAAAAGAACAAATCCAAACAAATAAACAATGTGCGACGTTTCGGCATCAACGTCGCTACAATCTTCAGACAAGTCTGAAGAGGACCACAACGTCGCTACCGAAATGCCACACACCACTCATTCCCTCGGACCCGGTCCCGTTACCTTGTGTTTATAATCTATAATCCAAATTGTGCTTTATCAGTATGGTATTGGTGTTTCAGAATATTGAATTTAATAGTTTCTATTAGTGTAGATGGAATTTTTTTTTTATTAATTTAAAATCTTTATTATTATTTGTTCTAAGTCCAATTAAAAGGGGTGAAGAAAAAAGAAACAAGGAACAAAAAAAAAAAAATAAATAAATAAAAATAAAATAGGAAAGGAGAGAAAGATGAGGTGGAAAAATAAAAAAAAAATTCTTTGAAAATATTTATAATAGCTTCTAAGTACACTTAATTAATGTGATAGCATTCGTTATGAATGTTATGATTTCAAGAGTTTTTACCTATAATTAAATTATTTATTATCTAGATTAGTGGAATGTAGTTAGTGTTAGTAAATCAAAAGAGATAGATGATGTGACTCTTGTTAGTTGCATCATTGTCTACAAGTGAAAGTATCATATAGATTGAGCGTTCATTTTTGATTGAGCAGTTGAAGTCAGTATTGCTGTTAACATTATTGTAGCTCATTCATTTATATGTATTAAATTGCGGTTCATGTTATCAACTTGAAATTCAATATATGCATGTTAAAATTAACATCACAAGCAAATTCAACTCACCCAGGGGGAAACGGTTAATGTCTATAAATAAATTTTCGATTTAAAATTGTATTTTGGCTGAATCCATTTTTTTTTAATTCGTCATTTAAGTTTTTAATTTTACTTATAAAGTTGTTTAGAGTGTTGTTAATTCTGTAGTATCTTAAAAATAGTCCAAAATAGATACCTTTGGTGCAATATTTTGATATATTTGAATCTTGTCTATTATATTTAATAATGTTGAAATCGAAATTTGATCTTTTGTCATATACCTCTATACTTTTATCTTTTAGATTTATGTATAAATCGAGGAAGTTGACTTTTTGATTAAATTTGATTTTTTCATTATTTTTTAGATTTAAATACGGAGGATAGATTTTTCTATTAATTTTGAAAAATTATTATTATTGAATATAAGAATGTCATATATATAAATACATATCGGAGCTGCCACCAGTTAACTTTGTTAAGAGAAAAGAATTCCCTCTCATACCAAAATAACAGGAGGTTGGCCAATAATGGACTCGATGACGTACCCATAGGTACTCCTTGTTTTTGATTGTAAATTTGATTTTTAATTTGAATATAATTGAATTTAAGAAATGTTTCTAAAATTAATTTTGCTTTATTGTAGTTAACTCTTGAAAAACTCTTGAAATCATAACATTCATAACGAATGCTATCACATTAATTAAGTGTACTTATAAGCTATTATAAATATTTTCAAAGAAATTTTCTTTTATTTTTCCACCTCATCTTTCTCTCCTTTCCTATTTTATTTATTTATTTTTTACTTTTTTTCTATTTTTCTATTTTTTTTTGTGTTCCTTGTTTCTTTTTTCTTCACCCCTTTTAATTGGACTTAGAACAAATAATAATTAAGATTTTAAATTAATAAAAAAAATTCCATCTACACTACAGTAATCCCTCGTTATCACGAACTCGGATTATACGAACTCTCGGTTTGCGCGAACCGTTTCTTTTCCCCCGTTAAATTTCAATGCTTTCCAAAGAGATTTTGCCGGTTAAGACGAAATATTCGGTTATGACGAAATACGAATTATATTTAGCCCCCAGCAGAACTAATCAAACGGTTAAAAAGAATTCTAATATGTTTTTAAAGGCGAGTTATAAGTAAAACAATAAACTATTAAAACAACAAAAACGCCGTTGATATCAAGTATTGGCTCTCTTTGTCTTTTGTGTAAACATTCGTCCTTTGTTTGTTATGATGACTCATTTTCTATGAAATCATCCCCTTGGGGTCGTTCCATGTACTCAATCAGTGGAAAATTTCGACTCTATTGTGCCAGTATTTATCAACCATTCTAAAAAACAAAGAAAAAATAGATGCGGCTGTTGCCTCAGGGTCTTCGAGCTCTTCAAAACGACTTCGAAAAGCATCCCATCAAGACGTGGAAGATGAGCTTTTAAAATGGTTTAAAAAAAGGAAACAAAATAATATTCCTGTATCCGGCGCACTTGTCAAAGAAAAGGCTAAAGAAATAAGTGTCTCATTGGGTGTGGAAAAAACAGCTGATTCGTTTTCACTTCCAGAAACAATGCTTGATGAGCCTGAAGAATGGACCAAACTCCTTTCAGCTACAAACCCATCTGAGACTTTGACTTTCCTGGAGTATGTTGCCCTGGATGAAGGGTTGGAAATTTGCGGTTCACCTGAATTAGAAGAAAAGAAGAAAGAAGAAGAAGAAGAAACAGAAGACGATGAGGTGAAAGAAGAGATAATGATGCCTACTAGAGGGGAAGTAATCGCGGCCCTCGAAACCCTCCAGAAGCTGTCCAAAACCTCTGCGGATATTGATGTTCATTTTGAAGATGGCCTGAATAAAATAAGAAGGGAGTGTCTGAAACAGTGCCCAATCAAATACCACCAAAAAACTATAACAGACTTTCTGAAGCCTGCAGAGAAAACCCAGATATAGGATACTCTATGCATACTGCATATGCTGCATACACATAAACATTGTATGTACCAAGTATATTATGTAAGTTGTTTCTTTTGTTGTTCTTTTTTATTTGTGTTTTAAAATAAACTTATATTCTCATGTTATTGCCTTACATTGTGATTATATTATCCATATTGTCTTTTAAAATAAAATACTTTATGTACATACATATACATAATTGTTGTTCCTTAAAATTATAAAATATTTTCATTAATATTGTTTTCAAATAAATTTATTCGTTATTCCTCAGAAATGTAGTTTTCTTACTCATCAGTAGTACATAAGTACAACCCTCGGATACCACGAATTCAATTCGTCTAATACGAATTCGGTTTATACGAATTCGGTATATATTCTTTTAAGACGAAAAGGGTATTTCGTTCTCCCGTTGAGTTCGTCTTAACGAGGGATTACTGTAATAGAAACTATTAAATTCAATATTCTGAAACACCAATACCATACTGATAAAGCACAATTTGGATTATAAATTATAAACATACAGTTACGAGCGTCATTCTTCATCTCTTAATCAGTCATCTCTGTCACCGTTTGCTTTTTTTTTAGAATGGCGCCCTCCTATTGGTTGGCTACGATTACGCCACCTTTGCCCCCCCCCCCTCCACTCACTTTTTCATTTTTGTAACCATTGTGTTGGAGAGGGTTGCTCCTTAAATAAATGCATATATTAGTTAATAACCAAATGGAATCCTCTCTTTCTTTTTCCCAGTAAGAGACGCATACGGAAGCCAACAGTACATAGACAGATAAATCACATAGGCTATAGTTATTAACTAACATATTCATTTATATAAGGCGCCAATTTATAATTGTAACAAATAGTATTTGAATCAAAACATTCAATCGGGTAAAACACGGGCGTTGCCCGGGTCATTCGGCTAGTCTATATATATAAAAATGAATGTTTGTATGTTTGTTGGTTGGTTGGTTTGTATGTCCGGTATACAAATTCGCAGTAGTTCACTAATTCAAACCAAAATTTCAATACATAGGTAAAAAATAACGAGGATGACGATAGGCTATTTTAAAAAATATATAAATCAATTATTAAAACTATATATTCAAATTATTCTAAATAGCTCATCTAGAACGCGGTAGAATCTGATGGCGGGGCGCGCCCATTGGACGGCCTGCGACACGTGGCTTCCCTGTGCGCGCGCATGCGCCGGGAAGGCACTCGCACGCCGGCAGCCGACGGGAGCTGTCGCTTGCTCGCCGGGAGTCAACGGGCGCGCGCATGCGCCGGGAAGCCACTCGCCCGCCAGCAGCCGACGGGAGCGGTCGCTTGCTCGCCGGGAGTCAACGGGCGCCGACATTTACTCGCTGGCAGCCAACGGGCACATGTTTAATGTGTTTGAATAATACATTTAATCATGTAAACCCGGGCGTTGCCGGGCAACCCTAGGAAGCAAGATGTATACAAGGTGTAGACAAGATGAAGATCTAGATGAAGATTAAAACGTTTTAAAAATATATTCGCACTCGGGTAAAACCCGGGCGTTGCCCGGGCCATTCGTCTAGTAGATTATAAACACAAGGTAACGGGACCGGGTCCGAGTGAATGAGTGGTGTGTGGCATTTCGGTAGCGACGTTGTGGCCCTCTTTAGACTTGTCTGAAGATTGTAGCGACGCTGATGCCGAAACGTCGCACATTGTTTATTTGTTTGGATTTGTTCTTTTTACCTTTGCTTACTAATACCATACCTTTATTTCTGTGTTATCTCTAATTCTTATTTTGTTTGATCCTTTGAATTTATACGATAACTTTAGAATTTTTTTTCTCTCCTTATAGCATACATAACAATTATCTATGCGTGTTCAATCTTTATAAAGGGGGGTATAAAGAATGAACATTCAATCTAATTGATATATGAAGCATTAAAACTTAAATTACTAAACTTCCTTATTTAGCAGAAATAACAGGTAATGGTCCTCATATATTATATTTTTAAAAAAGTATAGATAGGACTATATATAGAAAATACGGTTCCGTTAGGTCCAGTTCAAATAAATTGATGATGTGAGTTATTATGGGAAAGCATTTTCACCATCTTCAGACAAGGGACTTATGTCTTTGTCTGATGAAGCTGATTTTTCCATTTATGGTATGACGCACATTCTTAACTTGTTTGAATTTAATCGTACTTTCTTGTAGTTCCAATTAATCCTTATCCTCTCGTACTACTAACATCTTATTATTTTCCTGCAGTCCTACTATTTAGAGTGTGTGAACACAATTTGGACTATAATCTGAACCTACCAACATCAGACAAAGTTTATTTTTCTATGTTCTTTAATGTTAGATTTCCTGTTCCCTTGTCGACGCACATTGTTAAAGGCTTGGGATATGATAATTTTTTCCTATATTTATAATAATCATTTAACTGTATCACTAATTTCTTATCATTCTCTTACAGTCCTTATACCCAAAAAGAATAAACACAATTTGATTTAAAGTTTAACACTAAGGGATAAGTATGTATCAATCTGATTAAGTCTAGGGAGAACCGAATAAATTTAACTTCTGAACTGAAAAAAACATTTTTTGAGTTAGGTTTGAAAGTGCAGAAAATGACAATGTCTTAGTTCATTAGTTGATTTTTGTAGTATATCTAAGGCTCAGCTATTACCCTATCTCCGTTCCAACCTAAATTTGCTTTCTATTTGGTCGAAGAGGCATGGTTTGGCAGTAATGGAGTAAGGGCCGAAACTGCTGCTCAGGTCTTCATCTGAAGAGGCCCACCTGAGTACCATCCTCTTTCCATCTGGTCTAACCTTTATGGTTTTCAACTGGTCTAACCCTTAAGGTTTTCATCCTTCCTAATTTAATATATTATCTTATATCGTGTCCTCCACATTTACACTAGATTGTCTTTAAAATAAGCTTATATAAAAAAAAAATTAACAAAAATCTATCCTCTCTCATCAAGAGAGAAAAAAGAGCAAAAAATACTTCTCTCTCTCTAATTAACCTTATTTTATATTTGGAAAATTATTATCATGGTTCTGTCTTTGCTCTTCTCTTTAAAACTTTCTCTTCGCTTATTCCTTTTTTCACCCAGCCTATGACGCGTAACTGCCGATGCTTTGCTGGTGTAACTTTTTTTTCTTTTTTAAAGATATAATCTAACTAATTATTTATTACAAAAAAATAAAAAAACAAACAAACCTCACACATTTAAATAAAATAATTTTTTTTATTAATTTTAAAATTTTTCATAACTATACTATTTGAAACAGAATTAGCTTGCTGTTCTGACTCAAAATTAATTCAAAATCTGTTGTTCTTAATAGTTTACTTTTCCTCTATTTTCCAAATATAAAAAATTACTATTATATTGTTACACCTGCCTCGACCGTAGGTGCTTCTAAGGGTTTCTGATCAGCGTTCGCCATCTCATAAAATAAACCAGACCGCGTTCTCATAAAGCAAGCAACTATTATTTATTAATAATGAAAGAAGTTAAACTGATTTAGAGTAACAACGAACTAAACTCAAAAAAACAAAAGAAGCTCTATCAACTAATTGTATCTCGCTCTTATATCAAAAGCCTTATTTACATAAATTTCTATTACCAATTATATTTTATACTAATTTACATATTTTTACAAAATAACTATGCAGAGTGTGACACTTCTCCCTCCTCCGAAATGGTCGCGTCCTCGTGACCGTCTTCCATTCTCGCAAAGTAAGGCTTGATTCTGCTTATGTGAACTGTTGTAGGCTGTGTGCGGTTCCCAGGGTTATCTTCTGGCACGATGGAGTAGTTCACATCGGAAATTTTTTTCAGCACGATGTAGGGTCCGAAATAGCGTCTCAAAAGTTTCTCACATTTTCCAGGTTTTCTTATTGGAGTCCACAGCGCTACCAAGTCACCTGGTTCATAACCAGTTTGCCGATGTTTTTGGTTGTAATAATTAATCATTTTTTCCTGACTTTTCTCGGTATTAACTTTCACAATATCTCTCGTTCTCACGATTTTTTCCATCAACTTGCTCACGTACTCGTCATAATCCTCCGAATCGGGCTCAATGAAGATATTCGTGTCATCCAAAATCGAGACTGGTTCCCTTCCATACAAAAGGAAGAACGGGGAATATTTGGTTGTTTCTTGTATTGTCGTATTGTAAGCATGGGTTATGAATGGTAGTATCTCGTCCCAATTCCTTTGATCTACGTTCACGTACATGCTTATCATATTGATCAATGTTCTGTTCAATCGCTCTGTGAGGCCATTTGTTTGTGGGTGATAGCTTGTTGTGAGGCAATGCTGAATTTGACATATCTTGGTTATTTCTTTCACCAAATTGCTCGTGAATTGGCTTCCTCTATCGCTAATCAGATACCGTGGGGCTCCATGTTTCAAAATCACATTTTCTGTCAGAAATTTAGCAACCTCCCTCGCTGTGGCATCGATGACAGCTTTCGTTTCCGCATATTTTGTGTAATAGTCGGTCAATACTATCATCCACTTCTTTCTGTTCTTCGTAGATGGCAATGGTCCCAAAAAGTCGATCCCAACTCTCTCGAAGGGATAATTTGCAGCAGGGATCGGATGAAGTAGGCCAGCAGGCAACTGATTAGAACCCTTCCTGCTTTGGCACAGATGGCAGGTCCTAACATATTCCACCACATCTTTCAGCATGGATGGCCAGAAATATTTATCCTTTAGACGGTGCATTGTTCTGGTCACACCTAAATGGCCACAGATCATATGATTGTGGTACTCTTTTAAAATGTCCCTCCTTCTCACTCTGGGTACCACCAGCAGCCAGGCTCTTCCTTCTGGCCTCGGATTTCTTTTGTACAGACATCCGTTTTCTTCTTTAAAATTTTCAACGATCGATCGCTTGCCCTCCGTGTCACCGAGGCATCTCTTGATGTTTTCGATATATTCGTCGGAATCCTCGATGACTGGGTTGAAAAACAAACTATCATAGTTATCGTCAAAATCAGCCTCTGGTAATGGACCTCGTGAAAGACCATCTGCATCCAAATGTTTTTTCCCGGATTTATAAATTATTTCGAAGTCATATTCTTGTATTTTTAATGCCCATCTTGCAAGTCTACCTGTTGGATCCCGTAGGTTTCTTAGCCAACATAATGCGTGATGGTCCGTCATAACTTTGAAGCGCCTTCCATATAGATAAGGCCGCAACTTCGATATTGACCATACTAATGCCAAGCATTCCTTCTCCGTTGTCGAATAATTACGTTCTGGCTTGCTTAATGATCGACTTATGTATGAAATTACTTTTTCTTGACCATTGATAGTTTGAACAAGGGTAGCACCTAGGCCAATATTTGATGCATCGGTGTGGATCTGGGTCGGTGCTTCTGGGTCAAAATGTGACAATATCGGGGGATTTGTTAGCAAAGATTTCAGAGTTATAAATGCTTCTTCCTGAGATTCTGACCAGATGAATGGAGAATCCTTTCTTGTTAGTTTGAACAGTGGGTCAGCTATTCGCGAGAAGTTCTTAATGAATTTCCTGTAATATGAGCAAAGTCCTATGAATGACTGAATTTCTTTTGTCTTTGAAGGACGGGGAAAATCTCTAATCGCTTTAACATTATGATCTGCCGGTTTAATTCCATGTTTGCTTGTCACGTGACCGAGTATTTCAATTTCTTCAAATCCAAATCGGCACTTTTTCCCATTAAGCCTCAGGTTCGATTCACGAAAGCACTTTAAGACAGCCTCAATCCTTCCGAGATGAGTGGTAAAGTCGGGACTGTAGATAACAACGTCATCTAGGTAACAGAGGCAAAATTTCCATTTAATGTTTTTTAGTACATTGTCCATAATTCTTTCGAAAGTAGCTGGGGCATTGCACAACCCAAATGGCATAACATTAAATTCGTATAACCCGTGGGATGTTGTGAAGGCCGTCTTCTTCTTGTCTTGTTCCTCGATCTCTACCTGCCAGTATCCCGATCTGAGATCTATGGCCGTGAAATATCTAGATCCCTGAAGTGTGTCCATAACATCATCAATTCTGGGGATCGGATAAACATCCTTTACCGTTATGCTGTTCAGTTTCCTGTAGTCCACACAAAATCGCCAATTGCCATCTCTCTTTCTAACCAAAATAACCGGAAAAGCCCATGGACTAGAAGATGCCCTTATTACTCCCTCCTGGAGCATATCCTGAATTTGTCCTTTGATGATGTCTCGCTCCTTAGGGCTAACTCTGTACGGTTTGTGTTTTATCGGCTTCGCATTTTCTGTTTCAATTCTATGTTTGGCCAAATTCGTCTTGCCCAATTTTGATGAAAATAGATCACTGTATTTCGATAAAACTTGCCTTAATTCATTCTTTTGGCTTAATGTCAGGTCCTCGTTTATTTGAATTTCCGTCACCTTATCTTCCTCATCATTTTCTATATAATTAACCGTGGTGGGAGCACTTGCGTAGCTCAAGGTCTGATTCTTCATTATTTTTAATGTTCGAGGATAAGGATTAGTTATCCATAAATCTGCTAATTTGTTTCTTACCGTGATCAGACATCTAGCAATTCTAAGCCCATTTGTAAGAGTTAGCCTTTCATTTGGTTCAACCACGTATTCGCCATCACCGGCCTTCACGGTTACCCTGACTAGTTTAACACAAAGCCGAGGCACTACTTCATCCTGCTGATTGATTATCTTCCTGGGTGCTTCGTTCGAGTCTTGACACTCGGTCACAATGTCATATTCTAAAATATCCCGTTTGCAATTTATTTTCGCATTTAAACGCCTGAGAAGATCTCTTCCAATTATTAATGACCTCATATTGGACTCCAGAACTACAAATCTATGATTCAACGACTTTTCGTCAATTTTTATATCCATTGAAATGCTTCCCAATATATTAAGCCTTTTACCATCTGGGCCAATACACTTTCCATTATAGGTCTCAATACGAACGCCAGTTTCGAGAGCAGTTCTCAAATCCACAATCGAGAGATCCGCGCCTGTGTCAACCAAGGCTTCCAATATCCCAATTCTATCAACACTCACATTTATTCGGCTTTTTGAATCCATCTCTGTGATCGCGCCTATTTTCGACATGCCCTGGTTGACTGGAACAGGCGCGCTTTCTAGTTTAAATCATCCAACACCTCGAATCTGTTGTGAGTTGGAATGCTTGGTCTCTCACACACATCGGCGTATACCTCTGGGCTCAGGTTCCGGGTGTTCAGCGGTTTTTTGTCATCAGACGGGCTGTCTAGGCTAGGGGGAACTTCCTCAACCATGCGAACATATTTTATTCTGCAATACTTTGCCACATGACCCGGTCTATTACATCTAAAGCAGATAGGTCGTCCGTCCTCGGTTCTACCTCTATCATTCCGAGGTTTTCTATCATAAGTGTTGCCAGAAGGAGTTCGTCTATATGTATCCCTTTGAGTGGATCGGAGAAATGTACGAGTCTCCTGTGGGGGGAAGTAAGTTTGGTTTTGTCTTGGTGTTCCCATCATAGGCCTCGAGTAATTTTCAGTTTTATATGATTGAAACTCTCTTGGTCGCCTGTTCCATCCGGCATGATTAGTTTCTTTTTGAGAAATCCGATTCATAAGAATTTTATTCTTCTCCTTTCGTTCCAGGTATTCCTTCTCGAACCCATCGATTCTCTTACATGCTTCCAGAAGTTCGTCGATGGTTTTAGGGGGGTTGAGATATAGCGCCAGCGCGTACTCTTTCTTTAGACCTCCGATTACAAATTGAATTTTTTCCATCTCTTCCATATTGGGCTGGACTTTGCTGCATTGAAGCAATATATCTTCAGCAAATCGCATCGCGAGTTCATTCCACCCCTGCATTCTGTTCAGTTTGAGCATCATCTCGTCCTTGTTCTCTAGCGACGCGAAGTCCTGGATGAGGCGAGTCTTGAAAATTTCCCAGGTGGCAAGATTGACCTTGTGGAATTCATACCAAGTTTTAGCAGGTCCGACTAGGTTCATGGCGGCGTAGCGGGTGATGATGTAATCCGCCCAGCGGTAAAGAAACCCAACTTCTTCAAGAGAAGTGATCCATTGGCGTGGGTCTTCGTCTCCAGCATACTTCCTGATGTTCAAGCTTGGATTAAAGGGTATAGGGTCGAAACCGGCATCTCCACCAGTTGTTACACCTGCCTCGACCGTAGGTGCTTCTAAGGGTTTCTGATCAGCGTTCGCCATCTCATAAAATAAACCAGACCGCGTTCTCATAAAGCAAGCAACTATTATTTATTAATAATGAAAGAAGTTAAACTGATTTAGAGTAACAACGAACTAAACTCAAAAAAACAAAAGAAGCTCTATCAACTAATTGTATCTCGCTCTTATATCAAAAGCCTTATTTACATAAATTTCTATTACCAATTATATTTTATACTAATTTACATATTTTTACAAAATAACTATGCAGAGTGTGACAATATATATATGTGATGAGAGGTGCTGTCGACTTATCTGTGATGAGGGATCCTGTCGACTCTCGCTATAGCTGTGGTAACCGAGGGTCAACCCTGTAGTAACCGAGAGAGACAGTCAGGGCGTGGAGAGTTTTCCAGTACCTCTCTGCACCTTGGAGGACCTTTAACAGTTCTCACAGAGTACAGGCAGTCGTGGTCGAGGCAGAGTGGAAAGCTTGGGAATGTCCACACACAAAAAACGAAGAGACACAGCTGTAGTAGGAAAGTTCCATGAACAGATAGGAGTCGAGCTAAGAGCAAGATGGAGATTTAAAGAGATCTAACTGTTTTACATGGTCGATGAAGGTGGACCTGGCTGCAACCAACAAGGGCTCACGCCGACGGTGAAGTGACTATCTAAATTCGGCTAAAACCGACGTTTAATATACCATTCCCGAGGAGGGGGGGGGGGGGGGGGAGACATGTGAGAATTTGAACTTTGAACGTCTGCGGCATTCTGCACCCTTTGACCTTGATGGCAACGGGCTGCCAAATTCCTTTTTAGGGTTGTTTTCTATCTCGATTTTAGACGTTTTTGAACTTCTCAATCTTGCTTTAACTCAGCTCTTAATCTATTACATTGTTTTATTTATTCATCCTCAGTTTGTACAAAGTACATTACATATGGTGATGTAATGACACATGCCAATCATGCGTATAATTATTTATAGATGTGTTTCTATATACAACATGACAATCTTGTTATAAGTATTATACAATATAGGGTTGTTGGTTTAAATTACCATATATATATATATCAAAGTCAATAAACACTATACTTATGAAATAAAAAATTATTTCGATTACACGTTTAAAACCAATCAAAAGAATCTCACATAAAATGATGTATCTTATTTATCGTCAATAATAAAACAGGAAAAAGTGGAATTGAATCTTTAGAAAAAAAATACAATTGAAAATTTGACTGAAATTATTGATAAAATAATAGATAGACAATTTGAAAAGATTTTTAGAGAACTGCCCAAATCTAAATCCTATTCTTAAGTAGTACAACAAGATACCGAACTTATTAATAATGATTAATTATAAAAACACTTTTAAAAAAAGCTTTTATTTAAAATGCACTAAAAATAACAAAATAAATATTTCTGAAGTATTGCTTTTTTTTCTGAAGGTACCATTTAACAAATAAAATAATAGACTTAGAAATAAAAAGCGGTGAGGGATAATAGCCATGGATTTGAGATTTATGTGATTTTATATGAAGCAAATGATTAGCAAGATTACGCCTTTCATTAAAATTTTGCCTATTTAACGCATAAACGATGATCATCCCCCAAGAATAAAATAAATATTTCTGAATGTGCCATTTAACAAATAGATTAATAGAATTAGAAATAAAAGCGGTGGGGTAAAATAATAATAAATTTGAGATCAATGTGATTTTATATGAAGCAAATGATTAGCAAGATTATGCCTTTCATTATATTTATACCTATTTGCTGCATAAATGATTAGCATCCCCACCGCTTTTATTTCTAATTCTAAATTTTATTGCCATCTATCGTTAAAGTTTTACACAAATAAATTTACTGGCAATGCGTTTCTTTTAAATATCTGATATTTAAAAGAAACGCATTGCCAGTAAATTTATTTGTGTAAAACTTTAATTTCTAATTCTATTAATCTATTTGTTAAATGGCACATTCAGAAATATTTATTTTATTCTTGGGGGATGATCATCGTTTATGCGTTAAATAGGCAAAAATTTAATGAAAGGCGTAATCTTGCTAATCATTTGCTTCATATAAAATCACAAAAATCTCAAATCCATGGCTATTATCCCTCACCGCTTTTTATTTCTAAGTCTATTATTTTATTTGTTAAATGGTACCTTCAGAAAAAAAAGCAATACTTCAGAAATATTTATTTTGTTTTATTTAGTGCATTTTAAATAAAAGTTTTTTTAAAAGTGTTTTTTATAATTAATTATTCACGCTATTTTTAGTCGTATATATGCCAGTCCAAAAAAAAAAGCCTTATTATCGGCGTTGCGTTTTAATATTCGCAGACGATCCTTTTCTAGGCGAATTTTACGTCCTGCTGCTGTTTCAATGGCTCTTGATTTTGGATTTAAAATGACGATCGTTTTCTAGGCGAGATTTATGTTCTGCTGAGGTTTCCATGGCTCTGGAAGTAGATTTAAAATGACGATCGTGTTCTAGGCGAACTTCACGTTCTGCTGAGGTTTCCATGGCTCTGGACGTGGATTTAAAATGACGATTGTTTTCTATGCGAGTTTCACGTTCTGCTGAGGTTTCCATGGCTCTGGACATGGATTTAAAATGGCGATCCTTTTCTTTGCGAGCTTTACGTTCTGCTGAGGTTTCAGCTGCTCTTGCAAGAGATTTATGCAAACATTTTTTTTTCGAGTCTTATTCGCCTAGCCCCTTCATGTGCGTTGCTCAATTTCTCCTGACGCTTAATTTTTTCCTTCTCTAGTCGTCTCTTACGCTGTGTAGCCGTTTCTTTTCGTTGTTTATTTTTCATTTTTATTTTTCTAGTGGGTAGTGCTCACTTTCTAAAATTAAATAGGCTCGATTGGGAGGTGAAGGAAATTGTTATTTTATATTCATTTATCTGGTTTATTTGGTATATCGTTACGTAGACAAGGTAGAAATGTGATATTAAAAATAAAATTCTGTTCCTAGATAAACAAATAATCTGCTGCAAATATATCACCTACAGATTTAGGTAGTAATTACAAGTACTTTCTTCATATTATTTTATTCGGTTCACCGAATTTCCTGGAGCGCACAGAAGTAAACAGCAACTTGTGTCAGCCTTCAAACAAAATGTTTTTGTAGTACTAACAAATGGAGGGCCATGGGGATAACAATATAATAAAGATTAAATAAGATATATAATTTTATACAGTATATGAGATTAAATACAATTAAAAGATAATTAGGCTATAAGTAGATAATTATATAAAAAGATAATTAGGCTTAAAAGTAATATTTACCGAAGAGAGCAAAGTTCTTCACATGCCGCGCGCCAAAGAATTAGGGCTCAAAGTAGTGTTACCGAAGCAGCGTTTTCCCTCGAGTTCCCCCTCGTGAGCCTCCTGTGCTGCGCGCGCATTGTCATCAGGTTTGAACATGTGTACCAAATTTCATATTTCTAGGTGCCCTATAAGTATATTAAAAATTGATTACAAGATTTGGCGACAGACATCCAGACAGACAGACAGACATGGAGGCAAGTTAAATAAAAGCTTTTAAAAAGAAATATAGATAATGGTTCATTTCCCGCCTTCCCGACCACTCAGAAGTCTGAAAATTAGTACACTTGCATTGTTAATTGGACTGAGCGAGTATTGTGAGTTTCATTATTCTATATCGTCTGGAAGCATATTAAAATTAAATATACAAAATTTGAAAGGAAATTTGGAAATTTGTCTTTTCTTGGCCAACCTGACAACCCAGAAGTCTGGAAATTGGTCAGCTAGCATTATCATCAGGTTTGAACATGTGTACCAAATTTCATATTTCTAGGTGCCCTATAAGTATATTAAAAATTGATTACAAGATTTGGCGACAGACATCCAGACTGTTAAAACTATTTTACCGTTCTTTTACTTTGTACATAGAAAGAAGGTCTTAGGTGAAGGGAGACAACGAGCAAGACATCTATATCTATAGATAGCCCCAGCTTGGACCGACCGAGGGCAAAGGTCGGCGTGGGCGGAGACGACGGAGCGTCATGTTACATTCTTTTTTGGTCAGTTGGCAGGATTCCTTTGTTAGCAGCGGATCTGGCGGACAGTTGAGTTCCCTTGCCTTGGGGCAGACGCGCCAAAGAAGACATATCCCACAAGCAGAGTCTCGTGGAAGGAAAAAAAGTCTAAGAAGACATATCCCACAAGCAGAGTCTCGTGGAAGGAAAGACATCTTGGAGGATCCCTCAAGCAGCAACTTGAGGACGGAAAAGGACGTCTTAGACAACCAACGAGTCGTGACAATTAGACAACCAACGAGTCGTGACAATTAGACAACCAACGCGCGACAATTGGACATCGCGACAAGAGAAAGCCAAGCCTGCGACGGTGCTGCCACCAGGTACTGTGTAAACATACGCTCGACACCCCCCGCCATTTATTTTTATCTCCCTTCCCTGAGATTAGTTAATTTTTTACTTTCTCTTTTGCTTAACCTTGTTTATTGTTTTTATACATAATCCCTTAGATATAAGTATAATTTAGCTTAACCATTTTTCTTGTTTTTACCCATAATAATAGTATAATAGTTTTTATCCCTTTTGTTTTTAATTTTTTTAAATAAATCCTTTTTATTATACTGTGTTTCTGTGCATTTATTTCCCCCATTGTTTTTCCTTTCAATCGATCACCCTTTATTTTTCTTTTTTTTTTTAACGAACACGAACATTTTGGTGAGCCGGACGTGATCGATTTAAAGGAAATATGGAGGAGATGGATGCACTTAAAAAGCGCAGAAAAGCCATAAGAGGTACTTTCACTAGAATTATTAATGAAATAAATGGGGAATTTGAAAAGTCTCAAATTGATAGGAATGATATTTATTCTAAGTTTAATAGACTAGAGTCTTATTACACGAAACTTGTAGATCTAAACGAAAAATATCAGGCTTTATTGGTAGTGAAAGAAGGGATTACAGAGGAAAGTATTGATAAGGAATGGCAAGAATGCGATAAATATGAAGAGGAAAAGTTTGATATTCAACAGAAAGTCAGTGTACTACGGAATCCCGATAAAGAAGAAACAATCCCGATTGCTAGCGAGGACACTGTAATAAATGTGAAATTACCAGAGTTAGCCCTAAAAAGCTATGACGGCTCTCTGGAAGGTTGGTTGCCCTGGTGGGCGCAGTTTTCGAAAATTCACGAAAATAAGAATTTATCCGATAGCGACCGGTTTTTATATTTGCGTCAAGCAATTGTACCAAATTCAGAAGCCTATCGTGTTGTAGCAAGCTATCCCGTTACAGGCGCCAACTATGTTTTGGCAGTACAAGCCCTACAGGAGCGATTCGGTGACCCGAATATACTGACAGAACTATATGTCAGACGTCTATTGAATTCGGTTATATCTAATGTAAAGAAAGAAAATAGAAATTTAAGCAGTCTGTACGACGAACTGAGCAGTCACCTCCGGTCGTTAGAGACACTGGGCATTGATCCCCAGTTGTCGGGTATTTTTTTATACCCTCTTGTCGAGTCTTCATTACCTTCGGATATTTTGAAAATATGGCACAGGCATCCTTCTTCGGGTTATGGTATGGAGTTAGCAAAACGGGAAGAGTCAGATAAAGGGGTTGGAGGAGCTCAAGAAAGGCTAAGGTTATTATTGGACTTTCTAAAAGCCGAAGTAAGGAGTGCTCAACGGCTGAAATTTGTGGAAAAAGGCTTTAAGCAGGAGGAACCCTATAAAAGGTCTTACAATGATGGGACCAGAACCAGGAGCAATTTCAGACCCGCCACTGTGTCTAGTCTGTTCGGAGGGCGAACTAATATAAAATGCTTCTTTTGTGAAAGAACAAATCATTCGAGTCATCAATGCCGTTCTATAATGAAAATGTCTCCGGGAGAGAGAAATGATAAAATACGTAGTGCCCATCTATGTTTCAAATGCTTAAGAAAGGGACACATACAGAGTCAGTGCCGAGAACAATTGGAGTGCAAAAACTGTGGGAGAAACCACTTGGAAGTTTTATGTGAAGGGAATTCTTCTAACCGGTTAACGAAACCGGGAAGAGAAAATCTAAAGGAAAATGCACCTGAACCCATTGCATCGCTTTCTAGTCAAGCCTGCACAGGTCAGGTCTTGCTGATGACCACGGTAGCACTGTTAAGAGGCCCAAATGCCTCTAGAAGGGTTAGAATTCTCCTCGACAGTGGAAGTCAGTTTTCGTATATCAAACAGTCGTTAGTCTGGAGTATAGGAATAGAAAGAAAAGGCGAAATAACCATAGCTAAAAGTCTTTTTGGAGGTAATAAGATTGGTGAAGAAAAGCACGGTAAATTTATGTTAGAATTAGAGAATTTAGGTAATAAAAGAGATGTGATCCATATTGAGGCGCTGGATCAACGTAAAATTTGCGACGCTATACCACCTTTGCCAAAAGGAGACTGGTTAGAAAAATTGAAGATTAAGGGCATAATATTGTCTCAGGACAATTTTAAAGGACAAGAGATTGACATATTGATTGGCGCTAACTATCTAGGTATGATTTTGACAGGAAAAATAGTTCAAGTTGAAGCAGATTTAACTGCGGTGGAAACGAAATTAGGTTGGACACTAATGGGCAATTCGCCAATTATTGATAGCAATGACAATGTGCAGAAGACTTTGAATCTGCTAACAACGCGATGCGATTTAAAGGATTTGTGGGATCTAGAAGTACTAGGCATTAGGGATCCTGTTGAAACTTGCTCCAAAGAGACCAGATATCAGGAAATAAAAGAAAAGTTTATAACAAAAATTAAAAGACAAAGTGATCAGAGATATTCTGTAGGTCTACCTTGGAAGGTAGAAAAGGAGTCAATCCCCAGCAATCTTGACATAGCGATAAAAAGGTTAGATATAAGCACTAAGAAAATGACCTCACAGAATAAGTTGACGGAATATAGTCAGATCTTTAGTGACTGGCTGACTGAGGGACTCATTGAAAGAGTCGAGGAAAATCCTCTCGAGAGAAGAGGCTATTATTTACCTCACCGCCCTGTGTACAAGATGGAATCTAAAACGACGCCCATACGTCCGGTTTTCGATGCTTCTTGTCTAGGCCATAATGGACTATCTTTGAATCAATGTTTAGAAAAGGGACCGAATTTATTGGAAAGAATCCCTGAAATGATGATAAGATTTCGGGAAAATAAATTTGGAGTCACGGCAGATATAAGAAAAGCATTCCAGATGGTGGCGATTGAAGAATCTGAACGGAACTACCTTAGATTCCTTTGGTGGGAAAAGGAGAGCGATAGAGAACTAATAGCTTACAGGCATAAGAGACTTGTATTTGGCTTAAACTGCAGTCCTTTTGTGCTGAACGCCGTAATAGAATACCATCTTCAATCAATAAGAGGCCCATTTGTTCAATGGGCAAAGATTTTAGCTCAATCCTTCTACATGGACAATTGTATTACCTCGCTGGAAACAAAGCAGGAAGTGCAGGAATTTCAAAAGGCCGCAGTTGAAATTATGGACAGGGCTAAAATGGACTTACGAGAGTGGGAATATTCTCTGGAGGAAAACCCTGAAAAGGGGACTTGTACAAAAATATTGGGTGTTGTTTGGAATAAAATGGAAGATTCATTAAAATGCGAACTCCCTGACAATTTGAGTCTTCAACCCAAATTAACGAAAAGGTTGGTACTGTCCATGGTTCAGCGGATATTTGATCCACTTGGATTTTGCGCTCCAGTATTCTTGCCACCAAAGTTGTTACTGCAGCGATCATGGGGGCTGAAACTAGGTTGGGATACACCTCTACCCGAAAGTATGGCCCAGGAATTTCGAACCTGGTTGGATCAAATAAAATTCATAGAGTTAATAAAGATACCGAGATATATGTGGAATGATCTCATTTTCCCTACAGAAGTTCATATCTTTTGTGACGCTAGTCAAATAGGCTATGGAGCTGTAGCCTATTTACGGAGCGAAACGGGACGAGAAAATACTCTAACTTTGATTTGGAGCAAAGTCAGATTAGCTCCTATGAAGAGTATTACGATCCCTCGCTTGGAATTAATGGCCATGGTACTAGGAGCTAGACTAGCCAATGCAATCCAAGCTGCCTTGAAGAGAAAATGTGAAACAACTCTTTGGTCTGACTCTACTACCGCGCTAAGTTGGATAAAGAAAGAAATTGAGTGGAGAGTTTTCGTGAGAAACCGAGTCAGAGAAATACAGGCCACTACCAATTTGAACGATTGGAGGTTCGTTCCTAGTCAGTTGAACCCGGCCGATCTTCTGTCTCGAGGTTGCCCTCCAAGCCAGTTTGTGCAAAGCAGATGGTGGGAGGGCCCCGAATGGTTGAAAAAACCTAAAGAATTCTGGCCCAATTCAGAGTTCTCGATAAATCCAAAAGAAATAAATGTTGAAGAAAACATTATAAAAACCAACATTAATTTGAACATCGATTATAAAGACTGGATACTGACAAGGAGGTCTAATTACTCTCTCAATATCAGGGTAATGTCCTATGTTTTAAGATTTTTAGGGAAACTTAAAAAACAGTCAACTGAAACAGGACCTTTGAAAGTTTCAGAATTAGACTTGGCAGAAAAAAAGCTTATCCGAATGATTCAGGAGAAAGTCTCCATAGAGAAATCGAATGCAACCAAGAGTTTTAAAATATTAAAAAACACTGACGGACTTTGGTGTGTAGAAAGCAAACTTTTACATGGACAGGTCCCAGAAGAATTTAAAACTCCTATCATTCTACCAGGCGACCATCCCTTCGTAGAGCAACTTATATGGGAAGTGCACCTGAAGAATGGACATGTAGGCGTGCAATTCATTTTATCAAAGCTGAGAGAGAAATTTTGGATAATCAGGGGAAGAAAAACGATAAGGAAAATTATCAGTAAGTGCATTGCTTGCAAGAGACTTAAAGAAAAGTCTCTGCAAAGACCAATGGCAGCTTTGCCAGAAAACAGAATTGGACTGGGCAAACCCTTCCAAGTTACAGGAGTTGATTTATTAGGCCCTCTTCATTTGAAAGAAGGTGGGAAAGTGTGGGTAGCCGCCTTTACTTGCGCCGTCTATCGCGCTATTCATCTGGAGTTGGTGAAGAGTTTAGAGACAGGAGTCTTCATGATGGCCCTCCATAGGTTTATTTGTCGGAGAGGGCGGCCCGAGAAAATATATAGCGACAATGGCACCAATTTCGCAAAACTTAATAGAATATTCAAGAGATTGGATTGGATTAGAATTGAAAGGGAAACCTCAATTAAAAGGATACAATGGATTTTTATCCTTCCTTCTGCTCCTTGGTGGGGAGGATTTTGGGAAAGAATGGTTAGGACAATAAAGGAAATGTTGATAAAGATGCTAGGTCACAGGAAGCTGAAATATGTACAACTGCAGACTGCCCTTTGTGAAATCGAATCCATCATTAATAATCGACCCCTCACTTATGTCTCTGAAGACGACAATGATCTAAAACCTTTAACTCCTAATGAGTTTTTACAAAATGGTCCAGAGTCTAGCTTTCCTGAATTTGAAAATTTAAAGCCAGAAATGTTGCACACTAGATACAGAGAGTTAGGTCAACTGAAGAGAGAATTGAAGCAGAGATTCTTAAAGGAATATTTAGGCGCGCTGATTCAGAAATCCGAAAATATTGATAGAAGAGAGTTGAAAGTAGGAGACGTTGTACTGATCGGGCAAGAAAATCTTAAAAGAATGTTTTGGCCTAAAGGGCGAATAGTAAATCTCATACCAGGTAAAGATGGAATAGTGAGAGTGGCCCATGTTAAAACATCCACAGGAACCTTGATCAGGGCTCTACAACGCTTACACCCTCTTGGAATATCCTCGAATGTTAAGACGATTCAAAAGGACAATTCAAATACCGAACCCCAATCTGAAGCATTTTTAGGAAATAGGCCCAATATTGAATCCAGGGACTCTAGAAATAGATATGGTAGGGTAATCAGAAAGCCTGCAAGGTATGACTCGAAGGACTAGTGAAAGTACCTGTAGAAAAAAAAAGGTGTAATATGTGTATTCTTTTATGTGTATTTTATGTAATGTAATAGGCATATCTACTCTTGTGTGTATTGTGTATATATATGCTCTTTTGTCTTATACTTAATTTTGACTTCTTTCAGAGCAAAATTATGTGGGAGAATGTTAAAACTATTTTACCGTTCTTTTACTTTGTACATAGAAAGAAGGTCTTAGGTGAAGGGAGACAACGAGCAAGACATCTATATCTATAGATAGCCCCAGCTTGGACCGACCGAGGGCAAAGGTCGGCGTGGGCGGAGACGACGGAGCGTCATGTTACATTCTTTTTTGGTCAGTTGGCAGGATTCCTTTGTTAGCAGCGGATCTGGCGGACAGTTGAGTTCCCTTGCCTTGGGGCAGACGCGCCAAAGAAGACATATCCCACAAGCAGAGTCTCGTGGAAGGAAAAAAGTCTAAGAAGACATATCCCACAAGCAGAGTCTCGTGGAAGGAAAGACATCTTGGAGGATCCCTCAAGCAGCAACTTGAGGACGGAAAAGGACGTCTTAGACAACCAACGAGTCGTGACAATTAGACAACCAACGAGTCGTGACAATTAGACAACCAACGCGCGACAATTGGACATCGCGACAAGAGAAAGCCAAGCCTGCGACGGTGCTGCCACCAGGTACTGTGTAAACAAACGCTCGACACCCCCCGCCATTTATTTTCATCTCCCTTCCCTGAGATTAGTTAATTTTTTACTTTCTCTTTTGCTTAACCTTGTTTATTGTTTTTATACATAATCCCTTAGATATAAGTATAATTTAGCTTAACCATTTTTCTTGTTTTTACCCATAATAATAGTATAATAGTTTTTATCCCTTTTGTTTTTAATTTTTTTAAATAAATCCTTTTTATTATACTGTGTTTCTGTGCATTTATTTCCCCCATTGTTTTTCCTTTCAATCGATCACCCTTTATTTTTCTTTTTTTTTTTAAACGAACACGAACACAGACAGACAGACATGGAGGCAAGTTAAATAAAAGCTTTTAAAAAACAACAAGCACATAAAGATTAATCAACATTTGTGTGGCTTCAAACAACGATGAAACTAATTCTGATTTAATCAAAACTATTTCCAATAATATAAAAGTTCTAAGAGAAAGTGGCAAGAAAGTCAGAATAAAATTTTAACAAAATAATTAACACAAAAAAAAGGGAAATAATTCTTATTCTTTCTTATTTCCCTAAAAATCAACACTTGTCGCGATATTATTATAATACACCTCAAAATTTCTAATATACATTCATTGAATTCGATAATTAATTGACACACTTATGAAATATCTGAAACTTCTTATCATGCTGCTATAGTATTTGAAATAAGATCAAAAAACAATTATTCGTTCAATGAACAAAAATCTACATGGAAATAAATGCAAACTGGTCGATATATGCTAATAATATTTAAATATTAGAAATAAATAGATTGGAAGATGTAATAGCCAAAGCAGAAAACGAAAAAGATATTGATAAAGTGATATTTCGAATTACGAATATATTAATGGAAGCTGCCTACCAATCTTTGGAAGTTAAGCCCACAAATCTTAGAGTTCCTTAGAATTAACTAGTGGAATAGCAAACTTTAAAAAAATTAAAACGTATTTCCACTATATAATAAACTAGCGGACGTACCCGGCTTCGCCCGAGGTTTAACCCGAGTAAAGGTTTGTCTAGCGAACATTTGTTAAAACAATTCTCTAAAAACTTATAAAAAAAAAGATATATTTTGATAATTTGAAACTCGTAAATTTGAATCTCTCGATAAAGTGAACATTTTTTCCCGGTCCCTGTGTGCCGTGTCATCCTGAATTTTGTCTTTCCTAATTTTCTACATTAGAAAATCATAGTTTTATCTAGTGAACATTTTTTCCCGTGTCACATTGCCGTGTCATCCTGAGATAATCTTACTTTTGATAAATAATATTTAAGATAACAAACTTAGTGATAAGAAAACCTGTTATCATCGTCACAATGGGGGCGCTGCTTGCGAGTTAAATCTACAAATCTGCAAATAACTCTAAGAATATTCAAGATATTCATGAAATTATTTTTCAAAAACCTTCCCGGTGATATACCTAATAATATCCCAAAATTTCACGGCGATTGGATGTATGGTTTTTGAATCTATAGAGTACAGACAAACAGACAGACAGACATTCAATTTTATATATATAGATTTATATTATCATAATGAAACAATTAGTTATACTATATTTAAATCAGTTAGGAATAAATGCAATAATGCAATATAAAAAAGCTAAAAGAATCAATTGGCGATTCTTTATAAAATAAATTTTTCCTAATAATCCATTTGGAAACGCATTTAAGATTTTGTGATGTAACTGTAAATAATTTATAGAATTTAAAAAGAAAAGTTATCATCATGTTTGTTTGTTTTAGTTAAAGACAGCTCGAGTTAGGCTGTAGATATATATATATAATTGTTAAATAGGCCATAAATTAGGAAGTTCCCTCTCTTAAAATAAATATAAATAATTGTGCATCTTCGCATCCTGATTTTTTAAAGAAAACAAAACATGGTGGCAGCGGTAAAAGAAAAAGAAGCCTAAAGCTGCAAGTAATTTTATAACGTGCTAAGCTAAGCCTAACCGCGTGGAAAAGAAAGCGTAAAGCAATTATTAAAATTATAAAGTTGAAATATATGTAAATTATTTTTTTAAGGAAAAAAATGATAATTATATGCAAATTGCTGTTCCAAAAGGGTTTAATTTTGGTAAACCTAATGAATGGCCGATATGGTTCAAAAGATTTCAAAGATATAGAATCGCTTCAGGACTTTCAGAGAAGAGTGAGGATGAATTCGTAAATGCTCTAGTATATTTTATGGGTGATAAGGCAGAAGAAATTTTAATTTTGTTTAATTTAAGTGAAGCCCGAAATAAAGACTATCAACTTGTATAGAGTATCTAAATTTCAAAATTATTTCATAGACAAAATAAACTTTATATATGAGAGCTAAGTTTAACAGAAGAAGTCAAGGGGATATTGAGCCCGTAGAAGAATTTATAACCAGTCTCTACGTCCTGGCAGAGAACTGCAACTATGGAATTTTAAAAGAAGAAATGATCAGGGATCGTTTAGTAGTTGGAGTGAAAAACTTTCAGCTTTCTGAAAAATTACAGTTGGAATCGGAACCAACACTGGAAAAGGCAATCCAGATAGTGCGCCAATCAGAAAGTGTAAAAAATCAACAAAAAGAAATTAGACAAGACACTGAAAATCGCAACGTGGATGCATTAGACAAGAAAGGAGGGAGAAATGGCACATTTTCCAGAAAACAAGACTGAAAAGTACTAAAACGTATAATTCTAATTTTCCAAAGAATCAAGTATGGTCTTCTAATGAGAAACGTAAATGTTTCCGATGTGGATATTACCAAGGAAATTCGAAGGAACAATGTCCTGCTAAGGATGCTATTTGCAACAAGTGCAGAAAGAAAGGTCATTTTACCAAGGTTTGTCACACTAAAACCATACAAGAAGTATCAAGCTCCCAAGATAATGCATTCATTGGAATAGTGGGAAAGCAGGAGAATACGGAAGATAAGTGGTGTAAGATGATAAAGCTGAAAGACCAGCCAATAAAGTTTAAAATCGATACAGGGGCAGAGGTTTCGGTTATGTTAGTAGGGATTTACTTACAGTATTTTGGATACCTAAAGACAGAGAAGGCCGATAAGAATCTTTTTGCTGTTTCCAAGAAGATAGAGGTAAATGGAATGTTCCAGGCTTTTTTAGGAATCAAAAAGGCAGAAGTGCAAAGAGAACATTTACATCGTTAAGAGGGTTGCCCGACCTTTACTAAGCTGTAGGGCTAGCGAGATCCTAGGTCTCGTTAGGAGGATAAATATTGTCGAAGATCATGCTCCTGCCAATTTAGACCCAATGCTCAAATTTCCTAAGTTATTTACTGGACTGGGAAAAATAGATATTTCGTACGAAATAAAGTTGAAAGAAGGGGCAAAACCTTATTCGATATATACACCAAGAAGAGTATCTATACCTCTAATGAAAGAACTTCAAATGGAACTGGAGAGGATGACATCAAATGGAGTAATTGAAAAAGTCGAGGGTTCTTCTGAATGGTGTTCGCCCATGGTTCTCGTTGCAAATTCTTCGGGAAAATTAAGAATATGTGTCGATCTCTCGATACTCAATCAAAACATTCTAAGAGAAATACACCCGATTCCGGTTGTAGAACATACGCTAGCTCAGTTGAAAGGAGCTAAATTATTCACAAAGTTGGATGCCAATAGTGGATTCTGGCAAATACCACTGTCTTCAGAGTCGTCAGCACTTACCACATTTATCACTCCATTTAAGAGATTTAGGTTTAAGAGGTTACCTTTCGGTATCTCTTCCGCTCCGGAAATTTTTCAGAAAAGAATGGGTCAAATATTGGAAGGACTGGAAGGAACTCTATGCCATATGGAAGATATCTTGGTTTATGGTTCATGCCAAGAATAACATGATAAAATACTCGAAGCAGTATTAACAAAACTTTCTAAATCGGGAATTACCTTGAACAAGGGTAAATGCAAATTTGCAGTTACAACTATTAAATTTTTAGGTCATCAAATAGATTCTAACGGGATTCAGGTAAACCTCAAAAGAAAACGAGCTATACTGGAGTTTCCCAAACCGAGATCTGTAAAGGAACTAAAACAGTTTTTAGGAAGGGTAAATTATTCGGCTAGATTTGTCCCTAACTTAGCGGAGATATCGCATCCATTGAACAAGTTACTGTCAAAGAAAGAAGAATGGATTTGGGAAGATGCTCAAGATCGGGCATTTGACCAAATAAAAAAAAAGTCTTACTTCTGCGCAAGGGCTAGCCTTGTATGATCCTTCTTTGCTTATCACAGTATCAGCCGATGCTTCATCTTTTGGGCTAGGTGCAGTAATATGGCAAACCAAAGATGGACTGAGACATGTCATCGCATATGCTTCTAGAACGCTTTCTGAAACAGAAAAGCGTTATGCTCAAATCGAAAAGAAGGTGCTGGCTATCACCTGGGCTTGTGAGAAATTCGAGCAATACATCCAAAGCCTGGTGATCACTCTTGAAACCGACCACAAACCACTAGTACCGATCTTTACTTCCAAAAACATCGATAATCTCACATCTTGAATTCAGAGATTGAGACTACGGATTATGAGATATTCGTATAAGATCGTACATAGGCCAGGAAAGAACTTGATAGTGGCGGATGCGCTATCTAGGTCACCTAGAATAAATATTGGGACTCAGGAGTTGAAAAAGGAGCTATGTGCCTATGTTCAACAGGTTGTCTCATTTATGCCCATATCTGATGTCCGAGTAAAATAAATCAAAGAAAGTCAAAACAAAAACCAGGTTATCCAAAATATTATTAAATACACCCAGGAAGGATGGCCAGAGAGAATAAATGTCTCCATGTCCGAAAGTCAATATTGGCCAGCAAAGGATGATTTCTCCGTTGAGAATGGTATTCTCCTGAAAGGGTCAAGATACGTTATCCCGATGAAAATCAGGAATGGGTTGCTCCAAAGAATCCATGAAGGACACCTTGGGATAGTCAAATGTCGTGAGAGGGCCAAAGGATCCGTCTGGCCCCGGATCATAAACGAAATTGAGGAGATGGTCTGAACGTGTCCTATGTGTATTGAGGAAAGAACAAATGGACATCAGTCACTATTACCCTCAGAGCTTCCAAGTTGTCCTTGGGAGAAAGTTGGGGTTGACCTCTTTACAATAAAGGGCCAAAACTATTTGTTGATAACTGACTATTATTCAAGATACCCGGAAATTGCAAGATTAGAGGACATGACATCAGCTTCTGTAATAGTCCACTGTAAGTCCATCTTTGCAAGGCACGAGACTCCTTTAGAGGTGCGGAGTGACAATGGCCCCCAGTTCGGATCACTATTTAAAGAATTTGCCCAAGATTACGGATTTACTCATAATTCAGTCAAAGATACCCGCAGAGTAACGGCTTCATAGAATCTTTTGTAAAAATTATTAAGGAAAGAATTCTCAAGTCAAAAGATTCCTATCTGGCTTTGCTGGCATGTCGAGCTACACCACTTGCAAATGGCTTCAGCCCAGCAGAACTTAGCATGGGACGGCGGATTCGCACCACCATTCCAACACCAACGAAACAACACCAACCACCCAATCTAAAGAATCAGAAAAATCAAGAGGCTATTCAAAGGGGGAAACAAAAATACTAATTTGATCGAGCAAAAGGAGTACGAGAACTGCCTCCATTGGAAGTAAATGATCGAGTTTGGCTGACGGACCTTAAAATTCCCGGAGTCATCATTTCCAAAGCAGGAACTCCTAGATCATATATGGTTGATACACCGAAAGGAAGAGTTAGAAGAAATCGCTTCCTTATTCTTCCTAATGGTCAGAGGTCTTCAGGGTCTCCACATTTCGAACCAGACGAAGAACCATATATAAATTACCCAGAAGCCAACACACCAACTTCAGATGCTCCTACGGATGTGACCGATTCATCAACATCTCCTAAAGAAACACTTTATAGGACTCTCTCAGGAAGAATAGTTCGTCCGCCCAGACATTTTTGAGATGACTAGAGCGAATCTCTAAGAAGGGAGATGTGATGTAACTGTAAATAATTAATAGAATTTAAAAAGAAAAGTTATCATCATGTTTGTTTATGTTTTAGTTAGAGACAACTCCAGTTAGGCTGTATATATATATAATTGTTATATAGGCCATAAGTTAGGAAGTTCCCTCTCTTAAAATAATTATAAATAATTGTTCATCTTCGCATCCTGATTTTTTAAAGAAAACAAAACATAATTTTACTAAATTAAAGAACATCAAAGTACTAAAGGGAATATAAATTATTGAGAAATTACCAGAAAAATTTAAAAGAACAAAAGAGAGATGAACGAATTAATGAACATGTTAATTCCAGACGACAATAAAAATTTTGACGACTTCAGTCAACAACCAACAAGGAGTTACAAACCACAAATGAACAATAAAATCAGAGTATATATCGAAGTTGAAGCAATAAAGAATTCAATCTCCAATATTGATGTTAAAAAGGCTCCTGGAATAGATAGCATAAGCAATAATATGATCAAATATGCTTCCTCAAAAATTGTTTCGTTGCTAAATTTAATAAATGTATTAAAAATATATTATCCTAATGAATGGAAAAGAGCAGATCTCTTAAAATAATTCCTAAACCTAACAAAACGAATTAAAAAACTGCTAAAAGCTATCGAGACCTATATTTCTAATATCAAATCTCTCCAAGATTTCTGAAAAAAAAATACTAAAAAATAAAATTTATGAATTTTATCAAAAAAATAATGTTTCAAGCAATAGATAGCATGGATTCATAAAAATGAAAACAACGATAACATGTTTTGAAAAAATAACAGAGGTTATATTAGAACATAGTCAGAATTATTTAGTGTTGCTAATTGCAATCGTTATAGAGGATGCATTTGACAATGCATAGTGGCCAGATCTTTTTAAAAATAGATCAAGATTATATACCTAAAACAGCCGATCTTTAGTATACCAACATATATGAAAAACAGGCCATTTCTCCTCCCTATTAGAACCAAAGACCCATAACTCCAACATCCCCAATAGACTACAGAGACTTATCATAGAATCCATTATATCCAGAAAGCACAATAGCATTAACAGAAGAATAGACATTCCGGAAATTTATATTATTATCCCTGAACCTTCCCCATAGCCTCCATATCAAGATATCGCCTCTGAATAGCAAACTTGATAATGGAGGCGCGCGTTGATTCTGCATCAAAAACTGTAAACACCCAAATCATTTTTATTTGATTTTAACTCTTATTTTAATGGCGATTTAATGTAAAATATTTTCTTCTGTAGAAGGGCTTTCATGCTCGAAAGCTTGAGAGATTTGTAAATTTGAAATTTTTTTTTTTTTTCCTGGAGGCCTCTAATGTTTTTATTTTAATTTAATTGATTCTCAAGAGATTATTTCATCGAATTGTGAACTCTCTTTATTAGAACTTTACGATCGTCGCCACAACACAGAGTGGCGGTGAAATCCCAATATTTATTGGCATCTCAGCAGGGATCGTTGAAAGTATATTCTTGAAAAATAAAAAATATTTTTCAGTTGACCATTTTAAAAATCGCTCTAGCTTACCCTACTAGCCACTAAGCCTAACCCTTTTTTAAATTATGGCGAAAGAATTAATTCTGCGTTTGAAGAAGAAACGTGCTATTAACAGATCATACTTAACGAAAACATTCAATAAGATCGAATGTGGACTTGGCACGCTAATGAGAATTGAGCTTGAAGAATTAGTAAAACAATTGAATGAATCATTTAACGAACTTAAATTAGTTGTTTGAGTCAAAAGAGGGAGCAATCTCTCGAAATATTTTAAGAAAAAAATTGTTTTGTTTTTTCTTTACAGATCAGGTACGCCCTTTTATATAATTTAAATTAGTTGATCGCGAAATAAAAAAAAAAAGATTGTTGAATCCGACGATTTAGAGAGGGAATTACAGGGCGTGGAGGAATATCGAGAGAAATATATTACTTGGAGATTCAGGGCAAATAAAATGATTCGCCAATCAGATTCTCGGGACGAAAATATACCGTATTCGACCTCTAGAATAGATGAACCCGAAATAAGACATTCTGTACCTTCGTGCACGACTGTGAAGCTTCCGAAATTGATGAAATCAAAATTTAATAGAAACATTAGTGAATGGCTGACGTTATGGAATTATTTCGATGTAGCCATTCGCCAGAACAACTCGGTTAACCCAATCGATAAATTTAACTATCTGAAGTCACATCTCGGCGGAACTGAACTAAACACAGTCGAAGGTTTCGCTTTATCTACGGACATTATGAGAAAGCTATAAAATTGCTTAAAGACAGATCTGGGCGAAAATACATCTTGATCGGCCGACATAAGAACAATTTGTTGTCGATGAGACCGCTCAAAACCTCAAGCGATGTAAGAACCTTCCGCAAACGTTTTGACAACTTTTCTGTTCCAATAAGAAGTCTCGAGTCACTAAAAGTGTCTGTGGAAGCCGAAATACTTCCTTCCAGCCTGCTGGGATGACAGACCACGCTGTCGGCAAAAATGCAAGCGGGGCCAGGAAATAGGAGATGACCACCATATCGGCAGAAGCCAATCAGAACCGAAAGGACATTTATAGGCTGTTGTGCTTTTTGTCTTCCTTTATCGACTTCCTATAAAAATGTAGCTAATGTGGCAATACTAATAACAACTAACTTTGAAATACTTTTTGAGCCATGGCTGGACTTAATAAATCGACACACCACATGTCCATTGATGTTTACGGACAACTGTTATGTCCGATAATAATAAAGCTTCTACCTTCCGACCTTAATGTGGAGTTGAGCAAAGAATTCCCGAAGGTTACGTAATTAATGACTTGATTACATTTCTAGAAAGATAACAAACTGCACGGGAGAGGATTTTTAGAAACGAAATCGGTACCGAGAATGAATCGACGGAATTCCTGCCTAGTAGGTCGTCAACTTCTAAACCTAATTTTGTAGACAAACATCCAAAGACCAGATCTACAATGAAAAACAAATTGCGACAGCTTAAGAACTTTTGAATTTAGTTCACAAATCAAATGAATGCGTATTTTGTGGCAAAGACAATCATGAAAGCCCTAAGTGAGACTTTGCTTATAATTTAAGTTTAAACGAAAAGAGATCTCTAATGGGGAAAAAGGTGTTTGTTATAAATGCCATCGACCTTCTCATTTAAGTATATATTGTAGAAATATAATCCATTGTTCGATCTGCAACATGTCTTCTCACCTGGATGCCATGTGCACAAAACGAATTTTAGATCGAGGTGGATCTTCTAAGTCCTCAACGGTGCGAGATGAAACTCTTGCCTATTTATCGACCTACCCAGACATCTTGTTCCCTACTTTAAGAGTGATCCTCGAAGGGAACAGAACGGAAAATATCACGGGCTATAATAGACACCGGATCCCAAAGATCATATATTTTACAGAGCACAGCAATGGAAATGGAATACGAACAATCTAGGAGAGTTTTCAGGCATTCTATGTTTGGAAGATCTAATACCGACGTAGTTGAACATGAGGTCTATACCATTTATTTATCTGACATTAATAATTCTTATCGCTGTGAGTTTGAAGCACTAGGTCAACCCCTTATCTGTGTAAGAATACATGATAAATCATCATATTTCTCTCCTAAATTCATAGGTGACTTCACTGGTTTGCATTCTCTCATTCTATATTTATCAAGATTATCTTATTAATGAATTCCTCTTGCGATAAAAGTATTTCATTATCTTGTTTTTCTATAGTAATTCCTAAGAATTTTCTATTTTGTGTTACTTCTCTGAGAGTCTTCTGAGAGACTTGATATTAGCTCAACCACATCTTCAGATGTATTAGATAGGATCAAAAAACCATCTACATATACAGGGAGAATTATAATATTTTTCTGTTTTTGGGTCTGTTCGATATAAGCAAGGATCTGTAGTTGTTCTGTTCAAGTTTCCCTTAGTGAGTATAGTATATAGCTTTTTATTCCACTTCCGTCCTGATTGTGGTAATCCATATATTGCCTTGGATACTAGGCATACTTCATTAGGACTGGTTTCAAAGCCTGGTGGTCGTTTCATATATATTGGGGAATCGAATTCACTATTCAAATAGGCAGTTTTGACATCAAAATATATTATATTATTCTTTTGGTTAACAGTTAAAGATATCAGAACCCTTTAAGTTCCAGGTTTCGTAACTGGACTGTACTCTTCTTCAAAATCTTCTCCCTTTATTTGATTGTAACCAGCGGCCACTAACCTGGCTTTATATTTAGGTTGCAATGCTTGTTCAGAGTCTCTCCTTGAGTATACCCAGCGACTATTAATGACCTTTTTATCTCTAGGCCTCTCTACTAATTGCCATACATTGTGTTTCTTCATTGAATTCAACTCTTCCAACATTGCTTCATTCCAGTCTGACTTTTCGCTTGAGCCCATCGCCTCTTGATAGTTATGTCGCTATTCTGTCTTATAGACTACATATTCGTCACTTAGTTGGCATTACATGTCTTCTTTGTGAACGTTGTTCGATTTCTTGTTGGGAATGAATGTCTGTATGACTTTCATCTTCCCTTATTGATGGTTGAGAAATCACTCTATCATTGGGCTCTTCTCCAATATCCGATTCATCTATTTGTTGATCTTGTGCTTCATGAGAATTCTGCATTTCATAGGTTATCTCAGATTTTGCATTGCATTGCATTCTTTATCACATAAGGTATTTTGGTTAGAATTTTTGGTGTTTCTTCATCAAACTTAATATGTATTGTTTCATAAACCATTTCTTCCTCCTCATCGTATATTAGATATGCTCTTCTTTCATTTGAATAGCCAATGATAATTCCTTCCTTTCCTTTAGGATCTAGTTTGGATTTCTTATGATCATTTATTTTATAAACAACTGGGCTTCCAAATATCTTGAGATGTCTGATTGATGGCTTATGGCCACTCGACATTTCCATTGGAGTCTTAGTAAATTTTGACTTTGTAGGTGTCAAATCATGGAGATAAACAGCTGTTCACGCCGCCTCACCCCAAAACTTGATAGGTAAATTGGCCTCAATCAGAAGAGTTCTCGTTATATTCAGGATTGTTCGGTTCGTCCTTTCTGTCATATCATTGCTTCTCGGCAAATAAGGTTATGTTTTTTTCATGCTCAATACCTTTAGATTCTAGAAAAATCATTTCTGTTTTTATGAATTCACCGCCATTGTCTGATCTCAATTTATTTACTTTCATGCCTGTCTCTTTTTCTCTTCTCTTTATGAAATTTTCAATATTTTTGGTAGCTTCATCTTTACCGTGAATAATTTCTATAAAATATCTTCTAGTGTATTGGTCAACTATGGTTGAAATATATTTTCTTCCTCCAATTGTTGGTGTCAAAGGTCTACATATGTCAGCGTGTATTCGTTACAGTGGTCTTGCTGTAGTTCTCCGAATGACTTTTGTCAGCTTTTGTGATCTTTCCTTTGTTGCAGCTTAGGAAGTAAGGTAGTTCTCCCTTTAAGTCTTCAAGGCCTTTTACCATTTTGTTTTTGCGCATCATCATTATATAGCTTGAATTGATATGTCCTAGTCGTTTGTCCCACAACTCTATATTGTCACTAGATACGTTCATACACACTTCACATTAACATACCTTTACAACTTGGTTTGAAAGTGACTTTGAACAAATTGTTTGTCATTATTCCCTTAGTTATTATATCCTCCTTTTCATTTCAAATCGTTTCTCCATTCTGGTCAAATATCACTTTGTTTCATTTGTTAACTATACAAGAAACTGACAATAGATTACATCTTAGATTTTGGAACATAAATTACATCATGTAATTCAACATGAGAGTCTCATTTGAAACTATTTTAATGTTGCCTTCTATTGAGCGATGAGTTTCTTCTAATAATATAGGTTGATTACATTCTATGAACTTCTTCTAGACATGATTTATCATTTGTCATATGAATTGAGTATGCAGAGTCAAGTTTCCACTCCGTTTCAAGTGTTCTCGGCTGCTCTTTCCAAGCCATAAGGGCAAGATGTCGTTGAGGGTAATGTTCCTTACGCTGATTATTATCCCTATCAGTTTTCATTTTGATGGCGTACATTTTTGTATTTCTTTGGAAATTTTGAATTTGAAGGGTCAGGATTATGCCAGCAGTCTCTTTTAAGATGTCCCTATTTGTTGCATACATAACATCTTTTCCCCTAGACACGTGGCTGTATTCCGCTTTTTAGTGCCTGTGTATGTGAGTTGTTTGCGGACGTTTCCAATGATTTCTAAAAACCCAGTAAAAGTTGTCTCAGTGCATCAATATATTCTATTTGCAATGATGACAGGGCGTAGAGGGTTAAATCTGGGAGATAAACCTTCTGTTATATATCGTGTAACTTCTATATCTGACACTTGTTTCCCCAATTCCTTAACTAGTACTGTTAATGCCTGAGCTCTTGTTATAAATTCTTTAGCACTTTCACTGGGTTTCATTATTAATATCGATAATTCTAATTAATAATTCATCATTTTATCTTCAGATATGCCTGAATACCTTGTTTTTAAGGCCTCCCATATCTGCTTTGCTATTCTATTGTCCTTTATATACACTGCGTGACATTGAAAATGGAACACCAAGAAATAGTGGCCATAAAGTGATGAAACTCGGCAGACAGAGAGAGACAGGGACGAACAATAAGTGATCTTTATTTCAAAATGATAGTCATAATACAGAGCGAGAACGGCGTCGGCTTAGTAGCAAGTAGGACCACCGCGGACGGCGATGCACGCAGCAACACGTCTAGGTAGAGAGTCAATCAGAGTACGGATGGCGTCCTGAGGGATGGCTCTCCATTCCCTCTCAACCATTTGCCACAGTTCGTCTTCTGAACGCGGCTGTGGCAAGGCATGCAAACGGCGTCCAATGATGTCCCAGACGTGCTCGATTGGTGAGAGATCAGGAGAGTACGGTGGCCAGGGAAGCATCTGTACATCTTGCAGAGCTTGTTGGCTAATGCGAGCAGTGTGCGGTCGGGCGTTATCCTGCTGATAAAGGGCATTGGGTACCCCCTGAAGGTAGGGGAGTGTCACCGGTCGCAGCACATCATCAACGTATCGTTGGGCCGTCATAGTGCCCCGAATACGAAGTAAAGGTGACCTGGAATCATACGCGATTGCGCCCCAAACCATGATTCCACGTTGTCGCACGGTGGGGCGTTCCACAATTGCTGCCGGATTGGACCTTTCTCCACGTCGACGCCACACGCGTACACGGCGACTATCACTGGACAAGCAGAAACGCGACTCATCTGAGAACACGACCCTGTGCCATTCCGTCATCCACGTCGATCTAGCCCGGCACCATTCCAAACGTTGGCGCCTATTCGGTGGGGTCAATGGCAGTCTTCTTAGCGGACGGCATGAGTGCAAGCCATTAGCAACCAATCGACGGGAAATGGTTTTGGTCGAGATGGAATGATCTAGGGTGTCTTGCACATGTTGCAGGATGGCGGTACAAGTGGCTTGTGGGGCCGCCACTGCTTGTCGAAGGATACGCCGATCCACACGTGCTGACGTCACTCTGGTTGCACCGACATTCCTATAAATTGCCACATTTCCTTGTTCCAACCATCTTCTCCACAGTCGGTGCACCGTGGACGCACCAAGGTGTGTATCAGCTGCGATTTGACGTATGGACTAACCTGCCCTTTTCAGTCCGATCACCATGCCCCTCGTAAAAGCGTCTGTCTGCTTGAACTGCCTCCGTTTACGATGACCCGGCATTCTCTGTTATTACACGTGTCTTTTGACACAAGAACAAAATTTCTACAATGATTTTCCTTGAAGAAATAACGACACGAATACTGTCCTTTCTGCAAGTTCCTTCCCTTATATCTTACTCCATGTGCGCACGAGAGCTGTGCATTTTACATCATTTGCATAACTCGGTTAGGCGCGTCTACCCTGAAATTTGCATAATTTTCTGGCCACTATTTCTTGGTGTTCCATTTTCAATGTCATGCAGTGTATCAGGGTAATTGTTGGCTCAATAGAAAGTATAATTATGTCATATTCTTTCTATTTAATTTTTCCCATTTTACAATTTCTTCTTCATTTTTGAGATCGCTTTCTATTCTTTGAAGAATATCGTTTTCAATTACTTATTTAAATAAGTCCTTAGCGTTTAAAAGGGCTGCCATTTGCATTGACCATATTTGGTAATTATTTTATTTGAAGATTTTAATTTTCATATTGTTACGTAGGATTAAATAAAAGCGCGCATTCCAGAATAGAATGTTTCAGAACGTTCAAGAATAATGTAGCAAAATCGTAGAAAAAATCTCCTGTTCTGCGCCTGCTTTACGTCACTGTGCTGCAGTTGGTGTGTTTGTAACTGCAGTTTTCTTTATTGTTGTTTTATTTTTGCACTCTTCTGTAATTATTTTATCGATTAGGCTTAAATAAAGTCCTAAAGATCCTTTGTACCCACGGAAGTTATTCTTTGTCAACCAATAACGCAACAATTTGGTGTCAGAAGTGGGATCTTTAGGTGAAGCCTGAATAATTTATGGTACTTACCAGAAAAATGGAAGAAATATTGAAAGCGATCCAAGATAATCAAGCTCAAAACCAGGGTATGCAAGCTCAAAATCACGAAACTCGTGAAGCTATTCAAGCTCAAAACCAGGCTATGCGAGCTCAAAACCAGGCTTTCCAAGCTCAAAATCATGAAACTCGTTAATCTCTTCAAGCTCAAAATAAATAAACTTTTGAAGCTCTAAACCAGGCTCTTAAAGCTCAAAATCAAGAAACTCGTGAGGCTATTCAAGCTCAAAATTAGGCTTTCCAAGCTCAACATCAAGAGCTAAAAGAAAGCTTGAGGCTTGAGTTCAAATGCTTAGAAGATGAAATATCCTCTATAAAAGAAGAAATGAAAGACGAAATGGCTTCTTTAAAACAGAGACTTGCTGCTGTAGAAACGGGCCATCCAAGAACTCCGGTTTTCCAGCAAGAAAATGACAATTCGGGTAGGCCTCTTGTCAAAGTTTCTACATTTGATGGACAATCATCATGGACCTCCTTCAAAACCCAGTTCGATGTGGTTGCCCAAGCTAACGGATGGAACGTTAAAGATAAGGCAAGCTTTTTGGTTGCTGCACTTCGTGGTCCTGCAGTGGAAGTTCTCCAGATGATTCCGGAACAAATTTGCCTAGAGTTCGACTTCCTGAATAACGCTTTAGAGTCCCGATATGGAGAAGAACATTACCAACAGCTTTATGTAATAAAGTTCAAGAAGAGACTACAAGATAAGAAATAAAGTTTGCATGATTTAGCCCACGACATCCGACGCCTGACAAGATTAGCCTTTCCAACATGCCCTCCTAAAATACAAGATTTTATGGCCCAACACCAGTTTATTGATGCCATCGGAGACCCTAAAACCCAGATGTTTGCCAGACTATCAAGTGCGACTACTCCACAAGAAACCCTGGTCCAAACCATGAAGTTTGAAGCTGCACAACAAGCCTCAATAGAAAGTTTACGCGTGGCTAGACAAGTTAAATTGATAATCCAAAAAGAAAAAAGGGTTGCTTTTGAACCTGTCGAGCCCATGATCACATGTATCCAACTTGCACTCGAAAAGTAAAACAGCACAGTGATACAGGTTGCTGTAGATGTGTAAAAGATGGCCACATAAGGAAAAAATGTCCAGATAACTCTAAATATAAGCCTGAAGGAAAAAGGGGTCGCTACTGGACTTGTGGAGCCCTTGATCACATTTCTCCAACTTGCCCCCTAAAAGTATACAGTGATACCGACTGCTGTAGATGTGGACAATATGACCACATGAGATGAAACTGTCCGGAAATTTTTAGAACTACCTCAGCCCCTAGGAAGAACCATGGGAGACGGAACGATAATGCTGATGCCTTATCAAGAAGGCCATGTGTTCCACAAAGTGGACATTGTACTCGTACTGAAGACTGATTTTGTATAAGACAAGTTAAAGTGCAAGAAAGCGATAAAGTAGAAGAGCCACACTGGACTAGCCAAGCTTTAAGAAAGGCTCAACGTGAAGACCGAGATTTGTTGCCAATGATAAATTGGAAGGAATCAGCTGAAAACCATCCTGGGGAAATGTGACCCCATACAGTCCTAAAACCAAAAGTCTCTGGTCTCTCTGGAATTCTTTGAGCCTGCGAGATGGTGTCTATACAGGAAATGGGAGAGCGAGGATGGAAAACACATGAATCCTGGAAGTTGGTGTTACCCAGATCTCATGTACTTTGGCTCTCCAGGAGATGCATAGCAGTTGCATGGGAGGTCACTTCGACATCAGAAAAACATTGGCAAAGTTAGAGAAAGATTTTGTTGGCCAGAAAGTCGAACTGATGTCGAAAAATGGTGCAGGAACTGTACACGATGTTCAGCGAGAAAGGGACCGACAACAAGATCCAAAGGAAAGCTGAAGATCTACAATGTAGGTTCCGTGTTTGAACGGATTGCCATTGATGTTGTGGGGCCTTTTCTAAAAAGCGACCGAGGAAATAAGTACATTCTGGTAATAATGGATTACTTCACCAAATGGCCTGTCGCAGTCCCTGTATCCGAGGCATTACTTCAAGATTGGATCTGCATTTTTGGTGTGCCAAGAATTCTATATTCCGACCAAGGAAGAAATTTCAAATAAAATATTTTACAAGACCTGTGTAGACGACTGGGTATTGAAAAAACAAGAACTATATACACGTTTGTATCCTTAATCTGATGGGATGGTTGAACGTTTTAACAGGACTCTTACTCAACACCTGACCATGTTTGTCGACAAGAATCAAAGAGACTGGAATCAGCATCTTTCCATGCTCCTGATGGCCTATCGATCAGCTGAGCATGAATCGACTGGTTATAGTACTGCTAGAATGCTATTTGGCCAAGAAGTCCGAATGTCTTGTGATGTGCTTCTTGGTCGTCCAGAAGAAACTTTCAAAAACACTAACGAGTACATCTCTCACCTGGAAGAAAGGATGCTGGCCATTCACCAGTGGGCAAGAGAAAAGCTTCACTTTTCAAGTGAGAAAATGAAAGACAGGTGCAACGTCAAGACTTCCATCCAGACTTTCAAAGAGGGTGAAATGGTTTGGCTGAATGGAAAGAAAGGACTTTCTCCTAAACTTCAGTATCAGTAGGAAAGACACTAAAAGATCATCAAGTGCCTCAATGATGTCATCTATCGAATTCAGAAGACTCGGACATCTAAACCCAAAGTGGTGCACTACAACCGATTAGCATCTTTCTGTGGTACTGTTCCAGAACAATGGACTGTTTGGGACGATTAGTCATAAGGAGGGGGCAGTGTTACGTATAATTTTAAAAAAGCGCGCATTCCAGAATAGAATGTTTCAGAAAGTTCAAAAATAATGTAGAAAAATCGGAGAACAACTGATTGGCCAATCTAAAGCGATTGCGCAAGACTTAGTGCCGGCGGCTTTCTGATTGGCTGACCAACCATAACCGTTCTGGAAAGATCTACTCCGGGATATATAGAGATGATGAACTCATGCCAAGAGAGAAGAAGAACGAAGCTACGTGGCGGACTCCAAGCAAACGCTGCTGTCTCAAAAGGTCTAACTGCTGCTTATCGCCGACGCCGGGGAACTTCCTGGGAGATTCTAGAATGCTCTACCAACTTCTGTCTCCTGTTCTGCGCCTGCTTTCTTTCACTGTGCTGCAGTTGGTGAGTTTGTAAATGCTGTTTTCTTTATTGTTTTTTAATTTTGAACTCTTCTGTAATTAATTTATCGATCAGGCTTAAATAAAGTCCTAAAGATCCTTTGTACCCACGGAAGTTATTCTTTGTGTAAACCAACAACGCAACACTTAAATTATAAATATCCATAATATAAATTTTAGAATATTTATTTTCTATCAACGACGCTCTGCTACCATAAATGATAATTCTTTAAATATTTAGTATCAAAATATTCATCTGTAGATCGATTTACCTGTTAGGATATATTTTTACTTGATTATATTTCAAAATTAAGACATATCTTATATTTTAACATAAATTTATTTTATAACAGAATGGCATATTTATAATTATACATATTAAGCTATTTGGCATTAATAGAAATGAGAGAAAACATAACATATTGTTACGCTATTCGTGTACTTTGTCTACTCCGGATGCCACAAAGATACACACGTGAATTCGAAGGGATTGCAGCAAAAGTTAGCGCTTTATTATGTATCACTAACAGAAGGAATACAACTCCCCGTCAGAAAATATCCTTGGCGCCGTGGATGTCCTCTTGTGGAACCTCCCGTTCCACACTATTCAAGTCCAGCCTGGACTTACACCGGCTTGAAGGCCGCTTCGATGTCAGGCTCTCCTGGCACTACCTTGCAGGATCATCCACACACCCGGAGGCAAATCGCCACGTCTTCTCCTTGCCGCTGATGTCACCCGACTCTGTCCTCCCCCACACAGGAATGCTGTTTTTAGCGCCTGCCACATGGCAACGGGGGTCTCTAGAGTCCACCCCTCTTTTCTCAACTTTACTCTGGTCTCTTGGCCTTGTCATCCACGTTACACTGCTCCCTTCCCAATCCTTTTCGTCCCGAAAGGGACTGATTTCACCAGCGGTGCTGATCGGCGGCCCTTTGATCTCCCTGACGTCTTTGGTCGTCAGCTTCCCGGAAGCGTAGCGGCAGGATTAGCGCCAACCCTTGTTTGCAGAATTACGTCCTAACTCGGATTTTCATCCCACTCTCAATCAGTTCCAACGCCACTGATTTGTCTTTCTGTCTAGCACAGGGCGGTGGTTTTCCACATGATAGCGGCCATATTTCACTACCTTCGATGCTCTCATCAGATATTTGGATTTTTCCTTTTGAACACTTTGTAGCCGCGATGTACATTTCCAAAGGGTTGAGAGATTTTGTATTGCGCTTTCGCCGGTTCTTCCCACGACATGGCGGTAGTTCGTGGGAATCTACAGTGGATGCGCTTTCTTGATCCACGCTGACCATATCGTGGCTTTCCAGCATGTATTCGTCCTTGTTAGACTTTCAGAGGTGTTGGGAAAAGTTCCTTTCTTCTGTCGGTTTCCCGTTGTCTTGCTTTAAAAAATATCTTTTTCTAAACCCTTTAGATCTGAGCCTCTTCGTGCCGACCCCGCACTGGACTATGAACTTCTTAAAGCTGCTGGAGATGTCGGTACCGTGGTCGTGTCAACGTCGGTAGAACTCTTTCTAGGCAGCGGCTGTTGGATCTGCACCTTGTCAGGGGAAAGGAAGGAGGATTATGGGTACACATTCTTGGCACATATTTTCAGCTTGCATTGCAGACCACGGCGCTGATACATTGCGCGCGACTTCCGCGTCACAGACATTGTCGTCGGACTTCCACAGAGCGTCAAATGCTCTATCCCGTTCAGTCGGGTCGTCGGCTCCAACTTCGGGGTGCTTCGACCATCTAGCCTTGTCGCATTTCCACGGAGCACTCAGCCCCGTCCCGTCCAGTTGGGTCGCCGCCGTAGTCCCTGATAGTCCGTCACTGTCTCAGAAGTCAGCCACGCCGTCACATTGCAGCTCGCCAAGATCGTTGTTGTTTTCCTGGAGTATTTTAGAAATAATCCCAGTGGTTGAATTTCCGCACTGTATATCACCTGGAGGGCATTCTCCTTCCGTCCGCTTGATTTGGTTCAAAACACTTGTGCCGCAGTCATTGTCGGAGACGATCAGCTCGTTCTCCGCTACACAACCAGTCTGGATAATTTCCTGCTGTCGACACTCTTCGGACTTCTGGATCACGGGAGAATCTTCTAGCGTAAATTCTGGCAATCCACTTACGACGTCTCCCGGCGTGATGGTCTTTGTTTGATGGTCTTGCCGGGATCTTCATCACCTGGACTCGTCTTTTGTCCCCTCAGACCTTGAGTACGTGGGCTATTAGTTGCTGAGATGGTTTTTGAAAAGCCATCAGGATTTTCTGGCTGGTGTTCATTGAACTTAACTTCGCAAGACATGGGTGTGGCAGAACGTTTGACATTCCGCTTATGCTCGAGTCGGCTCAATCGAGATTCCAATGGAGTAATTCCTTCTTTAATCGATCTAACGTCTTCTCCGAGTTCATCTACTTTCTGGTTTATCAGACTGAGCAATTTTTTTAATTTTTCATTTTCGAGGTCGGTTAGTTCTTGCATTTTTCTTTTTCAAATAGCGCAAAATAAAATTTTCAATTAAAATTAACTAAGCTGCAATCTCACTTCTGACACCAAATGTTACGCTATTCGTGTACTTTGTCTACTCAGGATGTCACAAAGATACACACGTGAATTCGAAGGTATTGCAGCAAAAGTTAGCGCTTTATTATGTCTCACTAACAGAAGGAATACAATGAGTGGGACTTGCCTTCAACTCCCCGTCAGAAAATATCCTTGGCGCCGTGGATGTCCTCTTGTGGAACTTCCCGTTCCACACTATTCAAGTCCAGCCTGGACTTACACCGGCTTGTAGGCCGCACCGATGTCAGGCTCTCCTGGCACCACCTTACAGAATCATCCACACGCCTGGAGGCAAGTCGCCACGTCTTCTCCTTGCCGCTGATGTCACCCGACTCTGTCCTCCCCCATACAGGAATGCTGTTTTTAGCGCCTGCCACATGGCAACGGGGGTCGCTAGAGTTCACCCCTCTTTTCCCAACTTTACTCTGGTCTCTTGGCCTTGTCATCCACGTTACACTATCAAATCGAGGCAGCAAACTCTCTTGATAAAAATAAACGAGAGTTATAAATATAGTAATTACAATGTTGCCGAATCCAATTACACAAAACCTATTCAAATAAATATACACCTATATATTTATACGAAAAAAAATCGATAAAAATTTAAAAATATAAAAAAGACCAGGTGCTGATATTAAAAATAAAAATGGCATATCCTGACCGCGTTCTCATGAACATTTCTAGATGGCAGAGCACCTATATTCTATATACAGTTACGAGCGTCATCCGTTCTTAATTCTTCATCTCCTAATCATTTGTCATCTCTGTCACCGTTTGCTTTTTCTTTGGAATGGCGCCCTCCTATTGATTGGCTACGATCACGCCATCTATGCCAAACTCGCTTTTTCGTTTTTGTAACTATTGTGTTGGAGCGAGTCGCTCCTTAAATAAATGCATATATTAGTTAATAACTAAATGGAATCCTCTCTTTCTTTTTCCCAGTAAGAGACGCCTACGGAAGCCAACAGTACATAGACAGATAAAGCACGTAGGCTATAGTTATTAACTAATATGTGCATTTATTTAAGGCGCCAATTTATAATTGTAACAAATAGTATTTGAATAAAAACATTCAATCGGGTAAAACACGGGAGTTGCCCGGGTCATTCGGCTAGTATATATATATATATGATGAGGTATCCAGTCGATTTAAACTATGATGAGGTATCCTGTCGACTCTCGCTATACTGTGGTAACCGAGGGTCTCTCGCTGTGTGTGGTAACCGAGAGGGGCATACCTGTAGTAACCGAGAGGAACAGTCAGGGCGTGGAGAGTTTTCCAGTACCTCTCTGCACCTTGGGAGACCTTTAACAGTTCTCAAAGAGTACAGGCAGTCGTGATCGAGGCAGAGTGGAAAGCTTGGGAATGTCCACACAAAAAACGAAGACACAGTTGCACTAGGAAAGTTCCGTGAACAGATAAAAGTTGAGCTAGGAGCGAAAGATGGAGAGATAAGAAGTTTTTCCTACTGATCTACGGCATGGTCGAGCATCAGAAGATGATGTGACGAGGGCTCCCGCTTATGGTGAAGTGACTCTATTTTCGGCAAGGGCGGAGGTCTTATATATCTTTGCCGAGAGAGGTAGTATTGAATTTCAGCAGATGCAACAAGAGCGTGGATCTGAAGCGAAATTGTACACTGGCGCCGCCCTGAAAGTTTCCTATCTATCTTTAGATGTTGTTGGACTTCCATCCCAATCTCTTGCTTTAGCTCAAATCTTAATCTATTACAGAGTTATTTATTTATCCTCAGTTTGTACAAAGTACATTACATATGATGATGTAATGACACATATTAATAATGCGTATAATCATTTACAGATGTATTTCTATTATACAACACTAGCCGAATGACCCGGGCAACGCCCGGGTTTTACCCGATTAAATGCTTTTCTTCAAATACTATTCGTTACAATTATAAATCGGCGCCGTGGATGTCATTCTTCTATAATATATAAATGAGTTTTAAAAATTGTAAAAAAAAAAAAAACGCATCGGCCGGGAATCGAACCCGCGCCGCCCGCGTGACAGGCGAGCATTCTACCACTGAACCACCGATGGTTATGAGAAATGGCCATATTTGGGTATTTATTCCATTCACAAAAGCAAACGGTGACAGAATTGATTATTAAGAATTGTTGCTTGATGACTCTGATAACTGTATATATTAATGAAATATTGTTATAAGTATTATACAATATAAGGTTGTTGGTTTAAATTACCATAGATGGGCCCCACTGATCTTCACTTCACTGTTGAAAAAGAGAACAATAATATCCTTCCATTTCTCGACATAAAAATTATCTGTTACCAACATGAATTACACACCACCGTTTATTATAAACAATCCTTCCGCCCTAATTACGTTCAATACTCGTCCTTTTGTTCAATCAGTCATAAGATTAATACAGTCATTGCCCTATCAAAACGCGTACATACCCACTGCTCCCTCTAGAAGTACAAGAACCTTGAAACACAAAACATAATAGATAACCTCAAAAACTGAGCATACCCAATATCCTTTATATTACGACACTTTTACGACTTATCTAAAAAGATACAGCCTCCAATATACAGATCAATTTGCAATATGCCATATTCACCATTATCCTCCACAATAGCAAGATTCTTATTAAAATCCGGAATCAAAACCTATTTCACCTGCGCACCTACCTCAGGATCCCTTCTCCGAAACCAGATAATGAAACTTAAAAATAATGAACCTCACTGCACGGCACGAAACGTTATTTACTCCATAGAATGTTCAAATTGCCCAAAAAATCTACGTAGGTGAAACTGGGAGACATGTCAACATTAGAATTCACGAACACAAAAGAAATATCGATAACCTAGACCAGGGGTGGCGAACCTTTTTATATTAGAAGGCCAATTTTCATTTTACCATTTTTTGAGAAGGCCGCATCCATATATATATATATATATTTAATTAAAAAGGCATATATTGGATCAAAAATTGATATTTAAATACTTCCATTTACTATATTATATATATTATATAATATACTAGCGGACGTACCCGGCTTCGCCCGGGTTTTACCCGAGTAAAGGTTTGTCTAACGAATCTCTCGATAAAGTGAACATTTTTTTTCCCGGTCCCTTGAAAAATACTCGATAAGTTGAATAAAATCAATATTAATTGGTTCCCTCGGTAATTGGAAGTTAAAGGAATAGTATCTTGCCTTGGAATTGTATCATTATTCTTGTATGAACGTACGCGGCTTCGCCCGGGTTTTACCCGAGTAAAGGTTTGTCTAACGAATCTCTCAATAAATTGAACATTTTTTCCCGGTCCCTTGAAAAATACTCGATAAGTTGAATAAAATCAATATTAATTGGTTCCCTCGGTAATTGGAAGTTAAAGGAATAGTATCTTGCCTTGGAATTGTATCATTATTCTTGTCTCAAATAAATTGCCGTGTCATCCTGAATTTTGTCTTTTCTAATTTTCTACATTACAAAATCATCGTATCATCATGATAATATTTAGAGCAGATTGTTGAATTATACCAGATAAATTAAAATATTTATCTTGATTATTTTAAAGCGAAAAGTTATTTCAAAAATTTTATTTGCTAGAAACCTTCCCAGTACTATACTAAATAACTTCCCAAAGTTTCATGGCGTTCCAATGAGTGGTTTGGTCAGGCATAAAGGACAAACAGACCACACACACACACACACACATACATTCATTTTTATATATATAGATGACATTCGTATTAGATATTTTCAATAAAATAATGAAAGTAATTGAAAACTGCGAAACAAAAATTATTATTTTGAATTTATGAAAAGGCCACAACTTGGGCAAGAAAAGGCCACATGCGGCCTTAAGGCCGCAGGTTCGCCACCCCTGACCTAGACCATAGATCCCTAATAGTGCAGCATATAAATCAACATTACATCTCCTAAAATTCATTATTCCAATATCTCCAGCAAACATCAAAGACTAATCATCGAATCCCTCCTGTCAAGTAAATTCCACAGCCTTAATAGAAAAATTGATTTACCGGAAATTCATAATGTAATATTCCCTGCAGCCACCCAATTCCCCAATGTATCATGAACGCATGAGGCACGAGTAGTCTCACGAGTGTGTGTTTCTGATATTTATTTTTATTTTCTATAGTTCGTTATACATTTGCTTAGCTTAATCTCAATGTAATATAATTTAATTTACTTTATTTTTAATTTTCCTGTAGAAGGGCGTTGCCCGAAAGCTCGAAATAAATTTATTTGCAAAAGAAACTCATCCCTCAAGCTTATTGATTTGAACAAGATGATTTGTTTGGATATATCTGAAAATAATAAAAATAAAACTTGTTCAATTAAAAAGTTATAATATTGATGTAGTGTTTTACTTGTCAAGCCCGATTTTTACAAGACAAGAGAATATTTAAGGCAAAAGAAAACTCTTACTTTATTACTTTCTTCGCCTATATATCCATATATTAAATAGTAAACAAACAAAGTGAGCTATATATTAAACGGTAAACAAACAAAGAGAGCTTAGAAAAGAAAAAGTCTCGTGGCCACGCGGCCTCGTATGGGTTACATTCACAGGTAGTGACGTCAGAGCTCCAGGGTTGCCGAGCCAGCAATTTCGCGACAATATTATGCAAACATCTCAAGGTATGCGACAGACTCCCCCTCCATGACCTCTCATCACTCCTGTGATGGGACTCCTGGTGGTCTATGATGAAATTTAATGATGTTGGTGATGTGGGCACTCTGGGTTCCTCGTTCCGATTCATAAAGGACATATTTAACATAGCCGTCCACCATCTTTACATCAGTAACAACATGGGGTCCAGTCTGCAGTCGTTGTTTACCTGTGTATTGGTGTTTCACCAGAATCGAATCTCCAGGTTTGATATCAGTAGGTCTTCTTCGATTTCTATTATAATATTTAGTGCGCAGACGGTATTTATGGCGCTGTTTGTCATTATTCTCCGTTTCAATTCTAAGGAGTTGTAAGCCCAATTCCTCGTCAGCAGGCACTATTGGTACTGTTCCCTTCCATTTATACCATGGAGAGCATCCCAGATAGGTATTATGATGTCTATTGTGATAATTGACGGTTGCCTCTAAGCAACATTTCCATCCTTTAGGAAACTGTGGATAGCACTCCATGAAGGTCTTAATTTCCTGAATCACTCTCTCGGCTAGACCATTTCCCGCAGGGTGATAAGGACTGGTATGAAGAAACCTGATTCCCCTCTCCTGCGTCCAGTTGTAAAATTCCCCTCGAGTAAAGGAGGTACCTCTATCGGAAATAATTTCTTTACATTTTTAAGAACGGGATGGTCCGTAAAGTATTCTTTTAGAGCTTTTACCCGACTGTTTCATACATTTAGCGTATACAATCCGAGTAGCTTCATCAATCACTACTAAAAATGACTGGGTAGAGGCATTGGATTCCGATTTCTTTTTGAGTTCTGCGAAGTCAACATGAACCGTATGAAATGGAACATGAGATTGAATAGGCAAAATCATCTGATCAGAGGTAGATCTATATTTGGCCTTCACCTTCTGACAGGTAGAACACGATTAAACATAACGTCGAATGTCCCCCTTCATATTTAGCCACCAAAATCGATTCTTAATTGTATAATAGGTTCTCCAGAATCCCGAGTGGCCACCAGATTTAGGATCATCATGATATAAGTTGAGAATGCTAGGAACCTGTTCAGGAGTCACCAAATAAGATTTTTTTTTGTTCGTCGTATTTTAGCTCTAAAGCTTTATGCTTCAACCAGAACGTCTGTTCATCAGACTTGTCTGGGACGCTTACACACAATCGTGACAACGCATCGGCGTCCCTCAGTTCCTTTCCCGACCGATGATTTATTATGATATTAAAGGAGCGCAGGAATAACTGCCACCTGGCCAAACGGTCTCTAAGTTCTCCACAACTTAAAAGTTGAGTTAAGGCTCGGTGATCGGTATGCACCACAAAAGGGCGACTCTCCAAGTAGGAACGAAAATGTTTAACAGCTTTTAATACCGCCAAGCACTCTTTCTCGGTAACAGAATAATTTTGTTCGGCTTTTGTAAAGGTGTAGGAGTAATAGCCAATCACCCGGAGTTGTTTACATCTTTTTTTCCTGGAGGTCCCTTTGATATAAAATGGCTCCAGTTCCATAGTAGCTGGCATCCGTTGATAGCTCGAATGGCAATCTCCCATCAGGAACCCTAAGAATTGGTTCCTCAGTAATAAGTGCGATAAGTTTTTGATAAGCCGTCTCGCATTCAGAATCCCACTCGAAGGTTACATCTTTTCCTTTTAATTTGTCTAATGGTCTTACTATATGAGCATAATCTTTTATAAAGGCGCGGAAGTGGTTAGTCAATCCGGTGAAACACTGTAAGGACCTCAAATTGTATGGACGTTTCATATTTCGAACCTTTTCGGTAACCTCAGACCTTATTTTCTTTGTGTCTCCATCAATAACTCTCCCTAATAAGTCTATGCGAGGGACGCAAAATTGACATTTATCAAGATTTAGCACTAGGCCCGCAGTGTTCAGCCGTTCAAGAATTTTATGCGTCAAAATGGAGCAATCCTCCTGAGTGTATCCACCACAACAGATGTCATCGATATATGCTACTACCTTTTCATTTAGTAGGTCTTCTAGAATTGTAGTCATTATTCTCTGGAACTTAGCTGGAGAATTTTTACATCCAAACGGAAGCTTTGAAAACTCGTAATGACCAGATGGAGTTACGAAGGCAGTGTATTTTCGAGTATTTTCTGATATACCAAGTTGCCAGAATCCGTCCTTCAAATCGAGCTTTGAGAAAAAACGACATCCTCCGAACACATTAATAATGTCATCTATTCGAGGAAAGGGAAAAGGATCCAAGAGTGTTTCATCGTTAATTTTTCGATAGTCGATACATAATCGATAGTCTCCATTCTTTTTTGGAATTACTATGCAAGGAGATGCAAATGCCGAGTTTGATGGTTTAATTATTCCTTCGCTTAGCATCGATCTAATTTTCATATTTAACCAGTTTCTTTTTGTATTTTCTAATTGATATGGCTTTGTACTGATAATTCGAAAATTTTCTTGCCGTCCAAAGTCAACTTCAAATTTTGAAATTATTGGAAAAGTCCTTTTGCAAAGGCCTGGTAACGAGGTCCGGGCCAGTTTCAGAAAAAAAAACTGATTTGATCTGAAAAGAAGTCCCACTTCAATTTCAGGGATTTTAACGTAGGCTTACCAATCAACAGATCAAAGGGCATATCTTGGAGGACAATGGCCTGGATTTCGATTGATTGTTCCCCAGCCTCCAAAACCAGATTAATGGCTTCGGTAGCATGATGAAGTTATGGGGCTACACCAAAGATCCAAATTGTGCCTGCAACGTCCCACAATCAATGTCCCATATACTAGATGACTGCCCGCTGTACAAATTCAATGGAGGAATCTCCAATCTCCATTCTGTCACCCCGGAAGCCCTGAACTGGCTGAAGGACTTGCCTCTCAGACTTTAATGACCGATATGTCCTCACTTCTTTTTTCTAGATTCAATTCATTTTATCTCCTCTCTAATTGTAAATACGCTGCTGTATCACCTCATAAGCATAAATAAATAAATAAAAGGGCATATCTTGGAGGACAATGGCCTGGATTTCGATTGATTGTTCCCCAGCCTCCAAAACCAGATTAATGGCTTCGGTAGCAGTGAATTTACTATGGTTGATTGTGTTTATTAAAATCTTGGTAGGGTATGTTTTCCACCTGTTTTTTTGTATTACATTTTTATGTATCAGATTGAGAGAAGAACCGCTGTCCAGATAGGCCTTTACCAAGTGAGAGTTTATTGTCACATCAATGAAGGAATGGGGAGAATCACAAATTGAAAAAAGGGTCGATTTTGACAATGGGACCGGCGAACCCATACTCGTCAGTTTTTTTGGCAAGAACGAAACATTTCTATCATTCGCCGCCTGGTGAAACCCCGTGTCACTAGATTCAGTAAAATGAACTGGTTTCTTGGACTGTGCCAAGAGTTCTTGCAGATGGCCTGGAGTCAGAATAATTCTTTTCCGATATAGGCCTGATGTTCTCCAGGAGTTTGAGTAGATTTTGCTTGCATTTAATATTTGCCATGGCCAGTTGCTCCTGCATATACTGGGGAAGTCCGTGGATTATCCCAATAATCAATAATTTCTCGCTAAGGCCAGACATACCAAGTTGCATCTTTCTTTGCTTCTGGTAGAAATATTCCACCAAGGATCCTCCTCGATATCTCCAATTGAAAGCACGGTCGTAACTCACAATTGGATTTTCGTTAAAAGAACAAATGAATTCTTGCTTCCAATCTTTCCAACAATATTCCTCTTCATCCTGAAATTTGTTGTCGGACCATAATAGAGCCGATCCTGTCAGATAGGATCGCATTCCATTGATTCTAGCCTCGTCTCCAACCCATCCATTGTTTCCACAAATATTTTCATATACTTTGATCCAAATTTTAGGATCCGCATTTCTTCCATCAAAGGTAGCCACATCCATTTTAACTGGCCTACCTACTCTAATTTCACTCTTATTTTTAAGAAGAAAGTCCGTCATCAAGCGCTGCTGATCCGCCATCGTCCTGATGAGGCTTTCAATGGTCGAATCTGATAGTTCTTTATCCTCATCTGCCAAGTCTGTTTCTTCATCTTGCATGTCTTGCTCAATAAGTTTAAGCTTATCAAATTCTCTATCGGCATACCATTGTATAAGGCTAGGTGGAACACCAACAAATCGCTTTGAATTATTTTTAAGATAAATGCCATTGGTTTCTTACCATACTTAAAAGTCCGTTCATGATGCTCTGGGGACTGGTATTCTTCTGGAATGTCAATAATCTCCTCACCAGAGTGGAAACCAAATCCAATCACCTTTTCATCCCTAAAGTATAAGACTATTGATCCTGTCGGCTGCGCCATTTTGTAGTGTTTTACTTGTCAAGCCCGATTTTTACAAGACAAGAGAATATTTAAGGCAAAAGAAAACTCTTACTTTATTACTTTCTTCACCTATATATCCATATATTAAATAGTAAACAAACAAAGTGAGCTATATATTAAACGGTAAACAAACAAAGAGAGCTTAGAAAAGAAAAAAGTCTCGTGGCCACGCGGCCTCGCATGGGTTACATCCACAGGTAGTGACGTCAGAGCTCCAGGGTTGCCGAGCCAGCCTTTTCGCGACAATATTATGCAAACATCTCAAGGTATGCGACAATTAGTTATACAAAAAATATTTTCGATAAAACCGTTGTTTAAATTAAATATATAATGATATGATTATGTGAAAGATAATTAAAAATTCTAAGATATTATTGGCGGGCGTGTTAGAAAGGGTTAGGGGGTTAAATAATATGCAATTGTGAGTATTACACATGCAACCAAATAATCAGATCCAGGTGCAAAGCGAGGATATAGACTTGAGCGTCTTCCTAGGCAATGTTTCACTTGCGATCCTATATAAGGATTACAGTGCTTTGTCACAATATTATGGTTATTGGGGTAAAAAGTTGTTGCAGAAAGGTTGTTGATTAATATGGTTGTAAAAGGGGTGAAATAGAGCCATGCAATAAGTAGAATTGTTGTTAGCGACAGTAGGGTATTCTGACTTGACTTGAAATCAAAGGTTGATTGTGGTCCGCTAGAGTTAAAAAAAAGTAGAAAGTTGAAAAAAGCAAACGCTTGGTGCATGCGTTGGTGATTGTGCTCTGCGGATGATTGAAATTAACTTTTGAAGCGTGTTCAAGCCAGAAGTTGGGATTTTTAAATCTGGGGAACTGTGTTCAAAGAGTTTTTGAAATTACGAAATAAAAAAAAATTGCCAAGCAGTGCTGTCGTTTTTCTACGATGGTTTGAAGCAATGGCTGAAATAGATAGTGATGGAAAAGTATAGGGAAGTGGTTAGAGAGTATGATTGTTGTAAACGATTGTTGTGGATGCCCAATAGTTGATGATAAACATAATCACATTTTAAAAGGTATAGACAAAATTATAAAATGAATAAAAATTTAGTAATATGATTGGTGGGTGAATAAACTTTAAGTAGACAAAATCAAACATACAATTTATAAAAGTAATAATTATGAAGAATTAAAAATGATTTTTGAAAACAAAAGTGTTTTGAAATACTAGAATATAATTGAAACTCGAATATACCGAAAACCTACCCATACTGGAAGCTATCTGAACTTCAATTCATTTGGTCCCATCCACCATAAAATTTCCGTGGTAAAAACTCTTTCAAAAAGACTAACCACACACTTTTCAACAAACGATAACGACACAAAAAAAGAAAGAACCAAGATATTTCAAGAACTACTTAGCAACAATTACCCTAAACCGTTTATCAAAAAGCATTTCTACAGACCGAGAATATCACCCCCACAAACAATAGACAAACTTCATCCCAAAACATTTTTTGCTCCCTACCATACAGCTATGGCTGTGAAAGAATAGCCAGAAAACTAAAATACTACAATATCACAACAAGATTCCAATCTACCTCGAATCTTAACAACATCCTCCGCCATCCTGATACAAAAAAGGTCACTGAACCAAACAATAGAACCAATGTCATATACAAAATACCATGCAAGTCTTGCCAAGCCGTCTACATAGGAGAAACCGGTAAACCATTAATAGAAAGAATCAACCAGCACAAATCAGCCCTAAAACACCATAACCCGACCTCCTTATTAGTAGATCATGCTCTCATCAATGGCCACATTCCAGAATTTGAACAAACATCAATAATACACCAAGATATAAAATAAAAGCATAGCAGGCTATTCTTGGAGAGTTGGAGTTCTTTGGAAGACAGAAATAGCATAAACCGAAAGATCGATATCCTGGACATGTACACACAATTTAGATGCTCCTAGAATAGGAACCTCTATGTATATATGAACTTCAGTGAAATGTCTTCATTCATAATGCAATAGCCGAATATTTATTTTGTATATATAGATATTTACTTTTCACTCTATTTATTCATTTATTTTAATTAGTATTGTACGATATTTATTTGTATACATTACATTTTCATTTGGATGATTTTCGCCCGAAGAGATTGTGAGACGCCCGTGTCTCAAGTGTAATGCGCGGCTTGCCGCGAGAGGGGATGAGATCCTTGAAAAAGATGGCCGTTTAGCCCATTGAAATATCGGAAATAAAAGATTATTTATTGAATCCAAGATGTGCCCTTTATGAACATATATATATATATATATATATATATATACACTGGGTCCAAAAAATAATAAACTTTTGTTTTTAATGATATGTTTTAAAATATACAACGCTAAAAGCTAAAAAATAATTTAATTAGGTATTTAAGTCGTAGAATTTATTTATCGCAACCATTCGATTCGGTAAAAATTGAAAATATGCAAATTTTTGCTTGTCTTTATAAGTGTGCTATTTGGCGTGTCGTTTACACCCCCATCTAAGAATTGTCCAATTATAATTTTATTTAATCCGTAGTTAATTATGAGTTTACGAAAAAAATTAGCAGATGATTTAAATGGAGAGCTGTTGGAAGAATGGAGGCAGGGCAATCACAAGTTGAAGTAGCAAAATGGCTAAATGTGAATAATCTGTGGTCAGCAAAATATGGAAACAGTTCATTGAGACAGGAACCATCAAAAGAAAAGAAGGCTCTGGTAGAAAAAGAAAAACAGCTACTTCTGAAGACCGTTATCTGGTCGTAACTGCCAAGCGCCATAGGGAGATGACAGCTATTCAACTCTCTAATGAACACTCAAGTGCTACTGGAACGAGAATTTCAAGACAAACTGTTTACCGAAGGTTTCACAAAGGTGCTCTTTATGCAAGACGACCAATGGTCTGTATCCCTTTAACCTCTGGCTCACAGGAGAGCCCGCTTGAATTGGTGCTTGGAACATCACGGCCTGGACTCATGATCAGTGGGCCAATGTTCTCCTCAGTGACGAGTCAAGATTTAGTTTAAACACAGATTCTCGACGAGTTTTCATCTGAAGGAAGCCTGGAACCCGCTATCATCCCAGCAACATCAGGTAAATAGACAGTTTTAGAGGGGGCAGTCTCTTAGTCCTGGGCTGGCATCAGTTCTAGCAGACGCACACCCCTCCACATTTTTTCTGGGGGCACTTTAACTGCCCAAAGGTACAGTGACGAGATCCTTGAGCCCTATCTAAGACCTTATAGAGATCAAGTTCGCCACAATTTAATTTGTATGGACGATAATGCTCGTCCGCATAGGGCTAGGCTAGTCAATGAATATCTCCAGAGTGAGAATATTCGAAGGATGGATTGGCCAGCCAGATCTCCGGACCTGAATCCAATAGAGCATGTGTGGGATGCTCTAGGGAGGCGTATTGGAGCTCGTCACCCCTCTCCCAGAACCCTCGTTGAGCTAAGAACTGCTCTATTGGAGGAGTGGGGTTTACTACCCCTGGACCTCCTCCAAAGCCTTGTAAACAGTATGAGAGCTCGCTGTGAGACCTTGATAGCTGTTAGAGGTGATCATACTCCCTATTGATATCTTATTTCTTTAAGATCTGGAACCTTAGCTTTGGGTATGTTGTAATAATTTGCATATTTCATAATTTCAAATATTTTTTTTATTTTCATATAGCTAGTCAAATTCTCCACAGTTTAAACTATTTGTATACTAAATTTTATATTTGTTAATGAATTAGCTTTTGAGAAATTTCAATATTGGTTAAGTTTCTTATTTTTTGGACACCAGTGTATATATATATATATATGTGTGTGATATGATCCTGTCGACTTTCAATGTGGCAATATAGTGATAATAATGTGGTGGGGAAAGAGGAATAATCACACGACGAGTTGGTAGAGGAATAACCCAGGCAACAAGCGAGAGAGAGGTAGCGCGAGGGGCTGTCACCGCTGAACGACCGTTTTGTGTCGCACACCACCCCCCGACTGTCCAAAAATAGACCTGAGGTTCCAAGAAAAGGCCCTGCGGTCGCCCCCTGGAATGTGGTCGTTGGTGTCCCAAATGACCGTACTTTAGCTGCGTTCTCTCTCTACGTCTCTCTCTCTCTGGTCGACTGTAGATTTACTTTATTATTCCTGGAAGAGCATATATTATGACATATGGCCCCCGTTGAAGAAGGCTGAACATGGTTTGAGTATAAAGAAGGTTGAAATCCTCTAAAGAATATAAGTGATAGATTTAAAGCGAACGAGGATGCGTTTCTTATAAGTTTTAATAAAGCCAAGCTTTCGGGTCAATAACCCTTCTACAGGACATCATATCTAAAGAGAATCTTGCATCATATTCATATCCATTTTGAGAATCTCAAAATGGATATGAATATATGATGCAAGATTCTCTTTAGATATGATGTCCTGTAGAAGGGTTATTGACCCGAAAGCTTGGCTTTATTAAAACTTATAAGAAACGCATCCTCGTTCGCTTTAAATCTATCACTTATGGTTTGAGTATACTTAAAGATGGTGAAGCCAGGAATAGAGAAAATAATTTTACAGTTGAAATTAATTAAGGTTATGGTGACATAGTTTTATGTAAATAAAATATTGTATAGTACACAAGTAAATATTATTTACAAGCAGTTTTACAACACCGGAGAGTTTGATATTTAAGGGAATTTTGGATAATATCAAAGCTACAAAAGGCTATATACAATAACATCTAATGTATTATAAGGGAAATGTTATTGAGGAGTGTGAACAAGGAGAAGAAGAGTCACATACATACGATGAAATTCTGAAGATCATTAAGACTGGGGAACTCTACACTTTAAGATATTTTTCAGGGGGCATGGCAAGGGGAAACTTGTCATGGGCTTTCTATGCTATAGGTGTAGAGTACGAGAAATGAGATTGAGGTTGGCAATTGTGTGAGCTCAGGACTGAGGTAAATATAAAACTACATACAATGTTAGAACCTTGGCGAACAGAGCGAGGGGAAACTTGCCCTGGGCCATTCTACCTTATCTATGCAGTTACTTGTGTAGCGAGTTCGAGGGGAAAAGTCCCGTGTGTAGGTGAGGAAGTAGAATGGATTTATATTTAATTTGCGGAAAGTATGCGCGCACATTGCCAAAATTGGGACGAGGACTGCGTTGTCCGTTACAAGTGACAAGCTGCTCGACACGAGGTGTTTGAACCTTCGTGGGAGCTTGTGCAAGGCGATGATTTCGCGGGTGGGTTGAACGTAAAACCCATGTCTGCGCGAAATGATGACGGACCGGGGACAGAATCAGCGACGATGTTTAACGTACCTCCGTGGGAAATATCGGAGGTAGGCTATATCGTGCTGGTTTGGACAGGGGACAAACATAGATTTTGAAGACAGGGTCCGTGTGGCGAACGTGTGGCGCGAGAAGAAGAAGCGAACTGTGCCGCTCGATGCAGATTGTTCAAGTGCGAACAAAAATGAGTTGATTAATATCTAGCAGTTATTCCAATCTGTGTGCATCCTGTGACGAACACACCATTGGCTAGATGGTGTGGGTCGGTTATAGGTTAGAGATGAACTACGAAATATATTATCATAAATGAAGGGCCGAAGGTTAGGATTTTGAAATGACAATATAGAAGTTCGATAATTGATTAATCAATAATTCTCTATAAAAGGCCCTGAGCTGGTATAAGGTTAACAAAGTTGTAAGAATGAGAGAGGCATTCAGGGGAAGATAGATAAGAGTCACCAAGGGTTAGTTGTAAGCAAGGCTCACGTGATGGTTGAAATTCTTCGACGTCTGACTTACAGGGTGAATTTTGAGTCCGTTTAGGGAAAGAAATTTTTTTTCGTGAGCCGTGCTTACAAGTAGGAGAGGTCATATACAAATAGGTATACAAAAGTTTAGGTGCTGGAGGCATATTTTTATAGGTAAATTGATTATGAAACATCTATTGTTAATAGTAAAAATCGTAAAGCATTAATAGGTAGAATTCCATTTTTTTTAAGTTACGTTAAAATGGAAATTATTTAATTAAAATGACGATTGTTAAATTCTACTGGTAAGGGTAACTAATTAAATGAGTTACAAATATCTAGATAAATAGTATGGAGAATAAAATCATTGTTAATAGGCGTGGATAGAATAAATGGAGCTAATTATGTAAATATTGGGACAATTTACAAGGAATGACCTATTTAAGAATGAATGGTAGGGGTTAAAACAATTCCACTTACAGGTTATGCTGGTTTAGAGAGCAGGTAAGTTCATTGAGCTTCGGGAGAGTTCTGTCTGTGACACTGTAGGTACCAGTGTTGTACATAACAGTAGCGGCAGGGATATGGCGGAGTCTTGTCCATGATGGTGGGAGGTGTCCTGCTCTGGCACGGCGATCGTTCTTGGGCAGATCTAGTGCTGGAAGAAGTGCGTGGCAGCTCCATCTCCGTCGTAGGTGAATACTTCTTCGGGATCACGGTCCAAAGGTTGGCGAAGAAGGGGTTGAGGGCTCGAAGAGGAGTGGTTACAGTTGAGTTGGGTTTGGCCGATCATCGTGGCTTGGCTTCTTGTTTCTTTATACTCCGGTATATGAGGGATTTGCTTCCCGGCCAGGTCTTATCCTGTCGACTCTTCATGTGATATGATCCTGTCGACTTTCAATGTGGCAATATAGTGATAATAATGTGGTGGGGAAAGAGCAATAATCACACGACGAGTTGGTAGAGGAATAACCCAGGCAACCAGCGAGAGAGAGGTAGCGCGAGGGGCTGTCACCGCTGAACGACCGTTTTGTGTCGCACACCACCCCCCGACTGTCCAAAAATAGACCTGAGGTTCCAAGAAAAGGCCCTGCGGTCGCCCTCTGGAATGTGGTCGTTGGTGTCCCAAATGACCGTACTTTAGCTGCGTTCTCTCTCTACGTCCTCTCTCTCTCTCTCTGGTCGACTGTAGATTTACTTTATTATTCCTGGAAGAGCATATATTATGACATATATCTATATAAATAAAAATGAATGTTTGTTGGTCCGTCCGTAAGTGATAATCTTCTACAATCGCTCAACTGATCGTGATGAAACTTGGGAAGTTGTTTAGTATACTACCGGGATGGTTTCTGGCTAATTACTCTTTAGAAATAACCTTTCGTTGCATTTTTATTTACAATAAAACGTAAATTCACTCGCAATCAGCGCCCCCTCGCGGCAGGGCGTATGGCCTGAAATAGCCTCGCATGAGCGTATTTGTAACGTCAAGCTTAGCCTATAGGTTAGGTACACGGCCATCGTACCCCCACAACCTAGGTTCGAGGCTCAGCGTGGGTGTTTTTTTTTTTTCATTTCTTTTATATTATTGTAGCAAATTATTAAAATATTATTTTATTTAAAATGTAGGCTTTTTAAAATAAAAATTAACATAAACAATTTTTAAATAATATTTATAACAAACCTAGGTTCGAGGCTCAGCGTGGGTGTCTTTTTTTTAATTTTTCATTTCTTTTATATTATTGTAGCAAAGTCTTTTTTTACAGCATTATTATATTTTAATTGGTTTATTTTAAATATGTTTGTTATGAAGGCTCTATGTAATACTATTTAGAGCACATTTTACATTTTAAACACCTAAGCACCCCTCTTTTAATATTGTAGCAAAGTATTAAAAGTATTATTTTATTTCAGATGTTTGCCATGAAACTTTGGGAAGTTGTTAAGTATACTACCGGGACGATTTCTGGCGAATTATTTTAAAATAATATTTATAACAATAATTATAGCAAATTTTAAGACATATTTATAAATTTTGTGTTTGTGCATATATAAATATTTTACAAAAATTGTGAGAACGTTCTATTAGAATATCTCAAAAACAAAAAACAATACATATAAACAAGTTCACTGGACATTTATTAATGCAGTGATTATAAAGGGCTATATTATCTATATATATAAAAATCACTTTCAAATTTTAACGTAACGTTCCATTCTCAATCCCGTAGGGCTTTAGATCGGCTAAAACATTTTATCTTTATAAGTGAATATTAACTTTACTGTACTGAATAGTTTAGTATAATATTAATTTAACATATTACAACTTAGCCACAGCAACGCGTGGCCGGGTTCGCTAGTATATATATATATATAAATGAATGTATGTGTGTGTTTGTGTTTGTGTCTGTCCTTTATGCCTGACCAAACCACTCATTGGAACGCCATGAAACTTTGGGAAGTTTACTTAGTATAGTACTGGGAAGGTGTCTGAAAAATAATTTCTTGAATATCTTGAATATCCTTAGAGTTATTTGCAGATATGTATATTTAACTCGCAAGCAGCGCCACCATTGCGACGATGTTAACAAGTTTTTTTATCTATAAATTTTATTATCACTAAGTTTATTATCTTGAAGATTATTTATCAAAAGTAAGATTATCTCAGGATGACACGGCAAAGAAACTATTCCTTTAACTTCCAATTACCGAGGGAACCAATTAATATTGATTTTATTCAACTTATCGAGTATTTTTCAAGGGACCAGGAAAAATGTTCACTAGATAAAACGATGATTTTGTAATGTAGAAAATTAGGAAAGACAAAATTCAGGATGACACGGCACACAGGGACCGGGGAAAAAATGTTCACTTCATCGAGAGATTAAAATTTACGAGTTTCAAATTACACAGGTCTACAAAAAAAAAAACTTTTTTTTTTTTTTTGCCTGAGAAAACCTGATGTTGATTCTAATGTAACTTTTCATGCTGAATTCAAAAATGAAATCAGAAGTTTACCATCACCCATAGTTCTTGCAAGATAAGTATTTTTTCTATAAATTCGTATATATACATATACTGTATATAGTAATAATGCAAAAAATGTTACGTAAGCATTTTTTAAGTAAACATCATTACAATAGCTAGCGCTTTACTTTTGACAAGAAGAATTGATATGTGGAGCCAAAAGCTTTATTTTATTTGTTATTAATTAAATTTTGCTCTTTAAGAATCATAAATATTAATTTAAATAACAAATTAATGAATTTTTAATTAAATATGTTTATTTTATAATGCAATCTGTTTTGCTTTCAACTCAAAAATAACGACAAGCTCTTGAATGCTATTTGCTGAATAACAGTTTTAATATATATATTTAAAATTGAACCTAACGATTTGTTTAATAGATTTGCATCAGAAGTGACAGATAAATTTGAAGTGATCAGTTTATTCTTCTCTATCGATTTGCTTTTATAAATCGTGTGCACTAGACTGTGTCAATATGCCGAGGCGTTGCATTAGTATTCCTGATATTTTCTGTTACATTTGTGGGGAATTAACTTTCAAAGTTCAAAGGCGAAACTTTACACCGCTCATCAAAAAGTGCTATCAACTTTATTTTGGCTGTAAAGTCGGCGACCAAGATAAGACTTGGGCTCCTCATCATTGTTGTGAAATTTGTGCTCGACGTCTTACAGAGTGGATTAAAGGTGGACGTCATATGTCTTTTGCGGTTCCAATGATATGGAGGGAACCTAAAGACCAATCTTCAGACTGTTATTTTTGTTTGACAAAGACTACTGGTATTACATCCAAATCAAGACATGCAGTTGAATATTCAGATTTGTCTTCTGCTATGAGACCGGTTTCCTCATAGTGATATTTTACCTGTGCCACAGCCTCCTGAAAATGTTACATTTAGTGACGATGATTCAGATAGACGAGAGCAACAGTCGGATGACATATTTTTGAAGCAGGTGCTTCATCTGAACCTCATTTGTTAACCCAAGGAGATTTGAAAGACCTCGTACGTAATTTAGATTTATCCAAAAAACAGAGTGAACTTTTAGGCTCTAGGTTAAAAGGCTGGAATCTGCTGCATAAAGGCACAAAAGTATGCTTTTTTCGCAAGCGTCAAGATGAATCTCAAGACTTCTTTTCACAAGAGAATGATTTAGTATATTGCAATGATGTTGTTAGTCTAATGGAAGCGCTTGTTCATGACCATGATACAGAAGAGTGGTGTTTATTCGTTGATTCTTCAAAAATTAGTTTGAAAGCTGTTCTCCTCACAACGGAAATAAGTTCCCATCAGTGCCAATAGCACATGCATCCAACATGAAAGAGACTTACGAAAACATGAAACACTGCTTTTGAAAAAGATTGAATAAGAAAGATACGGTTGGAAAATATGCAGCTATTTGAAGTCATTGCTCTCTTGCGTGGATTACAGCTTGGATATAAAAAAACTTTGTTGTTTTCTGTGTGAGTGGGATAGCAGAGATAGGGAAAGGGGATTACATTGAAATCTTTACCCCCAGGACATTAAAATATTGTAAATCCTCCCCTGATCGACTCAGAAAAATATTTATTTACCACCATTACATATTAAACTGGGATTAATGAAGAACTTTGTCAAGGCAATGGATCGAAATGCCAGTGGATTTGCCTACCTAAAACAAAAATGTACTAGCATAAGTGATGCGAAAATTAAAGAAGGCATTTTCGTTGGACCTCAGATTCGAGAATTGCTGCAGGATGGAAATTTTCAAAATAGTTTGAAGCAGCAGCATGGAATTTCCTTTAGAAACCTTTGCAAGAACTTCTTAGGAAATGTCAAGGTTGAAAATTACCGAAACATAGTTAATGATCTGTTGCTTTCCTACGAGGCACTGGGATGTAACATGTCTCTCAAGATCCATTCCCTGCATTCACATCTGGATTTCTTTACAGACAATCTTGGTGCAGTTAGCGATGAGCATGGTGAGAGGTTTCATCAAGATATATCAAACATGGAGAAGCGGTACCAAGGTAAATGGAGTCCCGGTATGCTTGCTGACTACTGCTGGACAATAAAGAGGGGATGTACCACAGGCAAAGTATAGATGAAAATCCACTGTCACTACTTTTCAATAAAATAAATATATTTCGTTCATATATTGAAAACATTTCCAAATTTCAAGTAGGTGTATGTCAAAAATCTTGCGTGACAGAAAAAAACTAATGGTATATTTTGGAATCAGAACAAAGAGTTAAATTTAGATAAGATGCTGTTTCTTTTGGGACAAAGAAAAATAATTTTTGATAAACCCGTGTAATGTAATAAGGGTTTATGCAAAAATGCTTACGTGATATTTTTTGCATTTTTTCTGTATCTATCCCAATACCAAAAAAGGCCTGTCACGCAAAAACCATGGGTGATGAAAAATTTCGGATTAGATTTTTGAGTTCTCTCTCAGCATGAAAAGTTACACTAGAAACACCATCAGGTTCTCTTGGGCAAAAATGTTGTTGACCAGTGTTATCAAAATATATCTATTATTTTTTTATAAGTTTATAGAGAATGTTTTAACAAATGTTCGTTGGACAAACCTTTACTCGGGTAAAACTCGGGCGAAGCCGGGTACGTCCGCTAGTAATATTATAAAAATAATAGTTTTTTAAAAATAATGTTGAACTAAAAATTGATTACACAGGTCTACAAAACTCAAAGTAGTTGTACCTTATAGCATATATATATCGGGATTCAGAAAAAACTCTGAGAGATATTTGATGCACAGTGATAAATATCCCTGTGCATCAAATATCTCTCAGAGTTTTTTTCTGAATCCCGATATATATATGCTATAAGGTACAACTACTTTGAGTTTTGTAGACCTGTGTTATATAATTGAAAGGCAAAAATAATTTTCAAAAAAAATTTATACAAAAAAAAAAAGAATATAATTAAAGATTATTATAATGACTAGATGAAGGTTTGGTAGTGGAATTTAACAAAAAGTATTTCTCTTGAAGAGAAGTTACAAAAGTGGTGTGTAGGTTGTATAAATCGAAATTTCAGAAGCGCAATTTATTGGTTGGATTGGTTACTAAAATGTTGTGTATTGTGATCTCAGTTTAACATGTAAAATGTTTATATGTGCTGTGTGATGTGGTTAAGGAGCTTGTGAGATTTGTGAGAAAACCTAAATGGTTAGTGTGAAACATGTATTTAAAAAATGACGATCATGAAGATAGCGGCAAGATGATAGCTTTGTGAGGGGAGGGAGGACGGGCGTTGTCCAACAGGAAACGGGGACTAACTGAAATAGATTGGGGGAGGGGGGGGGGATTCTATTACAGGGGTCACTCTTCTTTCTTGGGATGTTTGTTAAATTTGCCATTTAATTGAAACTGATTTTCTCTCTCTTCTTTTGTTGAGGTTGGCATATTATGATCTATTTGAGAAATGTAGTTCTCCTCGGTGTTCGTTAGTGGTTGTGTTTCGATGTTAGTTTAGACTTAGTAAAAATGTTATTCAGTGATTTTAGATTAGATATCTGTGAAAGTGCGACTTTCGACGTGGACACTCTTTGAGGTGAGATGTGTTACAGGCAGGAAGGGCGTCTTTGCCTGAAAAGTGAGAAAAAAATTGTTGTGTTGCCTTGTGACACTTGTGAAGTGAATTGAATGGAAAGGGTGTCACGTGAAGTCGTTGTTTGGTACAGAATCTAACTTGTTTCACCACGAATAACAAGTTTACTAGTCATAGGTGGTGGTTGTATGAAACACATTTAGAATTTTTAGATTGTTAATGGATGTGGCACGTTTAATGCGAAAATTTGTTATGCTTTTAGTGGGGGCGACGTTATAGAGCTCGTGTGGCTCGAAATTGGATTTGTTGTTTGTGTGTCGCGCGCTAATAATTGTTACCAATTGGAGAGAGTGATGTGTGAAGGTGTTGTTGATTTTGTTGAGAGAGATGTGTTGATGATTAATTATGCATGTAAAAGGAAGGGAGTAGAAGACGAGGGAGTATAACTATGTTGGATTTTTAACTTGTTTTGGGGAAGGACAGTTATTTTTCTAGTTGTGATTTTGAAGATATTGTATCTTTCGATTTTTTCAATTTAAAAACATTGCGTTTCACTTATGTTAATTTATATTTAAAATTTGAATATATTTTTATAACCGTTGATTATGGTAGTTAAAATTATTCTTTTAAAAGGAAATGTCGTGATAGTGACGAGAAGAGTTTGAATTGGGACGTTTACATTAAACGGTGAATATGACAATTATTTTTGAAAAATTTTAAGAATTTGATTAAGATATTGGTATTTTGGTATGAAAATAAGATGTTAAGAAAAACAAAAAAAAAATGTTTAGAATTATGATGAATGAGAAATTTGGAAAAATAATAATGATTTTTTTATTTTTAGATTTGGATAATGCCATTTTAGGTAATTTTAGGAAAAGCGTGTAAAATTAGTAAGTTTCAAAAATGTGTGATTGGCGAAATTTTTAGAAGTAAATTTGAAAGTAATGAATTGAAATTTTATGATTTGATTAAAAGATAAAGTAAATTTGATAAATGAGAATGTGAAAGTTTTAAAAATTGAATTAAAAATGGTATAAAAGGTAAAAATTGGTTTTAAAATTATTAAGGTGAAAATAAACACATTTATGGGGATTCAAGTTGTGAACTTGTGGAGAAAGTTATGTAAGATTTTAAAAACTCAGTTCTGATGATAGTTCAGTCAGGAGACTTGATTTTTGTTTGTCGTCCTGCTGACGTGAGAGGCGCTCCATGTAGGGTTTCTAGAAGCTTGTAACTTCTGTAAACTTAATTGCAGCTTGTCGCCTTAAGCATTGTCGATGTCTAGCCGAAGGTGGGGAACTTGTAACCGGGTTTGCGCCACTTCGCTCCTCGGTTTCCATGTCTTGCGGGATTTTCAGCTGTGTCGTTGGGGGGTTGACAGCTTGCTCCTGACGTTGGCGATCTGTGTTAGCGGGTCTGCGGAGGTCCCTTGGGGCGTAGTTTACTCCTCCTCAAATATCGTCGCTTGTTGGGGAGAGATTGCTCGGTAGTTTCGTTGGTATGGCGGGCTTGTTCCTCCATCTTTGCTCTCTCTCGCTTCTATCAGAACAGACTTATTACCTCTTCGTTGTGGTCATTCTTCGTTTTGGTCATCCTGTCGGCTAAAACTGTGATGAGGTATCCAGTCGACTTAAACTATGATGAGGTATCTTGTCTACTCTCGCTATACTGTGGTAACCGAGAGGGGCAAACCTGTAGTAACCGAGAGGGACAGTCAGGGCGTAGAGAATTTTCTAGTACCTCTCTGCACCTTATGAGACCTTTAACAGTTCTCACAGAGTACAGGCAGTCATGGTCGAGGCAGAGTGAAAAGCTTGGGAATGTTCACACAAAAAACGAAAACACAGTTGCACTAGGAAAGTTCCGTGAACAGATAAAAGTTGAGCTAGGAGCGGAAGATGGAGAGATAAGAAGTTTTCTTACTGATCTACGGCATGGTCGAGCATCAAAAGATGAAGTGACGAGGGCTCCCGCTTATGGTGAAGTGACTCTATTTTCGGCAAGGGCGGAGGTCTTATATATCTTTGCCGAGAGAGGAAGTATTGAGTTTCAGCAGATGCAACAAGAGCGTGGATCTGAAGCGAAATTGTACACTGGCGCCGCCCTGAGAGTTTCCTATCTATCTTTAGATGTTGTTGGACTTCCATCTCAATCTCTTGCTTTAGCTCAACTCTTAATCTTAACAGAGTTTTATTTATTTATCCTCAGTTTGTACAAAGTACAATACATATGATGATGTAATGACACATGTCAATAATGCGTATAATCATTTACAGATGTGCTTCTATTATACAACATGAAAATCGTGTTATAAGTATTATACAATATAAGGTTGTTGGTTTAAATTACCATTTTTTTTTCATAATCTTTACAGAAGCCGTTGGCCGGATCCTAAACAGTGAGGAGCAGCAACCTGCAGAGTTGGAGATCCCACTCTGAAATCACGGGCCTATCATAAAATTGTTACGTCGTACCCATACGCTGCTCGCGTTCTTTGTATAATCAGGATACCACAAAGATACGCACGTTAGTTCGAAGGGATGCAGCTAAAGTTAGCTCTTTATTATGTCTCACTTAACAGAAGGAGTACAATAATTGGGACTTGCCCTTAACCTCTCCGTCAGAAGAATCCTTGGCGCCGTGGATGTCACTTTTGTAAAACCTTCCGCTCCACACTATACAAGTCCAGCCTGGACTACATCGGCTTGTAGGCCGCTTCGATATCAGGCTCTCCTGGCATCGCCTTGCAGGATCAAACACACGCCGGAGGCAAGTCACCACGTCTTCTCCTCGCCGCAGATGTCACCAGACTTTGTCCTCCCCCACACAGGAATGCTTTTTCTGGCCCCTACCACATGGCAGCGGGGACAGCTGGAGTCCACCCCTCTTTCCCCAACTTTACTCAGGAATTTTGGCCTTTTATCCATTTTACAATATATTTGGGATTTTTGTGCTCGAATAACTCCAAGGTTTCTTAACGGATTTGAACGATTGAGGTGTTTATAAGGAGAGGACGGCTCCACGGGTGACATAAAGAAACCGATGTTTGAAATTTACTTGGTGTTTCTATTTTGATGTTACAGGTCATAATAGGAAAGAATATAATGAGATTTCTGAAAATATTGCACAGAGAGCCCAACTAAGGCCATTTTTCCAAATAAAGAGAGATAATTTCGTTACGACAAACCGTGATGATCCAAAAATAATTAATAAATAAAAATACATTTTAAAAAAAGCTTTTATTTATATGCACTAAAATGGAAAAAATAAAATATTTTATCTTCTGTCATTGAGCAATTAGATGTATCTGAGTGAAAATAAAAGCGGCAGGGGACGATCATCATGAATTTCGAACCTAATGGGATTTAATATGTAGCAACTGATTATCGATTTTTATGTGTTTGCTATATTTTACCTCTTCTCTAAATATGATCGTCCACCACCGCTTTTATTTTCACTCAGATACGCCTAATTGCTCAATGACAGAAGATAAAATATTTTATTTTTCCTTTTAGTGCATTTAAATGAAGGATTAAATTTTTTAAATTTATTTATTAGTTATTTAGTTAGTTTTTAGCCATGAATTTACCAAACTTAGAATCAAAAGTTCACTGGGGATTAGGCCTTAAATAGACGGGAGCCTGCTCACGGCGGATTGGTCAATTCCTTGAAGGAACGTAATATCAGACTTGAAAAGAAATATAGAAATTTGTTCATTCCTGGCCACTCAGACCACCCAGAAGTCTGAAACTTTGTGCACTTACATTGTTCATTGGACTGAGTTAGTGTTAGAAGTTTCATACTTCTATGTGATCTGGAAGTATATTAAAATTAATTTATAAAATTTGAAAGGCAATTTGGAAATTGCCCATTTCCAGCCACCCTGACAACTCAGAAGTCTGAAAATTTGCCAACTTGGATTGCCATCGGGTTCTGAAAAGTGTACCGAATTTCAGATTCCTACTTACTCTATAAGGGTGTACCAGGTAAATTGGGACTAACTTTGACAGTCCATAAAACAAAAACTACTTGAGATTAAAAACTTGTTTTTTTTTTTCATTACGTAGCCATATTCATGTAAAATGCAACAGTACATGTGTGCGCAGTGTAGTGATGAAGAGTAACCGAGAATTTGAAAATCGAGCTGCCATCATCGTTGCTCTGCGCGCCGGAAGGAGCCCCAAAGAGATAGTGGATTTTCTTAAGTTGCCCAAAACCACTATTTATCGTGTCAAGAAGCAGTTTGATGAGGCCGACAGTAACAAAGAGGGGATAGCTACAAGGAAAAAGCACTCGCGTCGATCGGACAGGGTAAGAGGCGAAGAATTTGTCAAAAATGTCAAGGAGAAGATTGATGGAAACCCTGGGAAGAGCATGAGGGCCATAGCCAAGGAAATGGACGTTGGCTCTATGACAATTGTCAGAACTATCCATGAGGACCTTGGTCTCAAGTCTTATGCCCTTCGGAAAGGTCAGTTGCTGACTGAGAATATGAAGAATAACAGAAAAGGAAAGGCTGCTGCCCTCCTCAACAACATGAAACACGACTCTTCTGGCATGCTAAGGTTCTTCTCTGACGAAAAGAACTTTGACGTGGACCAAAAGGTAAATCCCAGGAATGATCGCTGGATCTGTAAAGACCCCTCAGAGATACCTGTCGTGGTGCACACGAAATTTCCTGCCTCCGTAATGGTCCTTGGCGTTATCAACAGTGAAGGTGATGTCATGCCTCCCCATTTATTTGAGATGGGCCTTAGGATGAACGCTGACACCTACATCAATGTTCTGGAGACCGTTGTGAAGCCTTGGATGGACATGGTGGCCGCAGGAAGGAAGTATGTCTTCCAACAGGACTCAGCTCCAGCCCATAAGGCAAAAAAGACACAATCGTGGCTGACACTTAACGTCCCTAGTCACTGGGGTCCTGATATTTAGCCCCCTAATTCTCCAGATTGCAATCCCCTCGACTACTATGTATGGGGCGTTGTTGAGAGAGATGTCAACAAAGCTCCTCATACCACCATCCAGTCTGTCAAGAAAGCAGTTCACACGGTGATGACCCAAATGGACAAGGTCATCGTCGCCAAGGCCTGTGCTTCATTCCGCACTCGCCTCGAGACTGTTGTAGCTAATAATGGAAACTACATTGAATAAATAAAAACTATATCCTTTTATCTACTACTGTGTCAAATTTCATTCGGATATTTTAATTTTTACTTGCAAAAAAATTTCAATTAAAATACCATTGTTGAAATTCCCAATTTACCTGGTACACCCTGTATATTGTGGCGAAGAAATATTTTATTATTTAATTTAATATTATTCAATGAAAATATATTCAACAGATTATAAAAATATATATTCATCTGTATTTGTGGAATCATCTTTAAAACATTTCTTTGCTTGCTTGCTTAAGATTCCCTAGCTGTAAATAGTTTTGGGCTGACCTGTTAATAATTGTCGACTCGTCGCTGTGACGTCATCAATAAATACTTTTACATCTTAGGATATTTCAAGGCTTGATTTCTACGCTACAACTGGTGGAGAGACTGGACCGATACCCATTAAGAAATAAAAGAAAAATTGATTCTTTTGAACCAGAAGAAACTTCTATGAATGTAAAGAAGGAAGGTACTCAGGTAAACAACTACGTTGTTCAACATCTGCCAAGGAACCCTTCCATTTTCTCCGGGGAGGATGGTGAAGATCTCCAAAAATGGTTAAAAGGGTATGCACGCGTGGCAAGGTACAACCATTGGGACGAGACCCTTTGTCTTACTAAAGTTTATTTTTATCTGTCTGGAACTGCTCTCAAATGGTTTGAGAACAACGAAGAAAACATCCAGACTTGGAAGGAATTCACATCTCAATTAGAGAATGTGTTCGGAAAAAAAGAAAATTCAAAATTGCAAGCGGAGAAGAAACTTAAAACACGGGCACAATTAAAAGGCGAAAGTACCGAATTTTATATCCAGGATGTCCTGTGCTTTGCAAAGAGGCTGATCCTCAAATGAGCGAGGAAGATAAAATCTCCCACCTCATGAAGGGGATAGCTGAGGAGCTTTATCAAGCACTCCTACCGAGGGATGTACAGAGCACCGAGCAATTCATTACAGAATGTCGCCGTGTCGAAGCGCTCCGTTGTAGGCGAGTTACCCCAACCAAGTACGAGCGTCTACCAAATGTAGCCTCTCTCTGTGACCAGGATGACGGAGAAGATCTGTCATCGCTGATCCGAAAAATTGTTCGTGAAGAGATAAAGCAAGCATTGGACTCTCCTCAAGAGGAGCCTAAAATCGCTGTCATTGAAGATTTAGTGAGGAAAGAGATTGTAAAGACCTTGGCACCTAGATCAAAACCTACAATAAGTCCCCCTCAAGCATCCAGGCCTAGATACGAGGCCCAAACGATACGACCGCATTCTGAACCTCATTACCGAAAGCAAGGAAGAAGATGTGACACCAATGAATGGCGGACAACTGAGGGAAAGCCAATCTGTTTCTACTGCGGACGCCCAGGTCACGTCGTCCGCTATTGCCGCGACAGGAAGAGACACAATGAGGAAAGGAGAAAATAAATATTTCCAAAGAAAGCAAGACGCAATGGAATTCTACAACTCTCAAACCGAATCTCAGGAACCCAACGATGAATCATCGAGGAAAAATTTCAGTCGCTACCGAATCCCTACCCCATATACCGGTCGAAACAGACAAAATTTCTCACCTGCTAGAAGATCTAGCTGGTCGCCCCGCCATGAAAATTAGATGATAGACCATATTGGAGGTGAGGCCGCAAAGTTAAGAAATCCTACCTTGCCGACCACAGTATAAATAAGAAAAAACTACATTGACGTAAATATAGACCTGCCAAGCCCTCAGGAAGAAGTTATCTCAACTGAAAGAAGACATCCACCACAGTCACCTAAAAATATCCCTGGCCCTAGTACTATGTAGTTATTGAGACTGACGACGTAAGTCTCCTTCTGAGCATCGGGTCGATGCTCTTTATAGGAGGAGGCTATGTGGCGAAGAAATATTTTATTATTTAATTTAATATTATTCAATGAAAATATATTCAACAGATTATAAAAATATATATTAATCTGTATTTGTGAAATCATCTTTAAAACATTTCTTTGCTTGCTTGCTTAAGATTCCCTAGCTGTAAATAGTTTTGGGCTGACCTGTTAATAATTGTCGACTCGTCGCTGTGACGTCATCAATAAATACTTTTACATCTTAGGATATTTCAAGGCTTGATTTCTACGCTACAATATTAAAAATTGATTACAAGATTATGGACAGAGAGACGGACAGACAGGGAAGCAAGTTAAATAAAAGCTTGTAAAAAAACTGACCTGTAATAAAGTTAAAGACTGACTACCAAATCAGATGTTTCGCTAAAACTTTCAACTATCTATATAAATCTCTTTATTTGTACCTTCTGATATTATACATCGAAGTTTCTTGTTACTTCTCTCCAATAGAAAGTTCTAAATTCTATACCCAATTTATTTTCTATTTATATAATCTATAACTACCCTTCTGAAGAAAGCAAAACACTTTGATGACTGAAACCACAGAGTTGGTCTATTCACCAAATTAATTTTAATTAATTGATTAATAATTTCCCTAACAGGCGCCCTAGGAACCTAGCATTACGAAGCCCAAATTTATGAAATTAAAATTTTCCTTTAGTTACAGGACCTAAAAAAATACTGATAATAGCTCGGTTTGAAAAGTTAAAGAAGGGGAAGTTCTTCTCTCTGCACAATTTTTCGAATGTTCAATCTAAGGTTCATTTGAGGATTGAATGAATAGAAGCCTCCACGTTTACGGATCACGTTGAAAGCAGCAATATAAATCCTGAAATATATGTTTTGTTCATCTCAAATATTCCGGTTTAGAAATAGCCCTTGGATATTTCTATTGTGGCGGCGGTTAGTGGAGGACACACCGTCGATTTTAGACGCCACGACCCGGGATCGAATCACGCATAAGACACTTGCAAAAGTCTACCTTTACCATTAAGTGTAAGTAACCACACGTGGATGGTACCTTAAATTTCAAAAGTCGAACTTCTTTCTATCATGTGATGCTTTTACAGTAAAAGGCAGTGCCTAACTACTCATCATGATTATCATGACGTTTACCACGTGTTCTTGGGATATGTAAAAATGTGCAACGAGCTAATGGTCCAGTTTTTAAAAATACAATTGCCAATGGGATAGTAAGAAGTAAATTAGAAAAGATTCGCCCTCCCCCATTAAACGTGACCACGCGCCAGGTTCATGGGTTATTCACATATTAATCTCCTGTTTATCAGGTGATAATGGAGAGCAAGATTATCAGACGGTCTACTTCAGGCTTCTTCAACCGAATTACCAATTAATATCTCTGTTCTTATGGATCATTTTGAATTTAAATAATTCCTGTTTATATAGAGCATAATTGTATACAAATTTTATTGCTGAGGTACAGCCTGCACCACGCTGACGAGGGACAACAGTCCGAAACGCGTACGTGGCTTTTATAGATACATATAAAAAAATAGGTAGGCTGAATATACTGAAATAACCTAAATGAACATTTAGTTTATTTTATCCCATTAGATGACACTCTTCCATCTAAAATGCTCATGTGAGCGGTCAGGACATGTCCTTTTTATATTTAATATGACCACCTATGACCTCTTCCTATTTTCTCATTTTTCACATATAATTATATATATATATATTGTAATTTAAATCAACAACCCCATATTGTATAACACTTATAACAATATTTTCATGCTGCATAATAGAAACACATCTATAAATAATTATACGCATAATTGACATGTATCATTACATCATCACATGTAATGTACTTTGTACAACTGATACAATAAATAAAACTCTGTAATAGATTAAGAGTTGTGCTAAAACAAGAGATTGAGATAGAAGTCCAACGAGGCCTAGAAGATGTCAGGGCGTTGCCAGAGTGCACAATATCGTTTCCGATCTACGCCCTTGTTGCATCCTCTGAAATCCAATACTTCCTCTCGGCAAAGATATATAAAGCTGTCAATTCGCCGAATATATATGGTCACTTCACCATAAGCGGAAGCACTTGTCGGATGTGTCCAAGGTCCACCTCATCGACCATGTAGAACAGTAAGAACTCTTCCATCTTTATCCTTTCGCTCCTAGCTCGACTTTTATCTGTTTACGGAACTTTCCTACTATAACTGTGTCTCTTCGTTTTTTGTGATGGACATTCCCAAGCTTTCCACTCTGCCTCGACCATGACTGCCTGTATTCTGTGAGAACTGTTAAAGGTCTTCCAAGGTGCAAAGAGGTACTCGAAAACTCTCCACGCCCTGACTGTCCCTCTCTGTACTACAGGTTTGCCCCTCTCGATTACCACACCACAGCGAGAGACCCTCGGTTATCACATATATATAGATATGTGTGTAAAAAAAACAATAAAATATATATATAATAGGTCAGGTGTTGATATTAAAAACAAAAGAGGCATATCCTGACTTTTATTTTAACAGGAAAGGACCACAAAATTATCTTAGATAGGTTAATAATGCACCATTCTATGAGAAGAAGGAGAAATGCATTAACATTTTTTAAAGATGCATTAAGCTATGCAAGCTAAAAAAAAATGCAAATTAGATGCTGCTATTTCAGAATAAAGTCCTCTTTATAAAGAGTTTTATTTATTTCAACTAATAATCTGAAAGTATGGTTTTTGGTATGTTTTAAAATATTCGCACTGGGAAAGAATAAGGAGTTCTTCTTATCTGAAGCAAATGATAAAAATATTTGAGAAAACAGGGTTTTTTTTTTAATCAAAGCTCCAGAGTGGAAGACCAACACGCAATTCTACAGCCATTACTGCTTCGCAGCAAATTGAAGCTATTGCGACATGTATGTGGACAAGCAAGCACTCGTCAGATTTCTCGACAAACGGAAATTTTATATGGAATAGTATGTAGAGAGCACTAAGAATTGTCCTTCAAAATACTTGTACACTTCACAATCTGGAAGTTGGAGATTTTGAGAAACGTCAGGAGTTCGCTACCCGAGTTTCCCAGCATATCGATATATAGATGAAAATTGACTGCTGAATGGTTTATGTACAGACGAAGCTCACTTTTCTTCAAAAGGGGCAGTTAACACCAAAATCTGCCATATTTGGGTACGGAAAATGGAAGAACATCGCCGAAGCAAGGGCACAGCAGGCCATGGGTACCATAGATCAGTGCGTCTACGTCGAGCACTGGCCTGAGTTCAGTCAGCTCCAGTATGTTTGGGCGCTGGACAAGCTGGTGGGAGGAATCAACATCATCCAGCTTACCAAGATGAACGGCCACGTCCTGGTGGGCCTCGCCATCAAGGCCCCCGCGGAGCGCCTCATTGAGGAAGGCCTCGAAATCGAGGAATCCCTGCTCAAGACCTTCCCCTTCTGCAGACGGGCGAAGACAGTCGTCGTTAGCAACCTTGCCCTTCGTCGTGGAGGATGCGGAGGTCATTGCCGCCATGAGGCCTCACGGGCGAGTCGCATCTATCGCCCCGCTGCTCGTCAACGTTGCGGGATTCCCAATGAAGGATGGACGCCGGGAACTGTTCATCCTTCTGAACGAGGGCGTGAAGCTGAAAAGGCTCCCAACGCGCCTCAACATCAACCACAAAGGGGATATTCTACCGGCCCTTTCGCGTACGGGGTCAAGTGCTCGCGGTGCCAGAGACAGGGACACCGTAGGGCTAACTGCCTCCTGACTCCCAAAAGGCCGGCAGATGCATTTGAGTAGGTACCCTCAAACACCGGCGCAGACAAGCTCGGCCCTGTATCCACTACACCCATCGCGGATATACCTGCTGCTCCCATTCTGGCAACTTCGCCTGAGAATGCAAATAGCCCTTGCTCTGTGTCCCCAGCCTCTCCTCCCCCGAAGGCCGCGAAGTCTGTCGTAAGAACAGCCCTGGCCTCAAGTCTTAAGACGTGCTGCAGGATCAGAGGGATTCCATCAACCTCACTCCTCCTGGAAAGCTCACCAAGACAAAAAGTGATCTAAATTCCCTTCTCGAGCAGGTGCCAGGGTCTCTCTTCTCAGAGATAGAGAAGCTACGGCTCGAGAGGGAACCAGTCATAGAAGACCTCTTTTCCATCCTTGACCTCAAGAACCTCCTCACCTCCATCTTATACACCCAGAAGTCTGGGTTTAACAGACTGGTCAGGCACCTGATGAAGCAGATTCCCGGATCCAATTCGTCCCTCTACAAGCGTCTCGCGGACGCTAGAAAACAGACTGCGAACTCGCAATGAACCTCTGCGTTGTCACTCTCAACGCGAAGGCTCGCCGCTCGTGACAGAAGTATAGAGCTCTGCCATTTTATGGCCCAACACCATGTGGGCATTTGCTTCATTTAGGAAACGAACAAAGAGTCCCTGGACTACTCCCAAGATTTTTACTTCGGCTACAGTGCCATCTTCGCCCGGCTTACCGCCTCCAGGGGCTCCGGCCTCGCCTGCCTCTTCGTACTGGGCGTCGCTCTATTGCGACATCGCGTCTTATGGCCGGGATTAATCGACGTGGTCCACCTCGATGTCTTAAGCCAGAAGATGACCGTCATCAACTGTCACCTGTCCCACGCTCCTTACGAGCGGCTCGAGCAGCTGAGAATCATCGCGGAAACAGCAGTCCGGGAAAATGTCTGTGTCGTGGGCGACCTGAACATCGACGGGGATCCTGCAGGAACAACAGATTCGGCCTCTGTTGAGACCCTCTATAATCTATTGTAGCAAGCCGCGCTGGCAGATGTCGCCACCTTCTTTAACTTGTCCCATCTTCCAACCAGAGTTGCCGACAGCATAGGATACTCCTCCCTGGGCGCTAGTGAATAGGGCAAGGAGCTACTGCACCTGCTTCTACCGTCTCTAGGACCCCCGCGCCGGCCTCCTCCAGTTAGGCACCTCCTGCTGCGGGATCACCTGGCGTGGCTGATGTGATGAGATCAGCGGCTGCTCTTGAAGATCTTTCTTCTTACATTGAGGACGTCCGGTGGGCCGCCGAGGACCACGATGACGGAGAGCTCTGGTCGGGGTGGAACCGTAAGAAGGCTGGAATTTTCACGGAGATCAAGTCACTCTACACTCCTGGCCCTGAGTCGGATGACGAATACGTTACCCGAGCCAACCGTTATATCAGGGCCAGGCTCGAGGCCTCGTCAACAGAAGCCGACTATCCATCACTGCCAGACCTTGGACGTGCGCTCCGCCGCCATGCAGCAACCAGCGTCAGGGACGATGAGGGCGAGATTAAAGGTGACCGCGAGCTACGCTCTAAGGCGCTCTCCTTCTTCAGGCACCGCTCACGACCCAGTCGACTCTGCCGAGGTAGAAAACTTCATCGCGGGAAACACCACCCCCCATCATCCTCGAAGAAGACGATCCTCTCCACCAGTCAGACATTTCCAGGGAAGAAATCGCTGCAGCTATCCGCACGCGTCCCACTGGAAAGGCTCCGGAATGGGACAGCTTGCCCTGCCAGCTCTTCTTTGCATATGCATATTTCTTCTCGGCTCTTCGGTGGAGGGTGTTCGGCGTTTCCTTGGTACGCGGCGTCTTACCTTCATATACAAGCCGCGGCTTCATTTGCCTGGTCCCCAAGGCCCTCAGTATTCTTCGTCCAACTGTCTTCCGCCCCATCACCTTGCCCTCTACAGACTACAGAGTCCCCGTTGCCATCCTTCTACGTCGTCTCAGGTCCCACCTCCCTACGCTGGCGATTGACTGCCAGACCTACGCTATCCCGGGAAGGTCTCCTTCCTGGAACAATTCTCGGGTCACGGACGAGGTCGAGATAGCAACTGCAGGGTGCTTGCTGCTGGCGGTCGTATCTGTGGACCTGGAGTCCGCCTTTGACTCCCTGGACAGAGGATTCCTGCTGTCGCTCCTGGTCTCCTTGGACCTGCCGCCAGTCTTCATTAGGTGGATCCAGGTCCTTTACGCCGGTGCGAATGCGGCCGTCCAGATTAGAGAGCACCACATTGCCGCCTTCCCACTCCTAAACGGCGTGAGACAGGTCTGCGCCGAGAGCGCCGCGTTATTCAGCCTCGTTACCACTCCGCTCCTGCGTCGCCTCCAGAGCACCTTAACTAGGGCAACGTCTTCGCCTACGCAGAAGACATCGTGCTGATGATCCGCGAGGGGGAACACTTTGGTGAGGTGGCCTCCATCTTCCAAGGCTTCCAGCGCGCCTCCGGGAACCGGGTGTACTTCAGGAAGAGCGTAGGCCTCTGGTACGGTGCCTGGCGTGCCCGCGTTGACTCTCCCCTAGAAATTTCCTGGACAAACACCTGTTTGAAGATGCTGGGCTGTGACCTCCGGCCTAAAGCGTCAGCCGCCATGCAGGAAGAACATCGCCTGGATCTCTTGGACGCGGCCTACCGAAGATGGGCTACCTTCACCTGCGGTCTCTCCCTCGTCGGTCGGACCAGAGCGACAAATGCTTGGTGCTCTCCTCCTTCATGCACCACTTCCACGGATACATTCCTACCGACTCCTTTATCTCCAAGCTTCAAGCCCGACTGGTGCGGTTTGTCTGGGTTCCCGATCGCACCGCTTGGTTGCCGGCTTGCGTCATATCTAGACCCGTCTCTCTGGGTAGTTTTGGCCTTCTTGACCTCGGCACGCATATGCGGTTGGCGTGCCTCAAGTGGGTGCGGACTGCGTTGCGCGGAGGGGCCGGGACCTGGATTTCAACTCGACGTCGACGGCTTGTCGGAGTCTGGGAGGCCGACTCGGAGATCCAGACCTTTAACTACAAGGTGCTGCAGCGGAACCAGCTTTTAGACCTTACCATCATCGAAGGCTGCCAGTTTCTGCGTCCCCCCGATCTCCTCGCCGCCTCGCAGTGGGTGGGGGCGCGGTTTGGAGCGGCCATGGGTCCCCCTTCTTCACGTCACGCGCACTGCCCTCGCGGACGAAGCTGCTTAATTGCGATTCATCAGCCGACTCAGGGAAGAAATTTTCTGCAGATCCTACTGGTTCAATGGTGTCGGCGAGGCTATCGTGCTTCGCGGAACGGCTACGCCCTACCAGCGAGCGACCACCCGCACCTCCCGCCGCATGCTACAGCGCCTACGCCTGACTGCTCTACCTATCTTCCATCTCCTGAGCCGATGACAGCCCCAAGTCGACCTGCCTGTAATCGCTTCGCAGGTGTTCTTTCTCTTGCACAACACCGACGTAGCAGTACGACTGGCCCTGCAAGCCCTTCCCCATCCAGCATATCCGGCCTTAGCCCGGGTGTCCTGCATCGCCTGTGGGTCCGGAGACCTGTCACTGGCCCACCGCTACTGGTCCTGTAGGCGGATCAGGCCTGTCATCCTAGAGGCCATCACCATCATTCAGAAGCCCCTTACCTGCAGGGCTGGATCTTCGGGCATGGCCTGTAGGAGGACGCCCTGGCCATTCTCGCGTCTGCTACGACGCGTATATATAAGCACGTTGGCCCTGGAGTAGTGGGGGATCCAAGAAGACCCCCTCCTGGTTTGGAGGAGGACCCTATCAAAATGGGGAAGCCTTCCTCACTCATAAATCATTGTAAAAATTCTAATTGTTTTCCATTCCTTTGTTTAAAAAGAATAATTGACCAGATTTCAATAAAGTGTTTAAATGTCAAAAATATCTCTCTCGCTCTCTCTCTCGCTTCGCGCTCAAAACCTAGCTCCAAGACGAAAGACATCAACGAGGAACCCTCTAGGAGTCAGGAGGAAGATTCCGCTACTGTAAATCTATTGGCGTATAAGCAATTCAACGACGCGGTGAAAATGCTCCCGACTCCCTATTTGAGAGTTCTGAAAAGGCGGAAATCGAAAATGTTAAGATAATCAATGCTATCGCATCCGCTCCACATCTAAAAACTTTTACTGAAACCATCAATGCAGGGCAAGCAAAGACTCTGCACACCCTGATCGATAAAATAATAACTATTGTAGAGGACAAGAACTGTACCGTCTACAAGAAACTCACAGGCTTTTGAACAGTAACAACTAAGAACGAATCTCCAACTGCAGGTCATCGCAGAAGAAGCCTTCAGGGAAGATGCGTGGGCCCTTGGTGACTTCAACATCTCCGAGGAGTCCTCAAGCGACATCAGGTCTGGAGCCTTGGAAGCCTTCGCGGAACTCCTGAACCGGACCTCCCTCGTTGACACCGTCACCATCTTCGATGCCGCGCACCCTGCCTACGAGGGTTGCCAGTTACGGAAGCCGGGTAGACGCCGCCCGTCTGGATCGAGTTCTAATACCTTCAAGACTCTCCGAACGGGTCACCCGTTACTGGACATTCAAATACCGTTGTTCGGACCACACCGTGCCATCCTCCTTCAAGTGAGAGATTCCCCCTTCACCATCTGCGCCATCCATTTCCGCGCTGCTACGATCAGCGCCAGTCATCGAGAGAGCTGAGGAGCTTCTCGGCGAAGCCTCACTGAAGATCGAAGACATCCCTTCTGGAGATCTTTGGAGAGAATGGGGGAAACTGAAGCGGGAGCTGGTTGAAGACATTAAGTGTCTCTCCATTCCCCGCGCTGAAGACGAAAACTACATCGTCAGAGCAAGCCGGTTCCTGCGTTCTAGGCTCGAGACCGTAGACGCTGACTACCCTTCGCTGCCTGAGCTTGGGCGCGCTTTGTGCGTTCAACTACATCGTTCGGAAATGGTGACCGTCTTCAACGCTCAGGGAAACCCCGTCGAGGGAGAGAGCCTGAGGCACATCGTCTTAAACTCCTTGAGAGAGCGCTTCGACAGCTCTGCTTGCAGCCCGGAAGCCATCACTTGGTTTCTGCAAGGAGCTACGGAGAGCATCACCCTGGAGGACAATCACCCGCTTCATCGAGCAGATATCTCCTTGAGTGAGGTGGAAACTGCCGTCTGCCACAATGGAAAGCGGCTAGTTGGGATAGTGTGCCTGCGAGCTCGTCAAGGGCTTCGAGGACTCCTTCGGAGGGGCTATACATCGAGTCATCCTCGAATCCAAGCTTCGCGGGGCACTGCCTGAATCCTCGAGGAGAAACATCATCTGCCTCGTCCCCAAAGATACGGTGGTCCGGGCCTAAGCGGCTACAGGCCTATATCTCTACCAACGGAGGACTACAGAATCGTCAGCGGCATACTTCTGGGTCGTCTTCGAGGCCACCTACCAGCCATGGTGCCGGAATGTCAGACATACGCCGTTCCGGGGAGATGTCCCTCCTGGAATATCACGTGTGTCTGAAGAGGTGATCCTGGCAGTCAAGAACAAGTCGCCGCTGGCAGTCATCTCCACCGACCTGCAGTCCGCCTTTGACAATGTGGACCGAGAGTTCCTGGCCGCCCAGCTGCGCTCCATCGGCCCGCCTCCGCCCTTCCTGAAATGGCTCCACCTTCTCTACGCAGAGGCCGATGCTACCATCAAGGTCAATGGAAACTTCACCCTTCCATTCAAAATGCGCAAAGGGCTTCGGCAGGGTTGTGCCTGCAGCGCAGCCCTTTTCTCCATCTTCACCGGTCCCCTCTTTCGCCACCTGGAGAGAGCTCTTGGAAGAGGGAACGTCCTGGCGGACGCCGATGATATTCTCTTGCTGATC